>JBAIAC010000042.1:81680000-82888333 GCA_037349315.1 Chelydra serpentina | reverse complement strand
GTTTCAGGGTTGACTCCCTTAGCCTTTCCCATGAGTGGGTATTGCCACAAGGCAGCGGAGGTTTTAAATCAGAGTTTTCCTTCTCCTAGGTGGGCTGCCTTCCAAGGCTGACGAGCCCCACCTGCCCGGGCTTCACGATGACAACACTCCAAAATCACTGACATTTTCTAGTAGGAGAAACTAGCTAAAGAGAAAGCAGGGCTGCAGAATTCCTATTAGAAACTGTATTTTGTCTGACATATTTAATACATCTCAATTTTTAATAGTAAAATGTTACTGTGACGCTAAATTAATGTGAACCACTGTTCAAAGCTAACAGCTCTTATCCAAAGGATCTGATTAAGTGATCAACAACCATGAAACATACTGTGTCTAAAATGTTGTTTCTTAAATTTTACAGAAGACAAACAATTTAAACAATGTTCTACTACATGCAGTTTATATTACTGGTTAGCAGGTCAAAGACCAAACAAACTATGCTGTCTAAATACTGTCATATAGTTGCCAGGGCCAGTTTGGAATATAAACATATCCAGTATCCACTAACTGAGAATGGCAGACCTGGAAAATGACCAGTTTGAATTGTCTTCTCCACAAACCAACAGCAAAACTTCAGTTCTCAGAAGTAACAGAATGTCTAGGATTGCTTCTGTTTTCAAATCTGAGCTGATAGAAACAAAAAAGAAATCATAAGACTACTAAAGAACTGTATTTTATATACACAGAGCATATAAAGTATGCACGTAAAATTATATCTATCATTTTTACACATGATCCCATATTATTTGCATTCTGGTAGAGCCCGAGTGTTCTAGACATAGTTAGAACATACAGAAAGACACTGTTCCTGCCTTAAAGAGTTATTTAACACACTAATATGAATACATAACAGGGTGATCTGACAAAAAAGTTTCATCACTTTGAGCTTTAGATAGATATACTACTTATGAGTGGCAAAGCCTGTAATTAAATAAGTCATCCCAAATGAGCATTGATAGAACTTCTATAACACATCACACTCTCTTGTATTCAGAATATGTCACACACAGAATGCAAAACTATTTTGAAATTGTTATTGATTTTTTCTAAATTGTGACTCTTTTTGTATGCCTTCACCTCTAAAGCTAGGTGCCTTAGTTATGTTTACAGCTGTACGTCTCATTGAAAAGGGGGGCAATTGTAGCTAACAAAACTTGAAACATTTCGATGATGACATAAAATAGCTCTGCTATATAGTCATGCTAGCAGCAGCCTTCAAGGGCTAGTACAGCGTTTCCTGTGGCCACAGCTTCCTGTGATGGGGGGTGTAGCCCAGTGGGCCAGTTTACATCTATTATATTCACTGCTTTGCATTATATTCTGCTTTATTATATTCAGCAGTAATGGCTTGTATCCTGTAAGTCACTGGCTTCAGCAGTTAGCATGAGGCTTGAGGTCTACAAACTTTGGCATATACAGTATAAACTTAGGTAACTCATAAGTTTTGGGGACCTAGAAGTAGAGTGTAGGGGGGAATTTTGTCCATAATGACATCAGCCAACCACAGAACGTGAACTGACACCAGCTTCTGGGAGGTTTTGGATGGAACATCCGACCGCAAGAGTGCCATGGCAACAGGTGAATAAAAATCAATGTTTTTTTAAAAAAAAAAAAAAAACACAAAAATCAGATTTTTTTAAATTTAAATCAGATTTTTTTGATAAAATGCTTTTTGAGGAAAAAACCTATCTAAAGATAGTTTTAATTAAGATACATTATAGCTCAAAGATATCTCATCGTGGAATAGGGATTATAAATTCTAATTCTATAGTATGAGACATTATTATCATGTAATGGTTAAGAAAAGTTCTGTAAATGAGTTCCAATACTTCATGGATTATGGACCCAATCTTATGGAGTTCCAGGGGCTTCTGTATAGATCATTTAGGTTAATCTTTCTATCTACCCAATGGGACTCAGTGCTCAGTCTAGAAGATACCATCAAAGATGCTTTGTTTTGCCATTCTGAAACTGTGGATTTGCGTCTCCAGAGATAACATGCTTATTAACAGCAAAAATGTTTTAAAATAAATCAATAATATATAGAGGTGAGAAATACCAGACCTCAACCCTATTGTCCCTCTACAAATTTGTGTACACAGAGTCAATCCCTTACCTCTCTCTAAAAGTGCAAAGTTTCAAAAAGTTCAGTGAATAGAAGATTGTTGGGGGAAGAATAGATCTGGACAAGGAGAAGTCTAGAGATAAATGTGAGAAGGAAGGGACAGGCAGTAGAAACAAAAGTGAAACTGTTTGAGCAGCATATTCCAGAAGCCTTGAGGTCTTTCTGAGTGGAGCCTTCATTGATTTGAGATCTACCATACCATTCTTTCACTAGAAGGGAAAACGTATAATGGCAGCAGGCAGTAAACGAGAGCCAGTTTGGGAATATTTTAATGAAGTTCCTCTACCTGTGTGTAAAATAGGCATGCGTGCAAAATGCAATTAGTGCAACAAAGAAATGCAAGGCCTGGCTGCCTGAATGAAACATCATGAGAAGTGTTCCTTCTCAGGAGGAAGCTGCGTTGAAGATGATGAAAGGAACATGTCTCAACATGCAGGATCTTCAGGTTAGTAAACTTTTTCATTTCATACTTTTTTCTTAAGGACTGCCTGTCTTCCTTCTGGACTATTCTTGAATTCTCATGTTTGAGCGAAAAATATAGTTGTTACTCTATGGTACTATCATTTTAGATGCAGTTGTGATAAAAAAAATAAATAGCTGAAATAGGCAGATCTTCCTTTTACAATTTTACCTTTAAAGTAGTACTGAGTGTCAGTGAATGCAATGAGTAATACTAAATGAGCAGTATGGTAATAATAATTAAATAACTGCATTGACTTATTTTGTTTAGGAGAATCCATCCTCAACATACAGGATTCTGAAGACTATCCACCTTCAAGATCACCATCATTTTCTACAGTTTCAGAGTTATCTGCCAATGATAGTGTTTTAGTCACATCATGTATGTCACATAGCCACAGTATATCAGCCGTAGCAAAAAGAAAAAAAAAACCCTCCATCATCCAGAAACAACCATAGATAAGTTTGTGATAAGAACCAGCAGATTATAAAAAGAGGTAATTGATGAAAAAATTGCCCAGTTTGTTTATGCAACAAACTCTCCTTTCCGTATGATTGAGAACCCACACTTCATTAACATGGCTCAGTCATTAAGACCAAGATACAGTCTACCTAACAGAGCAGATATCACAGGCAAATTGCCGGATAAAGTGTATGAAAGAGAAACTGAGCAGTGTGCAAAAGGTCTAGAGGGTGAAATTGTTAACCTGAGTCTTGATGGGTGGAGCAATGTCCACAATGATCCTGTTGTATGTGCTTGCGTGACAACAGAAGAAGGGAATGTCTTCCTTACAGAAACAATTGATACGTCAGGAAGTGCACACACAGTAGAATACTTACAAGAAGTAGCAGTAAAAGCTGTAACAAAGTGAAAACAAAAATTCTAATGTCTAGTACACACCTTGGTCACAGACAATGCTGCAAATGTATCCAAGATGAGAAGAAATTTAGGAGAGTGAAGAGAGTCCCAAGCTAACAACATACAATTGCAGTGCTCATTTGATGCACCTCCTAGCCAAAGACTTCAGTGTTCCAGAAATAAAGGCTAATGTTGTTGAAATTGCAAAATACTTCCGTAACAACCACTTTGCAGCAGCTGCTCTGAAAAAAGTGGGAGGAACCAAGCTAACTTTCCCACAAGACGTGTGATGGAACTCAGTAGTGGACTGTTTTGAGCACTATATCAAGATCTGGCCTAACCTGATGACAGTTTGTGAACAAAATCATGGAAAAAATAGATGGCACTCTCACAGCCAAAGTTCGCAAGGTTGGGCTTAAGAGAAATGTTGAACACATGCTGAGTACCCTGAAGCCTATTTCTGTAGCCTTGAACAAAATGCAGGGAAATAGCTGTTTTATTGCTGACGCTGTTGAAATCTGGAAGGAACTGAGTGAGATCTTTAAAAGAGAAATATGCAATGAGAGAGTTCAGCCAGGTAATGTAACCCAGCAGCCGCGACTGGGATTGCCCCAGCTCTGAGCCACCCCCCCCCCACCCTCCACCCCCCAACCCCCCGCACGCACTGCCCCCTACACACACGTCTCCAACCCCCTGCCCTCACTTCCACACATCCAGTCCCACCCACACCTCCTGCTCTGACTCCTGCACACCCCATCCCCACTCCCGCTCTGAGCACCAAACGGGAGCTGCCCCAGGTAAGCGGTCCACACCCCAACCCCCAACCCCCTCCTGCACCCTAACTCCCTCCCAGACCCCAACCCTGAGCCTTCTCCCATATCCTAACTCCTGGCCAGACTGTGCACCCCAAGTTTTTTTGTTTTTTTTAATAAAGCACTCTTATCCAAAGCACTTTACAATAGTTAGCTAACGGTACAAACAATACTTAGGAAGATCATTAAGTGGTCCACCGAGACCCTTAGCAATTTTCAAGTGGTCTGTGAAAAAAAAGTTAGACCACAAAAACAATCAAAGTACCTCACTTTATTTTCATTTACTTCCTATTACTTATAATATAGGTCGAGGATGAAGAAAAAAAAGAATGAAAAACAGGGATGGGGGAGATAAGAGAGAACGTTCTTTTTCTTGGTTGGGTTCTGAGAGGGGGGGGGGGGCGCCAAAAATGAAGCTGAGTAACAACTAATTTTTCTACTGTTACTCACACCTTCTTGTCAACTGTTTGAAATGGACCACCCTCATTACTACTACAAAAGTGATTTTTCCTCCCTTGGTATTCTACTGTTAATTGAATTGTCTCGTTAGACTGACCCCACACTTGGTAAGGCAACTCCCATCTTTTCATATACTATGTATATATACTGTATCTTCCACTCCATACATCTGATTAAGTGGGTTCTAGCCCACGAAAGCTTATGCCCAAATAAATTTGTTAGTCTCTAAGGTGCCACAAGGACTCCTCGTTGTTTTTGTTGATACAAACTAACATGGCTGCTACTCTGAAAAGTAATAGTTGTTACAGAGCTGATTTTCCACATCTCTTTATTTGGAAGTAACTTTGCAAAGGCTTGCTTGATTAAATAAGAGAGGATTTTTTTTGCTGGATATTTTTTAATATGAGCTTTTTAATAGCTCTCTCTTAGATATACATATAAAACCAATTATGAAACACTACGTTATAGGAGACAATGTTTATTGAACTAATAGTAATAACAAAATATGCATCAGGGTTTATTTTTTAAATATCTTTGTCAACTGGAGTAACAAGTAGCATTTCTAGGTCTTGCATCTTTAGAGAGTTATTTTAATGTAACTGTTAATTGATAATTATGGCCCTTTCAATGTAGTATGTTTTAATTTTAGAACAGCTCCTAGATGCGCTATAGCTATGGCATCATGTTTTATGACTGTACTGCACTGTATTGCACCTCAATTACTGTATTTAAATTAAATTCAATGAACCATGATAATAATCAAGCCAGTTCAAACCAATTGTTTTTTGATGTAACCTTTATCAATAGTGATCACAGGGTTTTGTTTAAGAGCAACTGGACACAAGTATTAAATTAATACATCTATTACTTATTTTCTCTTTAACAACTAACTTGAAGATTAGAAATAATATACAAAGTGGATCTAAAATAAATCTCTTTTTATGGGACTGGGGTGAGCAAGAATAATGCTTCATACTCAGCAGTTAGTTAGTTCTTGACCTATAAAAAAAAACCTATTAGCTACTGTACCCTAAAACGAAAAAAAAAAAATCTGTATTGTGCTTCTATAGTACCAAGGCTACATTCATGAATGGCATTACCGGGGGAATACTGAATATCTTATGAAATACTTTAATATAGCAACACCTGCCAGTGTCACTGGATCTAAGGATCTGACAATGGACATATTTTGCATTTCTCAATAAAATACCATTGACATTAATGTAGGCAAATTCTTAATATAGGAATTTTGCTCTGTAATGTTTTACTATGTACCAAAATGGTACTATGTACCAGAATCAATTTTTAAAGATTTAAGAGTCATTTTATTTTAAAAATCCATCAAACTAAACAGACGCCTTCAGCTCAAATCCAAAATATTTTTACAAAAATAGTTCTCAAGTCCTAATTTGCTGTGTAGGTTTATAAATTAAATTAAAACTAAATTAAAGAGGAATCCTGATTTACATTTACAGGTTGAGATCTGTTAGCATGATGGGTGGTCCCAAATGTGATGGAATTAATTAATTATTATTAACAACTCTGGCTATTGCAGTAGGGCCTAGAAGCTCGAGTCATGCACCAGGACCGCACTGCACGAAGGGCTGTACAAACAGAGAACATAAAAATTAGTCCCCTATCCCAAACAGCTGGCAAGACAAGAGACAACTTGTGAATACAATAGTGAGACAGGGAGGAACACAGGTAACAAGATAACACTGGTCAGTATGATAGGCAGCAATCTCAGCACACTAGTGGCCAAACCACTGTCAAGTTTTTTGTAGGGATCACAATAAATGAGCATTTTAAGGAGGGATTTGAAAGAGGATGATTAAGAGTTTTGCAGATGTTTACGGCAAATGTCCCCCAAGAGAGAGGGGCTTCATGGGAGAAAGCATGAAGGTGCCCGGTTGAAAATTGAACAAGTGGGAAATGAAGGCTGGCATCATGGGCAGATCAGAAGCAGGAGTTGACAACTCAACGATGTATGAGAGATGGTAAGTATTCAAATGGTTTTGTACTTCTGCCTAATAGTTAATGCACTAATTTTAACACATCACACTAGTCCAATAAAGGAAGAGATTGACATTTGCTCCCTAGGAGGAGAAAATGCAAAGTTTAAGGTGAAAAGAAGAAATGATATGCACTGACGGAGCTAGATTCAAAGGGAAATAAGCACTAATGCACACTTGAGTAATTCTGTTTTCCTTCAACTTTCACTTGCTCCCTTAGCACTGAAACACCAAAGTAAAAAATAGTGAAAAAATCAGTAATCTCTGTTAGAGGGCTTATTCCTTCACTCTCCCACTTCACTGGTCCTTCTCACGTGAACAGAGAGCAACAATACCCAAAATCCAAAGGTGCAAACAATTCAATGTTTATTGAGGTGAACTTCCAGCAAGCTTAAATCCAAGTTCCTTTTTCCTTATTTTTGAATCCCAACTTACTTCCTGTTTGCCCCTAATTGATATAGTAATATTCTCTGCTATACCTTAACCAATCATTTTCTGAAATTTACCTAACCAATCCTAACATACTGTAACATGATTAGCTAACCAATTATATCCCACCACCTTAATTAGCTTACATCCAGCAAAATTAATTATACAGCAGACAGAAAATCACAGAACCAGACAGAGACCATGCAAATAAACAATAGCAAAGTGGGAACTACAATGACAAAACAATACAGAAGTGAGGGTTTCACAACTATATCTATAAAGACATAAGGGTTTCTCAACTATGTCTATTGATAAGTGAGTTCTTACCAAACAGAAAACTATCAAACTAAATTTCCTTTTACATCTTCAAGGCTCTTCCCTTTATCTGGAGGTGATAGATTGTAACAGCCTTTCTAACAGCCCCAGATTGCCTTATTTCAATATGACTGGTTTGAAATGTTTGAGGATGTGACCATACACTTTTCAGTTTATGGCTGCTCCCACTGCTTAGCCAAAGGCCTTAGCTTAACAACAGCGCCTCAGACTGTCACAATGAGAGAAGGCCCTTACACAGGCAGACAGTGATTTTGATTCTTTTATACCTCTATAACTAGCTAAATGATAAAACATATAACTAAATTCTTAAAGTATAGGCCTTTACAGATAGGCCTGAATATCTATATCCTAACAATCTCTAAAAGCTGAGTGTGAAGATGTATAGTCCTATCAGATGAATAGAGATTTAGGCCTTGTCTACACAGAGAAGTTATACCTAAATTGATTTAATTAAACCAGTACAAACCCATGTCTGAACACAATTATATCAGTTTTTAAATGTTTATACCATTTTAGCTTACATGTTTGACTTTATCAATGCAAGCTATACCAACATAAGTCAGATGTAAACCACATAAAGAGTACACACCCATAGATTTGCATTTCAATTTAAAGTCACATCTTTTAGTTAAACTGGTGGAGAGATGTGTTGGAAAGATATGGGCTCAAAATAAGCGGCGGGAAAACAGATTATATGGCATGAAATTTCACTGAACACCAAAGAATCATCCTTGAAAGTAGTTCGGCAGACAACACTAAAAAGGCAATATTTCAAGTAATCGGGTTCCAGATTCCAGGAAAATGGGGAAATGGAGGATAAAATTAAGAGCTAGAATAACGCATGCCTGGCTCATATGGGGAGGGATACATGGTGTAGTATGTGACATGAACATAACATAATCCCAACTATACATATAAAATTATGGGGTCTCAATTAGCAGTTACCATTCAAGAAAGAGATCTTGGAGTCATTGTGGATAGTTCTCTGAAAACATCCGCTCAATGTGCAGAGGCAGGAAAAAAAGCTAACAGAATGCTGGGAATCATTAAGAAAAGGACAGATAATAAAACAGAAAATATCATATTGCCTCTATGTAAATCCATGGTACGACCACATCTTGAGTACTGTGTGCAGATGTGGTCGCCCCATCTTAAAAAAAAAAAGTATTGGAATTGGAAACGGTTCAGAAAAGGGCAACAAAAATTATTAGGGGCATGAAACTGCTTCTGTATGAAGAGAGATTAATAAAACTAGGACTTTTCAGCTTGGAAAAGAGACAACTAAGGGGGATATGATAGAGGTCTACAAAATCATGACTGGTGTGGAGAAAGTAAATGAGGAAGTGTTATTTACTTCTTCTCAATCACAAGAACTAGGGGTCACCAAACAAAATCAATAGGAGGCAGGTTTAAAACAAACAAAAGGAAGTATTTTTTCACACAACGCATAGTTAGTCTATGGAATTCTTTGCCAGAGGATGTTGTGAAGGCCAAGACTATAACAGGGTTCAAAAAACTAGATAAGTTCATGAAGGATAGGTCCATCAATGGCTATTAGCCAGGATGGGCAGGGATGGTGTCCTTAGCCTCTGTTTGCCAAAGCTGGGAATCGGCGACAGAGGATGGATCATTTGATGATTACCTGTTCTGTTCATTCCCTCTGGGGCACCTGGCATTGGCCACTGTCAGAAGACAGGATACTGGGCTAGATGTACCTTTGGTCTGACCCAGTATGGCCATTCTTATGTAACTGTAAGATCAAAAAGTCAAGTCTATAAAACACTGGTCTGTCCAGTTTTAATATATGGCACTGATAGGCAACAAAGAAGAAACATGAGCAAAAGATCTGTTCCGCAAAAAATGCAAATGTTGAGATGGATGAGTGATGTAAGCAAGAAAGACCACATGAGGAATGTGTATATCAGAGAGACATTCAAAGTAACATCCCTCCACAAAAAAATGAAGGTGTGCAGGCTCAGATGGTTTGGTCACATAAAGTGCATTCCTGACAACTGTGTGTGTAAGAGAAACCAACAGACCAAGGCTGAAGGAAAAAAACAGAGGCTGACTCAAGAGGAAGGTTCGGGATGTCATAAAGATACGTTAGCATGTAGTGTGAGAGAGGATATGGTACTGAACAGAGCACTTTGGAGGGAGACAACCCATAGAGTAGACCCCTTTGATGGGATTAACGTGAGGAAGAAGTTAAACTGGTGCAAATCTGTGCATGGACCAAGCCTTAGAAAGGATAAACTATTATGAATGAGATCCACGAGAGGTCTAACTAGGGATTTACAGAACTCCGCTCATAAGGATGTTACTAATGTAGTATTAACTGCTTCACTGTTACCAAACGTACCAGGCACTGTAAGTCCAGTAGACACACACATCATAGTTTACTAAATATACTTGGCCTGCCCTCACTTTCTATAAATTTCCCTGAATGTCCATTTAAAACAGCAAGAAACGATACAGAATGGGGAGTGGCCCAGCAATGGAGAAGATGTTTAAGGGAAAAGTGAATATTTTCCTTTGAGTCAAGTTACTTCCTTATGTGGCTGATCCACTTTGTTAAATTGTATTTGGACAATATAAAGGTCATAGAACGTTTATGTCCTTCCACTGTGGAAGGACATAAACGTTCTATGACCTTAATAAATATAAATGCAAACAACTGCAAAAATGTCCTAGGTCTAACAAATCACTTTTCTATGATAAAACTTTGTGACAAAACAACTTCTAATTATATTTTAAATTTAGTGTAAAATCTACCCAGCTCCAACTGCTTCATGTTAGGTAAAGGACTAACATGGTGTAAACAGGCACTAAAGGCCACAGTTCCAACTGAGTGACAATTTCCCTGCTACAGTGGGCTGTCTTCCAAGGACCCCCTTGCAATCACCAGGCTAGGAGGCATGCTGGGGGTGGGAAGAGTGTGGTAGGAGAAGGGTGTGGTAGGGGCAGCTAAGTTACACCATGGACCTCTCCAGCCCTCAGAGCAGTGCATGATCAGGTTGGCACAAAGGTTCCACACTGTATAGCTTGTAAATTTAGCACAGAATCTCACCCAATATGCTTAAAAAATTAAGATACCTGCACAAACACATGTACCATATTTTAATTAAAGAAGGGGAAATGGGTAAGTAAAATCCCCCATTTCTAACCAATAATTCCCATGACATTAAATTTTAATTCCTTTAAACACATATTTTAAAAAAAGTTTGGTTTCCCCAAAAGCTAGGCTATCTCAAGGGGTTCTAAACTTTGATGACTTTTACATCACAGAATTAAAATTACCTGGGACTTTTAACCGTTTTGGACCAATGCCGAAAAACACTGCTAAACTGAGGAGCTTCCAGGTTTACAAAAGACCTATATACCTAGTATTGGAAAGCTTTCCAGTGGTTGCATGTTTCTAACCCTTGCAGATCATGAAATAATTAGGGCTGTCGATTAACCACAGTTAGCTTATGTAATTAACTCAAAATAATTAATCGCGATTAATTGCAGTTTTAACCGTACAGGTGAGTCGCATCTTAGGCGCATTTAACATGCGCGAATTCAGTTTTGCGCGGTCGGCAAAACCAGGAAAAAAAAGAAAAATAACTATTTAAAAACTGAATCGGTACTGCAGGCGATTCCGTCCGCCATTCAACTCAATGGCATTTCACTATACGCGGTTTTTCACTTTACGCACGGACTGCGGAACGGAACCCCCGCGTAAAATGAGACTTGCCTGTACTGTTAAACAATAGAATATCAATCGAAATGTATTAAATATTTTTGGATGTTTTTCTACATTTTCAAATATATTGATTTCAACTACAACACAGAATACAAAGTGTAGAGTGCTCACTTTATATTTATTATTGATTACAAATATTTGCATTGTGAAAATGATAAATAGCATTTTTCAATTCACCTCATACAAATATTGCAATGCAATCTCTTTTTTGTGAAAGTGCAACTTACAAATGCAGATTTTTTTTTGTTACATAACTGCACTCAAAAACAAAACAATGTAAAATTTAAGAGTCTACAAGTCCACTCAGTCCACTTCTTGTTCAGCCAATCGCTAACACAAACAAGTTGCTTTACATTTACAGGAGATAATGCTGGCTGCTTCTTATTTACAATGTCACCTGAAAGTGAGAACAGGGGTTCGCATGGCACTTTTGTAGACGGCACTGCAAGATATTTTGGTTTCAGATATGTTAAACATTCATATGCCCTTCACGCTTCAGCCTCCATTCCAGAGGACATGCTTCCATGCTGATGATGCTCATTAAAAAAAAAAAATGCATTAAATTTGCGATTCGACTCCTTGGGGGATAATGGTATGTCTCCTGCTCTATTTTACCCGCATTCTGCCATATATTTCATGTTATGGCCATCTCGGATGATGACCCAGCACGTTGTTCGTTTTAAGAACGTTTTCACTGCAGATCTGACAAAACGCAAAAAAGGTACCACTGTGAGATTTCTAAAGATAGCTACAGCACTCGACCCAACTTTTAAGAATCTGAAGTGTCTTCTAAAATCTGAAAGGGATACGGTGTGGAGCATGCTTTCAGAATTCTTACAAAAGCAACACTCCAATGTGGCAACCACAGAACCCGAACCCAAAAAAAAGAAAATCAACCTTCTGCAGGCGGCATCTGACTCAGATGATGAAAATGAACATGCGTCGGTCCATATTGCTTTGGACTGTTATCAAGCAGAACCCGTCATCAGCATGGATGCACCAGGACTTGAAATATTGGAAGACCAACACAAACATTTTCAGATCCAGTAAACTTTTTAAAACATTGTTCCTAGAATGGCATAAATGTACAAAGATAGGGACAACAACAATCAAGTAATAGTAATAAATCACACTTTGCATTTACACAGTTACCTTCCATCAGAAGATATCAAAGCACATTATAAAGTTAAGATTGTCCCCATTTTACACATGGGAAAACTGAGGCACGGAGAGGATGCATGGTTTGAGCAAGCTCAAAGTACAAGTCAGTGGGAACAGAACCAACATGTCTGGATTCTCAGTTCTCCCACTTCAACTCCTAGATTACAGTGCTTCCTCCTGCTGAATACTATTTAACCTTTTAAAATTCATACAAACTACTGAAAGAGATTACTGCCAAATAGAACTACACAGATCTTGACTGAAACCCTGAACAACACACTTCGGAAAGGTTGTCCAAATTAATTCCCAATGGGCATGTTCTTCACTTCAGCCCTTATTCTGTAATAAGCAGCAAAACGTGATAAATTAGTTACATTTTGAGCAGTAAACAGAATTACGTGTTCTAAGAAGGATTCTACTGTCTTCTCTTCTGTTAAACAAATTGTATTTCTTTAGATTACTTCCTTTTTTCTCGTCTAACTGGAGGGTTAATCCTTTTGACTGTTTTAAGAAACGTTTCTGAGAAGCATTAATCACAATGTTTTATACTGAAAAAGAGAGATAAGAAGGGGAAGGCAAAATTAACATCACATCTGGGAATAAAACCTGTACAACTGCTGGTTCCCTTGAGAACTTGCTCAGTGTGTAAAAAAAAAAAAAATGTTCAACAAAGTCAAGTCATTTGGGGGTAACAAGAAGGAAAAATATACTATTGATGAAAACTGAGATACGAGTAAATACTACACATTCCTGCTATTCCTAAAACCTTTGCTTGCTCTTGAAGAGGTTGCAAGGTTGCCAGTAACTAGAAGGTTTCTGTCATTCTATCTCAAAGTTTTCAATACTGCCCTTGAAAAAAACATTCTGAAGCTGGCTTCAGCCTCTTCCAGAAAGGACATTATTAAATAGGGAAAATGAGAATAAAAGGAATGATCCACGTTTGTGCTCAATTACTGAATTAACACAGAGCTAAAATATGAATACAATATTTTTCTTTAAAAAATATTCTGCTGATCTAAGCAGACATAGAGCCGCACAAATAAAAAGTGAACAAGCTGCTCCTTGTCCATATACGTTAACATGGAGCCTTTGGGCTCACAACCTTGACATTCATAGGGGGTTGTTAGTTATTTGAAATTATAGCTATTTTCATTAAAATTTTAATCTCAGGTTCCACTTGGCTAGCTTCATCTAAAACATTACAAAATATACTTGAAATGCAGAGTTAAAATATCATTTTTATATATTTACTCTCACTTGATCTGTTAAAGAGACAAGAGAGAGAAAACTTTTGAAAGATAACAGGCTAACCTTTGGGTTTAAATTTAATTTAGCACATACTGTTGGATTGCCACAAAAGGATGCGCAACTTCAAAAAGCACCTGATCCAGAACTGTTTCTCAGTAACCCCTGAGTAAATAACACTCACTATTCTGGACTTCGCTTAACACAGGCATTATTTCTTTTGATATGTGTACTTGTCCCAGTGCCCAAGGCCCCTGGTCAACTCATCTCACTAGCACTCTGGTATTTTGACATCATTCTGCATCTCAGTCAGGAGAGAGTCACTCGTAACTCCTACTCCTTCTGTATAGATTAACATTAGCTTACCTTAGCTCCCTTGAGCAGATTGATGGTTCATTCCACCTTCCATTACTTTCAGTTTTCAGTATCCTTCTTTTTGTTCTTAAAAGACTAGCAAACAACTTTCACATATCCCTCTGTTCTGCACATTTTTAATTTGTTTCCCAGTAGCCCTTTCACACATCTACCATGGTAAGCAGTAGCATTTTTAAACACATCTACCATGTGTTCTCTCTTCAGCCAAATTTCTGATTTATTACCCAGCAAAAGTTTGAACCCTCAGAATGAGTCTTCAAGAACAATCACAGAAATTAGAGACAGAAAAGACATGTTTGGTCACAGAATCCATCTCTCGGATAATATAGTACTGTCCTCTACAGTACATTCACCAATGATCTATCAAGACTCAGTTTTAAATGCCCATCAGCTACCCTGGGAAACTATTCTTTGAACTTACAGATCTCACATGCACATAAAACAATACATTCATATATGCCAGTGTCCAAATGTCTCTCTCATCAGGAATATTTTAATTACTTTTTGTCCCTACCACCACCTATGCTTCACGCAATAATTTTACAAAATAAAAAGTGTTCTTTACAATATTTCAACAAAAATGCATGGTTAATAAACCTTATAATTCAGTATTTATATGCATATCAGAGACTTCATTATGAAATTATTATGGAATTGCCTTTCATGTCTTCAAATATCAATCACAGAAAAATGTTATATGCTCCTCAAGCATGAAACTGAGATTTGGATGGAGTGATTTCATATGATTACTCAAAACCTTTGTATGTGTTACAGAAATCTTCAGCGTGCAACAGATATATCCAGATGCAGCATTTTTATCATCCACAGATTCAACTACTCTCCTACTAATAAGATATAGCAAAGTCACCATTAAATTGATCATTGTACATGGAAGAGTATCATGAATATAACTTCTGGGCTCAAATCCACAAATTCTACTTGGACACGAATAGAAATTCTATGTCCTTTGCAAAATCTGCTAGGAATAAAATGGATAAGGCTTGTATTGGGGGAATTTGGGTATTATTAATTCTTTTTCCATTGATTACCAAAAAGCAAATATTGAATGAGGAAACCAAATGTAAAATCAAACAGAAAATATAAAAATCTACTAACTGACATACACTAATTTCAAATATAGCATGTATTTAAGAGGACAGCAGAATAAAATGTATGAGACATAGTTCCTCTATATGGAATAGATTAGATTCAAATGGAAACAGTCATGGAACTCTCATCTAAGAGGAACTGCTATTTTTAAAAAAAAGATTCCACCCAATATCATCCCAATCAGAGCAGATTGATTAAGGAAACATGAAACTTCTCCACTAGTAAAGGCCATAATGATTATCCAAGTATTTGGATGATTTTCCCTCCATAGAAGAAATGGTCCCTCGTACCTTGACAGTATTGAGAGGAAAGGGGGAGCTCTGACTCCCTCTTCAAATAAGAATTTAGAAATTAGTTATTGAATGCAGTATGTATTCACTTAGTAAAAAACTCATTGTCTGCGGCTGTTATTTGAGTACATTCTTTCCCTTCAGTATTTATGCATACATAGTAACATACATATATATATACAAAAACATACACAGGGTCCAAGTAAGGTACTGATGCTACAATCCTACAGTTCTCTATTGTCAAATGACAGTAACAAGTTCTAAAGCAAAGAATATCATTTAAAAAGCCAAAATCCACATAAAGAGTTTTCATAACATCCGTAATTCCTTCTACACATAAACATGGAAACATCTACAAATGAAATCAGAACATCACTAAAATCAGTTAAAAACTGAACTCCTCTTCGGACAGCAGAATTATGAGCTGTTAGAAAATAATATTTGCTAGAATCATCAGAGGAAAGGAACCAAATCAAAGATAAACAGAACAACTTTATATAGAAGCAATCATTTGAGGCCAGTGTTATACACCGAGCTTCCTTTTCAATGATATAGGCCAGCTGGAGGCATCACCAGGAAGTAACAGCTCTTTCACCATGTGAGAGACAAATAATAAAACCGGCAATAATAATTAACTTGTAGACTAAAATGAAAATGTTACAGGTAGCAATTGATGTGAGGATGTTAAACACTATAAAAACACTTTCTGCAGTTATTACCGAGTTTAAAAAATTCAGTAAGATTAAAATGCCTCCTGAACACATGGTAAGTTCTGACCAGTAAACAAAGTTACAAAATGACTTTTTGCCAAAAGATCAGAAAAATTAAACATAAGAACATACGAAACATAACCTCAGAAATGTGGCCCAACAGTATATTTCTCCATGTGTAAACACATTCAATTGTGTAATCCTGTATTGCACAAAAATAGTCTGCATTTTTCAATCATGTTAGACGTATCTCCGTTCTTAATTCTGGCTATTTCATCCCTTGTGCCTTGTAGAGGAGTGTTTCATCTCTAAACAAACTGACCACTGGACTACTCATCAGCTAAATAAGATCAAACAAAATCTAGATCAGTGTGAAAGATAAAGTCTTTCCCTGGCTCCCCAAAAGTTACTTTACCAATGAATCATAGTGACTGAGGTCCTAATCCTGTGAGTGAATCCATGCAGACAGCTCTCATAGGACACATCTACGCTGCCCTTGCAGTTCGGACTACAGGGGCGTGAGCAGCAAGCACCAAAGTGCTGTGCTATAACTCCTCATGTGGATGCTGCAGGCATGAACTAAAAGGCTCCTACTTCACATTAATGCAGTCCTGTTTGAGGAGGACTATATTAATGCAAACAACTAGGAACCTTTTAGTTCACGCCTGCAGCACCCACACGGGGGGAGTTACAATGCAGCACTTTGGCGGTCACTGTTTAGACCCCTGTCCAAACTGCAGGGCAGCACAGACATGCCCAGAATCTGCATGGAGCCCTAGTGAAGTCAATAGAGCTCTAGCCTTGTGAATCCACTTGTAACGTTGGTGCTTAGAATTATAACCACCCTTCATTAAGAAAAGAAAAGCACCTAAATCTCTTTGATAGGATGCATGTCTATGTTGATCAATAAAGCAAGAGTTAAACATAAGCTATTTTAAATTTATCCTGAAAGATCATGATCTAGAACATATAGCAAGGAAGAAAAAGTAATGCATTATTAATAAGAAAGTACTATTGTGAAAACTTTTAACATATGATATAGTTTTAATTTAAAATTCTTTGAGAATAGGATACAAAGTCACCAATTCAAATCTTACCCAGTCAGTCAGGAACTGGAAGTTGTTACCACTTCACAGATACGTAGTGGGCAATATGAAATGAGCTGGTACACAATTTAATGTATTGGTGGTCCTAGTGCCCACCCACAGCCACCACCATTTGGCACTAATTGGCAAGCCTGTTAACAATATCAGCAGAGACAACAAAGCTCTGAACAATCCTCTCTCTCCTAGAGGTGGTTTCTCCAGGTCAGGGTTGACTACACTGTAGGGCAGAGAACTTGAACTGTTGCTGCCTTTGCTTTCTTGTTTTTATGGTCTAGTCAATTTGGCATACTTCACCGGCCCTACTTTCACTTTTAAAAATAAGTTAAAGCCAAACTATTTTGTCTTCAAAAAAGTATTCTTTGAAAAAGACTATTCTGTCGACAGAAATTAATTGTATAGAATCAGTGTTTGATGCAGTTTAACTAGCTTGATGCAAAGAAGGTATTTTCAACAAATCGGTTACTATTTTCTTTATTTTATTAGGAGAATCAGATTAGATTTGTTAAGTAGTCTATTTTACCAAGATCTCATTTTAAAGGGCTTCATAACATTTGTCTTTCAGAATAAAGCATGTATTTGTTTAGTATTATACACACTGCATGCACTACACACACCCCTTCCTATTCTTCCTCCAATTCCATCTGTAAATTCTCAGTTCCCTGTAGATATGTCCCTAGACCAGGTCCTCAGGTCCTTACCCCACACATATCCATGTTTGAAGGAAGTCTTAGCTGAAGACAGTGATATAGTTGGGTCAGATGCTGGGAGTACACATGATCACATGGAGTACAAAGAATTGATGATCTCACAATGCATTAATAATGTGAGATACCTATGTTCCGCTGACCTGATCCATCCACTGAGAAGACCAACCCACAATCACTCCAGAACTCAAATCCGCTGCATGAATTACAGTTCACATATTCTGCCTCTTATGCGGGGGAACACGTGATGGAGCATTTTCAGTGGAGCTATCAGCAGAAAACACCTTTTACACCAGGGACAGTTTTATTATGAAGTGGTTAAAACAAGGCAACCATGCTAAATCCTAAAAAAAATCCACAGACAAAACTCAAATATGTTGCCTTAAAATCATCATGCTGTCTGCACTGATATGACCAGATGTTCTTCCAAACAGCGATAAAGCTATTTAATTTTTCAATGTTTTTTTTATGACCACTTACATAAAGCACACTAACCAAAGGGTAATTACCATTGACATTTTCATTGCAATTTATTTGGACGTCACTGCTCCTTGTGGAAGAGTCAAGTGCTAAATGGGCACTCTTAAAAATATCACATATGCACCCCAGATGATATCAAGAGACAACATTACATGAATCTTTTCCACTTACAAATAATAGTAATGAGTTCTTACTGTATTATCCATACTTCGTTAGGAGAATTATGAGTATAATTTCCTCATAGCTCAGCAAAGAACTTTAACAGTGGAGATCTTTTACACATCATGAAGATGCTGGTTTAAAAAGGAATAGGCAAATAAAAGAATGGCAGTTCAAGCAAAATCTAAGGATGTAAAATCAAACTAAACTTCTTTCCTTATTCAACTTCTGTTTAATATTTTAACGCAAGAAAATCTATGTTTATGGAATAGTTAAAACAAAGTCAGGAAATGCAAAAAGTTCCCAAAGCAACAATAATTTAGCCACACTGCACATCCTATGTAATCTGTGGCATTCATTTGATAACATAAACTAATACATTATTCATTTAGCAAGGAAAATATTAATAGAAAACAGAACATATCTATAATACAGCCGAGTTAATGTTGTGGTAGGAACCTTGACATTTGATTTTCTTAACTTTTTTAACTGTGCAACGTTAATGAGGCCTTCCAGCAGCAAAAGAAACAGAGAGGAGGTTGAGCAAGGCTCCTTATTCTCTCGCCCCAGCAGAACCAGAACATGCCACTGAGGATATAACTGTTAACACACACATACACAATCCAAAGAGGGTGGATGGGTATTAAAGCCTAAGTGCTGCTGCTGTTGTTTTTGTTTGTTTGTTTTGTTTTTTAAAACAGAAGTCTTTATTCTCCCTGAGGTAATTGTACCCAAGAATTACCTGGATAGCATTGTTTACCAAATCCATTTCTAAATGGCTACCAAAGACATTATCTATCTGAATTTCAAAGTTCGAAGGCCATCACAATATTTACAGTTTACACAGTCATGTTTTAATATGTGGGATACTTTTGGCGGCCATGTAGTTACTTTAGTTCAAAATATTAAACAAATTGGGAAACATTTGTTGCAACATTGATTTTGTATTTATGCATATTATAATTTTATTAACTGTAAAAACTATCCACATTGTGAAGTGTGTCTAGAAAAATCTTTTCTATAGACTGTGTCATTGTTGCTGAATATTTTTCTCACTCAACAAGAATTATTGACTATACAACACAACTTATTGACTCCTGTGTCCAGTAGCTGTATATAAACCAGGGGTGTTTCCAAACCAGCTACCAGCATTTGCATGAAGGAGACAGAGTGGGGAAAACACCCACAAGTGTTGTTTGCCAACCCATGTCTTTATATTTAATGTAAAATTACAAAAATCTTTATTAGCTAATTTTTTTCTGTAACAGAATATGAAACAACAAAAGCGTTGGTTTTTTTTTTTAATTAAGACAAAAAGCCTCCTAAAACAACATACTTATACACAAGCTAAAATGATATTACAACCTTATGTAACTATAGGATATATAAATATATAAACTAATAAGCAGAACTGCTTATTTATTAAGTATGGGATCAGATCTGCCAGGAGGAAAGCAGTGTCTGCAATCATATTGATCCCATCACTTCTCGCAAATGAAGCAGATATGGACAGTGTATCCAGCTGCTGCAGGCAGTAGAGCTGGTGACTGAGTAGGCAACACTCTTCCCTCTAAGTCAGTTCTGAAATACCTTGGCATGGTGAATATATTCCACAAATGCTTTCTTTCTAATGAAATGATCAAATTGACGTCCTGACCACCAACATCCCATGGACATTTTTGTAAGAGTATGGGTAGTATCAGCCTAGTGTCCTGGTCAAATTCTAAACTGACTCATTAACACTCTGTCAATCTACATTTATCTACAGTTTTCACTAGATACACTATTGCTCACTTCTTGCCCTGGACTACTGCGTAATGTAATTAAACCTAATTAAACAGTTGCCATGTTTTGGGGGGGGGAGGGATAGCTCAGTGGTTTGAGCACTGGCCTGCTAAACCCAGGGTTGTGAGTTCAATCCTTGAGGGGGCCATTTGGGGATCTGGGGCAAAAATTGGGGATTGGTCCTGCTTTGAGCAGGGGGTTGGACTAGATGACCTACTAAGGTCCCTTCCAACCCTGATATTCTATGATTCTATGTTTCATCCCAAAAATGGCTTTTAGATCTTCTTGAAAAACATTTCATTATTATATTCTCATTATGCAAGGAACATCAATTTCCCCGATAGAGAAATTAAGGAGCTTTCCACGCCGTGATCTTTGTCCTGACATTTTAGCTACTTCTAAACATTGTAAATAAACAGGTGGTCAGGATGGAATTTTATTATTTTCATGCTTCCAAAAATCATTACTAATCCAGCACTTAATGTACATTTAAACCAAAAAACACACTCTTAAATTGTTTGAGTACAAGCATTATAAAATTTTATGGCGGAAGGAACAGTGTATGTGCATACAGATAAATAAATATGAGTATGCAGACTCAAGAGGAGAGAATTATCTTCACTTATTAATCCTTTCCCACTTTTCTAATAAACCTCTTTTATAGTAACAACAAGGAGTCCGGTGGCACCTTAAAGACTAACAGATTTATTTGGGCATAAGCTTTCGTGGGTAAAAAACCCACTTCTTCAGATGCACGGAGTGGAGTGAAAATTACAGAGGCAGGCATTATATACTGACACATCAAGAGAAGGGAGTTACCTCACAAGTGGAGAACCAGTGTTGACAGGGCCAATTTGATCGGGGAAGATGTAGTCCACTCCCAATAATTGATTAGGAGGTGTCAATTCCAGGAGAGGCAAAGCTGCTTTTGTAGTGAGCCAGACACTCCCAGTCCCTATTGTTTTATAGTACCTCATCCTGCCAAACACCACAGCAAACATACTTCAATCATAATTAAGGCTGTGAGTCTGTCACGGAGGTCATGGAAGTCACGGATTCTGTGACTTTCTGGTATCTCCATGATTTCTGCAGCGGCCAGTGTGACTGACCCCAGGGCCTTCCGAGCCACTTGGGCAGCCCCCAGGCCAGCCACATCGGCGGCTGCTGGGCAGTCTAGGGCCACCACACCCCCTCCTCCCCAGAGCAGCAGCAGTGGTCTCAGGCTGACTCCCACCCAAGCAGCAGCAGCGGTCTTGGGACATGCCCCCAGATCTCCTCCCAGAGCACCAGCAGGGTTGCCCCCTGCCCCGGAGCACACGTATCGCCCCCGGAGCTCCTCCTCCAGAGCACCCGTGGTGCCCCAAGACCCCCCCCCCCCCCCGAGCACCCAAGATTTAGTCTGGGGTATATAGTACAAGTCATGGACAGGTCACAGGCCGTGAATTTTTGTTTACTGCCTGTGACCTGTCCATAACTTTTACTAAAAATACCCATGACTAAATCGTAGCCTTAATCATAATTATTTGTGATGGATATTCCTATCTTCCTCTACTGTTTGATATCTCACAACATTTAGGCAGAAAGTGCCAAACCCACTTCATTTCTTAAGTTGTAATGCTAGATAATGGTACGAAACACATATTGCAGGGAATCTGGCGTATATCAAGAAAAAATAAATTTCTCAAGTGAGGATTAAGTGAGATTTCCCAGTAGGTTGAGAAATGAGTAATAAAAAAACCACAATAATTAACAAATTCCTAACGGTCCTATACAACCAGTATGCTAACAAGATTAGCAATTACCTGCTTCTGCCCATAACACTGTGGCATCCCTGGCTGAGTTTGTTGCCACAAGAAGAAAAATTTGAGAATGGGCACAGTACAACCATCAATTTGGCAACCTAAATTACATTAACATGTGAGAAACAGAGAAAACAAACCATTTATCTTCTTTGAACAAAGATAAAAATATAGGACATTGGCCAACTTTTAGATTGTTCTGAATGAAAAAGTGTTCTTGAAATGCTTTATCACCATGCTTCACAGCATGTGCCGGGCTTTTAGAGAGAGGGTTGTTGTTTTTTATAAAGTACAAAATGGAATAAGGGATACATGTCAGCAGATATGTCAGGGTCCTACAAACTTGAAACTTTTAAAAAAACATAAAATCTACACAACTACAAAATAAAAAGCAAATTATTAGTAAGAACTTTTAAAAAATTAATAATTTTGCTGCCTGTACAAAATAAAATATTTGGCTGCCTTTTCCCCCGCATTCTCCAAGGTAATAAGCAAGGTTTCTACAAAGGTGTTTAGGTTAAAAAGGTCTCTAGCTCCATCTACTGGATAGTTGCCATCACAACTCCTGTTGCAGAGGAGCAGGAACGAGCCAAAACATATCCACAGCAATACCGACAAGTTAATTATCTCAAATTCAAATTTTCCTCTAACTTTCTTTTACTATTAACTCTCCATATCGTAAACTTCAAGGATCAATCACGGAGAGAAACAGGACTTTAGTACTTATTCCAACCTGGACTTTTCCGTTACACCTAATCTACTCACAAAGTTGCACTGGTTTCACAAAGGTGTGATTCTAAACTGATTTGCTTTAACCAGTGCAACTTTCTATATGAATACTCCTAAAACATATTTAAACGGATGTGTGTGTCTTGCTTGTGCCATATAGGCCTATAAGTGCTCACAGAGAAAGTTGCACTTGCTTAACTAACCTGATTTTTATTCCAATTTAAGTGTAACTTCTGTGGGTAAGCAAGCCTATACTGATATCTCATCTTGGATGATCTGCATTATTACAAGCACCACATGGTCAAAACTGATCTTATTTTTATTTTCAAATCCTCTCCACTGCATCCCTTAGTGTTGATAACATAACCATCTTCTCTATTACCCTGAGGATGCATCTTTGGCTCTCTCCCCCCACTTCCACCACATCTAAGCAGGGACCAAACCTGACACTCTTACACAAGATTTCAAAGATCTGTCCTTTCATTCTTTCTTTCCTTCCTAATCCAAACTGCTCATCTGCACCTTATTTCACCTTGAATCCTGTAACCTCTGCTACTCTTCTGTGTTTCACCTATTTATCTTGCACTCCTGGAGTTCATCAAAAATGTTGTTGTCAAATATCATCTTCTTCACCTACTCCTTTAATCACAATACACACACACCCTTTGAATCCCTCCACTCCCAATCAAGTCAATTGTGTTGTCTTTGTTTTCAAGTCTTTACATAATTCATTCCTAGCCTCTCTCGCTCCTCTTGTCTCCTTTTGCTTTCCTCCTTCACCCGCTTCATCCCACCAGTAATGCCAGCCTCAATACCCCCACGTTTCCCTCTTTCACTTTCAACTTTGTCTTCTTCCAGGCTTCCCCCATGCAAGAAATGCCATCCCAAAACTATGTGCTAAATTGTCTCACTCCTAAAAACACCACTGTCGCACTGCCTACAAGAAATTTTAATTTAATTTAAATTTGTTAGGCCTTTTGACCCTAGGGACTGGATTGCTTGTCATGTATATATTTACAACAAAATTATAATATATAATGCACAGATCTAAGCCATGGTTAAAATGAACCACTTTTGCATCGAAAAAATAACCATTCCTTGAAGACGATTACCCCAAGTTTGCCTACTCACTTTCAGACCCTCCACCAGTCAATACAATGCAGTAATGAAAAGACAGAGGGGTCTGTACTGAGGGTTTTCGCTTCTGAACTACATAAAATATTTAGAATTTTTTTTTAAAACCTGAGGTCTGCCATAAAGTTATAAGCCCTGTCGGCATCTTACTACCATAGTGTGTAACAGTCATAAAGGCCACAGACATTGATGGTGGAATTTATGTTAACAAAATATTTAGTTAGAAAAAATTAACTGAATTTAAAGCTTTTTACATCAATCTTAATACTATCCATGTCCTGCCCATGTATATACCAGAGATTCTTTGTTGATTTTTAAAAGCTTTATTGCATTTTACATAATACACAAAAATAAGGTAAAAACATACAAAAAGATACATAATGAGCCAAGAATTCCTTCATTATGTCCAATAAAAGAAAGAAAGAACCAGATCCAGCTTATACCCAATATATATACAGGGTCGATATCAAGTGAAATACTCAGCCACAGAAGTGTAGGTGTTTAGGAATATTATGGTGATGACTGTGGTATAAAAACCTATAGAATAGAATAGAATAGGAATATTTCCATACTGTCAAGATTGAAAATACAATCTCTTTCAAATGTATAAATCACAAAGGTGAAACAGATAAAGTGGTACTTCCAATGCTGAATGATTGCAAAGTGATTAACAATGCACCTTGGTATGTTGTGTAATTTGTGTTTTCTGGTGTAAGTAGCTACACAAGCAGTTAATGTTGCTACCTTAAAAAATATTGACAACATACTAAAAAGTGGTTTTAGTTATTTTTTGGGAATGTCAATACTTTAGACCTAAAATAACAGAACTAAGAGACACAAAAGCTGTACAGAATTATATTAACTTGTTTTATTAATAAACTAAATATATTCTCTATCTTAAAGTTGTTTCTCTGGATGCAGTATGATAGTGACAGTGGAAGTGTCTCAACCTTACCCCTCCAAAGTTATCAAAAGCTTGATTCTGAGTATCCTAAGCTAAGAAGGTAGTTCAGTTTTTATATTCAGTAAGTTTTTCGTCTCTCTGCTGAGACTACCCTACCATCAAAGATACCTACAGTCATACCTCATATGGTGTTGGTTTATGCGGTGTGAACATATTTCTAATTAAAAAAAAGAAAGACTATAAACTCACTTCATGTTGGCCACTAAAGAGTTGTCAATGGTAATAACTAGAACTGGCTGAAATTTTTCAGTCAATTAGTAAATATGCAGAAAAATACAGTTGCAAGTCAAATTCAGTTAATAGTTTTGGCCAAATAAAAAATGGGGGGGAAAGTTTTGAAAAAGTCAAACTGTGTAAATTTGACACATTTTTTAATCAAACTGTGACAGTTCAAAATGTTGTTTCAAAATGTCATTCTGAATCATTGTTCAAAATGCTTTATTTGACCTGAACAAAAACATTTCAGTTTTTCATTGAGAAAAAATAACAAAAATCAATTTTGTTTCAAAATGAACAAAAAGAATGTTGGATTTTCTGGTTCAGCAACTCAACTGAAAAAAATAAATTATGCACTCAGCTCTGGTAATGACTGATTCAGTACTGGACTGTATAAGCAGTTTAGTAGGATTTATCTTTTAAACATATTTGAATCCGGAAGCCTCTATTAGATACTTCCTACCAGTTAGAAACAAATAAAATGGTATTTAGTGCTAAGTTACCCCAATAAAGATTAAAATAACATTGGTACCTCCTATTTTCAGCCAAACGTGCACCTTCATCTTTCAGCTGTTTACTTTTCTCCAGGCAGTCTTCCAACAGAATCTCCTTTCTTCTCTTAGTGGCATGGAGCCAGTCAACTTCATCATCATTATCAACTAGACCTTTGTCATCAGCAGCTTCAGCTTCAAATTGTTGGGAAGTGGCCTTTGAAACCTTCTCACCAATCTTCCTCTTCCACACAAAGGAAGCCATTCTAAAAAACTAGATGAAAACATTTTTTAACAATTTAGTTTCTACATGTATATAGGGAAAAAAACATCATACCGTAGATTAATTTGCTCATCTTGATACAGAGAAAGTAACATATCAAACACATGAATATTGAATTGGCCAGCAGTCTAGTGATCGCACAAGGCCAGTGTAATTTTGTATGGGAAACATTTCTCTGTCCGGTCGATTAAAAAGAGAAGCAGTTGTTTGAAGCAGCTGAAAGCTGTAGAATGCTGAAGTAGTCCTGGCAGAGAGAGGACAGAGGGCACAAGAGATGGCCAAACATGCATCATAAATTACAAAAACCTGTGATAACTAGGCTGTGTATCAACTATGTTTTGGAAAGTGCATGGAATTTAGGGCACTGGTCTAAATCTATAGGGCTCGGGGAACTGCTTACTTGGCAGCGCTTTTCTCTCTGCTTCATATTGCTACCCGTGCTACCGGCAAGGTGTTCTCTTAATTTTTTGACCATTGGGGCAGGCTGAAGGTCTCTTCCCCCATTCAGCAAGGAACAGCAGCATGGGGGAGGAAGATATTGGAGCAGTTGTGGAGGGAAGAACGTCCGGAAGATGATGGTTTAACATTTATTTTTGGCAAAGCCACCTACAGCCAAGGAAACGTGGATCATAGAATCATAGAATCTCAGGGTTGGAAGGGACCTCAGGAGGTCATCTAGTCCAACCCCCTGCTCAAAGCAGGACCAACCCCAACTAGATCATCCCAGCCAGGTAGGTCTTTGTCAAGCCTGACCTTAAAAACCTCTAAGGAAGGAGATTCCACCACCTCCCTAAGTAACCCATTCCAGTGCTTCACCACTCTACTAGTGAAAAAGTTTTTCCTAATATCCAACCTAAACCTCCCCCTCTGCAACTTGAGACCATTACTCCTTGTTCTGTCATCTTCTACCACTGAGAACAGTCTAGATCCAGCCTCTTTGGAACCCCCTTTCAGGTAGTTGAAAGCAGCTATCAAATCCCCCTTCACTCTTCTCTTCTGCAGGCTAAACAATCCCAGTTCCCTCAGCCTCTCCTCATAAGTCATGTGCTCCAGCTCCCTAATAATTTTTGTTGCCCTCCGCTGGACTCTTTCCAATTTATCCACATCCTTCTTGTAGTGTGGGGCCCAAAACTGGACACAGTACTGCAAATGAGGCCTCACCAGTGCCGAATAGAGGGGAATAATCACGTCCCTCGATCTGCTGGAAATGCCCCTACTTATACAGCCCAAAATGCCATTCGCCTTCTTGGCAACAAGGGCACACTGTTGACTCATATTCAGCTTTTCGTCCACTGTAACCCCTAGGTCCTTTTCTGCAGAACTGCAGAAATGATTTGTTTATACTTTGCTATAAAGCTAAATAAACAGCACGTATAATGGCACAGCACAGACTGGGGGCCGGGGATATCTGAGATTGTATAACTTGCTGTTTAGCAGGTTACGCGTCCCCCTCTGTGCCTGATCTATTCCACACGAGGAGCTGTCCTGACTCACAGCTACAGGCTCTGGAGGTCCCTGGTTCAACCTCCGGGGCCTCCACCACCCTCGGAGGGGGCGATTTACTTGAGCTTGACCGACCCCAAACCAGCGGGTTAGTTTAGTTCACAGCGGCCGCCACGGGCACCGCGAACGGACGCAGCGCGGCACTCAGCCCCGGAGCCCACCCCACTGGGGGAAGCGGGCCCGAAAGGGGAGAAGAGCAGAGCGCGGCCAGGGCGGGGGGCTTGCTCTTGGGACCCCGCGGAAGGAGGCCGTTACCTGGCCCCCACTCCGGCTATTACTCTTCCGCCACCTCGAAACGCACGACCTTTGAACCCGCCCAGCACGGAAGCGGAAACAGCAGTCACCTGGGGGGAAGCGGAAGTTGTTCTTCCGGGCCTGTCCGCTGGTTCCCCCCAGCCGCGGAGAAAAGAGCAAGCGGCGGCTTGGCTCCGCCCGCAGACTACAACTCCCAGCAGGCCGTGCGCCAGCCCGCTCTCTGGGGCCTGCGGGGAACCGCCGCGCCTCGCTCTCGCGCCACGGAGAACTGATAACGGCCGCGCTAACTTCTCTAGGTAATAGCCTCGGCCAGGGTGGGAGCTCGTGGCTCCCGACAGATCACGTGGCCTTTGCAGGTTCCAAAGCAGAGAGAAGGCCAGTGAGTAAAAAGGTCCTGCCCCAGGAGATCCCACCTGCCCTTTGCCCCTCGTTTCCTCTGAAGCGCTGCCAAGCAACAGGCTTCATTTAATAATCGTGCACCCCGCACCTGCATGGGGATCAAGGTGCAGCCGGAAAACGCGGGAACTCCCGAGCTGTCGTTCTCCGAAAAAACTTGCCCCAAACAATTGCAAGCTGTGAAATAGCCCGGAAAGGAACTGCACCTTCTTCTTACCAAAGTACTGCCATTAGAATATTTGCTCGTTTCGCACGGTGCTTATTGATTTCCTCACGGTGTTAATTTTATTCAAGAACCAAGGGTACTTCGGCTACCCAGTGACCCTCCGCACCGTGCTTCCTATGTGCATGTCAAATCTGCCCTTATTTACTTTAATGAAGGTTTGTGTAGGTCCCAGGCACTCTCTCTGCAGCTCAGCGTGGAGGATGAGAGCAAAAGCAATTACATTGGAGCTTCCCAATTATCTCAGTAGATTTAATTGTAAACTGCTTTCCAGGAATTGCCAGAAGCTGGGAATGGGCGTCGGGATGGATCACTTGATGTTTACCTGTTCTGTTCATTCCTGCTGGGGCACCTGGCATTGGCCACTGTCAGAAGACAGGATACAGAGCTAGATAGACCTTTGGTCTGACCCAGTGGTGCATTCTTATGTTCTTAATTATGGTAGAAGTGGTAGGACTGACACCATTCAAGTCATTCTCTTTCAACTGTTACACTTTATCAATTGACTTCCCTTTTTATATATGTTGCTGTATAAAGTAGGTACATTGAATTCAACAATGCCTCAAACTAAATACGTCTAGCCTCAGGTATCTTATAGGCTTAGGACAAGTCTACATTACAAAATTAAGTCAGCCAGCACAGTTAATTGAATCGGTTTTACACACCCACACTATGCTTCGTGTCAGCAGTGTGCATCCTCACCAGGAGGGCTTGCACTGATTTACCTGCCAGTGTGGGGCACTGGGGGAGGGTTTCTGAAAGGCAGCAACAGTCAACGTAAGCAATGCAATGTATACACTGATGCTGCATTGACTTAACTACATTAATTTCGTGCTAGACCTCTCGCAGAGGTGAACTTAAGTTGGTGTAGTTGGGTGAGTTACGTTGATGGGAGCTACATTGTAGTATAGACGCTTACAGAGTTAGGTCAACGTAAGCTGCCTTACGTCAACCTAACTCCAGCATAGACCAGGCCTAAATGTGTGATTCTACCACATATTTCAGTTGCCTTGTCTTTGAAAATAGCTTCCTATTTTACCAGCCCAAATCCATACATCAACACGCCCTGACCCCTCACCCAGAAAAGAGCTAGAAAAATAGTAACCAACTCAAAAACTAAAAGAAACAGTCCTTCAGGTATAGCCCAAATATTTCCAGAGAAGCTGTGCAGCAGCTTTGGCAGAATATATGGTTGCAAAATGTGTTGGGTTTTTTTAAATATAGGGAATTCATTTTTCTGCAATTATAGATTTAGACATGTAGGAATGCATTGGTAAAAGTGCAGCAAGAAAATCACATTACGTTTTGAGGGGTTTTTTTGTCACAGTAAAATATATCGTGGCAACAGCTGTACTTGCCAAAGTAGATATCCAGATAGCCCCTGAACTACTTGCAATGTACAATCGCCAATCAGTAAGAAGTGTGTCCATTGGGAAACAGTAATCTCTATGTAAATAATGCCACATCTGTTTGAAATTAGTCTTCACTCATTTGGTACAGAAAGTGGTTAAAACTTGAACACAAATCAGAAATGATTGAAAAACAGATCAAATTCCCTTTATTAATGGAAAAGTAGTTTATCTGATTTACAATAAAGGCTTTACTGTAAGGATTGGGTGGGGTTGGATTAGTTTTTAGTAATTTCAAAAAATAAAGGAGGTGAATGATTTGAAAAGTTCAGACCACTGGGGTTAGATGCCAAGGTGAAGGCCTACCTGTAGGGGTGTGGACTTAACTACAGCTTGATCCAGTAATTCATACTTCTGCAACTGGATACCATAGATTTCTGACTGCTTGTAAAATGTCTGGAGATTCCATGGCATGAAAAGGGAAATATAAATGTAATATTTTATCTTCCAGTCTCAACAATGATAAACACCATTCAAGTCAAGCATTATAACTTCTAGCTTGACTGTTTCCTAACAGTTCTATTACATACTGATACCAAACACAACAGAGTCAATCTGGTAAAACATTAATTAATGTCAAACTCTGTCTAATCCTACAAGACCAATACTATTTGAAAATACCTCTTGATAAGGTTTGTTGATAAAATTTGATAATATAGTCACTGTATAACTTTACAACTTTTTACAGAAAGATAGTCAATGTTACTCTTGATTATGTAGCTTTCTAAGAAATACTTCCTATTTTTCTTCTTTTGCAATGCATTTAATTAAAAAGTGCTACTGGAGTTCATTGCACATAGTTAAATGCCTTACTAAAATTGTTTAAGCTACTGCTTGGCAGGGCCTGATGCAGACCTAATGAAAGTAGGTCCTTATAAAGGTAGTTCTCCAGACTACAAAATCCTATGATTCTCGCTCAAACTGCAGTCTGTGACCCATTGGTGGTTTGCCAAGCACTTCTGTATAGTCAGTGAAGCTGCTTCTGTCACAACAGAAAAGTATCTGTCACCAAATAAGTATTTGTAGCCCTATACAGGACTTTTTGGGGTTTCTAGAGATTGATTTAGCAAAATACACTTCTGTGCACCCTGTATTACTACTTGTGTCCATTTTGTGTGTTTCTTTGGTGTAAATTCAACTGTGATCAAATTTGAAGAGGACTGCAACATCAGAACAGAGTGAATATATAGGAAAGAACCAAATTGTAAACTGAGATAATTGAAAGATAAGAGCAATGGAAACTGTAAACATGGATCAGAAATATTATACTAATCTAGTTACATCCCCTCTATTTGTACCAAACTATATATACTTCAGAGATCAGGTTCCAGGGAGGTGGCCCTGGAGGGGACCTCAGTCTTAAGCAGTAGTCCACAGCACATGAAAAGATCTGAGTGATTAACAATCATCTTTCAATTTCACTTAATTTTTGTGGAACTGTTCAAGTTAAATCATGGTGTTATAGCATGATTCACATTCTCTTGACTCAGGTCTTAGGCTGCAGCTACTTTTGTAAAATATTTCAAGTACCTCATCAGCTTTTTCTGCACCAATTGAAGTGACAAGTCTCCTACCTGACTAATTAACCCTGTCTAAGCCATCAGACAATGATATGACATTTCCCAGACCCAAAGAAGAGCTCTGTGTAAGCTCAAAAGTTTGTCCCTCTCGCCAACAGAAGTTGACCCAATAAAAGATTACCTCACCCAGTTGTGTCTCAATGATATGAGCAGTGAGTTAAAGTACTGAAAGTTTTTTAATTCAGGAGATTGCATGCTTGGCAGAAATATTTCACTCAAACAGCAGTCAGTATTCACGCTCAGCTGGTCCCGCCACATTACAGTGGATGAGAAGCTGGATGAGAGTCAGCAGGGTGCCCTTATTGCCAAGAAGGCTAACTACATATTGGGCTGCATAAGTAGGAGCATTGCGAGCAGATCGAGGGAAGTGATTATTCCTCTCTATTTGGCACTGGTGAGGCCACATCTGGAGTATTGTGTCCAGTTTTGGGGCCCCTACTACAGAACGTATGTGGACAAAATGGAGAGTCCAATGGAGGGCAACAAAAATGATTAGGGGCCTGGGGCACATGACTTATGAGGAGAGACTGAGAGAACTGGGCTTAGTTAGTCTGCAGAAGAGAAGAGTGAGGGGGGATTTGACAGGAGCCTTCAAGTGCCTGAAAGGGGGTTCCAAAAAGGATGGAGCTAGGCTGTTCTCAGTAGTGGCAAATAACTGAACAAGGAGCAATGGTCTCAAGTTGCAGTGGGGAAGGTCTAGGCTGGATATTAGGAAACACTATTTCACTAGGAGGGTGGTGAAGCACGGGAATGGGTTACCTAGGGAGGTGGTGGAATCTCCTTCCTTAGAGGTTTTTAAGACCCAGCTTGACAAAGCCCTGGATAGGATGATTTAGTCGGTGTTGGTCCTGCTTTGAGCGGGGGGTTGGACTAGATGACCTCCTGAGGGCTCTTCCAACCCTAATCTTCTATGATTCTATTGTACAACAAAGCAACTACTCTGCTGGAATTAAAGACTCTCTTCTCCCTTCCCGAACAGGGACCAGCTCCAGCTGGACCAGCACATGGCCAGTACCACAAAAAGCAGCAGAATAGAGGCCTTTGGTCACTTTTCCAAAAAAAGGAAAACATGAGAAATGGTCTAGAAAGTGAGGTGACTATACTCACCCCCCTCCCACCCCAGCCTTCCCTCTGCACTGAAATGAGGCTACCACAGAGATCTGATGAAGCCCTGAGCTATGATCCTTTGGCTCCAGCCTCACCTCCATGGGTTGGTCAGGCACCCACATTACTGCACTAACGCACACATGACTAAACAATAAGTGCTATACACTTTCCTCTCTCACAAAGCAGGTCAGAACAACCGGGGTATCGTGACAACATAGACAGCTTATTTCCATGAAATTGATGTCAGATGCCATTGACACTTCCTCCTCCTGCTGGGCTGGACCCTACTTATTGTCACTATTAGAAAAGAAATTAGTTAGACAGTAAGTGCCCTGAACTCCATATGCTCCTTTAAGTAGTCTTGAAATTTGCTTTGCATCATGGTGGGATCGGGTCAGGATAGTGGTCCAAATTTAGGATCAAGAAAGTTGGCCAAGAGGTTCCTTAGGTACAGCTCCCTTAAAAAAAAAAATCATACATTTCCAAAAATCACTTGGTGGTTGTCTTTTTATTTTTTTTGCGCTGCATAGAACTGGAACTCAACCTAGTGGCCTACTCCTCCCCAAACCACTTTTACCTGCTTTGAATTTATCTCAACTATGGCCCAACATCCATAGCCACTTTGGGAAAACAGCATTGCAGCTGTTATTGAGGGTCAAATTTGTAACTCCAGGCCAACCTGAGCTAAACTGATACTGTACCACAGCAACTGAAGTGTGCTGCAAGACTCTGCCTGCAAATGCTCTAACTTAACAGTATGGTATCACAGGTTGTGTGTAGACCAAGCTGAGCATTGCACACATGAATTGAGTTTGAACCCTCCATTGGCAGCTTTCAGATAATCTGTTATGCAGATTTGTTCTGTCTGTGTTGTGCAGGAGTTCCTTTTGCAAATTTGTTCTGAAGCAAGTTTCTGGTTTAAGGCCTGAAGTTTTAAAGTGCTCTAAAATCCACATGGCCTCTCTGATTTTATTTGAGTAGCAGTATCAAGGAAAATAGCATTAATTAAAGAGGGACGAATGAAAGATTCTCTTTTGAAATTAAGCTAATGTAATCACAACTCCTGCACCTCATAAATTTCCAAAACAAAGTGAACTTAGTGTGATCAAAGGAAGGCAAGTTGCTGAGTCATTTTGTCAAGAGGTTCCTGATACAGTCTCCTTAACATGAGCTACCCACAACATTTTTAGTGCAGAATTAGGAAGTGAGGGGTTGGCATAGTGGTAGTGGGAATTGGGAGGGTGCAATTTAGGGACTGTACCCCACTGCCAACCCTCACCTTCTTGGGCTGTGCTTTAGAACAGCTACATCATAACCCTTAGTTCAACACTAATCTTTCATCTGAAGTCAAGTTTTGTGGTGCAGATTTATAAGGTGTAAAGCAGATCAAACTGCTGAACTAGTGTAGTTAGTGGCAGCCATACAGCATGGTTATTGACAAATGTAGAAGATAGTATCATCAATAGTGAGCGTGCTACGGAAATGAAAGATGGAATTCATTCAGTGGTCACTTATTGCTGTTCCATAAATTTAATCTATACTTTTGATAGTCTTCTGGATTTGAAATAAATGTAGCATCCACTTTAAATTAGTATACAAAATTTTATGTATGGATACCAAAAGACAAAGTAGCATGCACACAATTTTCAAACAAGAGATAATTGAGTATTTTATATTGACTAACATACAATTTCACATCCTTGAAAGGTAAAAAGTCATACAGCTATCACAAGCATTTTTCATTCAGTATTGCCAAAAATTGCAATAGGAAGTAGGCACATCTTGTTTGTAAGAAAAAAAAGTGTCCATTTCTTACAACATACAATGGTAATCAACTGACAGTAAATATTTTATTTCAATGTCAAGACATATATGGAAAATGGTCTCTGAAATATTGCACCACAAAGATGGACTTTTACCACCTTACCAGTGTAAGTTACATTACACGTGGATAAACAGATTTATCCATGTCTTATGAACAATTACAATAAAAAAGCAAGAATATTTGAAGGGCCTCTCCACATATAGCAAGCTTAGGGGAGAAAAAAGATCTAGAAAGCAGTTTTCAGTATTCCTTTTGCAATTATTAAAGATGTAGTTGAGTAAGATCCCCCCAACACAGCCCCATTATGTCTTGCAGTGAAACAAATTGTTTTGATAGCCTATTGCCAGATACTAATGCAACATTTTAAGAAAGCTTTATGTCTTCATTGCAAGAGCAATAAGGTGGTCTGATAAGAAAGTAGTTTAAACTGTCAGAGTAAAAGTTATGAAACAGATGAATGAAGCTAGAATCAAATAGGTTAAATAGTCCCATTTCTTCCTTCACTGCCCCGTATTTTAAAAAAACAACAAAAAAACCAATTCAATGAGAAAGCCTTGGGCCATCAAAACTGACTTATCATATCAATAAAATTTACTTTATTTAAAACTATGCATTCTGCCAGAAATATATGTTAAACTTCATACACCAAGACAAAGTAAAAACATGGTCACCTTAAAGCACAAGAGAGCTGGAAAAGTATAAAAAAATTAAAAGCTATATGCACTTTGACATTTTACATGTGTGTTGAGCATTACAAAGTATTTGCAAACCAGGAACAGCTACTGGTTGAAAGGATTTAATCTAACATATGCAAAGGAGACAGTTTAAGTGTTCCCAAACAAGGAAATACTGCAATAAAAAACTGTGCGTTTGTTATGCTATTTGTACAAGTGCAATATTTAACAATTTCAAAACAAAACAGCATAGCTCAAAGGGATCACAATAACTTATTGAATAGATATCAGAATTAATTCTGACAAGACTAACTTTTAAATAGTAGAATTTGTGATTGGTCCCCCATCCTAACACCTAAATTACATCAGCAGTATAAACCCAAAGCATCATCTTTAAACAAAAATACAGCTTTCTATTTTGAAATACAGTAGTGTAATCCTGCTTTATAGGGACCATGTGTGACACTTCTCTGAAGACAGGGGGACAAGAGTTGAAATTGAAACTTTTACCCAGTTACTGGATAGACCATGCACTTCCCAAATTCATAATGCTAAGACACAGCAAATCCTGGGGCTTAAGAAGCTGCAGGTTTCTTCAAACTCGGTGCATATTAGAAACACTTATGGATGAACTTCTAAAGTCATTGTAAAGATTATTGTATTACTCTATGCAAAGATAAACTTCTTACTGCATCTGTATTTAGCAGTTCACTGTGGGTGAATCCTGGACAAATTGAACTCACTGGCAAAACTCCCTTTAACTTCAGTGTAATCAAGATTTCACTCTACGTTTGGGTTCTCTCAATTATAAAGTGGCATTGTAAAGAAAAACTGGGGGGGAGGAAGAGATCTAGCGGACTCCATTTTGAAGTTAACATACAACTCAACTGTAAGATCAAACATTTTCTGGCATAAATACAAATTTAAAGCAATTTGTGTATCATAGCTAAAGGAGCAAAAGTACATCCAACTACAAATAGAGAAACATTTAAAATGTTTTCATTATGTGCATGTGCTATGATTTCTCTAATAAAAAAATCAAATCAAATTTCTTCTGAAAAACTGAAACAGACCTGGTAAATTTAGAAGCCTTAAACTATTTGTGCCAATTATGTCAGCATTTGTGATCAAGTGTTAAAAGTTCATTGGAATATTAACACTCAAGTTTATGTGCTTTCATTAGCATTGATCAGTTGTATATTTCAGTTTAAATATGACTGATCAATTGCACTGTTAACTTTAGAATCATTTAATTAAAAACAACAAGATGTGCTATAAAAATGATTTGGGCATCCTAATCTAGATAAATAGTTCCAACTGCAAAATGAGTTCTATACAGTCCTATAGCTGACCCAGCATGTGATATAAAGAACACTGATAGTGTAAGATTCTGGAAAAGCACACACACATAGGGCTAAGGAACAGAATCCTCAACCTGTAGCAGCATGCCAGGAGCTGATCCACTGCTACTACTCTAAAATAGGCTAGTGAATCCGTACAGTTCATGAACCCACTGAAAGCCTTCCCTCTTGTAGAACACTGTTTCATGGTGCATAGGAGACAGAAGAATCTCTTTTGCATGAGCCTTCTCAAATCTTGTGGTCTGGTATGGGACCATAATTGTTTCACTGACCTAATATAGCCCACGGGATTTCATCTTTAGTGCTTACTTAGTATTCAAATGCATAAGAAATGCTGACTGTGAACTCTCCAACATATACACAATCAAAATCTATCAAAGTTATTAAAAAAGTAGTAAGTTATGATTTGCTTAAAAATATTCACCCGAACTAGCTTGACTATTTACTGCCAATTATAAGTGGGATGAACACCACAGAAGCTTGAACGTGTTCCTGCTGTTAGACAACTGAATGGTATACTGAAACTGGGGCATAATTGCAGATTGTACCCAACAAGCCACTTTCATAGGCCACTGGGCTAGCAGGTGAACATTTACCTACACTGCAACAAAATTATTGCCAGCATAAAAACAAATAAAACTGTCTTTATGGTTAACAGTAATGTTCTATGAAGCCTAACGTGCACTCAGTGTAAAATGTTGAGAACCACCCAAAGGCCCTGTAATTTATTGTACCTGTATTATACTATTGAATAGTGGACAGCGTAATCATAACTCACTTCAGCTTCAGTGTATTAGAGGTCTAACTGCTCTTAATCATGTTTCAATCCCTGTGCAAACTGCATTATGTGGCTAGTCTTCAGCGCCTTAGTTAATTGTAACTTGATTATAATTGGAAGCATTTGACTATGATTTAGGCATGCTTATTGCTATAAAAGAAATAAGCCAATCTTTAAAATTATTGTGCAAGTATTTTAATAAGATTTGCACACATCTCAAAAAATTCTATGGTGTGACTCCCTGGTTTTGGGGTTAAGTCAGCTGAAGAAGAGTCAAGTGAAGACGTCACTGATGAGGTAAGGGATGTATCTGCAGATTTTCCTTGTGCATCACCATCAGACTCCTTCTGACAAGATCTATAGTTGCTCAGAGAACCTGATCTCTGTGGTGTGGTAGTCCCAGATTTTGCTTCAATAATTTCATCTAGAAAAAAAGGGAGAGAAAAAAATGAAACACTTTACAGTGGAAAATAAAACAAATAGCCACTTAACTGAGAATTTGAGGTCCCCTCCCCCATTAATACCAAGTCTTTGAAAGGTAGTCTTGTTTTCTACTTTTATTTACACAGTATCTGCATGTGTGCGTTACAAATCAAAATATATACAGCAGATGCAGCAAACCCATGTATTTTTTCACAGGGTTAGCACATGTGTTTGACATTCAAGTTACTAAAAGACATTTGTGCACTGGTTATCAAATTAGCTGAAGAAACCGAGGGCAGTAGCCCTCTAGTCCATTCTTCAACTATCTGCTCAAATTAGTTTACAAAGTATGTTTGCATGGAGTTATGCTCTATCTAAACCATGAACTTCTAAAAATTTTAAAAATAAGTTTAAGCATTTAAATTTTCACACAACTGAACTTGTCCCTCACTTTGCAGTTTTTGACAGACCAGTTTATGAAGCTGAGATTGGAATTCCATAGTAAAGACTGTAAATAACCATTTACTCTTAGATCTGGCACACCCACCCAAAACCCCAAATTGTATTAACAATTACAGCTCAAATTTTCATCTGCAGACTTCAGTCACTGGATTTTTTTTATTGGGGGGGGGGGGGCAGGGACTGAAGCAATTGGAAGAGTAACTGTTAAAACAAAGGTATTTCGTTTTAAAAGGAGCTTAACACTTTTGGAATGTCAGACTACTTAGTTTACAAGCCACAAAGATCAATTTTACAAGTACATAAAAGAGTCAATTTTCATAGGTGTATATAGGATCAAAAGGGTATCAGTAGATTAGAAATGCAGCTCCTTTGTGAAGCAAATCCCCAAACCAAAGTTTTTCTGAGCGTTACAACTATAATAGTATGTGTGTTTCAACTAACATTTTAAAGCTACAACACTATATTAGTTCACAAAGCCAAGGTATGAGAAAGTATGGCAGGGTTACTGTACTTGCAGATCAAAACGACCCTTTGACAAAGTCTACCTTCAAAGTTTTGCAGAACCTCTCTTCTGGGCCCTCCTTGCATACCCAGTCACTCTACAACGTAAGCCGCCTTTACACAACATATATTTTTCTATGCATCTTGTATGAACCCTATACCTGCTATACCATCCTATATAAGCTGAACTACATATCAGTCACTCAGCCAGATATCCTCCTCCAGTTCAAACTTCAGTCTGCTGCACCATCTTCCCTCTACCTATCAGCACACAGTCCTGCAATCCTGAATAATATTCAAGTTTTGCTTTCTATGTGGTCCCCAAATACCCATCATTATAACTAATGTAGCAATATGAAAAATTCAGAGACGGACCACTTTACCTCTATCCTACCTTAATTCCCACACAAAGAACTAGATATTTACCACAAACACATTCACTTTACACACACGAGCTGCAAATAAGTGTCTCATTCTATATGAGACACTTATTGTCTTGTCTAGCTTAAGACCTTATCTATTGTAAACAGATTCACTGCACATACTATTTGTCTATTGTTAATTTCAGAATTTTTTTAACAGCAGAGATACATCATACATATGATGCAAGATACGGCAGAGTATATGGGACAACTTTACATTCTTAGGCTTGTCAGGCTATCGTCACTTGGAAATAATGTGTTGACCTGAAGTAAAATCCTAGTGGAGACAAGGCAGTTCGTAGTTAACAGAACCAGGTAAAGACTAGTCTGCCCCATTGTCTTTATCTTGACCTGCCAACTCATGTGAAAACTACAACTGCCTTGTCTTTGCTAGGATTTTACCTCAAAATTAGCTAACAAATTAAGCCAACCCACACCTTTTTTCCTTAGTGAAGGCAAAGCCCCAGGTCCTTATGGCCTTCCAAACCACATTTCTAACTGATATTTAAGTGTGAAAGTCCGAATTACACCAAGACAGTTTCTTCAATTGTTTATAAATTACATTATTCCAATACTTATGTATTTATTCTCCTTCACATACCATCAATGCTACGGAAATCCAGTAAGTACGTCCTACTGTCCACCTGGTATAACTGTAAACTCATTTTAGAATATGTACTTGTCACTGGATTCTTCCTTCGAACACGCAAGTAGTATGGATTTACAACCTGGTAAAGAATACAGATGAAATAGTTAATTTCCATTATAATTTTTAAAAAGTGACTGACAAATAATGTATACAAGCACAAACCCCCTAAAGCAGGGGTGGGCAAACTACGGCCCGCAGGCCGGATCCAGCCTGTCAGGGCTTTGAATCCAGCCCGTGGGATCGCCAATCCAGTGGCAGTGCGGGCCCTGCACCACTCCCAAAAGCAGCCGGCACCACGTCCCTGCAGCCCCTGGGGGATGGGGTGGGGGCAGACGGCTCTGTTCGCTGCCCTTGCCTGCAGGCACCGGCACCGTCTCCCCCTCCCCCACAGCTCCCATTGTCCGGGGAGGTACCCGCAGGCAAGAGCGGCACGCGGAGCCCTCTGCCGCCCCCACCCCCCCCCCGCAAGGGGCTGCAGGGACATGGTGCTGGCTGCTTCCGGGCACAGCGCGGAGCCAGGGCAGGCAGGGAGCCTGTCTTATCCCCGCTACGCGCCGCTGCCATCCCGGAGCCGCTCAAGGGCTGCACCCCACACTCCAACCCCCTGCCCTGGGCCCCCTGCCATACCCTGTACCCTCTGCACCCCAACCCCCTGCCCTGAGCCCCTCCTGTGCCCCAACCCCTTGCCCTGAGCCCCCTCCCACACCCCACACTCCCTCCTGCATCCCAACCCCCTGTCCCAGCCCTACATTCATGGCCCTGCATGCAATTTCCCCACCCAGATGTGGCCCTCGGGCCAAAACGTTTGCCCACCCCTGCCCTAAAGTAAGGTATCAATTTCATGTTTTAAGCTAAACATAACCATCTGTCCAAAAGCTTTTTGTTCCCTCACCTTCCATTCGTAATCCAATTGTTTAATTGCTCGACAAACTTCTGCCATGATGTCATTTGGTCGACTTTGACTCCGAATTCCTAAATGCCACTTAGCTCTTCTTACACCTTGGTGTTTTGACTTTTGTGGGTTGAGCTCATCAAGTGTGTGGCGTGGCCGTGGTGCTTCAGCTACTAAAAATGGCACTCTTTCAGGATGAGGGCGAGACAAATGGTGATCATCAAGAAAAGAATCTGGTGGGCTTGTTGCCAAATAGAAGTCTTTGGCCTCATTCATTATTCTTCTGTTATCTATAATGAGGTGATAGGCAACTGCTAAGGGATCTTGATGATTTCGGCTATATAAACAGCTTAGCACCTCCTCTTCTGTGCATTCAAACTTCTCACACACTTCTTTCAAGGCTTCATCATCAATCATGTTTGAGCTATAGGATGGGTCTTCAGGGAAGAGGTACTTGGGAAGGTCCTGCTTGAACCACTCATGCTCCCTGGATATAAAAATAAGTAGTTTTGAATTCAGCCACACAGATTTTATGTAAACTTTTAAGGAAAACCGAATAAAGACAAACTTTTATTAATTATTAGATTTAGTAAAGCATCTTAGTGTTCCTAAAAAGGAAAACTGTTGATGTCAGGATAACCCATTATGTACCATTACTAGTAAACCTGAAAGCTCTATTTTGTTTTAGGTCTTTTTTAAAAAAAAGTCCAGGTACATTTTGAAATAGTCAAAATGTTTTGTTTTGAAATGGTTTAAAAAAACATTTTCAAAACATTTCCTATTTTTTCTGCCAAAAGTATTTGTTGAATTTGGCCCAAATTCACAAATAGTTCTGGTGCCTTCAAAAATGCATTTTTTTAGCAAATTTACTATTAGTTAAAAAAATTCAAATCTGCTCCAATCCCAATATCCATATACTAATTGCGCATAAGAAAGGTCCCTAATCCTGTTATACAGAATAACCTACCTCCTTGATAGGTATTAGGACAGGGATTGGTAGATGTAACGAAATTGGAATTAACATTTTGTTGGCCATCGTTCATTCTAATCTGTATTCAAGAGTCACCTTCCCTTACTGCCCCAAAAGTTAGTAGACTTAACTGCCAAGGAAAGGGTAAGAAAAGTCCATCAGACTGCAACCTTTTGGTACTGTCTGGTATTAACCAGCATACAAGAACAAAGATTTACAGTTTACATTTCAAAACACAATAAGAGTTAAAATACAGCAGAAACAAAGTTGTCTGACCCATTGGAAAATACAATAAAGAACAGATTTGTCACTTCAGTGCATTGAACTGGCTACATAAGAACTGTCCAGTGATATGTCATGAAACAAGAATTTTGCAATGACAATTTGTAGTCAAGTCTATGAAAATGTTACAATCTTCATCTAAAGATATGAAAATGTAACAGGGCAGTTAATCAAGGAAACCAATAGATTTATTTTGCAATTTGTCCTGTACAAGGAGTGGAAGCATGGTCTTATGGTTAAAAGCACTTGCTTAGGTATCAGATCTAACCCTACCCTGCCAGATTCTTCCCCAGACACCTTCATCACATCACTTAGCTTCTCTGTACCTTATTCGTTAAAAGAATCTGTAAAATTAGTATGCCACCCACCTACCCAATTAGCACAATTATTATAAGGCCTAGTGTTCATAAAGCACTGACATCTTCTGATGGAAGGTGCAAGAAAAGTATATTACACACTAACATTAACATCTATCTTTCTTTAGGATTTGTACATCTTTATGTCTCTTTCTGCCCTAATCCCAATTTTTAGCAGGATCTTTTTCCCCTCAAAGATCAATACAGACACTTCAATTTCTTGAACTCCAATACCTTTTAAGTATATTAGTAATAGAATTCGAAGAATAAGCAGATTTTGCCATTTGGAACCAGAGTTGTCAGATTTCCAAAAGCCAAAACACAAATACGTATACTAACTTAGAGTAACAGTAGGTTGTATGGCAGAAGCATTTTTATGAACGATTTCTTAGTTCTGTTGATTTGTACTGGGACCATCACTATGGCATCTGGGATGAGACGTCAATTAGTGTTTTACCTAATGTCTCTGATTGTAGCTCTCTTCATGGGATCCACCTGCAGCATATGTTTCAGAAGGCTAATCACAGACGGATTCAGATATTGAGGGGTATAAAAGATACCATCACATATCTTCTTAAAAAGCGTTGGCACATGATCATCATCAAATGGAAGAGTTCCACATAACAGAGCATAGAGAATAACCCCACTGCTCCAAATATCTACTTCTGGACCTGCATATAATCTGGAAAAGGTTATCTGTTAATAAGTTATATTATTATACATATTATAGCACAGTACATTTAATATATATCTTTTTGCAACCTGTTTATATGTTGTTGTAGTTAAAGGGACACAGACAAATTGATGCCTACCAGTACTGTTCAGGAGAGGCACAGTACGCACATGATTGTGAAGCTGAACTCCACCAGACAGGTAGGGCATGGATGTACAGAAGAATTCTGCTCTGTCTTTGTGTGAATCACCCATCTACGTAATTTACCATAGTGCTAAATTGAGGGGAAGGCCATATTACAGTGACAAGGCAGATCAATGTAAATATGTATTTGGCAAATTATATCCAAACCACAGATATCATCCTGGGGGCAGGGACATTAAATTCCCATGTTTCCTTGTCCCATTTACTAATAAATCAGATGCCTGGATTACGCTCAGCAATAGTAACTACTGCAGTGGGGCGGAAGCCAGTGGGTTACACAGAACAGATGACATTAAGGGTATGTTTATCCTGCAATCGGAGGTACAATTTGCAACTCGTGTAGGTACTGTATACTTGTGCTAGCTTTAATCTAGCTATCTTATAAAAACAGCAAGGAAGATGCAGCAGCAGTGGCATGGGCTTCAGCTTGGACTGTTCAAGCTTGCAAATATGTACCCCAGTGACTATACATTGCTAGCAAGCACAGCTGTGTCTTCATTGCTGATTTTTAGCAAGCTAGCTAGATTAAAGCTAGCATGGGTATACCCACACAAGCTGCATGTCACACATCTGACTGCACTCTACTGTTGACTAACTGTGTTGAAGGATTTAATAGTTGCAGGATTGAGCTAAAATAGGGAGAGTGACATTTGGGCCTAACACGCCACAGTAAAAGTTTGCACTAATACCAAACGTAACTGTCTGGAACTTTTCTATCTGTTCGTCAGAAAATAAAGTGCTACTTCCAAAGTGTGAACTATGATTCATTAGGTCTGTGGTTCCCAAACTTTTTAATAAGGCAACCCACCGACTACATTTGGGGTTGTGGTTTTTTGTGACTCACCAGGACACACATACCCCCTCTGCCCCGGCACCGCAACCCTAATTCCAGCCCAGTGTGGAGAGGAAGCCTGGTGGAGTTGGGGAGCGAGCCCTCCTCACCTTCACCCTGCAGTGGCTGCTCCTATCACATGAGGTTGCACCTACCTCCAGGGATTGCAACATGGTGCAAGGAGTTGTAGAACCACTCATATTTGGCCAGCTTCCCCCCATGACAAAGGGGAAGCCAGGCCAAACCTGAATGGTGCTGCAACCCTGCACCAGATCAAAAAGTTGGGCCCAGCCTTCCAGCACAGAAACTGCTGCTGCAGGGTAAGTGTGGGGCGAGCTCACTTGCCATCTCCCCCAGCCCTCCCCACTGCACCATAATGTTTGCCTAAGTCAGGGCCCAGTGATGAGTTAATCCAACATTGGACATGGCAACCCACCTGGGACCTTCCTGCAATCCCCTGGTGGGTTAGGACCCACTGTTTGGCAAAACACTATACTAAATAAAATAGACCATTTTGGAAATTCTGGAAAGTGATAGAGCCAGTTTATGATATTCACTGTACATGAATTTTCTAGTTGACAAAACTGCATTTTTACCAAACTAACTTGGGTACAGCATACACACACTGCAGTTTGGACTACTTGATACAGTACCGTGACACTGAAGGGGCCAATAAAGCTGACTAGGCCACAAATCAATGTATAGGTAAACTTCAAAAAACTAGCAAGGGAGGGAAAGTCAACATTTTTCAACTTTGAGTTTGTGTACTATAATATTGTCTTGTTATCTTTAATATTAAACAGCAAGGTATTTTTCAACTACATGCACACATGTATCAAATATAAGAGATACTACCTTCCTGAAATTACTTCTGGTGCAGCATAGTTAGGGGAACCACAGCTTGTTCTTAAAAACTCTCCATCTGACATCATATTTGAAAGACCTGAAAGTGTACAAAAGCAGCTACTAAAAAAATTCAGCTAGAGCAAACTGATTACACACTGTATATTAGTTTTACTGAACTGATGTTGAAGAGCAAAACTAAAGACATGTATGCACATGATCTAGGCATGTCTGAGAAAATACATTCATTCAAAGACGCAGCAAGAAAAGTCTGTTTTGGAAATGTCCAGACACATAATGGAGGACTGATTTGTTCTAAGGGAGACACAGGACTGCAGTCAAGGTGGGACTTCAACAAGAGAAAGCATTCTTAACTGTGATTGCTTCCAAATGCTTGAAGTGGAAGACTACCACAGAAGAGTCCAAGGAATAGCTTCTGCAAAACACAAGATTCAATAGGAGCTCTCTACAGAACAATATAGTGATTATACCTATAGCAGGAGACACATAATCTCTCTTAACATCCACTGGAAAATTGCAGAATACAGCTTGGATAGGATTCAGTGTTCTGGCTATGGCTTACTGCATTAATGCAATTCTCCCTTTTTTGATTCTGAAGTGATAGGGAAGAGTGCCTCAACTAGTTTTCATACTTATTAAACTGAACAGGTTTCTTTATAAATACTCTTGTTTAGTTAAATAAGTTCAACAGCTTTGCTAAAATTTTATGCATGGTAATAAAGCCATTTTAACAGTTAATACTGCATTTGTTTTGCTGTAACAGAATAAGTAATCGTTCATCTAAAAGCATTCTGCGTATAAACGTAGTAATCCCCTTTGACAGAAATAATTAACAGGACTCCCAACCCCCAATGTATTTGAACACCATACCTTTGAAATAATTGAATACTTAGCATTTATATAGCACCTTTCATCAGAGATCTCAAAGCGCTTTACAAGGGCGGGTATAATCCACTATGTCTACAAGAGAAATATCAGGATTATGTAGCAATATGGATACCTTTCTATGTTTATATGGCAAGAAGGTTTCCTAATGCTGGCAGTCCTGAAAACTAGCTGCCACTGTCTTTCTGTAGTTGTATTTTGTGCTCTTTTATAGCAAGTCTGTACCAGTAAAGAACTATAACCTTCCTTCCCTTGGCTAAGCAGACAATATATAGCAAGTGCAAGAATTAGTAAGTTAGTTAGTTCCTCTTTTACCTTTCATTATCTTAAGTTTCAGTTTTATACTCTGTCAACATCATCAGGGTAGATCTTTTTACTTTTTTAATTTTAAGTTGAATTTATAGTTAGATATGGAAAGTAGTACTGAATAATAGTACTAAGTGCTATACCATCATTAATGTCTTTCACTAGAATGATGTGGTTCTTATCAAATTTGCCGAATTGTCCTTGTGGATCAGAAGACATTAGAGATATTAAAATAAAAGGTGGATAGTTGTCCTGATTTTACAAGTGGAGAAAGACATAGAAGATAAGGAACCTGCCAAAAGTCAATCTTGGAATAAATGGAGTAACATGCATTAAATGCTAAATACAATTTAATACTTTCTTAGTGACTTTTGTTCTACCAGACCAGGCCAGGCCAGACTATTAATTTCTATCCAGTCAGAGAAAACGTCTGGCTCAAAGATGACCTATAACGAGACGAGAACTCTGCACTAAGCAATGTTCACATATTTCTTTTTGGGACACTCCTTAGGTTCTTGCACTGTCCCCAGCACCATGGTATCCAAGTATCAGAACTCCAATAATTGACTATTTCCTGCATTAATAAATAGCATCTGATGAAACTTGATCATCAAGTTTAGAATAAAATAAATGCTCACCAAAATCAGCTATCTTGGCATTCATGTGTGCATCAAGTAGTACATTTTCAGGTTTCAAGTCTCTATGTACAACCATATGCCTGTGACAATAATCCACACCAGAAAGGATTTGCTGGAATAAACGTCTACTCTCCTTCTCATCAAGCTAAGAAAAGAAAAGAAGCCATTTAAAATACTTTGATCTGTCCAACATTTTTCTTGAATCAGCAAAACATAAGTATTATTTGTATTACATTTCCATGCAAGTCAGTCTTTGGATGAAATAAAGAATGCAATAGGTTACACTTAAGTATTTTAAAGTCTGGACACTTTACAGATAAAGTAACAGATGGAAAGATTAACTGACTAGCCAATGCCACACAATGATTCAGTGGCAGAGCCAGTAGTAGAACCCAGAATGAATTTTTCTAGCCCACAATGCCTTAAACAGAACACTTTTAAGGAACATTATCCACCGAGTCAATCACAGTCAAAACTTGCTTATTCCAATCAATTTCAGAAGCATGACTGTCAAAGATGTCATGTGATTAGGAACTAACTTCTTTAGAGCTCACACATACACTCTTTGTTTTATGTAGAAAAAGCATTTGATATATCAGGTTGAAACAAACATCAAAAGTTGCAAATTCAACTTGATCTACACCTTTAGAAAGTTAAAAATAGTCTGCTTTGCACAGATGCAGTAATTTTAATGGATTAAAATTAGTATCACTATTCAATTAAAGAGGAAAGTGCAGTTTCAAATAAGATAAAATTACATTTATGAATGAAATTCCGTAAGTTTAAACTAGCAGACACCACTTATTAGTGTTAGTTTCAGAGCAAAGTTTACTGAGTTAGAAAAAAGATTGGATACTTTGAGGCACGCTACTGCTAACTGCAAGACCAGATAAGAACAGCCCTTCACCTAGTGAGAAACATTTTTGCAAGAGTGATTATAAAAATGCAATCTACTGTTTTGTAGAGCTGAAGTTCCTCTTACCCTTCCATTTTTACAGATATAATCGAACAGTTCCCCTCCAGAAACATATTCCATCACCATGAAAATGTCAGATGGTGTACTGATGACTTGGTACCTGATAAAGGTAACATATCTATTAATTCCACTGCACACCCACAAGATACAACTAGTTACTTTTAATTAAAACAGCATTGGGCTCTGTTAAATTATTTGGATATAAGCTATACCTTAGAACTAAATATTTTCTATATGAAATTAAGTTGTTCAGACATCCCTGTTTCAGTATCTCTCTTCAGGGAATGGGACCACGGCAGCAACAGGTGGAAGCATATTAAAAGAGAATTTACACTTCTGAGTAGGAGGCCCAGCTTTAGCCAGCAGATTAGGAACAGAAGTTTCTCAGGCCTATTAAAAATATTATAACCCCCTTTCCATATCTAAAAAGAAAAGCTAAGGAAGAGACAAGTACTTGTTAGAGACAAAGGGCATCACTGATAACACAATATTATTCTTGTATGAGGAGTCTTAAACATATTTAAATATTTATAAAATACAAGCAGGAATGGGATTTAAGGAGTTTAGAAGGGGGTTAAGGAGACAGAACAGTTGCAGAGAAAGTTAGGAAGCTTACTAAAGTGATTAATTTAACAGTTTGGCTAATCAACTGTTCAACATGCTTGGACTTGTTTTCTCGGTTTCCTATATGACATTTTATGTACGAGTTCTACAGCACCCAAAAGCCAGCTACTGCTTCCAGAACAAGCAGAAAGACTAGGTCTCTCCCTTGATTATTTTACAAATCTATATTTAAATGAGATGTGACAAGGGGGGAGAGGGATAGCTCAGTGGTTTGAGCACTGGCCTGCTAAACCCAGGGTTGTGAGTTAAATCATACATACACCCTGTTTCAATCCCATCAGGTGGTATCAGGCATACCCAACAGAAGTGGTCATTCATTCCAAATATACTGTTTAGATCTTCGTAATACAATACTACATAAATGTCACCAATTGTTAACTATTTCACTGCTCAAAGAAGATGGGAAGTATCACTGGTCATCCCAGGTACTTGGGTGGGAGGCTTTTTATATTGGGTTAGGGTAACACCTAAACACCAGAGAGTTCTGTCTGTAATGAAGACAAACAGGGAAATCCTCCATCCCCAAATCCAAATCTTCCTCAGTTAAAACACTGCAAGCTTAGACAACTGAAACCTCTTTTCTTTACTCTGAGATTGCAGTGCAAACTCACTAAAATAAATAGGACAGTTTACACCTCAGAGCTACTGGTTCAGGTGCTCTGAAGGCCGTGGCCACACTAAAGGGACTATAGCAACAAGCTATTCTGGCATAACTATGCCCACATAATCTCAGTGTAGATACAGCTATTAGCTCAGTGTAAACACAGCTATTCACACCCCTTACAAGTAGCCACATCAACATAAGTTTTAAGTGTTGACCTGGCCTTAGCCAGACATTACTGCACCTATTGGCCTAGGGTTAGGTTTTCAAGGTTAACTTTACAACTGTTACAGCTAGAGATCTGGGCCTGTTCTACACTCTGAATTTATAGCTATGCTGATATGTCAGTTAGATGTGAATTCCTCTTCCCCACACATAGCTCTGCTGGTATAAGCCCTAGTGTAGATGAACTTCTACTGGCACAAAAGTGCTTTCGCGGGTATAGTTTAGGTCTCCTGGGTAACTGGTGTAAGCTGTGCTGGGAGAAACACATTTATCCGAATACAAGCTGCATTTATACTATGAAGGTTTGCCAGTATGGCTGTGCCAGAAAAACTTCCCTAACGTAGACAACATCTTACTGTTTTCAAAATATAAAACTCAATACTGGAAAACATCTGACACACCTCATCCCCTGTCCCCACTAGTCCTTTACACCCCCTCAGTCTTCGGGGATGTGCCTCATACTTTAGAATATTAGTTTAAGATACTGTTTCTCAGAGACAGCAAGACCAGTTTGTAGAGAAATAAATTTTATATTGCAGCACTTCAGCCATGAAATTGTCAACCTTTAACATGTTGCAATTTTAAGATTAGATCAGCTGAACAAATGTTTAGAAGTGGAAAAAAAGTTGTGGCCTATTGTTAAGAAGGGTCAAGATCACAACAGGGTATATTTCAAATTAAGCCAAGCAATTACTATTTTTTTAAAATCATTCTTAGTTGATAAAATAAGCTTGAAACCATACTTGACTTTGCAACTAAACACTTGGATGGAGAGAAACATTTAAGACTTAGCAAAAAATGGTTGGGAAAAAAGTTTTATATATTATATAAATCATGATAGTGTTGAACAATTTCTTAGAAATAGGTTTGCACTGCAATCTCAGAGTAAAGAAAAGAGGTTTCAGTTGTCTAAGCTTGCAGTGTTTTAACTGAGGAAGATTTGGATTTGGGGATGGAGGATTTCCCTGTTTGTCTTCATTACAGACAGAACTCTCTGGTGTTTAGGTGTTACCCTAACCCAATATAAAAAGCCTCCCACCCAAGCATAGTGGTGCTTAACACCTGAGCTAACTGGCTCATCCTGGGGTACAGGCTAAAACCTAAATGCTGCTTACACTCTGACTGGAGCTCACACATTGCAGTATGGATGCAGGCTAAGCCACTTAAGTGGCAATAGTCCTCCAGTGCCTTCCTCCAACCCCCACTCCCACCTGTGACCAGAACGATAGACAAGTTCTCCCACAATTCACTAGGAGAGAACCAGAGCAACTCAACTTACTGCAGTGCTCTTACTGCAGTGCTGAGTACCAGGGGATATAACCCTACAAGTTTTAATGCCTTATATGAGCAGAAGTACCAGTGTGGATGCCAACTGACTGCAGGATTGCCCCTCACAGATGAGGTAGGCCAACCCAGGTGCTCACACCTGAAGGTTGATCACTTGAGTTAACTCTGCAGTGAGGACACACCCTTTCAGAGTTCTTCCCCTTCTATATACTAAAGTCATGTATGCCAGAGATTACTGATTCCCTGGCTCAAAGAAACTTCTAAAGACCAAACCTACATCTGGATACACCATACAGCACTAAGTGGCATGAAACTAGAAAAACACATTAGGGTAGAATAAGTCTGGACCTCCCTACAGAAACTATTTCCCCTCAACTCCACCCCAAATTACTCAGCCATTTTGCAAACAGAAAAATAAGGTCCAATATAACCACTTAATACTAACTAGCAGTTGAGGACAGAAGGGTTGTGTGATTATTTCTGTAAGCAATTCCATTTATGAACACTAGCTTATTGATGAGTTTGCAGCCAACAAAGATATCTCTTCACAGAAAATCAATTTCCTTAAGATGCGTTGCAGCAAAAGCACTGGAAAAAATCCCATATACCTGTAACTGGACAGCTGATGGTGGGTGGGGGGTGTTACTGCTCCAATAAAATGTAACATTGCTCTCTACCTTTACGTTTACACGGTTCTATTTGATATAGTGTTCCAGGTCAACAATGCTAATTATAGAGGTAATAAAAATTAAAAAAAAAAAAACTTACAGTTTAATTATATGTGGATGTCTAAAAAGCTTGAGGTTCTGAATCTCTCTGCGGATTTTTCCTACTACATCAAGGCTGCGAATCTTCTGTCGATTCAATATCTTCACTGCCACTTTGTGCCCAGTCAGCTCATGTTTGCCAACTGCCAGGAAGAAGGGAACAGTCAGAATTGCCAGGCACTCTTCAGAAAAATAAATCTCATTTGGAACCTTTTGTAGTCTGGAAACACCCTAGCAAGATTAGAGTATTCCTCCTATCCCCGATATCCTGGAGAAGGTAATAGGTTACGGTACTGGACGGTACAGGCACTATGCATGTAGCTACACAATGCAGTGAAAGGCTCTGGCGGGGGAAGCAGCAGAGAAAGGCTCCAGTGGCTCCCTGCTGCTGGAATTTTACACTGCAGCAAAAGGCTCTGGCCAGGTACCACGCACCCAAGAAAAGGGGGCAGATCACTTGTATTAATAATCCTGATTTACTGTGAGATGTATCAACCTGTCCCTAATCTGACTGTATAAGAGTGAATGGGTTAATTTTCAAAATCCTTGAAGGCAGGGACTGCAGTGTTTCTACATTTTAAACCATACTATTACTATTTTAGTTACATGGAAGGGTTATTTATAAAAGATTGTGACAGACTATTAAAAACACCTCAAAGTAGCATTACATACAATATCTGCCGCATTACTCAGCACAGCAGAACCAACATGAAGTATGGAAGCATAACCAGAGCATTAGGACCACAAATGTCAGATAGGAAAGCTTTCCAGTGTGAGCTTTCCTAGTGTGTACGCTTTCACCCTGTAAGTGCAGGATAGTTCCCTGTTCGGATATTAACATCTCATCTTGGTCTTGCAAAGACAACTTATGCAGCTAGTAATGATGACAAAAGTTAACTGACCCATAGAGGGAACAGTCCGCTTTTACCCAAGTCTGCACTAAAAAGGATAAATACAGCAATAGAGTCCGAGGAAAATTACAGTTCTTAGAATATTTGTCCAAAAAGATCCTACTATAGGTTGTCCATCAACCTTTTAGCCAGCAGTGTCCATTGAGGCTGTGCACATCTCTCACAACAAGGTGTTATTGGGGTTCAATTATTCTATTGACAAGTCCTCCAATAATCCAGGCTCAATCAAAAATAGATCAGCACAATGCAGAAAGGTCATTACTTTATAGGGAGAACAATTTCACAGAACTTACATCTTTCAGTCTGTCCCAAAGTGCAAGCTCAACTCTATTCATATATATTCCCCAGTTTACAATACATTATCCAAGATTTACACACCAGTTCTTACCAGTTTACCATCTTGTTTTGAAATTAGCTCTCCAAAAGGCAAAGCTTATCTGCACTAGCTGTAACTTGGTACAGCATGCATGTTGGTTAAGCAACAAGATCTTTTATCTCATCCTCTTTCTGGTATGTTTCTGCAACTAGCACAGAAATTACATTTTAAATTTCCCCTCAGTTAAACAACTTAAGAGTAAAAAACATTATTGGAAAAACTCAACATTTAAAAAAAAAAACTCATAGCTAAACAATTTAGCAGAGATCTATGACATTTTCAGAATGGTTTGGACCTTATTTGATTACTACTAGATACTTTTTTTTCTTAGTTGCACAACACACCTTAGCCAGTCAAACAAGTAGTTACGACAATAAAACAATGTACATATTTTTGGTGAATACACCTCCTTCCAGCCCTTAGTACAATTCCATTCCTTATCTGGTAAAACTACCAGTTGCAGCATTACGTACAACTGTAGCTTTACATGCTATAAGATACAAGTTTTCCACTTCACTTATGGCCTAGCCATAAAAGCATAATAGGACTTGGTTCAGTATTGTCAACCGTATAAAGAGAAGGACATCCCCAGCTGCCACTCGGTTATTTCTTAACACCTGTGTTAGCAAGTCTGATTCCCCAATGTCCTGTTTCCCCATAGCTCTTAGATAGTTTAGGATTATAATTAGCTTAGTGTTGTTTGATAAATTAAAACCAATTGGGCTAAAAAACCCAAAATCAAATGTTATTCCTCAGTGGATCTACTCCTCAGTACCAAGGCATGACTAATGGTGCAGAGCAAGTCTCCAGACTTTAAAATGTGCCCTGCATCAGAGGCTGCTGTAACTATTAATATACACACTGATGCTTGGTTGGTTTGTTTAGGGATGTGACTCTTCCAATGTGCCATTTGTAGCTCCTCTTCCTTCCCCGAAGTGCACACAGATAGGTTGTAATGCATATAAAAAATTATTTTGGATGGAGAAATCTATGCACTGTGTCTGACTCAAGGGAGCAGCTGTTGTCCGCTGTGAAACCAGCTTCAAGTGCCCCAACTACACGGATGTCACTCCAGAAAATAAAATCTGCTAGTCAAGAAACCTCCGGCTGCTGGGAAACAGAGTTCATTCACCATCACCCCTTGGGTCAAGCAGTAGCTTCTGCTGCCTAAAACAGGAAAGATCACTGATCTCCTGGTGGAGCTTAGAACCAATCCAAGAAGAGAACAAAGGTTCATCGTGCTCATGTACCAAAATCAGCCCCTTCGAAATCACATTGGCACAGAGCCTAAGACTGAGAGATTGCATCTCTTGTCTTTTGTATAGCTTCCTGCGTCATCAGTGATCAGCGTCACCTCCTTGACAACACTGTCATCTGCACAATCGGCCTCAGTTATCAGCACTGCAGTCTGACAAGACTTCTTCTGAGAGTGTACTTTCAGTACTGATGGTCCCGGTTCTGCCTTCATCTACTAAAGCTGCATTTACATCTCAGGTGGACATTATGATCACTGATGAACCAGAGTCTTCATTGTTGGACACATCTCTTATCATGTGTCCAGGTTTCGGTAAATTGTTCCAATGGTTAATTACTCTCAGTTAAAAATTTGCACCTTATTATCGTTTGAATTTGTCTAGCTTCAACTTCCAGCCATTAGATCGTATTAAGTATACCTTCTCTGCTATACTGAAGAGACCACTATTAAATGTGTTGCCCATATAGACACTTATAGACTAATCAAGTCACCCCTTATTCTTCTCTTTGTTAAGCTAAATGGATAGTTTCAAGGAGCTCAATCACTATGTTTTCTAATCCTTTATTCATTCTCGTGGCTCTTCTCTGAACCCTTTCCAATTTATCAACATCCTTCTTGAATTGTGGGCACCAGAACTGGACACATTATTCATGTGACTGAACTTAAAAAGATGAGTCATACTAAATATATCGTTTCCTTGAGGGGAAATGAAGCGAATAATTCGGTTCACAATACAATTTTACTTTCCTAGACTCAAAATTCTGATTCCATCTTCATGCTTAACATTTTCCATTTAACTTAATGACTCCAGCTACTGTGGGCACCTTCACCTGTACAGATGTTTATGTCCATCACTGAGACTTTGCAGGACCAGATATTTATTTGCAGAGAGGTCCAGGGAAGCCACACTTTCACTTACTGCCCAACCTCTAAAAAGCAACTGAGGATGGGCCACTTATTTAAATGACATCTCCTAAGTTGATGCTATGGGCAGTCACTTAGGCATACAACCTAACAAAGTCCCATTTTGTGTGTGTATACACTGCATGCTTCTTTTGGCAGCATGTAAAATATACCTTTCCATGTAGCCCCTGTTAACACCTACATAAATAGCAGTCTTAGCCAGGTAAAGACATGTCTGATGGTGTTGGTATGTACATATACATACCCTACATGGCTCTCTACTTGCCCATAGCCTAAGCCATGCTTCCCTGTCTACACAGCTATTTTTAGCAACGTAGTGTCCTGCTACTGGAATTTTCCAGCAGTGGGAAAAGGCTCTGGCAAGGAAGAGACAGTGCAGAAAGATCTTGGCAGCTCCATGCCGACTGGAGCCATTCACCACCATTTAGCAAAAGATGCCAGCAGAAGTGTGAGAGGGGAAATGTCAGCCGTGCCTTTCCTTGCCTTTGGAGTCCTTTCCCACCATGGGGAAATACTCCAGCAGCAGGGAGGGAAGGCACAGTGAAAGGCTTTGGCAGAAGGGAGCTGCTGACCTCTTTCCCCACTGCTTTAAAGGGTATAATTTTATCATTCCTAAAAAACATTTTAAATCATAAGCAAAAGAGAATCCAACATGCAATAAGCTGTCAAGTGCATCAGTAATAGCTTGGTCTGTTTTTTTAAGCTGCAAGATCAGCAACTATACTGATGGCTCATCTCTACTCATGGCTAAAGTCAGTAGCATACATTTGCTAGTGTTCATCTGCAAAAATTTGCATCCAGTAGTTTATTCACAGTAATCACAATTTATCAAGCTTCATAAGCCATGCTAACAAAAACTCAAATGCCAATCTGGAAATTTTTAGAAAACAAGTTTAGCCTAGACTGCAGTCTGCATAATGAAGCTGTTCTGTCAACATAAGTTAAACCTGTTTTCAAGTTACCTAGAAGAGAAAAAAGTCAAGATTGAAGGTTGTTTTATCACACTGTAGCTTGAGTGTGCTTATTTTGACAAGTAAAGAATCTAAGTTGAGTACCTTTGACTCCTTGTAAAATTAGGAGTTAAACAAGTTCATACATATTAAAATAAGTCATAAGTGAAAGTTATGCACACATCTTTGCTGAGCAACCACATTATTTGACCACTTTATCATCACTTCCACACTACCCTAGTTTCTGGGTTGGCCATATGCAATAATTTTATTGTTAAGTGCTTCAGGGCAGACATATTTGGGCATTTTACACAGACTGAGATTTCCAGCACTATTTTGGGCGTTGGAACAAACAAAAAAACATGCACTATTTTATCTTCAGGGTCTCCAATCTGCATCTAGAAAGAAGTTTCATCTATACTACTTGCTATAAGTTTATTACTTTTTTTTTTAAATGGAGGGGAAAAGTCTTATGAATAATCTTGCTTCCCCTAACTGCATTTGGAAACATGAACTTTTTACCCTTTCCAAGTTTCCAGGTGGAATCAGAACCAATTTAGGATGTAAGATTTTAAATTGGCAGGGGGGAAAAAAAAAACCCATAAACCTAGACTAAAGCAGCTCCTTTACTAGATACATTTTTTTTAACAAACTATGTTGAGTCCTACTAAATATATTTATGCCAAAATGTTTGCTTAACAAAGGGGAAACTAGTTTTTAAATTCTAGCTTTGCTAATCTCTTGGTTCCTCACCTTTATAGTATTTCAACCTTGACTAGAGATTCCTGAAAAATGCAACAGTAAAAGCATTCCTCCCAGAGAGTGCTGGACTTGGAAGCCAAGGGTCCACCACAGTTACTGCCTAGCATAGTGGCTCTCAAGCTGCCACTTGGAGCTGCCTTTATCAATATAACAAAGTATCCATTTTCAAGAAATAATGATTCCTGTTTGTTGAAGCCAACTCCAGATTTGGGGGTTCCATAAGACCTTCTGATCATCTTAAAACCTCTTCACACAGTGCACAATTTAGGTCTTTATCAGGGGCTTTAATGTATATTCAACGATGATCAAATTTGTTGATGACACCAAAACTGGAGACACAGCATGAGACAGGATAACAGAACCAAACAGCAAAGTGAACCAGCAGTGGGGGGAGTAAGGCAGAGGAAATCACTGAAGGCTGCAGGCCAACAAGGGGAGATTTGCTACGATAAGTGACAAATTTTATATGCAAAAGGAAAGTTCAGTACAGATACTGGGTGCAGGTTGGAGTGATGTAACCAAACTCCATTAAAGTATCATCTTCTCCCTACCCTTTCCCCCCACCCCAGATAATCAAGCACTATAATTTTTATAGGAAAGATACGAGGAGGTAGTTAATAAAGGGATACATGTTTGCTTCCAATAATGAACAAGCAATGAAGAATAAGCAAAATTAATAAATGTCATGATGACAGTTAAGTTTTCCAACCCCGCTTGGAGAGAACACCTTCTTACAGTGATTCCATATTTCTTTGCAATGATCAAATAGCTCATTTAAAGTGGTACACAAACTCCAAACAGCAGCAATCCGACAAAGAGGAACATTCCTATTTTTAATTAAAGCGGTGTCTGAATGTTTCATACTTCTGACTTCAAGGTTTCAGAGTGTCTAAAAAGACTTTTGAAAGGGGCAGGGATTAGTTCATAAACACAGAATTTTAATTTAATAAGAGTAACTCTGAATAGTAGGCACTTCAGTTTTTGGATTTCTTTTTACTAACTGCAGGTATATATGTTTATGTTATGGATCATAATGGCTTAACTACTGCAGAATGTTATTTTTCCTGTCTTCCAATCAATTTTTTGGAGTTTAATTTAACCCAGTTTTTCACACCCCGTCACCATTTTCTGGCTGAGGCACATTCTGGCTAGGGTTTGGCTCTGTTGTGGTGCACAGCAGCTTTACAGGATATCACTACCACAACCCCAATAATCACAGGTGAAGAAAATTCCATCCTTTTCACAAGTCCAGATACTATCAGTTCTAGGGCTGCTGAGATTACGTGAACCAAAGTCCTCATGCTGCTTCTGGGCAAATGGATTCAAGGAGAAGGAACTAATAAGGAATGAATCTGCTGATGGAACAACGTCTGATGGACTGTTAGGTGCTGGATTTTCCTTTGGTTGTGGCAACAGCATGCTTCCTTTACAGATTTCTCAGTGGCAAGAACAGCAAGCTCCCTGCACTCATTCTTGCCACCTATGCCACATCTATGCTGGGGACTGTGTCACCTTAGAAAACAGGCTAACATGATGTTAGATAGGACAACACCCAGTGCAGACAAGATCAAGCTGTGCTTAAAGCTTTGTTAGTCACGGGTCACCCCTAAGGTGACAAAGCCAGCTGACATTTAAAAAAAACAAAACTGCTTGTCCTCATCCATCCTAACATCAAAATAAGGTTTATCATGCTGGCTAATATTTTCCAACACAATATTTTTTCTAGTGCAAACAAAGCCATATGACATGAACACAGAATCTAATTCGAGAATCTTGCCCTCTTTGAAAGATTCCCATTCCTACCCCCTTCCTCCACCCCAAAACTAAGAAGCCAAAAACAAACTAGTCAGGCCTGGTTTAAAACAAAAGAAAACATTCCTTTCTTTTGGGGCCAGAATCTTAGACTTATTTACTGACTTAGCTTTCCTCAGTTTATGGAAGGATGGGGCTATCATCTTGTCAAACTCAGCTGTGAGGGGAGATTTTTAATTTACACATCCACAATATATGAACAGAACTCTCACATACGTTAAGATATTGAGGATGTTGGGGTCTAGTGGATTCAGCACAGGAAGTCCTAATCTAAGAGTTCTAATATTGGCTATGTCTACATAGCAAATGAAGGTGTGATCATAGCACAGACAGGCATATCCACACTCATTTTAATCTAGTAGCCCACATAGCAATAATAGTGCAGAAGTGCCGGCACAAACTTCAGTGCATGTTAGCTGCACAAGTACAAACCCACCAGGGATCTGAGGTACTAGTCTGGTTGCTAGCCCACATTGCCACATCTTCACTACTATTGTGGTTAATTTGCTGTGTAGACACCCAATGCCATACAATGAGATCAGGTACATCAAAACTTTTCTATGCCTTCGTTTCCCCATTTGTAAACTGGGGAAACTTCCTGCCTTACAAAGCTGCTGAACATGACTGTTTATGCAGCACTTTACATTGTCAAAGTTCCATTTTAAGTACTTTGGTGGCAATATCACAAAATTAAGTACAAAGATTAAATTAATGTTAATTTTGATATTTGTATTGCATAAATCAGAATAGTCTAAATACAAGTGTGGTTACAGTCACTCTTAACTGAAGATGTGATAAAAACTTACTTGCTGAAATTCAGGAAGTAGTTTGGTTTTTTTAAATGGAAAAAAAGCTAGTCTCCTCTAAACAATGGTTACTTCTTGTTCTAAGACAGTAGGTCCCACCCACGGTCAAAATCAGCAAATTCAATGGTAGTTTCCTGCAAATGCTTACAACATCACAGAGGCCATTTCCACACCACTGTCTACTGCAGATGATTTCAAAAAGCACTGCACTGATTTCACTATTTTTCCATGCTGTAACTACATTACTGAAGCTGGAACCTAGATGTTTAACTGAGGCCCAACTGAAATGCCAGTCTCACACGTACCCACCTTCCACAGATGTCCCAATGAGTTATCAACCCTGCACTCCGGAGTTGTCCCTGACACCGCTATCTGTCCTTCCACTGAGAGCAGAAGTTCCAGGAACTTCAAGTTAACAGTCTTTGCTCGGTTTTGCTTTACCAGCCTACCTCACTGGCTACTGGATTAAACGTCAGGACGGCGTTAAAACGCAGGAATTGCCAATACCAAACCCGATGATTCATCTAACCCATTATCCTGTCTGAGTCCGTGGCCTAGCCAACACCGGGACAATAACTGTTGAGCCGTGGGGAGTCCACTGTGATTAGTGCACACGCTGAAGCCCAGTCCTGATCGCCTTTATCATGCCCGCTAGTGCCAGTGGAGGGGCGAGCCCTGTCTACCAGAGCGGGCAGCCGCTGGCGGAAAGGTGCAGTTGCCGCACGGCAGATAACCGGGCTCCAGGGCTGCGCGCTGAGGCCGCTGCACCGTTAGGCTAAAGGCGGGCACGTGCCAGGAGCAAACCGGGGACTCCGGGAGAGCCCAGCCACGGGCGAAGCCGAGCAAGGCGCCCGAGCTGCTCAGTACGTGCCCAGGCCGCATGGCAGCCAGGCCCTCCGGGCGCTCGCCGCGTACGCCTCAGGCACGGCGCGAGCTCCACCCGCTCAGGCACGGCCCTCCGGCACAGGGCACCCGGCGCGGCGGCGCTCACCCAGGCTGAGGCCGAGGGTGGGGGGAGGCGCCAGCCCGCAAGGTTGCTGCGGCGGGTACACAGGGCCGGGGACGAGAAGGACTCAGCTCCCTCAGGCCGGCGGGAGGGGTGAACGGTCCCAGCTCCCGCCCCGGAGGGAAAGGGGGGCAGGGTCTCTGGCTCTCACCCTTGACTTTGCCGAAGGTGCCCACGCCCAGCGTGTCCCCCAGGATGTAGTGCCCGATCTTCACCCGCCCGTGTTCATGTTTCTGTTTATCCGCCGCCGCCATCTTGAGCCAGGAGCCGAGTCTGCGCATAGCGATAGCCCAGAGAGATACAGCGGCTTGGGGGGGGAGGAGCAAACACGCAGCGCCCGCCCGCACCAAAACCCGGAAACGGGCCTACGACCGGACACCAGTCACTTATCGCCTTCCGCAGGAGCAAACCACTTTGCCTTTCTGGGGTGGTTCTGGAATCATCTATCTGTGCACCTGGCGGGGGCGTGGCGCAGGTGGACAGCTGCAGGGCTCGCGCGGCGGTGAGGGTCTGAGACGTGTTTCCCGGGCTGCTGTTCGGGCCTGGGCCGGTAGTTGCCCAGCGCTGGGGTTGTGCGTTGCAACCCTGGGGGCTGGGTGGGATGCTAGAGATGGGACATTCAAGGGGAGAGATGTGGGGGGGAGAGAATACTGAGGAGGTGGGAATGCCCGGGGGACAGATGCTGGCTTGGTAAAGGCGAGCCGCTGCTTGGGGGAATTCTGCAGAAAATTAAAAAGCTCACACTAAATATTCTGTTTTCAGGGCCGCCTGGTTTCCTTAGTAATGCCAGAGTGGAGAGAGATTGAACATACTGTGTACTTATAATAAAAATGCCGTGAGAGAATGCACCGTTTTTCATATTTGAATAAAATGTTACCACTCTGCTGAGTGTCATTAGACTGCCATCAGAGTGGGATTCCCTATGGACTGTGACCTGGTCAGTTGTACAGTTTTGCAGAGAGGGACTCTGCCTCTGTAAATAGTGAAGTGACTTTTTAAATGTCAAGTTTTAGTATTGGGGGCCAGGCTTCTTCCGGAGGACACCTGCAAGTTTCTACTAATGCTAAATGAAGCTGCCTGCATCCTAGTCACATTTGAGATTCCAGTAACATAAAAACTGTGCTGTATTTTCCACTTCCAGGAACCATTCAAGATATTGATTATTTGCACTTAACAAATATGTAGCCATTGGTTCTGGCCATATACATCACATTTAAGCATCAAAATTAAGAAATAAAATTGACAAAAAGTCAATTCAAAGAGACCCCCCATTCCTGAATAAATAAAACTCACCCTGTTCTAGCTTTGCTAAAGAAATGACCGGAGAAAAATGCTAATCTTATAAAGAAATACACATGTACTTAACTTGGACTTGAGTAGTCTCCTTGAAGGGACTAAAGGTCAACAAACACAGGTTATCAGGACAACTGAGGGAGAGGGATTCTAGAGGCAGGGAACCTCTGCTGAGCATCCTTGCCTCCAGAGTTCAACTGTGGAACTATGGAAGGAGAGAAGCAGTCTATAAGGTAGTGAGCACCAAAACCTTATGGGGCTTTAGAGATTAAAACCTATACATTGAACTGTACCTAGAAAAAACGTTAACTAATACAAAGAGGAATGTCTTATGAGCAAAAAATACACGCGCAGTTCAGATCCTGTTGCGGGAATAAAAACAAAATGATAGGGGAGTCAGCCATCCCTATCAGCTAGCCTAGAAGAGCCCTAACTCCTCCTACCACAATTATAAGAACCCCTGATCCCCCAACTGGTCCTGACAAATTGCATCAGCACTGCTTGCAGAAGAGAAGGAAACATTGTATTGAACACAGATATTACAACACTTCCTCTTTTCTTGAATACGATGCTGTACACAAGTGAGACTGGTATGCTCTTCTCTCCCACCCCCTACATCCAGTCTCCACTGAAGACTAGATTCTGCTACTCTTACTGATTTCAATGAGCCCGCTTCTGGAATAATTTGCTACTCAGAGTAAGAATGGCCACACCTGACCCTGAAGGAGTAAGCGAAATTGGCAAAGAAGAGGAGAAAAGGAAAAAGCTGTGGTTGCTGCTTCTTTGTTATGGTGGGTAGGGAGACATAAGTTATGATCTATAAAGCCATGAAAAGTCTATGTCCCAGGTACCTGTGGGACTGCCTCTCTCCCTGTGTCACATTGTAGTGACTAAGGTATAATCTACACTAGAAGAAGTTTGCTAGTATAGTTTATACGACTCCCCCAAACGTACCAAGCTACACTAGCTAAAGCATTTCTTTCCATTATAGGCAAATAGACAAGGGCTTTTGCTGCTATAAAAGTGTTTTAAAAAAAATCACACCCCTAAACAAACGTTACTTCCACCTCATGTTTCTCTGAATGTATAAATATCCTCCTACTGTATGTTCCATTCTATGCATCTGAAGAAGTGGATTGTAGTCCGCGAAAGCTTATGCTGAAATAAATTTGTTAGTCTCTAAGGTGCCACAAGTATTCCTTTTCTTGTTACAATACTGTCAAAGGTTACGAGCCCTGGCATAAGTCGACCTTGAGGGTTCCTGTTGTCAGATCCTAGAACATGTTCACAACTAGCAGCAGGGTGTTCTCAATTAAAGGACCTTATAAAAAGAATATGCTCACTGCAGGACAACAGAGGCAAATTAGGCAATTTTTATTTAGTCAGGCCTTCAACTCACAATTGATGGTCACGGTGAAGAGTGCTTTAGCAGATGGATTTGTTTGACTGACAAAATGTCTGCAGTCAATGACTCCAGAAACAGTACTGTACGTATTCATATGCATAAATTTAACTGTAGTTAGGTTCAAAGATGCTACATATTGATAGACACTGAACATATTGAAATAGATAATTAAAATATAAAAACACTGTCAAAATTATTAATTTAAATACTCAAAAATTATATTCATCTTCAGTTTGACTCACTGCACAACCTGTATAATTTGTATAATTATATTTTTAAGACCATAAACAGAGCTCATTAGAAAATGGATTTTTGTTGCGCAGGAAATTCTGACATTTTGAAATGTCCTTCCTGTCCAAATCAGGACAAATGTAAACATTTAGACATTTGCCACAGAATAAAACTTCTGAAGTATTTTATGTAGGAAGCATCAAAATGACATCTAAATATTTTGTTTAAATAATGTCAATGTTTTGTTTCAATAATGATAAAACAATATAAATATAAATGATATAAACATTGAATAGAATATTAAAATAAGTTTTTAAAAGTAAAAAATAGTCTAAATGAAACAAAGTTGGAATGAAAAAAGTCAAAAACCAGATGAGAGACAAAATGAAATTTCCATTTGAGTTTGAATCATATTGCATTTTTTTGTCAACACTTCCCTGCAAAAAGTTTAGATTTTGATGAAATAGCATTTTCTACGGAAAACCTGGTCAACATTTTTTAACAAACAATATATTCACGTACACATTTAATAATTCATACAGGAATAGGATGTACAACATTTGTTCAATGTGTTCTAAGTAAATACTATGAAAATGTTAACTTTTTTCCTTTCCTGAAATTTGTTACCATAACAATATGTGGGTGCCTGCAAGATGTTATCCAGTGAGAAGTCATCATCCATCTCTCTGGCTTAATTTGTAGTATGTTATAGTTTATATAAGATCTGAATCACAGTTATTGAACTTGTAGACTTTAAAAGGTTTTTTGGCTTCACTAATAGGGTTTGAAAGCTCCACAGATTGTTCTTGAAATCGTTATCAACGCCCTGATGAAAGGCACTCTTCTGTAGAGATCATTACTCTTGCAAGAGAATCTGTTTCTGCATCTGTTAAAGACCATTTCTTACATTACACACCTCCTACCTAAATATTAAATACAATAATTTAAAACCAATTCCAAAGCCTATTGAAGTTAATTGAAAAAGACTCCCATTTACTTCAGTAGGTTTTGGATCAGCCCTTAGTGCAGAAATTAGAAAGTAAGATTATGCATGTTTTATTTCTTGTAAATATCATAAGGGTTTAGTCTTCAAATTTCAAACATTAAAATCAGCATTTTAATATTTATCTGACACTTGACTGGATCTTTAGCCCTGTTTTGTAAAATTGTGATGGGGTCATGGCTAGAAACTTGTCTAATCTGGAGCTTTTTTTTTTTAAGCCCCCTTTAGATGAACAAGCCCAATTACTAGAAACTCTAAGCCACAGGAGAGAGAGAGAGAGAGAGAGAGAGAGAGAAACAGTGGTTGCTGAAAATTAGAATTACACTTGTGTGTAACTGACAGCAGAATTTGACTCAAAATGCATAGCACATTAACCAATCACCTGTATATTTTTAAATTAAACAACAGGAATTTGGAGTGAATTTAATAAAGCAGTTGCTAACATTTACAGCAACTGACCTCTTGAAGTCAAAATGAAACCTTAGAAGGCATAATCTCTGTTTATAGGAAATACAGACAGTGTGTAATACAAGCTAATGTGAAGAAAGTATTGGATAGAGTAACTGAAGACAAATCCTAACTTTATTGTTTAATATGTCTACATTTTTGTGGCCAGTTACATTATTATTCACAATTCAAGTTAAACTGATATCCTTTAATACCACACAACACAAACAATGAATGTAGAGAGAACAGGATAGCACTAATCAAGTACAGCACTAATTTTTCATTTTTATCACTAAATTTTGACATGCATTAGTGCCTTAGCTAGAATAATAATAAATCACGATGCTATTGTTTCAGACTATAAAGTGGCTGCTAGCTGAGGTCAGGAAGATATTTTTCTCCTCTGATATTGTACAGTAGACAAAGTGCATTGGGGCTTTTTGTTGTTTGTTTTTTTAACCTTCCTGTGAATCATCTGGTATGCTACTCAGAGGATCATTGGTCTCATAGCATGGAGGCTGTTATGGACTATCCACGTCTGAACTGATCTTCAGTACCTTCAGCATGTTTACACTATGTTTATATTTCTTATACACTTCGGATTATTTCTATGGTAGAATAACTAATCTCCTTTAGTTGCCTTTGTTTCACATGACAAATAACTCTGCTGAGCAGTGAACATTACACAGTGGCCTTTTCACTACCTTCCCCTTCTTGGGCCTTGTGGACAACTTCCTTTCTGTCACAACAGGTCCACTCCATTCTGATCCAGTTTGTTTCATAAAGACTTGCCACTTCTCCCATTCCCCCCCCCTTTTTTTTTTCTAAAAATGAAGTTTGTACACATTTTAAATGTAAGTTTTGAATAATTTTCCCAGTGGAATCATTTTCCTCTTTCAAGCTTCCGTCCCATTAAGATTTGTTTTAAAGTAGTACCTCTTTGCACAAGAAAGAAAGATGACTTTGTGGGTCAGGGCACTAGCCTGGGACTCTGAAGATGTTGGTTCAAATCCCAGTTCTAGCATAGGCTTCTTATGCGACCTTTTGTAAGTCACTTAGCCTCTGTTCCCACTCTGTAACTTGGAGATGATACTTCTCTACCTCATACTGTGAAGATAAACACATTAATGGTTCTGAGGCACTCAGTAACTATGGTAATGGAGGACCATATAACTAGATACAATACCCGGGGCCATGGATGAAATAGATCATCAACCCCATTCATAAGGGATATAGTCCGATACTATGGCAGTAACGAAATCAGGTTTAACAACAAGGATAGGGAATGCACAGGCATTTGCAAAGTGCAGGCATGTGATTTTGCACATGCAAAAGCTGAGACCAAGTAGATGTCTACCTGAAATGTTATTCCAAAATTTTATCAGAAATAACTCTTATCTTTTCCTCCTCTCTAAATATATAATACATTTAAAATAATTATTAATTAATGAATTCATTTATCAAGGAACAGCTGAAGATTATTTACATTGTAATTAATTTTTCATTATATCTATAAACTTATGAATAATTAATGTCAGGTGCTCAATTTCTTTACAAATTCTAATTAAACCTCTAATTAATTGACATCAATGTCCTTTAACAGTTGAAACTTAGAACAAATAAATAGAACAGAGAACAGCATGTTCTGTGGCATTTAAGACTTGATCCTGAAACACTCTTACTTAGGGCTCTGAATTAAATGATTAAAGGGTTGGAAAAACATGGTTAGCTATAGACTCCAGAGCCCAGATCCTCACAGGTATTTAGGCTCCTGTCTTCCATTGCAATCAATGGAAGTTAGGAGCCTAAATATCTTTGCAGATGTAGGCCAAGAAGCTCAGTCTATTTAGCTTAACAAAGAGAAGAATAAGGGCTGATGGGATCAGTCTATAAATACCTATATGGGGAACAAAAAATTAATAATGGGATCTTCAGTCTAGTAGACAAAGGTATAACAAGACTTAATGGCTGGAAATTGAAGCTAGACAAATGTCAGAGTGGAAATAAGGCACACATGTTTAACATCAAGGATAACTAACAACTGGAACAACTTACCAAGGGTTGTAGTGGATTCTCCATCATTGACAATCTTTAAATCAGGACTGGATGTGTAAAAGGTATGCTCTAGTTCAAACAAAATTAATTAACGGAAGTCATATGGCCTGTGTTGTACAAGTCAGATGAGATGATTACAATGGTCCTTTTTGGTTTTATAATCTATGAATTCCTATTAGTTTCAGTGAAATCTGGGTGATCTTCAGCATATCATTGAATTGGGCTCTACTAAAGCAGAGCAGCCAAAGAAAGTAAATATGGGAATTCCTAATTTGCTTTGAAGAAAAATCTAAGTGGGCCAGATCATGCACCTATAAAATCCACACCTGGAGTGGTGGGTGAGGAATAGGCTAGTGTAATGGCAGTCTTCTGTGAAGATTGTGGGAGGTGAGCAGCCCAGTGTTGGATGGGATGCACATTGTCCACTAGCTCCACTGACATTTTCCAGAAAGATAATACTTTTGGGGGATGAATTGCCTTTCTTAAGACACTTGCTGGGGTAGGAGTCAGCAGTTGCAAAGGAGTGGGGACAGTGCTTAATTTGTAATGAAAGAGGTGCCAGTGCTCAAGCAATTTTTTTACTTTGATAACTGACATGGCAAGCCCAGAGGTGCCAAGGCTATGAATTGCCAAACCTAGAGCTGCTGGGGCTCAGCCCTGGCAAAAATTAAGCATGAGTAGCTAGGAGATCTAAGCCATGGAATGTGAATCCCATAGTCTCTCATGAACTGATTCCAGGTGGTTTGTAAACAGGCCCTGCCACTCACTTTGCAGAAGATCAATGATTAAGAAGAAAAATCCTCCTGGACCTTTCCTCCCTTCATACTCTGCTATGGGAGGGAGTGATCTGATCTAGTGTATCCCTTAGTTCAGGTCAAGCAACAGAACACAAATTGAAGAGCAGGCTAAGGCTATTGTAACTCTCAGTTTTCTGAGGCATAAATCTGTAGTATGTGCTTCAAGACATTTTTGGATGCTTTCTTGCTGTTATTGCAGAAAAAGTTGTTAGTCTGTATGACATCACCATAATACAGTGAAGAAAAGGCAAGCTTCTCCCATGCAATCAAACATCTCACTATGAAGGAAAGGTGCTGTGATAGGGATTTGGAAGAGGGGGGAAAGCACAAGAGGGGAGATATTTACCCTCTTCCCCCCTAAAAGGTGTGTTCCAGTGTCATTGGTTTACTATCTGAAGCCACACATCCTGTTACACCGTTACTGGAGAGTTGTATAAAACCTCATGCAGTACACTACCATTTATCTCGCCCATTCTCCTTTGTCTTAGATGCCTAAAGAATGGTCTTTTGGGCGGGAACTTTGCACAAGGTGCAATGATAACTAGAAGCCTACAAAACCACTGAATTGAGTTGAGGGCTGAGTAAGGCTATGATGTAGTCATGAGTATTTTTAGTAAAAGCCATGGACAGGTCATGAGCAATAAACAAAAATGTACAGCCTGTGACCTGTCCATGACTTTTACTAAAAATACTCATGACTAAATCTTGCGCGGGGGGGGGAGGAGGGGAGAGGAGAGAGAGGAGGGTACCTTGGGGGAGGGGAGCTGCTGCTGGGGGGGGCGGGGCAGTAGCACCAGCGGCTGGGAGCCACCAACAGCAGCTGTCCCAGAGCCAGCTTCTTGGGCGGCCCTGGGATCAGCCACACTGGCTCCTGCAGAAGTCATGGAGCCCTAGAGATGAGTTAGACAAAGGAAACACAGTGGATCTAATTTACCTCAGTTTCAGTAAGGCATTTGATATGGTTCCACATGGGGAAAAGATGGGGATCAATATGAAAATTAAAAGGTGGATAAAGAACTGATTAAAGGGGAGACTACAACAGGTCATACTGAAAGGTGAACTGTCAGGCTGGAGAGAGGTTACTAGTGGAGTTCCTCAGGGATCGGTTTTGGGACCAATCTTATTTAATCTTTTTATTACTGACCTCGGCACAAAAAGTGGGAGTGTGCTAATAAAGTTTGCGGATGACACAAAGCTGGGAGGTATTGCCAATACAGAAAAGGACCAGGATATCATACAGGAAGATCTGGATGACCTTGTAAACTGGAGTAATAGTAATAGGATGAAATTTAATAGTGAAAAGTGCAAGGTCATGCATTTAGGGATTAATAACAAGAATTTTTGTTATAAGCTGGGGGACGCATCAGTTGGAAGTAACAGAGGAGGAGAAGGACCTCAGAGTCTTGGTTGATCACAGGATGACTATGAGCCGCCAATGTGATATGGCCGTGAAAAAAGCTAATGCGCTCTTGGGATGTATCAGGCGAGGTATTTTCAGTAGAGATAAGATACAAGGCACTGGTGAGACCTCATTTGGAATACTGTGTGCAGTTCTGGTCTTCCATGTTCAAGGAGGATGATTCAAACTGGAACAGGTCCAGAGAAAGGCTACTAAGATGATCTGAGGAATGGAAAACCTGTTTTATGAAAGGAGACTCAAAGAGCTTGGCTTGTTTAGCCTAACCAAAAAAAGGCTGAGGGGAGATATGATTGCTCTCTATAAATATATCAGACAGATAAATACCAGGGAGGGAGAGGAATTATTTAAGCTCAGTACCAATGTGGACACAAGAAGAAATGGATATAAACTGGCCATCAGGAAGTTTAGACTTGAAATTGAAATTAGACGGTTTCTAACAATCAGAGGAGTAGGGTGACCAGATGTCCCGATTTTATAGGGACAGTCCCAATTTTGGGGTATTTTTCTTATATAGGCTCCTATTATCCCCCACGCCCTGTCCCAATTTTTCACACTTGCTGTCTGGTCACCCTACAGAGGAGTGAAGTTCTGGAACAGCCTTCCAAGAGAAGCAGTGGGGGCAAAAGACATATCTGGCTTCAAGATTAAGCTTGATACATTTTTGGAGGGATGGTATGATAGGATAGCCTAATTTTAGCAATTAATTGATCTTTGACATTAGCGGTAAATATGCCTGATGGGGTGTTAGATGGGGTGGGATCTGAGTTACTACAGAGAATTCTTTCCTAGATGTCTGGCTGGTGAGTCCTGCCAGACTCAGGGTTTAGCTGATTGCCATATTTGGGGTCGGGAAGGAATTTTCCTCCAGGGCAGATTGGCAGAGGCCCTGGGTTTTTTTTGCCTTCCTATGCAGCATGGGGCACAGTTCTCTTGCTGGAGGATTCTCTGCACCTTTAAGTCTTTAAACTATGATTTGAGGACTTCAATAACTCAGACATAGGTTAGGGGTTTATTACAGGAATGGGTGGGTGAGATTCTGTGGCCTGCGTTGCGCAGAAGGTCAGACTAGATGATCATAATGGTCCCTTCTGACCTTAAAATCTATGAGTTAGGAAAATTTCCTATCTTTCCTTCACATCTGGATAGTTGGTACTTTTTCCATTGATATGTTCCTTGAGAAACTGCCAGCTCTCCTGAACTTCTTTATCTCTTAGTTTTTGCAAGAGGCCTTACTTAACAGTTTTCTGAGTTGGATAAGTCTTTTTTTGTTTTAGCTCCATTGTTCTTATTCTGATGCACTCACTCATTCCTTTCATGATCACTTTCACCCAAATTGCATTCCACCTTCAGATACACAACTAATTCCTCCCTGTTGATCAGAATCAAGTCTAAAATGGCCATCCTCCTGGTTACTTCCTCCACTTTCTGAAACAAAAAGGTTTCCCCACTACATTCCAAGAACTTACTGTAAATGTTGTTGTGACAGACTGACGGGTTGGACCCCCCCGTTCTGGGATGCCACCTGATGTACTGGGATTTCACTGAGCCTCCCCTGCTCAATCAGCTGGGCTCCCTCTCCCTGCTTTGGCATATTAAGCTTTCCGGCAGCATGCGCACACGCACACACACCCACACCCCTGTTTTGGGAAATAAAACCCAAAATAATATTGTCTTGCACTGTATAGAAAAATCTGCACAGCCAAGCTCATAAAAATCCACCCTCTTCCTCAATGTGAAGAGCTATGCACAACTTCTTGCCGCCCCCGCCCCCCCCCCATTAGAAATTACATAACTAGGGTTACATTATAAATAAGAAATACGTTTATTAATTACAAAAGGTGAATTTTAAGTGAATATAAGAGATAACAGAACCAAACAGATTACTAACCAAATAAAACAAAAATATGCAAACTAAGCTCAATACACTTTAAATGTTATGTTAGGCAGGTTGCAAAGTTTCTGTGGGTCAGAGTTCCAGTTATATTCATTTTCTGACTGGACTCGTATCAGTCTGGACTCCCCCCTTGCCTTCCCTTCAGGTGGCTTTAGCAGTCTTCTTGAGAAGACAGGCCATGGAGGATTCTCGTTTGCTTTCCTCCCCATCCTTAAATAGGATTTACTTACATAAGGCGGGAATCCTGTTTCCCAAACTTGACACCCCACCCTGTCCCTTTCAGTGGAAAGTTACAAGCAGTCCTAGGTAATGGTTAGTATCAGGTGACAAGACCACCTGACTCTGTAGTATCACAGTGTCCATGAGTTAGTGGCAGTATGGAGGGTCCACAGGAAGGCCAAGTCTTTTCACAGTCTATTGTCCTCACTGACGGGCCATCCAGCTTTTCCATTGTTGTACCTGAAGTGTTAGCAGTGGACGTCACCCAAAGTAGCATAGTTGAAATACAGATACATAGTCAACATTCCTAACTTCAGATACAGAAATGATACAGGCATACACATTGGATAATCACATTCTGTAAATTATAACCTTTCCAATGATATCTTACAAGACCCATCTTGCACAAAATACATCTCAGTTATGGCATATTTATATCATAACCATATTTTCATAAAGAACATGGAGTGAAACATCACTGTTGTGTTTTTCCATATTACTTTTCGAACAGATGTCTGAGTAGCTGAAGTTCCCCGTTATTACCAGGCCTTATGTTTTGGATATTATTTGATCTAGAAATGCCTCATCCACTTCTTCTCCCTGATTTTGAGGTCTGTGAGTAGACCCCCCCACCCCCCTACCATGACATCACCCCTATTTTTCCCCTTTTATCTTTACCTAGAGACTTTCAACTGGTCTGCTTTTCACTTTCTTCTGGACCTCAGAACTACTACACTTCCTTTTTTTCTTGCCTGTCCTTCCTGAACAAGCTATACCCCTCTATACTGGCAGTTTTTAACCTATTTACCATTGTGGGCCGCATCCAATACTACTTGAATGGCCCTGAGGATGTCACATGAGCTGCAGCTGCGTGCCGATTGTGCAGCAGGTTTAGAACCACTGCACTATACCAACGTTCCAGTCGAGATTTACCTCACCAAGTTTTCGTGATACCCATTAAGTCATAATTTGGCTCTGCACTATTTCCAGTTTTTTGTCTTTTCCTCATATTATGTATGGACATCTGAAATGATTTCCCTCTTGTTGCTCCTATGACCCTATTATAATTTTTCTTATTCCTTTCCCCCACGAGCCTCCACCTAGACTTCTGGTAAAGCCACTTTTATGCTTACCTGTGGGATTTTGTCACCTGCCCCCTTTGAACCTAGTTTACAGCCCTCCTCCCTAGGTTGGTGAGTCAGTGCGCGAAGATGCTCTTCCCCATTTGTCCCAACAGACTTTCTTTCTGAAACAGTATCCCATGGTGGAGGAAGCCCAAATCCTCCCCATCAACATCATCTGTGCAGCGATGCATTTATCCTCAGGATGTGTCCCCCTGCCTGAGCCCTTACCCTGAGACTGGGAGCATGGACAAGAACACAACCTACGCCCCTGACTCCTTTACCCTTGCGCTCCCAGAGCTCTGTGGTCACTGTTGATGGTCATACTTGGCAGTATCATTAGTGCTTCCATGGATAAGCAGCATGGAGTAACTGTCACACAGACAGATGATCCTCAGCACCCTTTCCATAGCTTCTAAGATGTGGGCTCCTGGCAGGCAGAACATCTCCTGGGACATGATGTCAAGTCACCACATGGATGCCTCCATTCCCCTTACTTTAAATGCCGTGAAATTATCTCAGAAACTTTGGACAAAGAGTTAACCTGCACTCAAACAAGAAAACAAAACAGCCTCTACCTACTTTGGTCTATTAGGTTTCAACAAAACTTGAGAGAAATGTGACTTAACTAACCAACCTGGAGGATGTCAGAGGAGAAAGCTATCCGTTGCCTTTGCCAAATCCTCCAAGCTAAAGCCCGCTACAGAAACAGAGAGGATTCTTATAAACAAGGGCCTGATCCAAGCTCTGAAAGAGATGGTGAAAAGTCTAAAATTGATTGCAATAGGATCTGAATGGTCCTATGTTATTGATAGGATAGTTATCAATACATAGGTATTTAAAATAATTTTGGTGTTTTTTTTTTAATAATATGGACACGCTTACGTGTATTGGAAAGCTTCAGAATGTTTAAAAAACTGTAAACTTTAGTTCTTATTTATAAGTGCTTCACACCTACCCTTCAAGAAAAATGGTTCTCAAATACAAGTGTGATTTTAACATTAAATAATTCACCAGTAATTATCACATTAACTATTTTCTGGCATTTCTTATAATAAACATTAGTAGTTTAGCATATTACAGCACAGCAAGAACCTGGAAAAACTGATGATATTCAGTTTTCAGTCCACAAATACAAATTCAACAATGTTCAATTGATATTGACCAAGAGCTTCAACTGTGCCTATGTAAGACTTGTATTCAGGGAAATTTCATAAATGATAGAAACAATACAAAAGTGTAATTGGACGTTTGCACGTTTTTCACTGCTGTACTGTATAAAAATCCTCTTTCATTCCTCTTTCAGTGTTACACACATTATTGATTTTCTGCTCCAGCACTTCTATTTTATCATGACAAACTGACCTTTTTCTGACAGATACTACAACCCAATATATTTCACATCAGGGAAGCTGACAAGCAGTAGTAGCAAAGGGCTAGGCATTTTTCTTTACAGCAGCATATTGGATTTTTTAGTCAGTAGATCTGATTGCTCACAAAATAAAAATTCCTATGTCAGTTGTGTCCTTGAAAAATCAGAGATTTTCTTTTTTTTTGCCACGTAGAAAAAGAATTTACATACTGTTGAGGGAAAGACCTAGCAGGTCACATCTACTATTGCTAGGTGTGTTAGGACAGAAGCTTCCCCTATGCTTCAAGGGCTGGGGAGGCTCTCATTCAAGGCCACTGGAGAAGTGGGATATGCCAAAGCATTCAGTAGTAGGAAGCTCTCCTCACCAGCCTACCTTCTTTTAATTTCATCCCCATTGCTCAGTTACACTTCTGCCATGATAGTGTCCATGTGCTATAGATGCATCTCATTACACATACAAAGCATAGGTATTTTTTAGCCAAACTATACATACTCACAAGACTAACATGAGAAACCACCACCACAGCACATTACATAGTTGTAGAATTAAAAATGCTTAATAAGTTGAGTCTTAAAATGTCTCCTTATCAAAAGTGGCAATATCAAATCAATTGACGGATATAGTGGGCTTCTGCTATCATAACAGGATCAGCTAAGGGAAGGGAGAGTAGGGCAGAAATTTTCCCCCCTAGCTTAGAAATGACCCAAGTAGATCTACAATTACATAGTTTGGATACATCTGCTGCACTCCCTCCCCAATCCTTCTTTGCTCATGCTCTACCATACACCCATCTACCAGGCTGGAGATGGATATATGGTAGACCTTTACCACCATAGTAATCATTCTACAGTACCAAGCCAGGTCTAGGTTATGGAAGCAAAGACATGACTAACATCCGTTAAAAATATCAGAGTATAAACTTTAGTAATGACTGACCCTTCTTTCAATAAGGTGAAGTAACAGATGCTTGTTGACATTCTGCACTCCTGAACAGTTACAAGGTGAAACAAAAGGAACCATAAACATCTCAGCCTGGTTTTAGGCCTACTGTACCAGGAAATGCTCACCCTTGCTGTCTTGCCTGTTCTGCCCTCCCTCACTTAAGGGGCCTCAAGTCACTACCCCCAGCCTACACTCTCACCATACAGCAGTTTTTCCAATGGCATCATCCTGAGAGATAAAGAACCAGTTGTGGGTGACCAACCAAGTCTTCCAGGGCAGGCTATAGAGTATCAGAACCATCGACACACTCATTCCAAGAGACTCCTAACCAGCCCTCTCCCACAATATACCGACTAATGCACAAAATATCCGCTCATTTAACCTATACAAGTAACTCACATGTGCAGCACATTTCTAACCCCCAGAACTCTAATCCCTTGGAGGGAAGGGGAGAAACCCCCTCACACATGGTACCTTGATCCTAGCAATAGAATGTTACTACTGTCCTACTTTTTTTTGTTGTTGTTGTTTTCTTTTTGGAGGAGCAGGGGAGGTGTCTATCCAGATGCCTGACCCTCAATTACAGATTAGGTCTTGTTAGTAATAAGGACTAGGCTAAGGCCACAAGTTCATTAGTGACTTAAACACTGATTCTTTCCAGTTAGAAACTTCACTCAACTCAAATTATGACCCTCTGAACAAATGGGTTTTGCAGACCTGGCGGTGGCCAGCACATCCCTCGGCCCACGCCACTTCCCGCAGCCCCCATTGGCCTGGAACGGCAAACCGCAGCCAGTGGGAGCTGCAATCGGCCGAACCTGTGGATGCTGCAGGTAAACAAAACCATCCTAGCCTGCCAGCGTATTTCCCGGACAGGCCGCGTGCCAAAGGTTGCCGATCCCTGCGTTATATCAACCATAAACTACTAAGTGACGAACATCTCCTATGGATGTATATGTAGAAGACTTGTTATGCAGAAGGGAGTTTTGAAATTATTCAGAGTAAAAGTTGTGTTGGTATAAAGAATGCTTATATACTTTGTCCATAAAAAAAACTTCAGCAATTACAGTATTTAGATGAACACTCAAAGATATAAATATGATCAGATAAGAAATCACTTAAAGGAATGTGTTTAATGAACTTCAACACAACACTCTGTCAGAATCTATTACACACACACACGTGCGCATATATAGATACCTTACCATTTCACTAAAGTAAAATATGTGTTAAAAAAAAAACCTGACAATTTTTTTCTGGATTAGACCATTTATTTTAACAAACAGATGAGTCCTTAAGATGAGCTGGATGCTGCAACAGCAGCTCTCTTGGGCTTAGGTGTTGTTCCTTCACGGAATCCATTCCTGTATGTACAATAACAGAGTTAGTATTTTTTTTTAAAAGCATTTTATATTCTAGGCTTCATAAAGTGGTATTTATTAGAAAGTTTCAGATGTTTTTGGTTCAGCTTATCTCAGTTAGAGGTCAAAATCACTATGGAACTCATATGTTCAGACATTTTTAAAGAGGAACATCATTGACAAGCTGCTCATGAACATTTCAGTGTGCCTATTTAAAATTTCACTCCTAGTAAAAGAGTTAAGTTATATTACCCAGAAGTACATGTCCTAACATAATGGACACAACGCTGCAGTGCTTACTCAGGTAAAACTCCAGTTGAAATCATTCTATTTTTCTTTTCCCAGCAAGTAATTTTTGAAGCCAAGGGGAATTTCACTTTAGTAAGTACTATATGATTAGATGTAAGGCTACTCCAAACACAAATCCCTCAGCCTCCAATTACTAATGAAGTAAACTGAAGCAAAGTGAGAGCAGCTAGGGAAGAAAAACTAGGGAACAGTCACTGCAAATATCAGAGGGGTAGCCGAAGTGGGTATTCACCCACAAAAGCTTATGCTCCAATACCTCTGTTAGTCTATAAGGTGCCACAGGACCCTTTGTCAGTCACTGCAAAGTTCACCAAGATAAGGCAATTAAATGCAGCTAACCAATGCCTCGGGGCCATGTCTACACTAGCGATCTTACAGTCACACAGCTTTGCGGCTGTAAGATCACCTGTGTAGCTGCTCTATGCAGACAGGAGAGAGCTCTCCTGTCAACATAATAAAACCACCTCCACGAGCAGCGTTAGCTATGTCGGCTAAACACCGGTACAGACAGCACTCTGTCCGTGTAACTTATGTCTCTCAAGGGGTGTTTTTTCACACCCTGAGCAACTTAAGTGGCAGCATAGACATGGCTTTAGATGCATCAAGTAGCAGGTTGCAGGAAGCGGGACATTATGTGATTTATTGCACCTTTTTTTCCTGACAGCTGCTGTTGGGAAAGGACTACACTGGCCAAAAGAATAAGAGCTAACACTGACCCTAGCTATAAATCTTTTTTGGACTTTCAAGAGCAACACTACAGACATCACTATTAAAATCAATGTTCTTTTTAAAGGAAGTTTCAGTTTTATTTTATACCTTCATGGAGCAGTGATGCTTTAGACTACATATGAACTCCATGTTGAAACATGAAAGGCACACCTTTAAGTGATTAATTCTCATTTTGAATGCAATTTCAACTTACCAAACATAACTATCTCAGTGTTAATAAGGTACATGTTCCTGGATTACTGTACGGTCTATACCAAATTACTAACTCATCAACACTGGCAATCATAGCCTGTTCCTTTTGCAAGAAATGCCAACAAAAATACGTTAGCTATTCATGGGTTGCTGTTATGGAAATCAAAATTAATCACACATTTCTGTTTCTCTTTTATGTGTGATTTCCTCCACATTTTAAATCAAAATATTATGATCACAATCATATCCTGAGATTCTGCTGGTAATGCCACATACGGGGAAAACCTGTGAAATATTTCAAGGACCTGTTACAAGAAGTTCTGCTTTAGGAATTTGTTGAGTTGCAGGTAGTTACTATGCAACTACCACCACCCAGAATATAAAAAAATAAGTACTCTTTCAAGTGGACAACGGGCCCAATTCTGTGAGAGGCAGAATGCCTTCAACTCACTTTATCAGTGCCTGGCAGAATCAGCAGATCTAACAACATTATGAAGTAATCTGCTCAACAGAAACAAGTGCTGGACAAGACACACCTTCTAAAAAGAGATCATTTTAATAACGAAGTGAAAATCTGAAAGTCCTTTAAAGTCTGCTAGAACATATCTAGTCCAAACATGCAGTAGTGCAAAAAGTGCAAATAAAAGTGCAAAAAAAGAAAGCCAGTCATCTCAAACAGAATGTATTATCATTGCGTAAAACTGCTCTAACTCCTTTCCCTCGTGTTCTTCACTCCACAATAGTGGAAAACACTGGTATAGTTACTTTAATTAAAATACCACTAAGTTACCACAAGTGCAGATCAGTGCCCCACACTTAGAAATAATATTGCTTCCATTTCTGATTCATGTTCATGTGATCCAAACTGGATTACATTCAAAACTAACAATATTATGCCCCTTGTAGCCCCCATTAACTGAGCTTTCCAAAGTGTTTATAAACATTCATTAAACCTTTGGTGACTTAGGTAAGTTCACTTGGCATGTTAGTTGTAGATCCTACATTAGAACTCAGAACTCCCAGTCTAAGGCCATGGCTACACTTGCAGATGTAGAGCGCTTTGAGTTAAACCAGCCTTTGGAGAGTGCAGTAGGGAAAGCACTGCAGTCTGTCCACACTGACAGCTGCAAGCGCACTGGCGTGGCCACATTTGCGGCACTTGCAGCGGCATTGAGAGTGGTGCATTATGGGCAGCTATCCCAGCGTTCAAGTGGCTGCAACATGCTTTTCAAATGCGGGGGTGGGGTGGAATGTGACAGGGAGTGTGTTGTGTATATGTGGAGGGAGAGAGAGAGTGGGTTTTTGGGGTGCTGAGAGTATGTCAGCATGCTGTCTTGTAAGTTCAGCCCCCCGCCTCTCTCTCACTCACTGAAAGCAAGCAGCATTCCTCAGTAATGGTCGCTTTGCCCCAGAGCAGATAAGCATGCCGGCTGTCAGAAATGGAGCTTTGAAAGGGCATATCCGCATTCCTACAGCCCGATTCCAAAATGACAAGAATGGCCATTTGACTTAAGGGGATTACGGGACGTTTCCAGAGGTCAATCAGAGCACAGTAATAGAACACCTCGTTCACACTGAAGCTGGGGCGTCTCAGCCAAGAAGCATCAAACGTTATTCCTCTCGCCGAGGTGGATTACCAGAAGCGCTCTAGCCACAGAGTCAGAGCGCTCTACGTGCCTTGCCAGTGTGGACGGTGAGTGAGTTACTAGGCGGCTTTAGTGTGCTCTAACTTGCAAGTGTAGCCAAGCCCTACACAAATGGAGAATGCTACCAAGGAATGTTGAGTCAGATATCTGAATTATCAAATACCTTTTACATCTCAAGATGTTTACAATAAACTGAAAAATTTAAGACTATATATGTACTGTATAAATTACAAAAGAAAATGGTAATAAGTGTTTATTTAGATAATGGGGTTTTTAAAGGTATTTGAAGTCTGTGTAGAGCTCATGTTATAGTGTAGCTTGCATGCTTGAAATTCAGTGCTGTACCTGAATCGACGGTAGACATTTTTCAGGTGCCTCATACGACCAGTACCAGTGGTGTTGCGTCTTTTAGCCTTGGCACTCCAGTTATCTAGAATGCAATTTACACAGGTTTATTTTGTTTCACCTACATAATTAAGTGTATAAAATAAGATAGGCAAGTACCATCCTTGTTTTACAGTGGGAATGAAGCAGAGCAACAGTAATACGGATACCACTAAAATATTTTAAATATATGTGCCAGTTGTTTCTACAGGATACATTGTCTATATGTATACATTTGATCTGAAGACGTGTAGCTACATGCAGAGCATCCCATTGCACATGTGCACTGGGAACTTAAGTGCTCATTTTCTCATAGCAGTTTCTCTATGTAAATAAAGAAAACAGAAGTTAGTGAACAAAAAGATCCTTGAAAACTCTAAAGTGCATTGCAAAATACCACAGAACTTCTTTTTTCTATTTAATCACAAAAACCACTGTTTTGGTTGTGTTCATTTACATAGAACCATCACTTTCACAAGTGACTATCCTGGTACTTTATAAACAGTTTCTTCATGAAAAACGAATTCAAAGAACAAGTTTACACAAATATTTTTTGAAGATTCCATACTTACACTTTCTTTTGCGTTTAGCAGGGTACCCACATTTCCCACAGGTGGACTTCTGGAGATGGTATGCCTTGGATCCGCAGCGACGGCACAAAGTGTGGGTCTTATTGCGGCGCTTACCGAATGATGATGTTCCCTTAGTCTGAAATACAATTCAGGAATTTGCATGTCAGAAAGCTGGCTGAAACTCTCACACTCAGACATTGTAATAAAACCACCAAAGGTACACACAAATGCAGAGGTGGAAATACATCTCAGTTTTATGTATCACGTCTTTTTCTTAAACAGGAATTACTTACATTTCTGTATATCCCACCTTTATGATAGAAAAATGAGATAGTACAACTGCTTAGAAATTTGTACAGATTCCTAATTCTGTTCTCAACCCCTCAAGTGATCTCTCATTGCAAGTAAACTGGGGGAATAGCATAACTTCACCAACAGTCAGGCTTGTTCTGCACAAGCCAATGATATATTTTTATATTTTTCTTCAAAAAGACAACTTGGCAGGATCGTTTTGACAAGTCACAGATCTAGGCAGCCCTCCTAACTTCACGTCCCCCAATGTGTGCCTGGCTCCCCTTATTAGAGAGCTACCACAGCCCCCCCTGCCACCACTGAGCCCCAACGCGCAGGAGGCTTTTACCGATCTTTACAGGGCAGGTTAGGGGTTTACCCTTCAATTCCGATCGCTATTAACGCTGCCTCGCCAGCACAAGGCCTCGCAGAGCCCCGTGGGTTCTAGGCCGGCGGGGGACACCGAGGGAAGATGCTCGGGGAGAGGACCCCGGAGGCGGGAGACCCCGCGCCCGGCGCTCTCTCAGGGGGAGCGCGGCAAGAGGGAGCAGGGACCGGCCCCGGCAGCTCCCGGGGCTGCAGAGGCGCCTCCGCTCGGGCCCGCCGTGGCCTCACAGCGGAGGCGACCTGGAGCCCCGGCGCGCAGCTCCATCGTGGCGAACGGACTCGCCGGGCCCCGGGCAGCCGCTCCGCGCCGCGCAAGGCCCCAAATCCCGCTGGATGGCAGCGGATTTTCCCCGGCCCCCTTCCCGGCACTCACCATCTTCCTCCGGCCGCCAGCACCAAAGAGACCCGAGCCCGCCCAGCGCTTCCGCTATATCCCGTCCGCCACTTCCGGGTGCTGCGGGGAAACCGCTCCGCCCGGCGACACATGGCGGGGGTGCCTGGGCCCGAGGGCCGGGTGGCACAGCGGGGGAGCCTGAGGAGAGGGGGACGGGAAACGGGGTGACACGGGGGGAGCGCGGGCTCGAGGGGAACGGGGACGGGAGAGGGGGGTAATATGACGGGGGGCCTGAGGGGACGGGGTGACACGGCAGGGGACCCTGGGGGGACGGTAGAGGAGGTGACACAGTGAGGGAGCTTGGGCCCGAGGGACGGGAGACGGGGTGATACGGGGGGAGCCAGGGTCCGAAGGGAGGGGAGCGGGAGATGGGGTGATACGGGGGGAGCCAGGGCCCGAAGGAAGGGGAGTGGGAGATGGGGTGAGTGGGGGAACTTGGGCACGTGGGGGGAGGATGGGACGTGACACGGGGGAGCCCGGGCTCAAGGGGAGTGGGGGCAGGAGTTGGGGTGACATGTCATGGTGTGGGACTTGACGGGAGGGAGACGGGGTGACATGGTTGGGTAGCCTGGGCCCGATGTGGGGGGAGGTGACACAGGGGGGCAGGGCCTGAAGGGACGAGAGATGGGGTGACACAGATGGGGAGTCTGGGCCCAAAGGGAGGGGGGACAGGAGTCAGGATGACACAACAGAGGAGCCCAGGCCTGAGGGGAGGGGGAATAGTAGATAGGGTGATGTGGCTGGGGAGCCTGGGCCTGAGCAGAAGGGAAACACGGGGCAGAGCAGGGAAAGGAGGTCAGTTGCTTACAGTAGCTGCGTTTTAGGGGAGGAAAAGGCGGGTTGTTTGCCAACCCCCCCGTGTTGTCTTGAAGCTTCAGGAATTACAGATTAATTCCCCAGGTGCTGCTTTGAGCAACTAGGGGGAAAATACTCTTGGGAATTCTCACAGTGATTATGGGATTGGCTTGAACTTCTTTGCTTGCCTAGGAAGAATCTGCTGCACCCACAGGTCCTTATTTTCCACTGGGGCAAACTGCTGGGTAGTAATTGTAAATGATTTTCCCAGTAGTTCAGGCCTTAAAGCCGCTATGTCATGTGATGAAACCTCCCAGAATAGATCCAGCCAGAACTGGCAACTTTAGCACAGGGGGACCTGCCTGGTGGGGAGGATGGGGTGGGAGGGAGGAGAAAGGGAGGAGAAAGGGAGGATAATATGCAGGAGAATAACATGCAGTGTCAACAATCCCAAATGCTCAAAAATCATTAGGTTATTTTTAAGTAATCTACCATTTATAGACAGATTCAGATGTCACTACTCTGCAAACCTTGTAAGCACCACTTACCAGTCTTCCTTCTGACCTATGCCGTTGCTCAACTCTGACCTACAAAGCTTCCTGAATTGCTGGATATCAGAATAACGCGTGATAATCTCATTCATCTGATGATTTGGGACTGATGCTCAACAAGGCCACCTCTCATTCTCTTTCAGGAAGTAATGCAGTGTGTTACAGATCCTGAAAATATGGGATAATGGTTGCTTATTGTTGATAAAGAAAAGTCTCCCAACTCCATAAAAGAATCTTAAACCTTCTAGTACATAAAATGGATTTGGACTTGGATTTACACATTTAACAAAGTTAATTATTATATGCAGTGTTATTCACAAGTATAATTTCTTCCACACTCATTTTAATCCATGGAACAAATCAGGGATGTCCCTACTCTTAATCCCATTTGTAAGTCTAACAAAGGCCTCTGTTCTTGTGATTATGTTCAGGAAGAATCTGACAATGTAAGGCAACATAATAGGCATAATAGACTTCATAATTACAAGTGAAGTCATCTTTTTCATTGTTCCAGTAGTGCAAAGAGACTAAAGCTGCTTTAATGGTCAATTGGAGTATCCCCTCTGGTGAGTAAACAGAGTGCTGGTATAGCATCTGTAAACCACCAGCCTGAACACTTCCTTGGAGTATGGAGGTGGGAGGTGTTGGATGGACACCAGTGGGATGTATTGTATTCATTTAGATGGACTATATGACACAAAGGTGATAATTTGACCCTGAAACTGTCCAACATTACACAGTTTTAAACAAGGTTTGCGGTTTCATATACAGAGATCTCAGGCTGCTTAATACTATGGTGAACACATAATTAAAAATCCTTTAAACCATGTATTAAAAATACAGAAAAGAAGGAAAAACAATTAAAGCTTTTGAAATGTAAAGAATTAAGGCTTTCCTTTTAACATCCTTTTTTCCCCTTTTCCTTTAGCCTTGAGAGTCTTTAAAGGGGGGAACACCCTTGTATGAGAGTCTCTTAGATGGTAATTGTCTTTTGAGGGAAAAGAGAAGAAGTTAGGTGAGATGGGCTGGAGCTGTTGTTGATAAAGTCTGATCCCATTTCCTAAAGGACAAAACAAGCATAAACACATAAAAAAGGGGAAAGAAAAGGACAGCAAAGATAGAAAAATGTCTCTGGTGTTGAGTCTTACTTGTAATCTCGCTGCTGGAAAAATACAGGCACAGCACATGGTCATATTAGCCACTTTGGGTATCTACTGCGCAATTAGACACCTAGAGCTGGCCCAAGCCAACTGACTCGGGTAAGGGGATGTTTAATTGTGTGTATACGTTCCAGTTCAGGCTGCAGTCTGAGCTCGGGACTGTCCCACCTCTCCGGTCTTAAGAGTCCAGGCTCGAGCCTGAATATCTACACTGCAATTAAACAGCCCCTTAGCGCAAACCCGAGCCAGCTGGCATGGGCTAGGCATGGGTTTTTAATTGCACTAGTGTAGACATACCCTCTGAGACCTGGTAAACTTATACGCTACCAGCATCAGATTGTTTAGGGCAATGCTTTTGCTGCCCTTTTCTGATCACAAGCTTACAGCAGTGTTGTAAAATATTCAGTGTTGACCAGCTATGCTTATTAGACAAAAGGCAAAAGGAGAGGGATAGGAAAGAGAAGAAACAAGGTAGGGAAGGAAAAGGACATGTGGAGTGGGGGGAGGGGAAGAGAGAGAAAGGGGCTCACATCCAGGTAGTGTTTGGGATTTAGCCAGTGCCAATGGAGATAGCCACATACATTTGTTTTCTCTTTGTGGTCTGGTCTGGTCAGGACATCTTTAAGGATCGGAATGAAGACAGTCCAGGAACCCAGGAGACCCATGGGAAATCAAAACAACTCAGACAGCATGAATATATGCTACAGCATACACACTGGATCTGGGCAATCTTCCTCATATAAACCTTGATATGTATCTTTTAACTAATGTCCCTTCCCTGTTTTCTATTTTGATCTCAGGAGCTTGGAAGATGCTGCAGTGGTAGTGGACAGACTGGCATGGCAACAGCCACTAAAGTAAGCACATTGGAATGTGTGCCTATGTACGCGTTGTTTAAAAAAAACATTTTAGTCCCTTGTAGAACAAAAAAAAACCCAGTTTGGTTACATGCTTAAAAATGTTAATGTGTATTTTGCAGTATCTCTTTGAGCCTTTAATTAGTGCTATGGGAGGTTGGGATATTGGAGGTGGGGAATTGATAAGTCTAAGATTGACCAAGTACCATCTCAGCTGTTCTCAGCCCTGCATGCAGACGGAGGGAGAGTTTTGACAAGCAGCTCAGTGTTCAGAGTTGTCACGGCAGCATGGGAAGGAGCCTTGTAGGAGTGCCCAGGGACTCAAGAAGTAATTATACCATTGCAGCTACAGCACAGCACTTCCGGTCCACACTAGCACTGCATTGGTGATAGCAAAACTGGTGCACTGTTGCAAGAACTTTTGTGATGAGGATATAAAGGACCTGATTTTCCACTGTCTTTCACCCTGTGTAGTCATTTATACCTGTGCACAGTGAGTTACAAAGTGGATGTAAAATACTTTGTACAGGAGAAGATGCTTGCACAAGTAAAGAATCAGGCCTGAGATGTCCTACAAGCATAGCAGGTGCTTGTACTACCAAGTTTCTTTACAAGGCCAAGGAAGCTAAAAGCCTGTTTCCAAACTCAGATGCCTCAAGCCATGAGTGCTTGCAGCTCACATTGAAGTTTGAACATTGTGACCTAGGTGGCTGCCTACAATCACAGAAGAAGTCTGCGGCAGAGCTGAGAATAGAACCCAAGGCAAAATTTTCAACAACGTTTACTAATTTTGGGTGCCTTAATTTCTGGGTGCCAACTTGATTTTCAGAGCTGTGGGCATCTGCCTCTCTCTGATGTCATTGAGAAATGCAGGTGCATTTCACCTCTGAGAATCTGGTCCAAAATGTATCAAGATGGCACGCAAATTATGAGGCACCTAAGATTAGTGGACAAATTACTGAAAAAATTGGTCCCATATATCTGCTCTCCTTTAGCCATAAGATAGTCTATTATTTCTAGTAAGAATGTAGAGCACAGCAACATTGATTGCCACTAGAGGACAGTGTAATTTAGCTGAGTCCTTCCTATCATACAATTTACTAAGAAATCCTTTGATGACTCTATATTAAATGACTGTAAATTGTGTCAGTTGATTGAAATTCATATTACAAAGTTATAGTTGTGCTTAATTCTTAAATCTCTATTACTGTATAAAAACATAAACTAAGATGATACATATGTGAGAAGCTGGGGCATTTCATTCAGAAACCAGTGAATGTATAAAAAGCTTTTATTTGATTAAAATGATATAAAAAAAATTGGTAGAAGAAAAATTATGTAGTTTAAGAAATTGCTTGGTAAAATGCATAATAAACAAGCAAGAAAGCTTGCAACAAAACTGACTATTGTAACCATTTCTGCTTCCAGCCTTTCCTACACCTTACTAGGAGAAACCCCCTGGATGTTCAGTTCTCCTCTATATGTAACAAAAGACACTCATAGCCCACGAAAGCTTATGCCCAAATAAGTGTGTTAGTCTCTAAAGTGCCACAAGTACTCCTCGTTCTTTTTTCATAATCCCCTCACTCCCAAACATTAAAATCTTCCTCTTCCACAAAAACAGCACAAAAAATTAACTCACATATCATGAAACCAAATCAATACCACAATTTAGTGAAAATAAGGTTTCAAAGAACTCCTTTTTAATGCAGGGGTTCTTTAAAGGTTTTTATTGTGTGGATGACATCTGAGTAGAGAGAATGTCTCATGGACATCTCTCCTTCCACGTCATTGCTTGGACCCCACTTCACCTCCCATTCTTGTTAGAAGTCTAGCAATTGCTCACATGGATAAATAATATTATGAGAGTAGTTAATATACTTTTAGCTTCTTTTAATGCATCTTAGCAGCTGGAAATGAGAAAGGTCACGACCGATAACCAGCTAGTTCTCTTTAGACCACAAGCAAAAACTATGTGGAGCACCAGTGGTCCATATATAACAGTTAAGAACTTTTTAATGTCCCCATCTGTTTAATGTCCCCAGTCACAAATAAATATGCCTGCAACAAAATTACTACTCAGCTACTGAACTACATTTCTCAAAACACTACAAGTGTGGTGTCATGGTTTGCATCGTATTCCAGGTATAAAACACTCCATTTTCTACACATTGGAAGGGAATGTACAAAGAAGACACTTAGGAACATCACAGTGTTCTTTTTTCATTGGCCATGTCTTTGCATTTAAAAAAAATCAACCTACAACAAATAAAGTTCTTTTCAACAATCAATAAATAACTCATCACTTCTTTCTGGCCTCACCTTCACTGTAACAGTTAGCTTGAGTTAGGCCATGTGTACACTAGGGAGCTTACAGCTGTACCAATGCAGCTGCGCCACTGTAAGATCACTCGTGTAGCCACTTTATACTGATGGCAGAGAGCTCTCCCATCAACATAATAAAACCACCTCAATGAACAGCATTTTTTTCACACCCCTGAGCGACATGAGTTTTGCTGACATAAGTGGTAGTGTGGACATGGCTTCAGTGAGTACACTCAAGTTACTACACTCAAGCTAACTTAGCTCAAGTTAGGGCAGATATACACTAAAAAGTTAGGTTGACCCAGCTATGTTGCTCAGGAGTGTGAAAAATCCACACCCCTAAGCAACAGTGAAGCTGACCTAACCCCTGGTGCAGACAGTGCTCCATGGACAGAAGTACTATTTCATTGACCTAACTGCCACCTCTAGTGGAAGTGGATTAACTATGCAGATGGGAAAACCCCTCCCATAGCCCTAGCAAGAGTCTACTTTGTAGATACAGCAACCACACTTCAGAACAACACTGCAGTTATACATAGTGATTTGATCAGCAGCAGAGTGCGATTAGATTAGCAGAGTGATTGAATTAGCTGCTAATGAGTTGTTGCATCCCCACAGAGGATCAACATGATTTGAGTTTAATTTCTCTTCCCATTCCCAATAACTAGCTCAAGTTTAAACCTCAAACTAGAGATTTTTGTGTATGGACGGGAGTTAAGTTATAACTCAATCTAACTGTGCTGTGAAGACACAACCGCTTGGATATATAATTTAATGTGTAACTTATTTCATATAAGTATTTACTTTGCCCCAGAAATAAACTCTCCTTTAAGGAACATGCCTTGTAAATGTTCCTTTTTCCACAATGTACTTTCTGTCTCAGATTTGCATAGCTCAGAATTACCCCAGGAAACACCAAACTGAAAAGATTTGCCATTCTGCAAAAAAAAGAAAGAAAAAGAAACAACACCATAAACACCTGTTCATACAGATACACCCCCACCCCACCAAACATACTGACCATGACCTATGGATTTTTAAAAATTATTCTACCATCCTACAGAGACAGTCTTTAGACACTATGCTTAACATTTTCCTACTTGGGTGCTCAAAGTTAGGCTCCTAAATCCATATTTAGATATCTAAATGTAACAGGCCTGATTTTCACAGCTTTTGAGCACCCACAACTCCATTCCCTCGGATTCTTTGCCCAGCCAGGCCCAGTTCCCCCCTTGCCTCTATGTCCCATCGGCCTTCCCCCTCTTACTGGCTTCCATTCGCTCTTCCACTCAGCTCTCTCCTTCACAGGCTTCCAGTCTCCTTGTCTAGCGAGTCTCAGTCTCTGGCCCAGCTCCTCATCTGATCTCAGTTTTCCCCCCACCCCACTGGCTCCTAGTCACAGAATCAGAGAACCATTGGGTTAGAAGGGACTGCAAGGGTCATCTAGTCTAATCCCTGCCAAGATGCAGGATTTGTTGTGTCTAAACTATCCAGCCTCCTTTTGAAAACCTCCAGTGAAGGAGCTTCCACAACCTCCCTAGGCAGTCTGTTCCCTTGTCCTACTGTTCTTACAGTTAGGAAGTTTTTCCTGAGATTTCATCTAAATCTGCTATGGTGTAGTTTGAACCCATTGCCACTTGTCCTGCCCTCTGTGTCAAGAGAGAAACAAATTTTCCCATCTTTTTTAGGGCAGCCTGTCAAGTATTTGAAAACTGCTATCATATCCCCCCTTAATCTCCTCTTTTCCAAACTAAACAAACCCAGCTCCTTTAATCTTTATTTATCTGGCTTGCATTCCATCTCTTTGATCATCTTTGTCACTCACCTCTGGATCCTTTCCAGTTTCTCTACATCCTTTCTATACATTGGTGACCAAAATTCGACACAGTATTCTAGCAGAGGCCTAACTCGTGCCGAGTAGAGCGGTACTATCATCTCCCATGATTTGCATGCTTGGCCTCTGTTAATGCAACCTAAAATTGCATTTGCTTTTTTTGCACCAGCATCGCATTGTTGACTCAAGTTGAGGTTGTGATCCACCACAACTCCCAGATCCTTCTCAGAAATGTTGCTGCCAAGCCAGTTATCCCCCATTCTGTATTTGTGCATTTGTTTTTTCTTCCCTAAGTGTAGCACTTTACATTTGTCTTTGTTGAATTTCGTTTTGTTATCTATAGCCCAGTTCTCCGATTTATCAAGAAACCTTTGAATTTTAGCTCTATCCTCCAAAGTGTTGGCAACCTCCTCACGCCAGCTTTGTGTCATCTACAAATTTGATCAGTGTGCTCTCTATTCCTACATCCAGGTCATTAATAAAGATGTTAAATAACACCGGACCCAGAACATATCCCTGTGGAACCCCACTTGAGACTTCCCTCCAATCTGACATTATTCCATTAATAGTTACTCGTCGTTTGCAGTGGTTTAACCAATTATGTATCCACTTAATGGTAGTTCCGCCAAGCCCACATTTCTCCATCTTACATATCAGAATGTCACGTGGAACTATGTGAAAAGCCTTGCTGAAGTCCAGGTATCTTATGTCCACCACTTTCCCCCCGTGCACCATCCCTATTTCCTTCCCCCCTTAGTTCCCTGTCCCAGTGTCTTTGCTCAGCCAGTCACAGGGGTGGTCTACACTACAAAGTAAGGTCAGCTTAACTAGACTGCTCAGGGCTATGAAAAATTTCATGCCGTGTGCGATCTAATTAAGCAAACCTAACCCCAGTGTAGACACTGCTAGGTCGACAGAATTCTTCTGTTCACCTAGCTACCGCATCTCGGAGAGGTGGATTTACTACAGTGATGGAAGAACCCCTTCTGTCTCTGGCATAGCTATGCCACTGGAGCATTTTTAGTGCAGACATACCCTCAGTCTCTCCCTCTGCCCCCCACCCCTGGTTCCTTGTCCTAATTTACTCCCTCTGTCACCCCACTCCCACTCCAGATCTGATTCTTGTGCTCTCTGCATTCAAGTGGTATTTTTTCACAGGAACAGCAAAAGGCATATCCTTGATACAAAGACCACCTCTCTGCCAAATGTCAGGTTCCTGCTCCACAGCATGGAGATAATAGGGCTTCTCAGTGAAATGACTAAGATTTTTTTTTAACATGGATAAAGCAATGTATTTTTTCCTAATCGCATTCTCAGAAATGACTGAACCATTTTTACCAAACTTTAGAAAAATATTCAGCCTGAAGCAGACAACTGGCATGAAAAATTTCAGCCTGAATGGTTAAAGTTTGCAAAGTTATGATCAACTGAAAACAGGGTCTTATAATGAGAAGTGTCAGGCAGCCCTAAGTACAGAGATGTCCATATTGTGGCCGTGGACATTTTGTTGTAACATTTCTTCCTTTATTTAGACATATTTCTTTAAGAAGTGTCAATCCAAGTCTCTAGGTGCTTGCACAGATATTTAAATTTACAAAATTAAGGATAATTACAACCCACCCATTCAAAACAACCCCATGTCACAAAATATACTTTAATAATAATCCCCCACATCTGACTATCCAGTGTCATTCAATCTGTTCCTTAACAAAAGCCGGGAGAGATAGATGAGTCTTGCAGCAACCAGTTCAGGTGGTGTTGAACCAACAAGACTCTTTCCTTTGACTGTACTGTGAGTTGGATTAGGCCCTAACCTTGACGTTCACATTGAACAGGAAGAGTGACAGACAGAAACCTGTGGTTCCCCATGAGAGAGCCTTTAGGGCAGATGAGCAGTCACCCAGGAGCTCTCTCTCAGAAAAAAAGGGATGAAGCAACCCAGGAGAGACTCCATCTACCCCATTAGAAACCACAGACTTGTCACTAAAACATCATGCTCCATAACTGTCTGCCACATTGAACAGTTCCACGTTTCTGGACGTTGAGGATGTTATAGTGGAGACAATGAAATGCTTTCTTACTTCCTGCGGAGCCACAGCATATGATTTCAAAAAGTCTTGAAGGGACCAAATAGACTCGAGTATGATTTCTGCTATTTCTGCTTGCTGCCCTCTCTCACACTACATCTGTCTCATCATCTGGACACCAGAGTGACCTGTGGAGATGGAGTCAGGGCATTCAAGGCCAGTATACTGATAGACAAGGACAAAAGATCATTATAAAGTCCTACCAAGCCATCAATAGAATAGAACAGTCAGCAGAATAGTATTTTCACTTAGAACTCTCTAGAAGTGCTTTGGCTTCATTTACCTCATAGGGCAAGCAACTGAAACAACCATCTCCCTGACAGGAAAGACATGTTCCTTCCCTAAAGCTAAGGAGAGTCCATGAGAAGGGTGTAACCTTCAGTTCATCCCACTCTAAACCCAAGCTGCATCGAATTGATCCAGAAACCACTATCAGCCCAGACCTATGGTTGTCATTCTAGCCACAAAATCAGAGCTATACCAGAAGACTTGCCATCTTCAAGAATAATCGGCTTTAGCGACTCCAGTACAACTGCAGAGAGGAACTTGGCTAGCTCAAAAGGGACTCTATGGCATAGCAGGACAATTGGTAATAAACTAATCTTGGTCCCATCTTAACCCCATTCCCAGGACACTCATTTATATGCAGTTTGGAAAGGGAGACCTAAATTTAAGGCCAGATTTAAACAAGATGGTTACATCACCCTCTTAATTCTTTCTTGCTTCATGGAGAATTGCATACCCTGCCAGATGCAACCATGCCAGCACAACACCTTCATTGTGTCATCCAACCAGTTATACATTTATGGTCAAGTTATACATTTATGGTTATTTATACATTTATGGTCATCTTTATTTAAATTATGGAGGCGGATAAGTTTACTAGACACTAACCTTGCCTTAAACAGTCTGACCTAAGAGCATGACATCTTGTTCCCCTTTTCCAAGGAAGCTGCTATATATCTTGTGCAATGGGCATGAATGCTTGACAACAGCGTCCATGCCCAAAGGTAAGAGGGTAATTCAGTTTCCATGACCCAGCCAGTCTTTGGCCTCTTTGCTGAGGCTGCTAACATTGGTGCCAGTTAGTACCAAATATGGTGGTGGTTAAGGACCACATTTTCAAAACTCTGCAACTAAGAATATGAGCCAATGCAAATTGTATAAGACATACATGAGCTAACTGTTGGGAATCTGTTTTGAGTTCACAAATGCATGTTTGCTACACACAAATCCTTAAGGCCCACTTCCTCACATATTCCAAAGAGTAATTTAGGTCCTGAATTTTGAAAAATATGAGACATGCTTACAATATTGTGCAAAACCGAAGAAGAAAATGTTTGTCACAGTAAATATTATTAATTAGAAAGTCAAGGCAGATTAAATACAGCAAACGGTGTCACTTAGGCTTGATCTGGAAAATAATAAAAAGAACCTTAAGAATAATTTATGTTTACTTACATGTACTTACAACAATTTACCTTTCATTCCAAAGCACTTTATAAACATTGAGCTTGATGTGCAACTGAATCAAATGATCATTTTTTTAATAGATCATCATGTCATTGTAGTCTGTCTTGATAGAGTAAAGTTGTTTTAGAAAGTTGCTGCCCTACTTTTAATATGTTAACTCATTTTAAAGTAGGAAAAACTGCGATTTGCACAAGCTCTTCTGCTTGTTGTTACAGAATTGTTTGGCTTTCTTTTGTGTATTTAGCTGAATGCTCTGATAAAATGCACAAATTATCAAAAAACTTGTTGAGACAAAAATGAAGTAGCTGATTGTCAATTCCAGCTTTGTAGACAGTGAAAGCCAATTCTTCAGCTGGCGTAAATTGGCACAGTTCCATTGAAGTCAGTAAGGTTACTGCAATTTACATCAGCTGAGGATCTGGGCCTAAGTGCTTAAGGACCAATAAAGTAGGTCAGTGCTAGACTATAATTACATATCTTTTCCTCTGTTTATTCTGGAACGTATTTGTCTGGGTCCAGGCAATTTTCCATTTACTGGAAACAAAGCATACATGTTGCATCTGGGAATTCCACTACAACATAACATCTGCCGTGCCTGCAGTTCCTCATTTTCTTTCTCTTAATAAGAACTGTTAGGACTAGATTGTGCCCAGCCCTGCAAGCATGTGCAAAGGGGACACAGAAAGCACATGGAGCTTCCTGAACTATTCCATACCCGCATAAGGGCCAAAGTGGACCATGTGCTTCACGGAGTGCAAGTCTAGTATGTGTAGCGGTGCTAACCTCTCCAGAGTGGCTATGGAGCTAGCTAGTCTCATTTGGGGCCTCTAGATTTATTATTACATTAGTACCTAGATTTGAGCTTTCTATTCTTGGAATTGTTGTGTATTTTCTTCTTTCATTATCATCCAAAACTTCTCCAAGCCATTTGCTAGCTTGAAGTCTCAGCAGAGCTCTACAACGAACATTTTTGTCAGTTATAAACTGCTCTGTAGGTATTCACCTCAAATTAGAAACATCATCATTTGGCTTCCACTCATGTGGTCCTCCCTCTGGATAAGCCTAGACTCAGAAAGGATTAAAAGATCATTTGAAATGAATGCCACCCTTTGGGATGGAAGTCCTTTTAAAAGCCCTCATGTGATATGCTCTCCATTCTTATATAGCTATGGATCTAGAGCATAATTTGGAAAATGACAAAAGGTATGTTCCACTCTATGCATCTGATGAAGGGGGTTCTGGCCCACGACAGCTTATGCCCAAATAAATTTGTTAGTCTCTAAGGTGCCACAAGCACTCCTCGTTCTTTTTGCGGATACAGACTAACACGGCTACTACTCTGAAACCTGACAAAAGGTTAGTCACTTTCAGTTTTATTTATAGACAGTTTCTAGTCAAGTTCACTGTCAGGTTCTATACATTTTTAGCTGCATTGTTTGGGGTGTGAATACTGCATGAATGTTTAAATAAAAAAGTACAAATAAATCACCATTAATACAAGCATACAAACAGAAATATTTGTATTATTTCATTATTTTAAAATATCATAGAAGCATAATGGCCCAGAGTCTTTGCTACAGTACTGCTGCCTTGAGTTAAACTGCTGGTGCAAATGGGCTCTAAAGCCAATGTAACCAGCAATGGGAAAATCACACCAGTACTGGGGGGGTCTTCCATTGACCTGAATCCAGCATAGCGTTGGTGTGGCCATTGCCAAGAGGCAAGGCCAAGGTTCCTTTAAACACAGCTGAACCCACCTGCCAAATTGGCCTTTTGAGGTTGTTGGTAGCTGGTTTAACGTAGCTCAGTCTCAAGGCTGCTCTGCTTAATGTTGGGGGGTCTGGACCAACATCTAGCCAGCCCAGAATCAGGAAGTGTAAAAATGAGCTATATGTCAGCTTTGCGTGCATTAAACACTACTACCCACACCCCCAAGTTGTACTGTGTTCTTGATACAGCAAAGAATCTAGCTCACTGTCTTAAATTTTGCAAATGCTTATTTTCACAGAACTTAAATTTTGGGCCCAGTTAGAGCTGACAGTGTCTCTATGAGAAGAAAGCACATTATGAGAAGCATTGAAGCTGCAGACAAAACTAATTACAAACCTCTTGTGCAACCTGACAAAATCTTGATGAATTTCAGATGGCCCTAAGAATGCCGTTGTACTTTGAAAAACATAACTCTGAAAGCCTATCTGTTTATGTCAAGTTTTCCGTCAGCCTTTTTTTCTAGCTTTCCTTCAAAATAAAGGACATTTTGTTTTCTTTATTGAGAGGCATTTATTACATTTTTGTTCCAAATTGTTTTGAAACTTCCTGAAGGAAAATCGAAAGATTTTGCATTAAACATTTTAAGCAAAGATTTTTCATTCAAAATTTCTCACAGGAAGAGTTTTGTTTTCTGATCAATTAATACCAATATTTCCAATAATAATAATGCAGATACACCGGAAGAACTGGAAGTATCAAAGCCTCATAGTTGACATTCAACTTGCTGTACACAGCCAGAGTAATTAGACTGTGGATACTACATTGAAAAGCACCTAAGTGACTTAGAAGCCTATGTCCCATTTTAAATTAATAATAATAATAATTTAAAAAAAAAAAATCAATGGCACATTGGCTCCTAAATCACTTAGGCATGTTGAAAATCTTCACCCTCTTTGTCTTTAGGGCTTGCAAGGGACAGATACCCCACCCCAAAAAACATCTTAAACGTTAGTGCAGCCTATCTGTGCTATGTGTAGTTTTGTGTCACTGGATCCATATAAAGAACAGAGGCAATGGCCCCTCCTCCGCCTACTCCTATTAGTCCCTTCTTTGCTAGCCTATTTGGGACCAATGGAGTCCTGTTCCCTGCCACATGAAGTATATACGTCTTCCCCTACATTCAGCCCTACTGTAGGCCATTTAAGTGCTTGTGCCAGCTACATGCCACTCCTTACACAGGACGAGGCGTCATGATTTAGCCCTAAATAATAAATAACATAAAAAACCTGCTGGCACATGCACCACTCAAGTCACACTTAATCCCTCAAAATTCAATGTAGGCATTGAATGATGAAAACATGCCCTTGAGTTTAATCTAACATGAATTCATGCAAACTAGGAAATTCTCTCAGCATTTCACTTTTGTTTGTTTTACCTAGATACTGCAGCACACATATTCGAGTATATAAGGAAACATTCTGAGAGGTCCCTTGGGAGAAAATAATTTGAGTTGTAGTTAATACAACATTAATGTCATTTGACACATTTTATGGAGATGTATCTCAAGGCACTTTACATTAATACCTGAAATGTAATAAATACCTTGAAAGCAAAACAGATAATTGCAGCTAATTAGAAAAAGCCAGATGACATTAATACACTCATAGAAATCCAGAAACGCTCAGAGAGAGTGAATGTCACAATTAAAAACCATAATGACAACGTGTTCTTTCTTCACCCAACTGTGATTTGCTTCTGGCATCCACAGCAATCACAGAGCACAGATTATACTTGGGAACATAACGGATAATGAACTCAGACAAAAATGAAGATGCAAGGCCATTTAAAGCCTTGTAAACTATGAAGAAACCTTCACATCAATCCTGTAAAAGTATCAAAAGCCTGCAGGGAAATATCACGGATGTAATTATATACTGGCTGACCTTAGCTTGAATTAAAATACAGACAGCAGCATTTCATACCGTCTGCAGACTAGGCAGACTATCAGTAGTCCAGTGAATGAAGCATTACACTTGTGGTGGAATTCTCATTTTGGACAAGACAATTTCTGCCTTATGGTTGGGCTGTTGCTTCTTTTTCCAGATGTTTTCACACAACGCTACTTGAATAGAAAAGGGTGCAACATTGGGTGCACTTAATGTATAATAAAAATAATCAGTAATGACCCTCAGTTGCTGTAATGAAAAACTGTTGCAAAATAGTTGCTAAAACAAAAACCTCTGCCAGTTTGGGCCTTCAGAACCCTGCCTTGTTGAGCCAGATACGCTAATCTGCTGCAACACAGACCCAGGGTCTGAGACATGCCCCCAAAGCTGCAGACTTAACTGAAAATGACTTAGCAAGTGCTCTGGTCTCTGCACCCAGACACCCAGCTCCCAATGGGATCCAAACCCCAAATAAATCCATTTTACTCTGTATAAAGCTTATACAGGGTAAACTCATAAATTGTCCACCCTCTATAACACTGATAGAGAGATATGCACAGCTGTTTGCTCCCCTAGGTATTAATTATTTACTCTGGGTTAATTAATAAGCAAAAGTGATTTTATTAAGTATAAAAAGTAGGATTTAATTGGCTCTAAGTAATAACAGACAGAACAAAGTAAGTTACCAAGCAAAATAAAACAAAACACACAAGTTTAAGCCTAATACATTAAGGAACTGATTATAGATAAAATATCACCCTCAGAGATGTTCCAATAAGTTTCTTTCACAGACTGGACTCCTTCCTAATCTGGGCCCAATCCTTTCCCCTGGTACAGTTCTTGTTAGCTCCAGCTCAGGTGGAAACTAGGGGATTTCTCATGATTGGAACCTCTTTTGTTCTGTTCTCTGGGTCCCCACCCCTCCTTCTAAATGGAAAAGCCCCAGGTTTAAGATGGATTCCAGTACCAGGTGACATGGTCACATGTCCTGTAAAACCTCCTTCTTCATTACCCAAAGACTGGCCCCCACATCCACAAGAAGGCTTGCAAGTGAATAAACCATCTACAGCCAATTGTCCTAGTCAATGGGTGCCACCAACATTCTAAACCACCATTAATGGCCCACACTTTGCATAATTACACTAGAACCTCAGAGTTAACTTCATATTTCTAGTTTTAAATATAAGCATAATACATACATACAAATAAAATGAACACACTCAGTAAATTATAAGCTTTGTAATGATACCTTACAAGAAACCTTTTGCATAAAGCATATTCCAGTTACATTATATTCACATTCCAAGCATCTTTTCATAAAGCATATGGAGTGCAACGTCACAATGTTGGTGGGACAAACTATGACTTTGCAATATTCTTCCATCCTATCAATTAGTTTCAAGGAGAGAAAGTGTCTAGACTACAGAGAAGACTGACTTCACTCTGAGACAGTGGGGAGGAAGGAGTTGGGGGTGGGGGGTTGCTTATGTAAGCAATGAGTACAAATTGAATAAGGACCCCAGGTCCTGGATATGGGCTAAGACAAAATAATAAAGAAACAAGTACCAGATAGCTTCAAACAGTATAGCGCATGTTATCAAAAGGGTTCACCATTACAGAACCTGAATAGTCTCTGAAGCAGGCTCTTGATACAGCTAAATTGGCTCTGGAACGGCTTTCTTCTAGCAAACTGGTCATCATCATCCCTGAATTAAACAGAGAAACATGACGCCAGATCTAGGAGCAAGGAATAATTAATCTAGGAATCCACATCTAGGCAAAAGGAATGCAGGCCATACCGACAGAATGGGGGACTGTATCCTGGAAAGCAGTGACAGTGAAAAGGATTTAGGGGTCATAATGGACAATCAGCTCAGTGCAATGATGTGGCAAAAAGGGCTAATGCATTTCTGGGATGCATAAACAGGTGAGTAGGAGTAGGGAGGTGATTTTACCTTCATATGTGGCATTGGTGAGGCTGATACTGAAATACTGTGTATAGTTTTGGTGTCCTCATTTCAAAAATGGTGCTGAAAAATTAGACAGAGCGCAGAAAAGAGCCACAAAAATGATTCAGGAGCTGGAGAAAATGCCTCATAATAAGAGAGCTCAGTCTGTTTAGTTTATCATAAAGAAGGCTGAGAGATGACTTGATTATAGTGCATAAGAACCTTCACGGGAGAAGATACTGGGTAGTAAAGGGTCGTCAATCTGAGGAGAAAGACATAACAAGAACCAATGGCTGGTCACTGAAACCAAACAAATTCAAATTAGAAATAAGGCACACATTTTTAATACTGAGAGTGATTAACCACTGAAACAAACTATCATGGGAAGTAGTGGATTCTTCAGCTCTTCTTGATATCTTTACATCAAGACTAGATGCCTTTTTAGAAGATATGGCTTTGCTAAACACAAGTTATGCTTTAGTCAAACACAAGTTATTGAGCTCAATTCAGGGGTAAGTGGGTGAAAATTAATGGTCTGTGTTAAACAGAATGCCAGGCTAGATATCTAAGGTTCCTTCTGACTTTAAACTCTCTGAATCTATGAATCTGCACACAGCCTCCACCTAGTGCAATGCAGAAGTTACTACATCACAACAAGGATTCCCACTCCTGCATAGAGTGTTTATTACCTTGCTGCTTCAGAGCAATACTTCTGAAGAGTATTTTTCTTTTTACCTTTGGATTACACCAGATTGTACAGAATGGTGTGTATCATCCAAAGAATTTCCTGGGAGGAAGAATACCTTTACCCCATCATAAGGACTTTCTCTATTTTTGGCGCATATTAATGGAAATTTCCCCAGCTGCAACATCTTAATGGTGTTTCTGTATTGGGGGCAATTCTTGAACAAGCGAGAGAGCACCATGGAAGAGAAGAACTTAGGGAGAAAGTGAGAGGGAATGTAGGGGAAGGAGTAAAATTCTGAGAAAGTGAGAGTATCCCATAGACAAAGGCCCCAATCCTGCAACTGCCTCCACACAGACAGACCCCTGCATGGAGCACCATTGAAATCAATGAGACTGTATGTGGCTACAGGGGCAATTAAAAGATTGAGACCAAAACTTGCATCTAGGCCTTGAATACTTGGCCCAGACCTGATTTTTCACGATAGAAATTGATGTGTGGAGATTAGACTTGCTACTGCACATCACCACTGCAGACGTGTATACTAAGGATTTGTGGCCAGAATCTAATCTCAGTTGTACAGGTGTAAACCGGAGCAACTCCATCCACTGAAGAGGATGAAGTGACTCTGAGTTTGTGTAACTGAGGTCAGAGCTGGCTCATGGCCTCTGAAAAGTGAAAGACATTACACCATAGAAAAAAGAGAGAGAAATTAAGTTTTCTTTCAGTGAGTCCTTCCCATAGTTTCGTGCCAGCCCTAGTTAGTTAGCATAAGCAAGCCTTGATTTATATGTATATTATTCTGTCTTAAAGACATTGAGCAGCTACAAGAACAGGCTGTTTGTGTCCCAGGAGGTGATTAACTGGGTTAAGATTAAAATTCCTCTGTATTACTCAGTCTTTCTGTAAAAGAAAAGCAAAACAGCAAGGCAGAGTCAGACTCCAGAAGAGAGACAAACAGACTCCTCCTGCTGCTGACTTGCCCCCTAGTCCCAGAGGAGGTTCATTTCTTCCCTGGTAGTTGCTGGATATCTGAGCGTTTCTCCTAACATGAAGGTAAGCTAATCACTTAGCTAATTTCTACCAGTGAAATGAATAAGATGAAATATTAATTTTAAAAGGAAGATGCGTGGCTGAGAAATATAATGGGATAAAACTGCAATAAAGTAGACAAATAAGAAAATGTGGTTTGGGTGGTAAATCTGCTGAGTGCTCAGATTTCACATCATTATTAGCAGTGCCATTATTATTTATTTGCATTGGAGTTTGGCTGGAGTAAGGGCTGCCGACCAGGTCCCAAAGTTGGCAAAACACATGCAAAAGAAAAAGCAGAACAAACAGAAAATTAACGAATGTTTCCCTCCTTCTTGTTCAGGTATTTGAGTTTTTCCTTCTGGTAGAAGTTACAGGTTTCTTTCCAGTTTTTTCCAGGTGAGTATTTATTTGGAATTGTGTATGCTAAAGAATGACTATGAATTGTTTAATATACGTATATATATAAGTGCTTACATAGACGTGACTGGTCCACAACATGGGGAGAGGGTTAAAGGAATCTCTCAGCTTGTGCCCCTGTTAGAGTGGAGCCACTTTCCCCATCAGCACTGTCAGGGCCACCAACCTCTCCGGTGGCAAGGGGGAAGTGCGGTGAGAGGCGGGCCACTGCCTCCCTCCCTTCTGAACACACTGGAAGAGCTGGCAAGCTCCAGTGGGAGCACTTCCTGGGAATTGTGCACTTCCTGGGAATTCTGGTTGAGCCTGAGAATTCCACAAGGAGCTCCCCGTGGCCTCTCCACGTCCCCCATGACACAGGGCTGTGCTGCTATGACACAATCTGGATCCCAGTGTATAGTTCTGATATGGTCTATGCGAGCATTCAGGACTGAGCGTGTGAGATAGTTTCTCTTGTCTGTCTAGTGGTTAGACAGAAGGATTGGGAATCAGTTTTATTCTTCTGTGGCAGGATGAGTGAATCCCATTGGTTTCAGGAGCTGCCCAATCAGACCCCATAGTTTTAATCAACATTCATTTAGCTGTGTCTGAAAACTTGGCTCTAATGCTTATGAATGGAGACATTGCAATTCCTTATAATTTTTTTCTGTTTTTTTAAATAATGAAAAAAAACTATCTTGAGGCAGTCCTTCCTCTCCAGTCAATTGCCACTGGAATCCTTATGGCCCTTGGTCTGAATGTGATGGCTGCACTAAGACTCAGGTATAATGCTATTCATGCTTTTTTCCTTTTTCCTTCCTTAACATGAATTTTTATAGTAATTATGGTAGCATTATATCTGTAAGAGGATCAAAAGCCTAAAGCATATGATTTGTGACTGCAAGGATGTGATATTCTAAGAGCTGAGAGTGCAGAAGGAAAGGCCATTGATATTAGGAAGGAGGATAATAATCATAAGCATAACTGACCAAGTAGTTTTTGTTTTGGTGATAGTTGCAAAAAATGGCCTAGTGGAAATTCCAATAAACTCTGTTATAATTCTTCAGCTGATAGCTATTGATTCCTATTGTGTGTCAGTTTTTATTGGATGATCCAATTGCTCCATTCCATTCCTAACAGGAATCAGCAGAAACAAGCTGAAAATTGTCTATGTTGGCACTTTCACTCAGGCCAGAGATATTTTTGATTTTTAGATTCCTTATTGCTTCCTTTGATAAGTCATTAGTTAGGGATAGGTGGATGGATGGGTTCAGATTTAAAAAGGGCCAGTGTGCACTTCTCTCAGGACTTGACATGAACCTGAATTTCTTCTTCGAGTGCTTGCTCATATGTATTCCAATTAGGTGTGCGCGTGCGGCGTGCACGATCGTCGGAAGATTTTTACCCTAGCAACACTCGGTGGGCCGGCTGGCGCCCCCTGGAGTGGCGCCGTTACGGTGCCTGATATATACCCCAGCCGGCCCAGCGCCCTCTCAGTTCCTTCTTACCGCCTGTGACGGTCGTTGGAACTGTGGAGAGCAGCTCGCTGACCTCCACCTCCCTAGCATACTTAGCACTCGTTTATCTTGTAGATAGTTTTAAGTACTTCTTAAGTAGTTGTTAATAGTTTACTGATAGTTCGTTGTTGTAGTTAGTGTAAATAGTAACGGGAGATAAGGGGCTTCTCCCCTGTCTCCCTCCCGGTACCGGGCCAATGCCTGGCTCTCCGGGATTCAAGCCTTGCTCGGCCTGTCAGAAGCCGATGCCTACGGGGGATCCCCATGACTCCTGTTTAAAGTGCCTCGGGGAGTCCCATCTTCCGGACAGGTGTCGTATTTGCAAGGCTTTTAAGCTGCGGACCAAGAAGGAGCGGGACTTTCGTTTAAAGCAGCTCCTCTTGGAGGCCTCGCTCAGTCTGATGTCGGCCCCGCACCAGAACCCGGTGCCGACCCCGGCAGCCTCGTCATCAACGGCACCGGAACGCCCGAGCTCCGGGAAAGAGCCCAGGCACCGTACGCCTCAGGCCGGGACTTCTCAGAGGCGTCGCTCTCTGTCACCAAGAGCGAGGAAGTCGGGCCCCGGACCAGCACCGACTCCAGCGCCGCTGCTCCCGCAGCCTGTTCCGGACCACGCCAGGCCTGGTGTGGCGCCAGCACCGTTGACTCCGGTACCGCAAGGACCGTCGAGCTCGGTGCCTGTGGCTCAGATATCCGTGCCACCTACTCCGGCTCCGCAAAGGCCATTGAGTCCGGCGCCGCCACCAACACCGGCACCGACCCTGCCGACTCCGGCACCCCAGAGGCCGTTGAGCGCAGGACAGCCTTCTAAGGCTCCGGTACCAACGACTCCGGCCCCACAAGGCCCGTTGAGCTCGGTAACCGTCAGCTTCCCGGCTCGCACCGTGGTAGAGCTTCCACTGCCGTCCACTCCGGACACCTTCTCGGTGGCACGGGACCTGATTGCCATGACCGATCCGGCACCGACCTGATCCTCGGTACCGCCATTGCGGATCGTCACATCCCGCGGCAAACCGGCCATGTTACGCCCGGTGCCGCATGCGGAGACCAGCCAGCAGCAGTCGGCGTCTCCTTGGCACCGCTCGCAGTCCCGGCGCCGGTCGCCATCCCGGCACCGGTCGTACTCGCGGTACCGTTCCAGGTCCCCCTCCAGGCAGCGGTATGACGACTCCCGGTACCGCTCCCGGTCCCGTGGCCAGTCACCACGTAGATCTCCGGACGATCGACATCATTATCGTTCGCCGAGACGTTCCCGATCCAGGTCGGGTTCCCGGTACCGCAGCCACCGCCGGTACCGTTCCAGATCCCGGTACCGATCGAGTTCCCGGTACCGATCTCTGGCACCTCGACATACCATGGCCATGCAGACCACTCTTCATGACTACTCTGCACCGCCTTGGCCTTCTCGCTCCGTCTCCCACTCTTCTAGAGCCGGTAGCGACCTGTACGCCGAGGATTGCACGGTTGGTGATTAGGGCCACTGGCCGGATGTCGGACAGGAGCCATCTCAAGACCAGGGGAAATGGCCCTTCTGGACCCCTATGGCATACCATCAGGCCCAAGGGGTCCCATCTAGAGCCTCCCACTCAGCCCAATCCGAGCCCAGAGCACCAGAGGCTACGGTATCCCACCCTCCCCCAGAAGTCTCTGACCCGCCACAGTCATCGGTCGTGGTCCCAGACCTGGAGGCCCCGACCTTGGACTCCTCAGCGGTTCCCCACCAGGACCTCTCCCAGGACCCGCTGGCTCAAGGTCTGTCATCCTCCTCCTCTCCTGACGAGGCAGTGGCAGGAGCGTCATCTTCCGGCCCACCTCCTATCGATCTCCGGGACCATCAAGACCTGCTACGCAGATTGGCCCTTAACATGAATCTGCAGATCGAGGAGGTTCCAGAACTTGAGGACCCGGTGGTGGACATTCTGACAACTGACGCCCCCACCAGGGTAGCCCTTCCGTTCGTCCGCACGATATTGGCCAACGCCGCGTCTATCTGGCAGTCCCCAGCCTCGATACCCCCCACTGCTAGGGGTGTAGAGAGGAAGTATATGGCACCTCCAAGAGATTTCCAGTATCTCTATACCCACCCCCCTCCGTGCTCCCTAGTGGTTCAGTCGGTCAACGAAAGGGAGAGGAATGGCCAACAGGCCCCCGCCCCAAAGTCTAAGGACGCCAAGCGCCTAGACTTATTTGGGAGAAAGATCTACTCAGGGGGGGGCCTACAGCTCCGAGCTGCGAACCAGCAGGCACTCCTGAGCCGTTACGGCTATAACACCTGAGTCTCCATGGAGAAATTCAAAGAACTTATACCTCCGGAGTCCAGGCAGGAGTATAAAGCATTTGTCGAGGAGGGCAAGAAGCTGGCCAGGACGTCGTTGTGGGCCTCTCTTGATATTGCTGACTCGGCCGCCAGAACTATAGCCTCAGGAGTCGCCATGCGGCGTATCTCCTGGCTCCAATCCTCCACCCTCCCCACGGAGGTCCAGCACACTATTCAGGACCTACCGTTTGAAGGTCGGGGTCTGTTCTCAGAAAAAACTGACCCGAGGCTGCAGACCCTTAAAGATGGTCGAACCATCATCCGCACGCTGGGGATGCATACCCCAGCAACGCAGCGCAGACCCTTCCGGCCCTTTGGACAACGTCCCTACTTCCCACCCGCACCACGGCAGGACTTCTCCAAGAGGCCGCGTGGTCGAGGGGGCAGGAGGCAACAGTCCGGTCGACAGACCGGTCAGAGGCAGGGCCCCCACAAACCATCGTCGGGGCCCAAACAAAATTTTTGAAGGGACGCTCGAGGCTGGAGTACCAGTTTTAGTCGATCCTGTCCCCCTGTTCCGAGACCGCCTTTCCCTTTTCTCCCGTGCGTGGTCGAAGATCACCACGGACCGCTGGGTCCTACGCACGGTGCAAAGGGGATACCACGTGCAGTTTGTCTCCCCACCTCCCTCCCACCCTCCCTCCCTGTCCCTCTTCAGGGACCCTTCTCACGAGCAACTCCTGATTCAGGAGATACAAGAGCTCCTCTCTGCAGGAGCAGTAGAGGAGGTTCCGAGGGAGCTCAGGGGCAAGAGTTTCTACTCCCGTTATTTCCTAATCCCCAAGGCAAAGGGGGGGCTACGTACTATTTTGGACTTGCGGGGACTCAACAAATTTATGGTAAAGTTGAAGTTCCGTATGCTCTCCCTGGGCACCATTATCCCCTCTATGGATCATGGAGACTGGTACGCCGCCCTCGACATGAAGGACGCGTATTTTCATATTGCAATCTACCCACCTCACAGGCACTTCCTCCGCTTCGTGGTGGGCCAGAGGCACTTTCAATTTACGGTTCTGCCCTTCGGCCTCTCGACGGCACCGAGGGTTTTTACGAAATGTATGGCAGTGGTAGCAGCCGCCCTTCGTCGTCAAAGAGTTCAGGTATTCCCCTACCTCGACAACTGGCTTATCCGCGGCAACTCCAGCAGCCAAGTCCAGTCGCACATTCGGATGGCCATGGGCATGTTCAACCAGCTCGGCCTCCTCCTGAACGTAGAAAAGTCCACTTTGGAACCAACACAGAGGTTAGACTTTATAGGGGCAGTACTGGACTCCACTCTCGCCCGGGCGTTTCTTCCAGAGGCTCGCTTTCAGGCCCTTATAACCATCATACGCAGCCTTCAGAGCTTCCCAACGTCAACGGCCCACTGTTGCCTCAGCCTCCTCGGTCATATGGCGTCCTGCACTTTCGTGACAGCTCACGCCAGGTTGCGCCTCCGACCCCTCCAGGCATGGCTCTCCTCAGCATACCGGCCGCGCAGAGACAGCCTGGACCTGATTCTGACGGTACCAGCACAGGTCCTGGCCTCCCTCAACTGGTGGCTAGACCCCAGGAAGGTGCTGGCAGGTGTTCCATTCCATCCACCTCAGCCATCCCTAGCCTTAACCATGGATGCGTCATCGCTTGGCTGGGGAGCCCATTTACAGAACCTCCAAACACAGGGCCTGTGGTCGGAGCAGGAATTGACACTGCACATTAATGTCAGGGAACTGCGAGCGGTACGCCTTGCCTGCCAAGCCTTCACTCAGCATTTACAGGGCCGTTGTGTCACCATCCTTACAGACAACATGACGGCCATGCATTACATCAACAGACAGGGAGGGGCACGCTCCTCCCCCCTCTGCCAAGAAGCGATTCATCTCTGGGACTTTTGCATAGCCCACTCCATTCACCTGGTAGCCTCTTTTCTCCCAGGGGTCCAGAACACCTTGGCGGACCGACTGAGCAGGTCCTTCCAGACTCACGAGTGGTCCATTCGTCCGGACGTTATCCACTCTGTCTTCCGGAAGTGGGGATTTCCCCACATAGACCTATTCGCGACTCGCGAGAACCGGAAATGCCACGCGTTCTGCTCACTCCAGGGTCGCTCCCCAGGCTCCCTGACAGACGCTTTTCTCCTGCCTTGGACAGACCACCTGTCCTATGCCTTCCCGCCAGTTCCACTGATCCACAGAGTCCTGCTCAAATTGCGCAGGGACAGGGGCCGCTTAATTCTGATTGCTCCAGCGTGGCCCAGGCAGCACTGGTACACCACTCTCCTGGAGCTCTCAGTGTCCGCCCCAATCACTCTACCATTGTGGCCGGACCTGATTATGCAACAGCACGGCAGGCTCCATCATCTCGACCTGCACTCTCTCCATCTCACAGCGTGGCTGCTGCATGGCTGAACCCATCCGAGCTATGTTGTTCCAGCCCGGTCCAACAGGTTTTACTGAGCAGCAGGAAGCCGTCCACCAGGTCCACCTACTCAGCTAAGTGGAAACGGTTTTCCCTTTGGTGCGGCCCTCGGGGTCTTAACCCCTTGCAGGTGCCGATATACACCATCCTAGACTACCTCCTGTCCCTAAAGGAGCAGGGTCTGGCCCTTTCGTCGCTAAAAGTCCACCTCGCGGCAATTTCGGCCTTTCACCCTGGCGACAGTGGGGTTTCGATCTTTTCCAACCCCATGGTTAGCAGATTCCTCAAGGGGTTAGAGCGGCTACACCCATTGGTTCGCCACCCGGTCCCCACCTGGGACCTCAACCTCGTCATCACTAGGCTCATGGGGGCCCCATTCGAGCCTATGGCCACCTGCTCGCTTCTGTACCTCTCCTGGAAAACGGCCTTCCTCGTAGCCATTACCTCGGCGAGGCGCGTCTCTGAGCTCAGAGCGCTTACTTCGGAACCCCCTTACACGGTGTTCCACAAGGACAAGGTACAGCTGCGACCACACCCGGCCTTCCTGCCCAAGGTAGTGTCGGCCTTTCATATTAACCAAGACATTTTTCTACCGGTCTTCTACCCAAAGCCCCATGCTTCTCAAAAGGAGCAGCAACTCCACTCCTTGGACGTCCGTAGGGCCCTCGCCTTCTACATCGAGCGAACAAAGCCCTTTCGGAAAACGACTCAGCTATTCGTCACCGTGGCGGACCGGATGAAAGGTCTCCCGGTCTCTTCCCAATGCATCTCGTCCTGGATCACGTCATGCATCCGGACATGCTATGACTTGGCAGGTGTTCCCACCATGCACCCTACTGCCCACTCCACCCGAGCTCAAGCCTCGTCCTCCGCCTTCCTGGCACACATACCAATTCAAGAGATATGTAGGGCAGCGACTTGGTCATCGGTACACACCTTCGCCTCTCATTATGCCATAGTACAACATTCCAGGGAGGACGCCGCTTTTGGTTCGGCGGTCCTACACTCTGCAGTTTCACAATCCGACCCCACCTCCTAGGAATGGCTTGGGAGTCACCTAATTGGAATACATATGAGCAAGCACTTGAAGAAGAGACGGTTACTCACCGTAGTAACTGTTGTTCTTCGAGATGTGTTGCTCATATCTATTCCAAACCCGCCCTCCATCCTCACTGTCGGAATAGCCGGCAAGAAGGAACTGAGAGGGCGCTGGGCCGGCTGGGGTATATATCAGGCACCGTAACGGCGCCACTCCAGGGGGCGCCAGCCGGGCCACCGAGTGTTGCTAGGGTAAAAATCTTCCGACGATTGTGCACGCCGCGCGCGTGCACCTAATTGGAATAGATATGAGCAACACATCTCGAAGAACAACAGTTACTACGGTGAGTAACCGTCTCTTCTTTTGAGATGCAAAAAACCCCCATTTGTCTAAATTTAGTTTTTGTCACATGCCTTTGCACCACTTGCTTTCTCTTGGGATCAATGGCTGTTTTATTTTAGTTCTGGCAGGTCAGTTCCAAGAGTGAGTGACACCATTCAAAATGTGCATAAAATGAAAAAAGAGTACAGTATTTTCAACTGGCTCGTACTAGTTGCAGTTGGCGCCTATGTTTTAGAACAGAGCCAGGGCTGGTGCTATCACTAGGCAACCCTAGGCGGTCACCTAGGGCGCTAGGATTTGGGGGGGTGGCATTTCGCCGCCCTCCGCGGTGGGCGGCTGCCTCCTGCCTCCCGGCTCCATGCTCAGCTGCTGAGCTTGGAGGCGGGACGCAGACACGGCAAGCTGCCCCCCGCCTCCCGGCTCCACACTCAGCTGCTACCAGTGGGCGGGTGGGGAGCTGAGCTGCCGCGGGCGGGATGGGAAGTGCCTGCCGCGGGCGTGGGAGCTGGCTTGGGGCGGGGGTGGCGTTAGCGAGGGGGGGAGGGCACAGGGCTGGTGCAAGGAAGTTTTGCCTAGGGTGCAAAACTTCCTTGCACCGGCCCTGAACAGAGCAATTGAGTTTATTAGTCTACTAGGGCTAAAAAGAGTAGAATCCTTTCTGTTAAACCATAGTTTATTGATATGTTGTCATTTTGTATTAACATGAGGAGTAGTGTGTTTGTTTCCAGGAAATGTAAATAAACGTTTCAATTAATTACAGGAAAGGATTTGTTGTGCTGTCATGAAAGCAGTCTAATATTTCTGCTTTAGGTTTACACTTTCTAAAGGTTTCTATTGATTTGCATTCAGATTCGCAGACGGACAATAGCAGTTTATGGCCAGTATGGGGGAAACCCGTGTGTTGGGAGTGCCTTTGAAACACGACAATGTGTTCCTACGAGAGGATGCCCAACAGAGGAGGGCTGTGGTGATAGGTTCAGGTGCTTTTCCGGTACTTTATTTTACTTTATTTTTCATAACTTTCTGATACTTAAAGTTTTTAAGATGATTATTTAAAGGTACTTCCTTTTTATCAGACAATCACAGTATCATGGATTAAATAAAATCAAAGGATGAAAGCTCCAGTGTTTACAGGAAAGAAATTCACAGGCCAAAGATCAGACACAGCCTTATTAACACACTATATAGCCTTGCTGTGGTCCCTCTGTGCATATATGCCTTAACTCACTGACACGTTGGAGGGACACAAAGGGGGGCACCAGCTAACGGGGCGGGGGGGGGGGGCACATGCCCTGCACGTTAAGGACAGATGCATTATTTAGTTGTGTCTGTTCCATTGATAGCTGGAGATAATTTTTAAGTCTTCTGAAGCTGGAGAATGAGTTCAGGATCATACAGGCACAGTGAGAAGGATTCTTATACATTTGCAGTACTCCAGAACCATAGTGCTTCCAGAGCACTGAAAATGAGTCCAGGATCTCTTTCTTGATAGGTAACAGCTAATTTAGGCACTATCATTTTGTATGCATAGTTGGGCTTATATTTTGCCATGTGCATTACTTTTGCATTTAACATTGAATTTAATCTGCCATTTTCTTGCCCAGTATGGTGACCAGGTGTCCGGTTTTCGACTGGAACACCCGGTTGAAAAGGGACCCTGGCGACTCCGGTCAGCACCACTGACTGGGACGTTAAAAATCCGGTTGGTGGTGCTGCAGAACTAAGGCAGGCTAGTCCCTACCTGTCCTGGCTCCACGCTGCACCCCGGAAGTGGCCAGCAGGGCATGGTTCCTAGGCTGGGGTGCCACAGGGCTCCATGCGCTGCCCCTGCCCCAAGCACCGGCTCCGCACTCCCACTGGCCAGGAACTGTGGCCAATGGGAGCTGCGCAGGTGGTGCCTGTGGGCAAGGGCAGTGCGCAGAACCACCTGCCGCACCACCGCCTAGGACCCAGACCTGCTGGCAGCTTCTAGGGCACAGTGTGGAGTGAGGACAGGCAGGAAGCCTGCCTTAGCCCCCCTGCTGTGCCGTGGACTGGGAGCTGCCGGAGGTAAGCCCATGCCCCAACCCCAAGCCCTAACTCCCTGCCCCAACCCGGAGCCCCTTCCCTCCCCCTGAACCCCTCCCCTCCCCCTGAACCCATCATTTCTGGCCCCACCCCAGAGCCCATACCCCCAGTTAGAGCCCTCACCCCCCCGCACCCCAATCCGCTGCCCCAGCCCAGTGAAAGTGAATGAGGGTGGGGGAGAGAGAGCCACCGAGGGAGGGGGAATGTAGTAAGTGGAAGGCAGGGCCTTGGGGAAGGGGCGAGGCTAGAGTGTTCAGGTTTTGTGAAATTAGAAAGTTGGCAACCCTATTGCCAAGTCAACCAATTTTGTGAGATCCCTTTGTAACTCTCTGCAGTCTGTTTTTGACTTAACTATCTTGAGTAATTTTGTATCATCTGCAAACTTTACCTACTTCACTGTTTACCCCCTTTTGCAGATCATTTATGAATATGTTGATTTAGTTGGTGTTGGTCCAGCTTTGAGCAGGGGGTTGGACTAGATGACCGCCTGAGGTCCCTTCCAACCGTGATAGTCTATGATTGTATGTTGAACAGCACTGATCCCAGACCAATACAGACCCCTGGGGACAGCTCTATTTATTTCTCTCCATTATGAAAATGGGCCATTTATTCCTACCCTTTATTTCCTGTCTTTTAACTGGAGTGCCTGGGAATGCTTTCAGGATCATCTACTCATCCTTAATTTAATGACAAGCCTTTTGTTATCTTAATCACCCTGCCTCTGTTTAAAACAAACTCCCTGCACCAAGGGCGGAAGTCCGTAGTAGCACAGAACTCATCACATTCCACACTCAAGCTCTGACTTCTGGGTGCTGCTGGGTCCTTGCCCCACCCCAGGTGATTGGGGAGGGGCATGAGACCCCATGCGTCTCCCCTGCCCCACTATATTATTTTACATGATCACATACTACTGAGACACCAGTATGCAGGGCCGGCGCACCCACTAGGCGACTCTAGGCGGTCGCCTAGGGCGCCACGATTTGGGGGGGGGGCGGTTGGCCGCGGCTGCCTCCCGCCTCCGCGGCTGAGCTGGGAGCCAGGGGGGCGGCTGGCCGCGGCTGCAGCCCGCCTCCCGGCTCTGTGGCTGAGCTGGGAGGTGGTGGGGGGGCGGCTGGCTGCAGCTGCCTCCCGCCTCCTGGCTCCGCGGCTGAGCCAGGAGCTGGGGAGGCGCCACGGGCGGGGGACTGGGCTGCCGGCCCGCGGGGGGTGAGGAACCGTCGGGGGGGGAGGGGGTGGGACTGGCTGCCGCACGGGGGGGTGTTAGCTGGGCGGGGGGGGAGGGCATGGGGGGCAGTGTTAGCTGCGGGGGGGGGGGCCGCAGGGCTGGTGCAAGGAAGTTTCGCCTAGGGCGCGAAACCTCCTTGCACCGGCCCTGCCTGTATGCCCACTGTACACTGTTGAGCCTACACACAAGGGCCCAGTTTTGCTCTTAGTTACGCCAGAATAAATTGAACGATGGATTTTCTGTGTTACAATTACATAGTTCACAACCACTGCCCACTGACCTATCAGCACACTGAATGAGTTAGGGGTTGTGTGGAAATGATGGAGCCCAATTCTCCTCTCCCTTACACCAGTGTAAATCAGGAGTAACTCAACTGCCATCCGGGGAGTTACAATGGAGTAAAACTGGTCTAAACCAGAGAAGAATCAGGCCCAATATAGGATCATGTAATTAAAGGCTGCATTCTAGTGTATACGCTCCAGCAACCCTAGCTATATGTTTAAAATGTGCGCTGCAATGCCCTCAGTTCAATTCAAATGTCATTTTTTTAGAGACATAGTGTTCAATATTGTATGGTGGCCAAAAACAGAATTTGAACCCTGATCTTCAAGTGATATATACATCACAGAGGCAGGCCCCTGAGTCCAAGTTTTTTTGTTGAGTTTACATAATTTTTTTAATTAAAGCTTGTTTTTTAATTAGAACTACACAAAATGAGAATGTGCGATAAGAATCGGCTAATTAACATGCTTTAATTTTATATGCTGGGTATCCAGATGGACAAACATGTTTCCCCCTTTTCCTGAGCTTTTTTTGTTTGTTTTGGTTTTAGGTCAATGCATTAGCAAGTCTCTAATGTGCAATGGAGACCAGGATTGTGAGGAAGACGGTGCTGATGAGGATCGGTGTGAAGAGAGCAGACCAGCTTGTGACATTGATAAAATGCCTCCTAATGCAGAACTTACAGGAGCTGGGTGAGCTTCTCTGCAGATCTCATTTTACGTGTTACATCAATATCTGTGCTAGTTTTCATTGTATTTTTGTAGTATTTATCTGTGACTAGATAGAGACAAACATCTTGGCCTCCAGTTAACCTGCTTACATGCAGCAGAAGGACCTTCAGCTCCAGATCTCAAGACTATTATTTTTACTATTTTATTGTTTGTGTTAACCGTAGTGCCTAGAAGTCAGTCATGGACCACGACCCCTTTGTGCTAGGTACTGTACAAACAGCTGCACTAAAGAAAAGTCTCCTTTAGCTAGAGTAGAATTAGGGCTTACAGTCTCTCTAAGCGGCATTCATTAAAGTGCAACATAATCTTTAACAATTGTTTATGAGCAGGCATTCCACCTAACAGAAGGCAGAAATGCACATGTACAGTGTATAGCACATTACAACCTCTTTCTGGCTCTACTCTGCCAATTTAGATAGATTAAACAGATGATTGAAGGACTTCATAGGCTTTGCCATATGTTTTCATTATGGGTGTGAACTTTTCTCCTCAGACACACACATATAACTACCATTGACTTCAAAGGGAGTTGCAAACAGAGATATGATTGCAGAATTTGGCTCTATGAGCTGAAACTTTATACTAAAAGAGCCTAGTTCTTCCCTGACTTACACTTTGAGTAGTCATTGACACCTGTGTACTGCATATATAAAATGAACCCAGATCAAAATGGTGGCATTTTACAATGACTTTGTACAAGTGTGATGATTAAACAAGGTGCATGGTGATGGAGAATTAGGGCTAAGATCTCAATATAGGTATAATTTTTGGACAAGATTCACTGCTATGATCTGGTTGCTGTGCTCTGGCTGCTATGATCTGGCTCCACTAATACAAAGCAGCTAGGAACCTGTTTTAACTGGGTTTATAGCTGTCTTGCATCACAGAAGCATCTTAAAGCAGCCAGAGTATAACTATGAATCTGGCCTTCTGGTTTTGAACTATGATTTGAAACATTTGCACTTCTGCAACTTTAACACATCTTTTTAATTTGAAATGAATTGTTGCAAACTAGTTGTCTATAACCAGGATAGGTTATAGACAGGTTTCTAAAGGCATAGCAACAACAGTTGTTTTTTTCTTAAGGAATACTGCCATGCAATAGCATTGTGGATCTATACTCTCTAATGACCTCAGATACATATACAGAAGTATTAGCATAACAATATGATTATCTTAAACTTGTGTAATGTAGCCCTATCGCCTTGAGAATGATCTTAGCTCAGATGTAATAAAGAGGAGTTTTGGTAATGGATTGGGCATTTTGCGGATATAGCTAAACATAAGCAGTTGCCATAGATACAAATGTATTGGAGTTAACAGGTGTGAAATATGTACTCATTGCTGACACAAGAATGGCATTTTACTTTCCATATGGATGTGCGACACTCTTATGCCCACCTAGGAGTCTATAATATAGTGTCCTATTTTCTTATGTAATGGCTTGTCTACACAGTGAGTTAGCACATGGCAAGCCAGGGTGTAAATCAACAGGGCATTAGCTTGCTGCACACTAACGCACCATGTAGACCCTGCTGCAGCGCACTCAAAATTCCGTTGTACACTTTGGCATACTCCCATTTCAAACCTCAGTACATCAGTGCTCACTAGGGAACTTTTAGTGCACGGGAGCAGTGTCTGCATAGGCAGCTAGTGCACTCTAGATTCCCTCCCTGGCTTGCTGTGTACTAACTTGCTGACTACACAGGCCCTAAGTCCATTTTTGATTGCTATATGCAGATGTGATGCTATTTAATTACAACAGCTTTTTGTAGTTTTAACATCCTGTCAACCATGCATTCTTCTCAGCGACTCTGCTGCCTTAAGCTATCTTTTGTATTTTTTCTCTTGCAGCTTTGATGCCATTTCTGGTGAGACTAGGGGAAGAGTGATTCATACTAAGAGTTTTGGTGGACAGTGCAGAAAGGTGTTTAGTGGCGATCAGCGAGAATACTACAGACTGAGTGAAAGCCTTCTTGCCTACACATTCCAAGTATGTTTCCTTTACCATAGCCTTGTTTTTAGAGTCATATTTAGACCTGGGAGAATAATGCGAAACATGAAAGGTTTCATGAGGGTGGCAAGCTTCCTGGAAAGAGTTCCTTGCGGCAAACATGCACTCAGCCAGCCCCAGCTGTCTGGTTCGCTGGTTCAGTTAGATGGTGGCTCCTTCACCTGGCCAGCCTCCAGGGAGAACTCTACAGCTGGATTTTCATCTTATGCGCCCCTAGGCACAGCATCTTCAGTGCCCCCATGCCTACAGATGACCTTTATGTTGCACACAGTTTTAGAGAGGTAAGGTGCCCCTAGAATGCTGGCACCCCTAGGCACATGTCTACTGTGCCTAATTGGAAAACTGGCTCTGGGGATGTCAATACTCAGCACCTCTCACAAGATTAAATCCAGAGAGAGGAGCAGTTAACACCATTGAACTGAACTCAGCTGGGTATCTGTCTCCTGAACAGCCCATGCATTTAAAGAACAGGATTGCCAACTACAAAAAAACAGTGTTGGAGACCACGTGCCAGATCCTCAGCTGGTGAAATTCGGCATAGCTCTGTCAGTCAATAGAGTTACGCCAAGTTACACCAGGTGAGAATCTAGCTCATGCATCTACTTCACCTGGATCACCTGGATCGATCGGACTTCAGCTGTCGTTAAGACTGCGCCGATCACAACACGTCTGCCATTCTTCTCGCACTCTTGCCTTTCTTCTCCACGTTCGTCCGAAATGTTTAACGATGTCATCTTCCCATCTACTTGGAGGCCGACCGGGGGGGGTCTTTTCTGTTCTTGCGGGTACCACTCAGCAATGATTGCGGTCCACCTGTTATCAGTGAGCCGTCCTGTGTGGCCCGCCCATCGCATCTTGTTATGTCTGCTTTCCACGACAATATCTTTCACACCGCTGCGTTCTCTGATGATTTCATTTGGTATACGATCCAGAAGGGAGATTCCCAACATAGCTCGTTCCATTGCCCTTTCAGCTACCAACAGCCGTTGCTCTTCTCTCTTCGTCCGTGCCCACGTTTCACTGCCATACAGCATGGCTGGCAGCACTGCTGAATTGAAAATATTTTTACGTGTGGTCTTGTCAATTTTTCCTTTGAGGACGTCCTTGATGGAATTAAACGCACACCATCCTGCCCGAATCCTTCGCGAAAGTTCTCCGTTCAGGTCTTGGCGCATATTAACTTCTTGGCCCAAATATATGTACTGTTCCACTTCTTCGATGTCTTCTCCTGTTACCATTATTCGGGCTTTTCGTAAGACGTCTGATCGCATATATTTCGTTTTGCAGCAGTTCATTTTCAGGCCGACCTGACTACTTTTCTTGTCGAGTCTTCGTAGCATGCTCTGCAGTTGGTTGGTGCTTTCGGCAATTAGTACAATGTCATCTGCAAATCTGAGATGAGATAATCTCTCTCCGTTTATGTTGACACCGCTGCTCCAATTGATCTTCTTCATAACCATTTCGAGGCAGGCGGTGAATAGTTTCGGTGAAATTGTATCTCCTTGCTTTACGCCTTTCTCGATTGGGATGCGGAGGGGAGTTTCAAGGAGAGTAATGTCTGTTGTACATCCAGTATTCGCTTCCTTCAACAAACTAATGTACCTAATGTACAGTTAATGCCCTGCTCTGCGAGCGCCTTTAATATTGCGTTAAACTCAACGCTATTGAAGGCCTTTTCATAGTCGACAAAAGCAATGCACAGCGGGAGTTTGTATTCCCTCGCTCTTTCTAGGAGCTGGCTAAGGGTAAATATATGGTCGATTGTACTCAAATTTCTTCGAAACCCTGCCTGCTCTCTCGGCTGTTCATCCAAACTCTGCGAAAGTCGATTCGTTATCACCTTTGTGAAGAGCTTGTAGATGTGAGAGAGCAGGCATATAGGGCGGTAGTTCTTAAGATTTTCTCGATCACCCTTCTTGTGCAGCAAGATGGTATTCGACTCCTTCCAGCTTGATGGTATTTTTCCTTCTTCAAGATATCGACTGAATCTTAAAGCGAGGGCCTTCCAAAGTTTTTCGCCTCCTGCATAAATCATTTCTGACGTTATTCCATCTTTGCCTGGAGCTTTTCCCTTCTTCATCTGGTGTAGTGTGCTTCGGACTTCGCTGACGATTATTGGGGGGGACGCGTTCTTCTGACTCTTCGAGGGTTGGAAAGGGGGACGTTGATTCTTGATTTGAACAGTTCTGTATAGAAGTCCTTGCAGACCTCCTCCATCCCTGCTCTGTCGATTACTGTCTCTCCATCCTTGTTCTTCAATGCTGTTACGCTCAATCTATACTGCGTCAATTCCTGCTTGCATGTCCTGAGGCTCTTGCGTGATTCAGCTGTTTTAAGGAGCTTTTCTTTCTGGAAGTTCTCGAAGTCATCCTTCAGTTTTTGCCGTATAAGCTTGCACAGAATGGAGTACTCGAGGTTGTTATCCGAGCTCCTTTTCATGTTTCTCCGCTTCTCCAACAAGGTTTTCGTTTCAATCGAGATTCTTCCCTTCGCCTTCTTCAGCTTTTTAATTTCAGCTGCTTTTATGCAACATCTCAACTTGTCAGCAAAGATACTATAGTCCTGATCACACTTTTCCATCTCGCTCCAGTCAAACCCAGAAATCACTTTTTTCAGCTTTGCTTCACCGAATGTCTTCGGCTGCTGTTTCCTGTTTGCCATCTGTAACGCCTTCTTTTCCACCGCTTCGTCGAAAATCAACTTAGCTCTAAGCAGGCGATGGTCACTGCCGGTGTTGAATGGCTGCACCACAGAGACGTCTTGAACGATGTGCCTTTTATTGACTAAAATATAGTCGATTTTATTCTTACTCTTCGCGTTTGGTGCGATCCATGTCCACCTTCTTGAGATCTTCTTTTTGTACCAGGTGTTTGCCACGTACAGTTCTTTCATTTCTGCCATCGCTACCAGCCTCTCTCCTCTTTCAATCCTTTTGCCACTGCCGTATCTCCCTATGAACTTTTCGCCAGCTTTCCCTCGCCCGACCTTGGCGTTGAAATCTCCCATCGTGACAGTGTAAGTGGACTTTTGCGCGAGAGCTCTTTCAAGCTCTTGGTAGAATTCTTCCACTTCTTTGTCCTCACTTGCACTTGTGGGAGTGTAGGCCTGGATGACCTTGAGGGTAGCTTTTGACTCCATAGAATCATAGAATCTCAGAGTTGGAAGGGACCTTAGGAGGTCATCTAGTCCAACCCCCTGCTCAAAGCAGGACCAATCCCCAATGTTTGCCCCAGATCCCTAAATGGCCCCCTCAAGGATTGAACTCACAACCCTGGGTTTAGCAGGCCAATGCTCAAACCACTGAGCTATCCCTCCCCCCTTACTGCATCTGAAGATGCAGCACACCGATACGTGATGATGTTAGTTGGCATGATATGACTTTTGAAGACCAATCTTTATTGACGATAAATCCAACTCCTCCAACATTTCTAGCGCCATCTCCCTTTCCGAGCCTCACAGCACTTCCATCCTTCCAGTTGACTTCCAACTCCTTCTTTCGTCGGGTTTCGCAGACACCAAGAATATCGCATTTTATCCTTTTCTTCTCCTCCATCAGATGGTTTAAAGTTTCCTCCTTTGCCAGTGACCTACAATTGTAAGTACACACAGCGAGGATTGTCCTTTTCCATGTTGGCCTAGCACCTGACATTTTTAGCAACCTCTTGTCGCTCAATTTCTGCTCCGCCACCGTAGAACGTGCATTTACTCGTTAACTTCAAGCCATCCTACTGGCTAGGTGGGCAGGCATGCGTACCTCCTCAAGCTTAGCTAGCCTTCAACCTCTAAGGAGAAGGAAAAGCGCTCTTTCCTCTGAGAGAGCAACCCTCCTCCCTGGATTGGATAGTCCCACACCTTTGTAGCATGGTAAAACCTACCAGGGCATACGCCCTGCTACCATAGCTGTCAGACGGCCAGGGTCACCACTGCACCACATTGAGGCGCTGAGGTAGGATTTTGCAGCAGGCATCTACTTAGAGTTAAGTTTATCTCTTCTCAGAAAATTGTATATGTGTTTAGTAGTTTTAATAAATGTTAAGTGGAGGATTTATCACTAGAAGAAAGGAACAGAACCCTGAATATTATTGCTTAGATCAAGGTCTTGATCCTGTGGTCCCTTTATTTCAATAGAAGCATTGCGTGCCCATGGAATGTGTTCAGCTCATTGAGGGCTTCAGAAAGAAGACTATAACCAAATAATGGCTTAAAGTTAAGCATGTGCATAAATGTTTGCAAGATGAGGGCCAAAGTGTGATAGACGTAATCTTCACCTCTCAGGATCAAATCTTTACTGAGTGCAGGGGTCTGTCCTCACTTGGTTTTCTCTGAGCATGAGCAGCTAATGCACTTGCTCATTCTTTAGAAGTATAGCATACATATGCTTCTTAGGACATTTGCAGAGACATATTACATCCCTTTCAGAGGGATGCTTTGTTCACTGTCATATCATTAATGGGCTTGATCCTGCTCCCATTGACATCAGTGGGAACAGGGTCAGTCCTTAAATCCACTGCCATACTACTGCTATGTTTGTATAAAGATGTTTGCTTTATCCTGTATTCATACACCATCTAGAATGTATTCAACCCAAAGAAATCTTCCTAGTCTCTCTGTGCCAGGAAATGCATGTGCTTCTAACAGCCCTTCATAAAGGACTGCGTTTTCTGTTTTTCTAGGTGAAAATTCAGAATGATTTTAGCTATGAGTTTTACAACAGTAGCTGGTCTTATATGAAACACACAGTGCACGATGTACGATCAAACAGTGGCCATTACTATTCACAAAATACACAGGAGAAAAGCAGCAAAAAGGTATGTATAAACTGTCTTTTTGGCTTAAAATTTCCCATGAATGATTAAAGTCTTACTTCCTTCGATGCTGTTTTATAATTTGAACATCTCCATGACAATTTTTTTGTTTTATCCTGGTACTTTTGGTGCAGCGTAGACAAAACAAACATAATCCCTCAAAGATCTGTACAAAGAGGTCACCGGTCTGAGTTACGTTAGTTTATTTTTTGCCATTGTAATTGCTTATTATCTATTCATTTGATTTATTGGCTGCTTTTGCTATAAGGAAAGAAAGACACTGGCTAATAACTGAATAATATTCTCCATGCTGATAATTTTCTTCATTTAAATGTTAAATGTTGTTTTCTCTTTGCCTTTTTTATTACATTCCTCCGTGTTTAGAGGCAACTTAAAAAAAATTCTACAATGAGGGGTTAAAATTTGTTTTGGCTACCCACAAGAAAAATTGTATTTCAGAATTGAACTCTACTGAGAACTTTATCTACTCCTTCATAAAGTACCTTTGTCTCCACTGTGCCTATAATTTTGAGTTAACTAAAAACAAGTATTAATTCAATAACTTGAGTGCTTCCCGTTTATGAGGTAATATTAGTATCTTGGGCTAAATAAACTCAGAGGCTGAAGGCTAATATGTTTTTAGCTCATAATATGATTACCACCAAGTTGACAGAAACTACCCTTCTGTTGTTAGTACACTGAAATGTGTACTCTGATTACATATGTTGAGACTTACACTAAATAAGTTCAAAATAATGCTTATTTTTTTAACTGGAAGAAAAGCTGAGAAGGCCATATGTATTGTGGGCATATGTCTGAGAAGCTATCACAAAGACAAGAGTAAGTGGCTTATGCTTCAATACCTCTGTTAGTCTATAAGGTGCCACAGGACCCTTTGTCGCTTCTACAGATCAAGAGTGAGTGGGGTACTTATAAAGAAAAGGGTGCTCCGGACCAGTCAGGATGCAAAGAAAAGAGAATTTTCTGGTGCTTCAGTTTCCCTTTTGCTGAACTACTGTACTTTTCTCTCCAGCAGAGCTCGTTAAGCAGGCTCTGCCAGCCAGGCACCTAATGCCTGGCAACCACCATTAACTTTTGCACAGGAATATGCATTTGCCTATTTGTCCTTTTGAAGTTTTTTTTTGGGTGGTGGAGAGTGAAGAAAGAATTCTGCAGTCATTAAAAGGCGGGGGAGGGGGGGAAATAGTGATTTTGTCTACCTCCCACACTATTCATATCACCTTCACTCAGACGGTCCTATCACACAAAACAGGAAACCCCACTACAGGAGGAAGAGTAGAACTTCAAAGGGAAAAGCAAAACAAAAATCCAACCTCTTAAAGAAACAGACCACCTTATCACAAGAGCCATACATAAATGATAAGTACTGAGGACAGGAGTGAATCAGAATGCAGGGGTAACATACTGAACAGTTGTAGAAACTAGTGTCCATTAGCAAGTACAGGATCCTGATGAGCTGATTGGCAGAAGCTATTCCATTTTTAAATAGCTGTATGACTGATTTATTTTCATCCTCTTAGAGTAAACACTTCATGGTTGTTGAGAATGATGTGGAAGTTGCTCAATTCATTAATAACAGCCCAGAATTTCTAACTCTTACGGAGCCATTCTGGAAAGAGCTTGCCAACCTTCCTGCTGTCTATGAATATAGTGCATACCGAAGATTAATTGAACATTTTGGAACTCACTTCCTGCACTCTGGATCTCTGGGAGGACATTACAAAGTTCTCTTTTATATGGATACTGAAAAAATCAAAGCCGAAGGTAGAGTACTGGAGCATTTGTTACAATGAACCAAGAGAATGAACAAGTAAAGAAACTCCTCCCTAGATCCTCCCAGCTAACAAATAAAACAAAAATAAAGAGACTGCTTTCTCACCAGTCAGTTGCCATAGACTCTCCTTATTGATAATAAACTAGAGGTGGGCTTAAGCCGCTATATTTAGATCCCAATCTGGGTGTTGAACACTCAAAGTTCAGCGAGATTTGGATTTGGGGTTCAGCCTATTATACATTTGGTTTCACACATTATAAATGTAAAGGGCCTTCTAAAAAATTTGGATCCCAATCCTGGTTTGGCTTTTGAACATCCCCAAAGTTCAGAGGTGTTTGGATAAGAGGTGTGATTAAAGTCTGTCTCTAGCAAAGCCATAACAAAATAAAAATAAAGCAAAGGGCAAAACTGCACATATGGTGATACTCAAAGTCACAACCACTGCTGGAAGGGCAGCGGTGGGGGATGAGAAAAAGGATAAATCAGAAAAAAGGAAATAAAATATCAGGCAAATACATTATTCAGCTCTCTGCCAGTATCTTTAGGCGTTGCCTTGGATAGCTACTGGTTACTGGTAACCCTTAGCATGGGATCTGCTTTGTAGTTGTATCCTCCTTCAAGAAAATGTTGCAGTTATTCTATTCCTAAAGTGGGCCCTCAGTCAATGGGAGCCTCACACATGAATCCAACAGCAGAAATTAATTTTCAGCCTACTGTGAAGGTGACTGGATCTATTTCTTTCCAGGTTTGAGTATTACAGACATGTACAAATGTACATCATCAGGTTGGAACTTATTCATCGTAAGAAAGAAAAAGACTACCTGCTCAAAACTGGATGAGTTGTTAAAATCCTCTTCAGGTAAATGATTCCATGGCACAGAGATTTCTTGCATTGCAGGATATGTCAGAATTGGTTAAGTGTGGGAGATCAATAAAACAGAAGGGCTTTTTGGATATAGTAGAACCCTGACTATCTGAACGGAATTTCAGGGAACATATTTGCATAAACAGGTTTCAGATAAGAGGGACTGAGTTTTCATTGTAAATGATGCATGTCTGGTGACATAATCGAGATTTCAGATATAAGTGGGTTAATATTTGAGGAGCTTGGAAAAGGTATCACAATTGTCAAAATATTGTGTAAGTTGGTGGAATGAGCAGAAAAAAACAAATGCAAACCAGTCCCTTTCATCCCTTTGGTCACTAGGTTAATCCTGGCAGGTGCTGAGCTCCAGTAGGAATGGCAAGTTCTCAGCATCTCTCAGGACAGGATAATAGGGTAATAGCCAACATGGATTTGTCAAGAACAAATCATACCCCCACAACCCAATTTCCTTCTTTGACAGGGTTACTGACCTATTGGATAGGGGAGAAGAAGTAGATGTGATATACCTTGATTTTAGTAAGGCTTCTGACACAGTCCCACAGGACGTTCACATATGGTCTAGATTACATTACTATAGGTGGGTGCAAAACTGGTTGAAAGACCATACTCAAAGTGGAGATATCAATGGTTCATGTCAAACTGGGGAGACCTATCTACTGGGGTCCCACAGGAGTAGTCCTAGGTCCTGTACTAGTTAATATTTTCATTAATGTCTTGTAACAGAATGGAGAGTATGCTTTAAAATTTGTGAATGACACCAACCTAAGAAGGTTCACAAGCACTTTGAAGGACAGGATGAGAATTCAACATGATCTTGACAAATTAGAAAATTAGCCTAAAAATCAACAAGATGAAATTCAATAAAGCCAAGAGCAAACTACTATACTTGGAAGGAAAAATCAAATGCACAAATACAAAATGGGGAATAATTGGCTAGGCAGTAGCTGAAAAGGATCTGGGGGTTCTAGTTGATCACAAATTGAAAATGAGCCAACAGTGTGATGCAATTGTCAAAAAGGCTAATATCATTCTGGGGTGTATTAGCAGGAATTTTGTATGTAAGACATGGAGGGTAATTTACCCTCTCTACTTGGCACTGATGAGTCCTCATCTGGAGAACTGTGTCCAGTTTTGGGTGCCACACTTTAGGAAAGATGTGGACAAAGTGGAGAGAGTCCAGAGGAGCGCAACAAAAATGATAAAGGTTTAGAAAACCCGACCTGTGAAGGTTAAAAAACCCTGGGCTTATTTAGTCTTGAGAAAAGAAGACGAGGAGGGGGGGGGGGCGGGCGGCGGGGGGGCACCTGGTAACAGTCTTCAGATATGTTAAGGGCTGTTATAAAGAGGACTGAAGCTAGGACAAGAAGTACTCGGCTTTATCTTCAGCAAGGGAGATTTAGATTAGATATTAGGAAAAAAAATCTAACTATAAGGGCAGTTAAGCTCTGGAATAGGTTTCCAAGGGAGGGTGTGGAAGCCTTGTCACTGGAAGTGTTTAAGAGCAGGTTGACAAACACCTGTTAGGGATGGCCTAGGTTTACATGGTCTTGCTTCAGCGCAGGAGGCTGGACTAGATGTTTTCTCAAGGTCCCTTCCAGCCCTACATATCTATGATTTTATGACAGCTGTTCCCAGCCTGATTTGATTAGAGCCCACCTTGTGGTAGACTGGTGGATAGCCTCTCTTCCACATCCCTTGAGCCATACTCATTCACAGTTGCCATGGCCCAGATGCACAAAGGTACTTAGAAGACTAAGTCCAAATTGTATGCACCAGTGTGATCAACAAAACTTCTGTTTGGCTGCCACCTAATCCTGTAGGTGCTTAACTCACTTGACACTACCTTTCTACTGTAACAGTTCCATAGGTGCTTCTGGGTGCACCACTGCCTTACTCTAGATCTGGACATCTACCTGTTGCCCCAGAGTGATTCACAAAGTAGGGGAAGGTAGGCAGAGAATTGCCTATCTCACCGTGGGATCCAATCTGGTAGGCGTGCTCTGAGGCTGCCCAACAGATGGGTCCCACCGAAAATCTGGTGGGGAGTAAGAGGAATGGTGATGGGGTGCCAACCTTATAAGTTTTAGCCCAGTGGTTAAAGCACTTGACATTGGGCTAAAAGTTATAAAGTGGGCACCATCAGCACCACTTCCACCTCCTCCCATTTTGTGTGGAGTGTTTCTCACAAGCAATGACGTAGGCGTCTAAGTCACCTGACTCCAGGAGAGGGGCTCCCATTTGTGAACTGCTAGCAGAGATAGGTGCCTCCCTGCAGCCTGGACTTAGATACCTACCTCCGTGACAGGGGCAGGGCTTAGCACACATCCCTCTTGTCAGCATCTCCCATTGGCTGGCTTAAGAGGCTCCCTGCCTAGCATGCTGGCATTGTGGATTGCATTCTTAGGTGCCTGTCTCTCCGCATGCATTGTTCAGGGCACCTAACTGAGGCTTTGTGAATTGCAATGTTGTTCCTGTGATTTTCTAGGTGCCTAAAAGTTAGGTGTTGCAGTCTTAAGCACTGCAATGGCTAAGTCCCTTGGGGGATCCAGGCCTATACGTCTACATTTTTTCTGTCCCTTCTCCCCTTTCCAGTTCCCCATCCTACTCCTCTTGTTCACTCTTGTCTGTTTTCTATTTGTATTCTGTTTTGTTTTTCACTTGTTATGTGCTCCTTTCCTCACTAGGAGGCCACCTGCAGCTCAGGGTGAGACGCATCCATCGGTAGTTCTATGGGGCAATTAGGGTGACCAGACAGCAAAGGTGAAAAATCGGGACAGGGAGTGAGAGGTAATAGGAGCCTATATAAGTAAAAGACCCCAAAATCGGGACTGTCCCTATAAAATCGGGACATCTGGTCACCCTAGGGGCAATAGACATATGCTTGCAGAGCTGAGCTGTGTGTTACAAGAGCAGACACACAAAGCTTGGACTGGTGAGCTGCTTCCTGAGCTGCTCCAGTGGCCATCTGCATTAAGAGCTACTGCAGGAGCAGAGGATAAAGGTGGGTTTCTAAAAGATGCGCACCTTCTTTACTCACAGCAGCATTTCTGATGTAAGGAGTTGGAATGATTCCAGAGCCATGCTGCTTTCCCTGTCTGTACTTCTGCCCTAGTCAGGTCCTCCCATGGTTGGGAAACACCATTTCAGGCTTTGGCCCACTATTACCATTCTAGCGTTATGTGCTATATTACTTAAATTCTCTACTGATGTGCCCTTTAATTGTTCGCACAGTTATTTGCGTTATATTGTGGAATTTCTATTGCTACATGAAAACATACCAATGCTGCTCTTCTGTATTTCTCATCCCTGAATGTGTAGGAATCAGTCATAATCAGATTAGAGGTGATCCTTATGTAGAAGGAGGAAATCCAGCAGCTGTTGCTGGCCTTGCTTATCTAGATTTGAATAGTCCTGCTGGAAATAGTGAAAGATATTCCTTCTGGGCTCGATCAGTGAAATACTATCCCAGAGTAATCAAACAAAAGGTAAGACTTGGTACTATTTTCCTAAAATAGCCCTGAGAGGTGGGTTTATCTGAAGTGGGGGTGTGATTAAGTTATAGGGGTTAATCAGCACCAGTGGTAAATGGCAATAGTTTTGTATCCACCTTGTTTTTTAAAAATTAAAAGAAGAAAAATGTGCACAGGCAAAGCAGATTGTTTGAGAAATGGACTGTAATGACTGATCCTGCACTGAATTTTGTACAAGTAGACACTGCCCCTGTGCAGAGCCCCAATAATTTCACTACTGCTTTGCATAAGCACAGGGGTCCATCTGCTTAGATCTCAGGGCCCAAATATTGGAGCACAGTGTCAAATGAAAAGGATGAATTGTGTCAATGAGTTTGGGATTTAATGTGAGCTCTGGAAGTGTAGATTTTGTGGAATCGAAGCACAAAGTATTATTTTTTATCTTCTTAATCATTATAGAATGAAACTGACTGTATAGTTGTTTAAAATATACAACTTCTTGGACTGGGGAAGCTCACATAGAGACTTTGATAGTGCCTAGTTTTTGAGCATAGCATGGCATGGCATTATTTAGCCCCAATCCACCCAGCCATGGCTGAACTGTGTTTGAATACAGCTGAGCTGCAAGTGACTTTAACAAATGTCTCACAAAGTTGGTTTTGTGTGTAGATGAGGCCTTACTTGATCTTTCCTACTAATGACAGATGAAGAGTTTTCCCTCTTTGCAAAATTATCCACACAAGATACATCTCCAAGTATCATACATGACCAATGTGTTATTAAATGGTGACACCCTTAAAATATGTAGTTTTTAAATTTAAGACACATCTGTTTATTGCATTTAGCTAACACCATTGTACGAGCTGGTAAAGGAAGTGACCTGTGCCTCAGTTAAAAGGCATTACCTGAAACTAGCCATTGAAGAGTATCTGAGAGAGAACGATCCCTGCAAATGTCGGCCATGTCAAAATGGTGGCGAACCTGCCATAGCAGGAACTCAGTGCCTGTGTTTCTGCAAACCGTATACATTTGGAGCAGCTTGTGAACTCGGAACTCTTGTACAAGATCAACCAGGTAAGTACGCATTTGTTTTGAGATTTCAAAAGTTTAAAGCATACTTTTCTGCTTGCAATGATACTATCAGTGCTATTGCGTAGGTTGAATGTGCAGCTGTAAAAGTCAAGTGGATATTTGAGGGCATCAGTCTCCCAGGGGACAAGGTTAAATGAGTATGGAGAGTATTCCTCTCTGTTAGACTCTGGGTCTCTGTTTAACATTTGTATACAGCACTTTACATTTTCCAAGTATTTAAGTATTGTGAACAATACTAGTAACAGTGAGAGCAGTCCTGCATTGGCAAGCAAATGGACGAGATAAATTAATAGATCTTTTCCATCTCTTGCTTCTCTGATTCTGTTATCCCCATTTTACAGATAGAAAAACTGAGATGCAAAAAGATCAAGGCCAGAATTTTCAAACTTAGGTGCCTAAACACATTGTTTACCATGTTGTTGTAGCAATGTAGGTCCGAGAATATGAGAGAGACAAGGTTGGTGAGGTGATATCTTTTATTGGACTAACTTCTGTTGGTGAGAGAGACGAGCTTTTGAGCTTCACAGAGCTCTTCTTTAGGTCTGGGGAAGGTTACCAAACTTAGACACTTAAGTGCACATTTAAGCAACAAATTATTGCCCAGTTTTCAGAGATATTGAGCACCCTTAAGTACTATTGAAAAAATTAGCGTTTGTGTCATGTGCCCCTCTGGTTACTTTAGGCATCTAGCTTGAAAGTTGACTTGCCCAAGGTTACATACAAAGCCAGGATTAGAACTCATGAATTCATGGCTCAAAGTATAGTACTCAGTCCACTAGATCAAACTGCTTTTTTTCAAATTTGCCAATAGCCTAGGCTTCTACATTACTTGTGTCCTGTGATGCATGAAATGCCACTGATGAGTAGAGAAGAGGGAACAACAGTTCTAGTGGTGATGCAACAAGGGATCAGTTCTATGAGAGGAGCATGTGTGCAGGGAGGGAATAAGAGCATAGAGATTGTATGGGCTTATTTTAACTAATCTAAACCTGAATAAAAGTTTGGATTCAAAGAGCACCAGTGACTAATATTATGCTGGTCTTCCCCTGACAAACTGAGTTTCACAATTATTGTTTTTTCTATGCAGGCAAATGAAAGAATTCAATAACCATATCAATAACATTTTTGGAATAAATTAACAAAAATGAACAATGGGTCCATTTCACATCCTGTGAAACAGAAACACATTCAGTTTTTTTGTCCAGTTGTAGTATGGTGCTACATTTCTATTTACTCATTCTGGTATAAATCAGCAGTGACTCCACAGAATTACACCAGTGTAAAAGCAATATAAGCAAGAAAAGTCTCAGGTCCATGATAGTGAGATCTTGCATTCAGCTCCAAGCTAATGCTTTGGGATCATCATTAGCTTTGACTGTTGTTTCCTGCTTTTAAGATATCAGCAGCTACTAAGAGGACAATAGAATTTCCTACATATTCCTATAATGTAAAGTCTCACTCTAACATTACACAGGAGTCATTGATGGAAGGTGGAGTTGCTGGTCCTCTTGGAGTCCTTGCTCAGGAGAAAGGAAGTCAAGGAGTCGAACCTGCAATAATCCACCACCTAGTGGTGGTGGGATATCCTGCATTGGAGAACAGTTTGAAAGTATACAGTGTGAGGATGAGGAGTTGCAACATTTTCGGTAAGTGGACTGGAAACACCTTGAGCACGAATGAAAAGTGGGAGATCTGGGGCAGTTTATGATTTTGAATCAAAATGACTTGTAATTTGTTGGACTGTCACAGAAATTCAGTGGCTTTGGCTAAACCAAAGCATCAAGTTTTTGTGTTTGTTCAAGCCTGAAACAAAATGAAATTCAGGAGCTGTGACCTAGATGTGAAGTGGATCTGGAAAAAAGGGTGAAGCTTATGAGTTTAACTTCACTCTAGTCTTCACATGCTTTATCAAAAACACATGATAAATGAGTTTAGTTTGATCATGGCTTAAAGGAACGCAGACTGGCCCTGAAAAGGGGCTTCTCTGAGAAGGGCAGTATTTTAGAAGAAAGAATGACAAAAAACTCTCTTACATTTAGTAAAAATAATCACAATCATAAAATGTTTGCTTTACAGTTTGATTGAACCACACTGCTTTGATGTGTCTATGATCCCCACAGAATTCTGCTCACCTCCTCCACTCTTGGAAAATGGATTTGTTCAAGTAGGTTATAAAAAAGTTCTCTTTATTACTTAATGTATGCTCTGTTTTGAGCTGCAGTTAATATACTCATAGTAATTCCTCTACAACTGTGTATTAGTCTTGATCAATTTAATATGATGCTGTATGAAAATCTCTTTAGCATGTTCCTCCTGGATTAAGTTTACAAGAAGTTAGCCAAGACTTATTTTACTTATTTGTAATTATCCCCCCGCCCCACACACACACCTTTACTCCCCTTTTTATTACTCGCAATGCCCAGAGTCTCCAACAGAGATCAGGGTCCCCGTTGTGCTAGGCACTGTACAAACACATAGTAAGAGAGTCCATGCCTCAAAGAGCTTAACATTTAAAATAGACTAGACAGACCAGACAAAGGGCAGGGTGGGAAAGAGGCTCAGAAAGGTGAAGTGAGCTGCCCAGCGTTACACAGCAAATTGGCGGTAGAACTAGGAATAGAATCCAGATCTCCTGACTCCAAGTCAAGTGCCCTAACTACTGGAACACACTCTTTTTGTCCCCACCAGGACTCCACACACGCACAGGGGTCCAACAGCCTGCAGCGGCAGGATTGGGCCTAATATCAGACGTGATTTAATAAGGGAGTAACACAGGGGTTCTTAAACTGGGTGTCGGGACCCCTCAGGGGGTCGCGAGGTTATTATATGGGGGTTGCGAGCTGTCAGCCTCCAAACCCCACTTTTAATGGTGTTATATATATAAAACCATGTGTTTAATGTATAAGGGGGTCGCACTCAGAGGCTTGCTATGTGAAAGGGGTCACCAGTAAAAAGTTTGAGAACCACTGGAGTAACGAGAGCTTGTAAATTCCTTGGACCAGAGATTATGTCTTATCCATACTGTGAGGTGCCTAGCACCCTTTTGGTTGCTATGAGAAATAACTAACACTTATAGCAATACTGTAGGTTTTGGAGAAATGCGCAAGAAACATCCTTCCCTCAAATTAACTAGGAATCAGTTAAAAAAATCTAAAATTTAATGGCCTGATGCTGAAAACCCTTACTCCACTGGGTCTACCTAAATGAACAAGGCTTGAGAGATTAGATCCTAAAATGCATTTTGCCATTTGTTTTTCCACTCAATGGTTATCACCCTGCACATATTAGTTTATCTCAGAAGATAAAGGTAAAATCCTGCAAACCAATGGAATTGTATTTGCTTGGTTAATTCTGTCAGATTTCTTAGAAACCAAAAAAGAGTTTGATATTTTTAGTGGTTATTACACATTATTTGTTTCCCATTCAAAGCTTCCCCTATTTATTTCCTTTCAGAATGCCGATTCCTCACATCCTGTCGGGCAAAGTGTTGTTTACGCCTGCAGAGACGGTTATTCTCTTGTTGGTGATCCTGTTGCTAAATGTGGGGAAGGTTTAAAGTGGCTCATTGGAGATATGCAATGCAAGAGTATGTTTAAATTGATTTTCACTGCAAAGTACAATTGAAAGTTGACTTTTGAATCCCAGTGAAACTTTTCCCCACATCTATTTTTCAAAAATAGAGGAAAGGGCAGAGGGGAATGTAGATAGCTGTAGTCTTCCAATTCTCAAACTAGACTCAGACTTAAATTGCTTTTTCTTTCTTTGAATATAGAAATTGCTATAATAGAATGGACAACTGGTCCATCTGGTCTAGTTGTAAGGAAGGCAAAAATTGAACCAGAAAACTCACAATGCATCAGGCCAAAGGTATACTGCAGGGGTAAATTTCTTCCTGACCCCCCTGAAGTCAGAGGATTGCTAGCCCTGATGATTTTAATCTTAGGTAAAATAATTGTAGTGCCATTCAATGTATATAGGATTGAGGAGCTCCATACTGTTCTCTTGCTGCAGCAGAAAGTTGACTGAGATATACCCTCCTAATATATTGAATAATCCCTGCTTAATTTTCCTTAGGAAACAAAAACTCTCCAGGGTCCTAGCTAATACAACTTGGAGTGGATGGTGAATTCACCTCTGAGAGACTCACATTTGGTGATCAACTTAGCCCTGAGCCTATGACCAAGAATTACCATTATTAGCTGATATACTTTAAAAATCTCTCTGTGTATAATAATAATGCCACAACTTACTTGGAGTCCTATGGGCAGCTCCCCGCTACAGCAAAGTTCTCCAGTAGCTGTTTTGACATCATAGTGAATCCAAAACTCAGCCAGTGAACTCTGTGGGACCTGTAAAGAAATGTTTGTTAGTTTGTGTCTTCAACATTCTCTTCACACTTCCCTCCTCACTGCCCAGCATAAGATCCTTTTTATTTTTGATTTGTGGGTCACCTATTAAAATGGTATCTTTCTAGATGGAAAGCAGCTTGGTCTAGATCCAGATCCCATCTTCCTTTTACCACCCATGCCAGCCTTAATGTCCACTTCATGGCCTCCCATTCTTGTCTTTTTGTCTTCTTCTATGACATGCATGGAGTTACCCTCCCAATTGCAGGGTCAGGCCTCTACCCTTTCCTCATTTCAATCACTGCTAAAGACTCACTTCTTTTGTATTGTCCACAAACATTAGCCCAGCCAGCCTCTCTACAAAAATAAACTAACATCTTGTCTATACTGGGGTGTCAGACACTGGTGTAATTGCATCAGTGAAAGCCCTTAGTAGAGGTTTATACCAGTGCAGTTTATCCTGGGACATCCCAGTGCAGACTAGATTGTAAACCCTGGGGGTTGGGATTGTCTTTGTCTCTGGTACAGCCCCAAGCACACAGCAAATGTGTAACAAATAGGTTAATATTCTGTACTAACACAATTGGTGTCTTCCTAGAGGAATAAGAGCTGTGTTTTCATAGTTTGCTCTAAACATGGGCAATAGACTGAAAGAATTTAAGACAGGACATGAAATGTGTGACCACTTTCTGAACAAATTACAGAGTCACCATTCCTTTTTCTGTCTTCATTCTTTAGAAACAGCTTGTGTCTTACCTGTCCTGGCGGAGGGTATGAGAGGAGAGCCATGGAAAGCTTCATATGGGATTGGAGACAAGGTGACTCTGTCCTGTCCAGAAGGCACGCACTTGGAAGGGTCAGCTCTCATTCTGTGCGAGCCCAGCCTCAAGTGGTCTCCTGATATGAAGGCTATCCAGTGCAAGAGAAGAGGTAAGCCACTAAAGTAATTGGGTCTGAATGAAATCCTAGTAGTGATTAGAGAGGCAGTGCTTCCTAATGGATAGAGCACTGAACTAGGGTGCAGGAGATCTGGGCTCAATTCCTGGCTTTGCCCTGGGCCTCTTTGGTGACTTTGGGCAAGTCACTTCCCTTTCTGTGCCTCAGTTTCCCCATCTGTAAAATGGGTTAGCTCCTTTGTGAGGCACTTTGAGATCTACTGATGAGAAGTGATACCTAAGTGCTAGATATTATATATTTATTATTCCCTAAGTGTGCCACAGTTACTCGTGTCATAAAATGTGCTGCACCCTTGCCCATGCTGATGGAGTTGCTTCTGCTGTGATGTTCACCGCAGGTGTCCTAAGACTATTTTTCTTGGCAGCTCCTTTTGCAGTGTATCCCATATGTGTCAACTTTCTAATGTGCCAGGGGGTGCTCTCCCTGGCCCCGCCCTGCCCTGCCCCCACTCCTTCTCCCAAGGCCCCATCCCCACTCTGCCCCCTCCCCCAAGCGCACCCCGCCCTCACTCCTCCCTCCCCAATGCCTCCTGCACACCATGGAATAGCTGATCTGCAGTAGGCGGGAGGTGCTGGGAGGGAAGGAGGGGGAAGTGCTGATAGGGGATCTGCTGGTGGGTGCTCAGCACCCACTGTTTTCCCCCCGTGAATGCTCCAGCCCTGGAGCACTCACGGAGTCGGTGCCTATGATGTAGCCCCTTCACATACCATTCCCCTGAAGGCTGTGGCAGCTGCCAACATTTTAACAAGGAGTTCCCTCCGATATTTCCCATCTCAGCTGGTTATGTGGGTGACACCCCGCTCTCAGTGTATCCATCTTTCCACCTGACCCCTCTCAGCCCACCATGGTAACTGCACCACAAAGCAATTCTTCTGTCCCCCCTACCTGGCAGCTGTTCCTCACAGCAGGGCACACTATAGTCTGAGGTTGTGGGGTGGATGGTCAGGTGGGCACCAGGTCTCCTCCAATGGTGGGGTTGGGTGGTCCATTAGGAAAAGGGTCCCTTTTGGTTCTTGAGGCAGGCAGGCCTGATTGCTGACAGTCTCCCCCTAGCTGGTGGGGAATTGGGGTCCTCTGGTTGTTGGGAGCAGGAGTTGAGTTAGGGGAGTGGGGCTCCAGGCTTCCTCTCAGTAGTGGCTCCTCAAGCTCCAGGCTGAGGCTGGGCGTACAGGCACTGGCAGGATGGAGGCAGGATACAGCAGCTGCAGGACTCCCACTCAGCACAGCAGCACCTTAGCCTCTGTTCATCTACCCCTCACGCTGGAGCAGCCAGCTGAGAGCAGGTACTGCACTGGGCTTTCCCCATGAACTCTTAGGAGTGCCGGTAGGTGAAGTAGAAGGGCAGTTGCCTTGGAGCAGCTGCCATGGCCACTGCAGTAGCTCCCTGAGTGAGTAGCAGGCCACTCAAGCCAAACCTTTAGGGAAGCGACACTGGCTTTAGCATTTCGGGGAAAGGTTGATAAACAATTGTTTGCACTCACTGTTGTGACGGGGTTGCTACCCTTTCTGGGGAGGGGGATGGGAGGACGTTCCAGAATACAGCCTCTTCCTCTGGGGTCTGGTTAATAGTCTCATGAACACATGAAATATATCCTAAGATCCATACATGAAACATCTCTCATCCATGCCACCTCAGGACTGATTGCGCCTATCTGTTCCCAGTTCCATACACTGTCTCTTAGCTCTCCACTGTCTCCTCTCACTAGAGTCTAGGTGACTTTTTCCTCTGGGAACTGGTGTTCACAAATTCTTCCCCTAGATTACAGGAAATTCCTTCCCAGACATTAGCTTGGAGAGGGCTAAGAAGCCACTGCTGTTCCCTACAGCTCGTCTAGTGGTAAGACTTCCGGGTCCCTCTTTACAGTGAAAACCAGGACCTATTATATCCTGCTTCCCCTCCCTAGCAGGCTTTGCTGTTGCCTACAGTTTTGTGATCTGGGAGGAAACCAGGCACAGGGGAGAGCTGGATTGGCTCCTCTTAAAGACTCAAACACCCTGTTGCACCCACTACCCCAAACCAGTTCCTGTCCTCCACTATCACACCACCAAGAACAGGGCCAACCTAAGGATTTGGGAAGGGATAACAAAATCACTTCCTGGAGTACACTCCAAATATAACTGCCTCCTATTGCTGAAATGTAGCCCAGCTTGTTTTCCTTTCAACCCTAAAAATTGGTTTTCACCAGCTTACATTGCTTTATGTTTTCAAACTCTGTACAAGAACAATGGCTAGGAACTCTTACAAAAAATGAAAGCTGTGATTCTCCTTTATGATCTTCAAAGGCCAACTATGTTAACAAGGGGCTCACAGGAACCCCTCCAGCTCATTAGTAAGATACAGCTTTAAATCACAATCTAGCCTTATGCATCCAGAAGGGTGTGACAAGCCTGGAATTACAGTTGCACTGGTGGAAGAGCATGGAGGATCAATCCAATAATATAACATTTTTTAAAAAAAAGAAGGTACATAAATACAAGAATTATAAAAAGTGGATGTACTAGATCAAACACTTATATCAAAAAAGGAAGAATAGGAATCACTGTAATTTTGCATGACAAACACATAACTGGGTTTTCTGAGACAGGGTGGGATAAGAATAGTCAGTAGATAACTAAGTTTCCTAGCTATAAACTATAAAGACAGGACCAGTTGACTTGCTGATCCCAGGAATTTATTTTTTTTTGGGGGGGGGAGTATAATTTTCTCATCTACACTCAGTCAGGACTATGCTTAGTGTTTATATAAAAATTCTACTACAGTTCGTTCTCTCTCTCTCCTTGTTATTTCCCCTCCTCATCTTTGACAGTTTGTCTGTTCTTATCTATGTTGCTAAAGTACAGTAACTCCTCGCTTAATGTTGTAGTTATGTTCCTGAAAAATGCAACTTTAAGTGAAATGATGTCAAGCGAATCCAATTTCCCCATAAGAATTAATGTAAATGGAGGGGTTAGGTTCCAGGGAAATTGTTTTCACCAAACAAAAAACTACATTGTGTGTATATATATATGTATGTGTATATATATATACACATACACACCGTATAAGTTTTAAACAAACCATTTAATACTGTACACAGCAATAATGATTGTGAAGCTTGATTGAGGTGGTGAAGTTAGAGGATGGAAGAAGGTGGGGTATTTCCCAGGGAATGCCTTACTACTAAATGATGAACTAGCATTCGGATGAGCCCTCAAGGGTTAACACGTTGTTAATGTAGCCTCACGCTCTACAAGGCAGCATGAATGGAGGGAGGGGAGACAGCATGGCAGACAGAGACACACACCCTGTGTGTGTGAGAGAGAGAGATGCGCATTGCCCCTTTAAGTACGCTGACACCACTCTAAGTACACTGCCTTTTTAAGTATATCAGAAACTTGAGACAGCAGCTGCGGCCAGCAAGCTCTCTCTATCCTGAGCCCTGTCGTATCCCCACCCTGCTCTATATAGAAAAGGAGTAAGCAGGGGGCAGGAGTAGAGGGGAGGGGGGCACCCTGACATTAGCCCCTCTCTTCTCTCCCCCTACCCCCTCCCCCCCCGCACAGCAAGCAGGAGGCTTCCGGGAGCAGCTCCAAGGCAGAGGGTAGGAGCAGCACATGGCAGTGCGGGGAGGGACAGCTGAACGGCTGGCAATTGGTAACCTGATGGGCGGCTGCTGCACGGGGAACTTAGGGGAGTGGGGAGCTGATGGGGGGCTGACGGTCCACCCTGGTTCCAGGGTGCTAGCTGCAATGGGCTGCTCTTCTTGCAAGCAGTGGACAAAGCAGGCGGCTGCCAAACAACGTTATAAGGGAGCATTGCACAACTTTAAATGAGCATGTTCCTTAATTGATCAGCAACGTAACAACGAAACAACGTTAACCAGGACGACTTTAAGTGAGGAGTTACTGTAAGTCTAAAATTGTAAGAAAGATTTCCTTTTAAAACTGCAGTTCTGCTCAGTGATATTACAAGATACAAGATCCAAAACACAAACCAGGTTAAACCTCTCTCTTATAGAAAACAGTTTTGTAGGGATTTAGCAAAATCTGACTGTTACTAGCTAGAGAAATCTCAGGAGGGATGTTAGTTCATAAGGACCTTTTTCACTTTTAAGCTTGGAATATAATGCAGCAGGCCAAAGTGGAATACAGAGGTATATTATACAGCAGGCCAAAGCACAGAGCACAGTCCAAATACAATCCATAAACAGAGATGCTGGAACAATTTGTATAGTGGGGGTTCTGAGAGCCATTGAATCAAACTGTAAAGCCTGTATATGATGGAAACTACTTCAAGCCAGGGAGTGCAGCAGCACCCCCAGAACCCCTGTTCCAGCACCTATGTCCATAGAGTTCTATAAGATCCACTCTTGCCTTTATTTTTAGTCTTTATGCATATAGGATCGCAAGCTGGTATTTATAGTTTCCATTGGCTGCATCCTCCAAATCAGAATATTTCTAACTAGAAATTTGAAGCCTCAACTTCCACCATTCATATCAGATGAGCGTTTACTCTGAAACCTAGTGTAGATGAAACCCAGTAACGTAGAGGTCAACATTGTTAACTATTATTCAGTTCTGATCAGAACAGCAGAAATAGACAGTTACTGTAGAATGAGGAGTGGAATTTAAGATTGTAGACAGCACTTGCATATTAATAATTATTATTATTATTTGTTATTTGTATTATCACCAGGAGCCCATTGTCTTAGGCACTGTACAAAAAAAGGACAAAAAGACAGTCCCTGCCCAGAAGAGCAGGCGCTAAGTATAAGACAAGAGACAAAAGATCAATACAGACAGACTGACAAGGGAGGAAAAGGAAAAGAGACAATATTGATCAGCATGATCGGCTGTGGTCTCAGTATCCCACAATCACATACAGTTCCCCCATCAGTCCCACCCCAACCCTCCCCCCGTCTGACTCTGGGCCCAGAACTAAAGCAGCATTCAACAGTTGAAACTAGCTACAGAGTTTATTACATATTTAAATTCTATTGATTCCATCTATACAGTAAATAATTTTAATTATAAGCAGACTGTAATTTTATGGCATAGTATACTAATTCAGTACCTTTTTAATGCAACCAGGGGGATAATTCCACGGTTGCCATTTAATAGCCTTAATTTTTCTGATCTGTAATGGTTTTGTCTGTGTTCTTTCACTTTAGTACCCAGCGTGAAACCAGAACTGACAGAACCTAAATGTCAGCCATGGGAGAAAGTGCAACAGTCAAAATGTGTATGTAAAATGCCCTATGAGTGTGGGTAAGTTCAGCCTGACATTGACAATAACTTTCTCACTTGGTTCAAGACAAATTAAATTTCTCAGGATTTCAGTCCGTGACAGATTAGACAGCTTTACTTATACCAGGGAAAGTCATTGTGCTTTGTTTACATTACCGCTCAATCAATCCCCTGTTCTTCACTTACCTGTCAGTGGGCATTAGCAGTGTTGGAACTTAGGTAAATGGTTGAAGGTAAAGGGATAATTTCAGCTCCGCTTGATCTGTGAAATGGGGGAGGGGAGGAAAGATAAAATGCTATTCTGGATATTTATAAGATCAAGGAAGAGTAAGATTCCAAGTCCTCCTGGGACATAAATTCTCCAAGTAATAAGCATATGCAATAAAGCAGGTGGTTTTTCTGAGAGACTGGAGAGCTATGAGAGATGCAATAATCTGATCTCCCATTTACACAGCAATTTTGTAGAGGCCAGTCTGTGACACCAGCAGAATGCTAAAGGTCACCTTTTTGCACCTCATAATGTGAAGTCTGGTTTGAGTTTATTATTGTTAATTTATTTGCTGTTTTGAGTCTCCGGGTCACTTTACCAATGGGACAAATGGTGCTGTTGTTTGGATTTGCCTTTATTCTGCTTGAAATCAAATGTCTCAACCACAGATTTATTCACTTTTTGAATTTGAGAAAACAGAAGAATGTCTGGGACCCCTCCAGGCAGTAAAAGTTGAATTTTCAAAATTGCTGTAAACCCGCAGTTGGGGTGAGATTTTCATAATAGCTGAGCACTTTGGGCGTGAGCTCTTGAAATCTGGCCATGTCCATCACAGTGGGAGCTACTGGCGGCTGAGCACTTTTTCAGAATCGGGCCCTTGTTTAGATGCCTAACTGGGAGCTGAACTCTTGAGAATCTGGCCCCAGAGGCTAGATTGTATGCTCCTTATTGGTGAGCAATCACTAATTACATGAATAGTCCTAATGACTTTGGCAGAGTGGCTCAGGGAAAAAGGTTCTATTTAATGTGATCAAGGAGGGGATTTTTAGTCTCCTAAGTGACTTAAAGTCATTGGGACTTGTTAATGGAAGTTATGCTCCTAAGTCACTCAGGCATTTTTGAAAATGCCACCTAGCCAATGCAAGCTCTAACTAGCACATTTTGAATGTCTGAAAATTAAAGTTAATGGGCCTCATTCAGTTTTAGTAGGTCTGATTCATCACTGCGCTATGAGGAAGGATGGTCATGTGGTTAGGGCAGCAGCCTGGGACATGGCTTTAAATTAAAACTTCCAGTGTGACCCTCGGTGAGTCACTTAGGGATGGATTTTTAAAGGTATTTAGGCACCCAAATATATAGATAGGCACCTTGCTTTTGAGAATCCCAATAGGCACCTGACTGTATTTTGAGATGCTTAAATATCTTTAAAAATCTGACCCTTAGTCTCTGTTCCCCATTCCCAATCTGTAAAAGGGGGATAATAGTGCTGCTCTACCTTATGGGGGATATTGAGGATAAATACATTACAGATTAGGAGGTGCTCAGATACTATGGTGATGGGGGCCTTCTCAGTACCTAAGACAGACAATATGTAATGCTCTGTTAAATGGTGCCCAGTGTAATCAATGTAGTCTTGGAAGTCAGTAGTGTTGTAGCCACTTATGCAAAGGTCTGGATTTGGCTCATGGCTTATAATTCTCTTTAGCCTTTGACAAATTTTGTTCAAAGTGGCAGAAAAGTAAGTAAACAATTATTTTGCAATCAGTTCACTATTTCTCAAAAGCAAAACCCACCCCACCCCAACATTTTAGCAGAGAGAATAAATCAATTATTAAAGACAACTAGACGAAATAGACACCTAGTCAGTTGGGATGTAGTTTACTGCCACGTAGGGATTAAAGAATGTAACTTGAGTTTGCTCTCTTACTCTGAGCCTGGTAGTACCTTAGTTTGCTATGGAGACAACTCAGCCTCCGCTCAGCCCAGCTGAGGAAATGTGGGAACAATGACAGATTGCATAGGAATTGCTCCAGTGGGTCAGACCCCATGGTCCATCTAGTCCACTGCCCTGCCTCTGACAGTGGTCAGCACCAGATTCAGGAAAGTGAAAAACCCCACAGTAGGCAGATGTGAGATAATCTGCTCCACGTGAGTTTTATCCTAATCCTAAATAGCTAGACATTGGTTTCAACCCTGAAGCAGAAGGTTTAATATCCTTCAAAAACTATAGTCTTGTTATCCATACAAATGTCTAATCCCTCTTTAGAAGCGACAAAGGGTCCTGTGGCACTTTATAGACTAACAGAGGTATTGGAGCATAAGCTTTCGTGGGTGAATACCCACTTCGTCGGATGTGAATACCCACTTGGCATCCGACGAAGTGGGTATTCACCCACGAAAGCTTATGCTCCAATACCTCTGTTAGTCTATAAGGTACCACAGGACCCTTTGTCGCTTCTACAGATCCAGACTAACACGGCTACCCCTCTGATACTTGAGAGCATGCAAGGTAATCCCTCTTTGACATTACGTGGCACTGAATTCCATAGTCTAATTAAAAAGGTGAGAAGAGATCTCTGGGCCATTAGCGATTACCTTAGAGAAATTGTAGAGGATGGGAGAGATCCCAGGGGACTGGAAAAGAGAAATACAGCAGAATAGTGGGCAACGGCAGCTGAGCCACCACTCTAGTCACTGTGAATCGAATTAATTACTCTAGAGTAGACCTCAGTGGCATAGCTAGGAGTGGAAGTTTGGGAGAGCCCTGACCTTCCAGTGGGCAGGCAATGACAGACTGTGCTAGCTCAGCTTCTCCTCCGATGCCACGCCCTCTTCCTAGCCCTGGTGCCTCCAAACTAGGGTGACCAGATGTCCCATTTTTATAGGGACAGTCCCAATTTTTGGGTCTTTTTCTTATATCGGCTCCTATTACCCTCCATCCCCGTCCCGATTTTTCACATTTGCTGTCTGGTCACCCTACCCCAAACACAGGAATTCACCTGCTGAAGTGGGCATGTGCATGAGCCCACAACCGCACCCCCATTCTCCAGTGTGGGTAGCTGCTGGGGTAAAAGAGGTTCCCCCCTTCGGGCTGAAATTCTTCACATTCCTTAGGGCAGAGGGGGGATAATAGGAACTGACCCCCCCCCCACTTCAGCTGAGCAGAGTCCGAAGGCTACCCCAGCCCAGCCCCGCAGGATACCCAGCCAGGGAAACAGGTTCCCTGAGCCTCGCCATCTTGGGAAGAGAGAAAGTTTATCCAGACTGGGGAGGGAAAACTGGGGCAGGGGAGGGGATGGACAGGGAGGGCAGAGGCCAAGGGCTGGAGTTGAGGGGAAGGGAAGGACCCAGGGGGGCACAGGACATGGGTCAGGTGGCAGAACTTGGAGGCATAGCAGAGCCTGGAGCTGGGGGCGCAGGAATGGCACTGGGGCACAGGAGGGATCGGGGGTGAAGGGGGTGCAGGAGGAATCTGGGGGCCCACCTTCCCCCACACCCTCTGGCTGGCCCTTACCGCTCAGCAGGCATCAGAAGACAAGGCTGCCCAGGGCGCACCGGCTGCAGGGGACGCCCATGGAATGGCGCGGGGGGGGGGTCCTCACCGGGACTCGATCTCTGCCCGCCCTGCCAACCCCAGCTCGGTGTCTGTCTGCTCACCCGGCCCTGTCCCTCTGTCTTGCCGGTGCCGCTGTGTGTCCGTGCTTCCTGCACTGCATGCTGCTGCTCCAGTGTCTGGCACCCTGCCCATTCCCAGCCCAGTCATGCATCTTGGCGTCTGGCCTGGCTTCACTCCGCTCCGGCCCCAGTGCTAGCCCCGCACAGACCTGCCTCAACGAGGCACACTCCCGATCTGGGATAACTCACCCCCTCCCAGCCTGTGGATTCAGGGGGCTCCAATCCCGCCTGTGCTCCATCCTGGATTTCAGATGCCGGAATGCTGCTCCAGGCCGCTGTGGCAACACTACAGCCCTGCTCAGATTTGGGCCTGGTTGCTAAGTGGGTGGGCCGTGGTCCACCTGTGGCTATGCTCCTGGTGAGGCACAGCTCTCCTTACTGAGGTCTAACTTATGTGCTGAGGAGAACTAAGAGGGTAATTAGGCCATTATGCAGATGATACAAAAGGCAAAGGAAGGAAGTGAGCAGAGGTAGATAGGTCCTTCCTTCTCCCACCTCCCTCTGAAGCTGAGGACTCCCTATGACTGTAGGTGTAAGGCTATATACTGTATAAGGGTGGTGGAAACTAATTTTGTAAATAGACTGCATTGGGTGTTTTACGAGCACAAAGTCTCTGAGTCGTTTGTGGACTTGAACAGAGGCAGGACTGAACTGTTCCTCCCACAGGAAAATACAGTACCTAGCTATAAAAAGGGGAATAAGGACAACCCAGGGAATTATAGACCAGTGAGTTTAACTTTTATATCTGGAAAGATAGTGTAGCAAATAATAAAACAAATAAATTTGTAAATACACCGCACCCCCGCTAGAACGCGGGGTTTGGGTGCTATGCGCGGTACCGCGTTAACGCGGGGGGAGGGGAGGGCGTGTTGCCATGGATCCTAATGTAAACAATTTATTTTGGGATCCATGCGCGCCCTCGCGCGAATACCGAATTCGCGCTATAGTGGCGCGTGGTATAGCGGGGGTCTCCTGTACCTAGAAGATAATAAAGTGATTGGTAAAAAATCAACATGGATTTGTCAAGAACAAATCATGTCAGACTAACCTAATCTCTTTCTTTGACAGGTTAACAAGCCTTGTGGCTAGGGGGGAAGTAGTAGATGTGAAATACCTCGACTTTAGTAAGGCTTTTGATACAGTTTCACATGACCTTCTCATAAGCAAACTAGGGAAATATAGCCTAGACAAACCTACTATAAAGGTGGGTATACAGCTGGCTGGAAAATTGTACTCAGAGCAGTTATCAATGGTCCACAATCAGTCTGGAAGGGCATATCAAGTGGGGTCCAACAGGGATCTGTCCTGGGTCCAGTTCTAGTCAGTATCTTAATAAATGATTTGGATAATGGCATAGAGAGTACACTTATAAACTTTGTGGATGATACCAAGGTTGGAGGGGTTGCAAGTGCTTTGCAGGATAGGATTAGAATTCAAAATATCCTTGACAAACTGGAGAAATGATCTGATATAAGTCAGATGAAATTCAATAAAGACAAATACAAAGTACTACAGGTAAGAAGGAATTATCAATAGCATAAATACAAAATGGGGAATGACTGCTTAGGAAGGAGTACTGCAGAAAAGGAGCTGAGGGTTATAGTGAATCACAAACTCAGTATGAGTCAGCAATGTAATACAGTGCAAAAAAGTGAACACCATTCTTGGATTAGCAGGAGTGTCGTAAGCAAGACACAAGAAGTCATTCTTCCATTCTAGTCAGCACTGATAAGGTCTTAACTGGAGTATTGTGTCCAGTTCTGAGCACCACTCTTCAAGAAAGATGTGGACCAACTGGAGAAAGAGGAGACCAGCAAAAATGATTAAAGGTCTAGAAAACACTACCTACAAGGAAAGACTTAAAAAATTGGGTTTGTTTGATTTGGAGAAGAGAATTGTTAGGGTGGGACATGATAATGGTTTTCAAGTACATAAAATTTTGTTATAAAGAGAAGGAAGATAAATTGTTCCTCTTATCCACTGAGGACGGGACTAGAAGTAATGGGCTTAAATTGCACTAAGGGATGTTCAGGTTAAGCTAGGGTGACCAGACAGCAAATGTGAAAAATCGGGACAGGGGGTGGGGGGTAATAGGAGCCCATATGAGAAAAAAACCCCAAAATCGGGACTGTCCCTATAAAATCGGGACACCTGGTCACCCTAAAGCCCTGGATCAAATTACCTAGGTAGGTTGTGGAATCGCCATCATTGGAGGTTTTTAAAAACAGGCTAGACAAACCCCTGTCAGGGATAGTTGAGATAATACTTATTCCTGCCTCAGTGCAGGGGACTGGACTAGATGACCTGTCAAGGTCTTTTCCAGTTCTATATTTCTATGATTCTGTTTCCTTTTATAAGTTTTGATTTTCTCACCTTTCAGTTTCATTTAATGTCCCCTTGTTCTTGTGTTAGAAGACAGGAAGAACAGAAGTTCCCAATCTACCTTCCCTAGACCATTCTTTATTTTATAGACTTTTATCACATCACCTCTTATTCATTTCCTTTCTACAGTGAACAATCCCAGTCTTTTCAATCGCTCTTCCTATGAGAGTTTTTTCCTTATCCCTTCTCTGAACCCTCTGCAAACTCCTTTTGGAACTGGGGTGACCAGCACTGTGCAGTGTGTTCTAGTTGAAGGTGTAGCATTGATTTATATAATGGCAATATATTATTCTCCATATTATCTTTCATCCTGTTCCATATGCATCTTAATATTCTGTCTCCAGACATCCAGGAGGCCATAAATTATGCCTGGCTGCAGAAGTTCCCAAAGGGCTATCTTGCAGCAAGGGGATTGCTGGAGTGGAGCATGTTCCAGCCACATCCCTTCCCCCCGTGTATCCCTGCCCTGGGGGAATCCCTCACCAGCTGGTTCAATCAGCTTTTCACTTGCTTTGGATTGGTGAAGCGTTACAAAGAAGGCAGATCAGTGAGTTAGGATCTTCCCCTTAGTCTTTTCTTTTCAGCTAAATTAAACACCCTCATATACACATTTTTGTAATTATTGTAAAAATCAGGTGTTAAATGTGTTATTTTCAGACAAATAAAGCAATACAGTAAGTCTACTATGCGTTTTTAAAATAGCAAATGGTAGAAGCAACTGAGTTTAGCTGTCAAGAGGGTGTACATCACAGTGATGCCTAAAGCTGATATTTAGGCACTTAAATCTGGGGTTTAGGTGCCTAAATACGCTGGTGGGTCTGGGCCTAAAGGCTAAAGCATGCTCCCATTGAAGTCAATGGCAAAATTCACAGAGCCTTCAAAGGGAAGATAAAGGTCTTCAGTTAGGCACAGCATACCTGTGATAGAGAGAGAGACAGAGAGCCTAATTCTGATCTCACTTACCTGGGTGTAAGCCCTGAGTAATTTCACTGAAGCCATTGGGGATGCACGCGAGATAAGAATATGACACTTCCCCCCCCCTTTAAGAGGTACCAAGATAAAGCAGAAGTAAATGATGCAATTTCTGCTTTTCTTTTCAGACCATCCCTGGATGTCTGTGCCACAGATGAGAGAAGCAAGAGAAACACAGCCTTAACTGTGTGCAAGATGTACGCTCTTGACTGTATGGGCAGAAAATACTCTTTGACCAGTGAGGAAAACTGCAAAATGCCTGCCGCAGCTGCAAAACCTTGTGGCTCATGTCATTTGTGGGAAACATGTGATGGTAAGAGAGTCCTCATATTTAACGTGGGTGAATTAGGAGAAGCTGCCTGTGAATAAAAGAAAACCTGTATCCACTTGCACACTGGCCAGGACTCTGCTCCTGACTTGAGGTGCCTCCATTTACAAAATAGATATAATAATTCTTACCTACCTTCCGAGGTGTTCGGAACATAGGAATTGCCCTCCTGAATCAAAGCTGAGGCCCATCTAGTCCCGTGCCCTGTCTCTGACAGCGACCGGATGCTTCTATGCTGGAAAAAAGCCTGTAGAAAATAACTGTGGAATAATAGGGAAAATTTCTTGCTAATTCCCATTAATTAGAGGTTGGAGCATGAAATTTGATATCCCTTCTAGAACCTTTGGGGCGAAAGCTTGACTGCACTGAAGTAAATGGCAAAACTCCCATTGACTTCAATGGGGCCATGATTTCACCCCTGGAGTTTGTTATTAAATCCTTGCTCATCTTAACTCTGGATGTTGTCACTATCCATGGCAATGTTCAGTCCTTTTCTGAATCCCGCAGAGTGCTCGCCTTCAGTGTTATCTTGTGGCAATGAATTCGTGGCTAATTTCACATTGTGTGGAAAAAGTACTTCCTTTCATTGGTTCAAAAATTGCTGCCTTTCAGTTTCATTGAACGTCCCCTTGTTCCTTCATTATGAGAAAAGGTGAAGAGAAGTGCCTGGTCTATGCTCTCATACATACTTAGGGTGACCAGATGTCCCAATTTTATAGGGACAGTCCCGATTTTGGAGTCTTTTTCTTATATAGGCTCTGATTACCCCCCACCCCCGTCCCGATTTTTCACATTTGCTGTCTGGTCACCCTATACATACTCATACATTATACTCTCTTTTTCTAAAATAAACAGTTCCAATCTTTTCAATCTGTCATCAAATAGAAGTTCTTCCAGGCTCCTAATTATTCTTATCACTAGTCTCTGAATCTCCTCTGTTTCTGTTACATCTCTTTTGACCTAGGGTGACCAGAATTAGTGTTTGTAAAGTGCTTTGAGATCCCCACATGCATACTAGTTGTTATGTTTCTTACAATAAAACTCTATCAAAACATATTTTTATCTCTTGATCCTTAGCAAACACTGTTTTGAAAATAGCAAACAACAATAGAAAATTCTATAAAGAATTAAAATAGAAAGGGAAGAAATCAGGCAAAGAGTAAACAAATAGTCAAAATAACTAAGCCTTAAATAAGGACAAGTGGACTAAGGTTAAACCTAAAAAAACCACACAAATGGAAAAGAGATCTCATACCCCTTATTGTTTGTATGTTGATATTTAGGCCCTGATCCTGTGAACGCTTATGCATGTGCATGCGTTTACTTATGTAAGCAGATCCATTGACATCAGTGAGATTAGTTATTAGTAAAATTATACATATATGTAGCGTTTGCAGGATCAGGGCTTTAGCTTGTTACTCTCTGGAGCAGGGACCTGTCATCTTATATGTTTTTTAAGCCTCTAGTCCACCAGATAAATAATAAATCATGCTAGTATTTTTTTCAAGCAGTAATTTCAAATGGGTAGGAGAGAGCTGTGCTCTCAGTCGTCCTCAGCAAGCACTGCTCAGACTAGCAGCAGCCCCAATACACACTTACGACTCCTGTTGCAATAGAACTGCTGTTTGAATGTGCTTGTAGTTTTTCCACTGAACCCGAATATTGATTAACATCTGATCAGGAGCAGGAGCTCCTACAAATTGCTGTTACTGGGACAATTTCTGATAGCCAGGCAGTTCTGAGTCTGTTTTTCTTTCAGTGGATGAGATACTAATATTGGTGTGTGTGTTTTTTTAAGCTCAAACCAACACATGTGTGTGTCGAGAAGCTGGGCAATGCGATGAGGGAGGAATAAGCATTTGCGTTGAAGTGAATGGGAAAGTCACCAGTAGGACAATGACTGAATGCGAGGCTGGTCTCCTCAAGTGCCGGGGGGAAAATGTCACCCCTGTCAGCATAAGATCCTGTGATGTACAGTAAATAAGATATTTTATGGTTCATTTTGCTTATTGCCATGGGATATGTCAAAATGTCAATAGTTGGGCAGGTAATGCTTAAAAGTGCCTTTGAGTTTGTTTTTTCCTTTCTATGTACATAAAACCGTATTCTATCCAATGTAGGGCCTGACATGAAGCCCACTGAAATCCATGCCGGTCTTTTCATTAGCCTCATTGGGCTTTGAATCAGTCCCATTGAAGCTAAAATAAGGGCTATAGGTCTAGGCCTATGGCTTGGAATTGGCAAGTCTGCTTTACATCTCCCTCTGGGTTAAAAATGTTCCAAAATTGGCCTTGATCCTGCATCTTATTTTCTGCAGGCGCATGGAACAATTTGTAGACTCAGTCTAAATCTGCAAAGACCAAGATTCTATTTATAAAGTGTGATTGATTTAAGTGTCTAAAGCATGTAAATTAGTTTGAAAAACAAACAAACAAACCCACAAATGCACACATACACTGATTGGACTAGATAGCTTCCCTGTGAAGCAACCAGGGAAAAGAATGGCCCATTAATGCAATAAGAGATATGATTATTCCCTTTTAATGAAGTAACTTTATTACCATTTTGCCTTATTCAATTAAGCACACTGCATGCACAGCACTGTACCTATCACTGAGCCTGAAGCATTTATAAGTAAAAGCAATGTGCACTAATAATGAAGACAGCTTGAAATAAGGAAAAGAATTAATATACTGTAGCTTCTTCTATGCAATTCTGCTTAATACAAACATAACCATATATTTCACATGATCTTAACTTTCACCGAGAGCTAAACTTTCAAACATAGACAGCTAAGTTGAACTTGCCAAAATGTATTTGTATATTTGCAAAATATGAATTTACATATGGAAAAGTATCTAGCAAAATCTGTTTTCAAAGGAAAATTTTCTCAAGGTGGGTTGCTTTGGGGAGGTGTCTTCTAATAGAAATGGAGAAAAACTGCACTCAGTCTCCTTGGAGGTACTTTGGGGCAATTTCTTAAGGAAGGAGGCTATCCAATAAAGGTGATGTCTTGTACACCGCAGCTTGTGAACCTAAACTCTGCAAACAAGCAACATGCACCTACCTGTTTTATACATGCAATGGCATGTTTGCAGGTATACAGACATACGTTGCAAGTGCAATTTAGGTGCCTGTGTTTGAAAATACCCTTCCCCTCCGCCCTCCCCCCCCCAAACACACATTTTTTTCCTCATAGTTACTCTTAGATCGAAACAAGGACATGGGCTGGGGGCTGAGTAGCAAGATGGATGATCAAATGAGTAGGATAAAATTGTGAAACTTGTACGTTTTTAAAGCAATGGATTTATATTTATAATTAAATGCTTATCAAACATAACAGGTCCTGTCATTTCTCCATACAATGACTATTGACTTATTTGTATGTGTGGTTGACCTGCGTAAACCCTACCTCAGCTTGAAAAGCTCCATTCTGTGCTAGTACTGGAAATGAGAATTATGAAGCCAGAGGAAGACACTTATTTGCATACTAGGCCTCTCAATACTTTACCAGCTCACATATTTTCACAGAAGTGCCCTAGCTTCAGAAGTAAACTTAAAGCTCTGGACATGTTTATTTGTGCAGCGAGGTTTCTTCCCCCTGGAGCGATTCTCCTACATTTATCATTTGACCCTTGGACATCCTGATTCACCACTAAAGCGGCTCTTATACAAGAACATATTTTGTTGGAGAGCAAAGTGTTGTCAAGTTTCCACATCCCAATCATAAAAGGCCAGGTTTGGCAGCCCTCACTCAGGCTGAGTATTGCTTACTCACATGAGCAGTCTCTTTAAATTAGTAATTTGACCTGTTTGAGCTGGAACCACATTTAACAACCATGTTCTAGCCTTTAACTGGATCAAATTCTATGGACTGTGTTATGCAAGAGATCAGTCTCATGGTCCCCTCTGGCCGTAAAATCTATGAATCTGATGCTCCAACCTGTGCTGGCCAGTGTGCAACAATAAGGACCTGACTAACTTGCAAATGTCCTGTGTCAGAGCACAGTGTTATGACACGTTTTTTCCTTCCACACAGGCTCTAAAGCACTACTGTGTCATAATAAGGTATCATAGCATGGTACCTTTTGTAGTGTAAACAGGCCCAAAGAGAATCCCTGGAACAATTAAAAGGCATGGCTACACAGAACATTTTACTAAGTCAAGGGCAGGGCTTAAATTCAGCTGGAGCTGTCCGGAGCAGAGCTCTGGTAAATATTTTCAAACATTGTCTCCAGCCCGATGCTGTTATGGTTCTGAACCAGGGGGTCTGCAGCCCACTGAGGGGCTGTGGGTCGGTTTCAGAGGGTCAATGCCCCCCCCCCCAGGAGCTGAAGCCCTGAGAGCCCCCCCCCCTCCCCGCAGAACTGAAGCCCCGAGCCCCAGCATGCCCCGTGGGCTCTGGGAATTAGTCTATGAGAATTTAAGTCCTCATCAAGGGATTGTGTATTAAGGTCATAATCCCCTGACCAGTTGTAGACAGGAACTATTCATGCTATAGCCATGTTACTGAACTATGATGCCTGTTTATTTGTTGTTTGAATAGATTATCGCATGGATTGGCTGTATACCACCAAAACCATGTGGTCAGACCATAGGAAAGAAGCTAGAACATGTTTTTAAAGCATGGTTATTAAACAGATTTTCCCCACCAGCATTGCTTAGCCAAACTGTATTAGGAACTAATTGAGATGGAACCATGCTTAAACACAATTTCCAAACACAGTTTAAAGACCAGGCCAGAGGAGACCTAAAGATCTATGGATGGTGGCTCTCCTGAATTCTAGGCCAGGTCTACACTAGGACTTTATGTCGAATTTATCAGCGTTAACTCGATGTAATCCCTCACCCGTCCACATTAGGAAGCAGTTTATTTCGACAGTAAGGGCTCCTTGAATCGATTTCGGTACTCCACCCTGACGAGGGGAGTAGCGCCAAATTCGAAATGGGCATGTCGAATGCGAGGTACTGTGGACGGAATTCGACGCTGATAGCTCCGGGAGCTATCCCACAGTGCACCACTTGGTGGACGCTCAGGGCAGTATTTTGTACTCGGATGCTCTGACCTGCCACTCAGAGAAATCCCCGCGAAAATGTGAATGCTTTTTCCTCTGTGGCCATTTTGAATCCCATTTCCTCTTTGGACATTGTGGCGAGCTCAGCAGCACTGGCAATGATGCAGAGCTCTACAGCGGTGGTTTCGATGCCATCACTGAATAGAAAGAGAGCTCCAACATGGAGTGATCGTGAGGTTTTGGATCTCATCGCTGTGTGGGGCGATGAATCAATCCTAGCCGAGCTCCGTTCAAAAAGACGGAATGCCAAAATTTACGAAAAGATTTCCCAGGCTATGACGGAGAGAGGGTACAGCCGGGATGCTACGCAGTGCCGCGTCAAAATCAAGGAGCTACGTCAGGCGTACCAAAAGACCAAAGAGTCCAACGGACGCTCCGGCTCAGCGCCTCAGACTTGCCGATTTTACGAGGCACTGCACGCCATGCTCGGTGGTGCGGCAACAACTACCCCGCCAGTATCCGTGGACACCGATGACGGGGTCCATTCTACGGACACATCGGAGGAGGTTTTCGCTGACGGCGAAGAAGACGATGGAGGGCAGGGGGACGAAGCGATCGAAAGTGGTCACCCTGGAGATTTCCCCGACAGCCAGGAACTATTCCTCACCCTGACTGCGCTGCCCTTCGAACACTCCCAAGCCAGCATTCCTGACCAGGAATCAGGAGAGGGATCATCAGGTCAGTGTGTTAGACATTTATTTTCAATACAATAGTTATGGTGTGATAGCGCTCTGTAACTGTGGCTTCATTGGCCTTATGCGCTTCAGCTTTGAGTCGCTTTCCCGTGCAACTATTCGAAAAGTCTGTCAATATGTATGGGGATAGAGGTGTAATCACCAGCAGAGATCTCAGAGAAGCTGTCTTGCAGGTACAGCGATAGTTTGTTTAGCACGTTCACTGGGAGAGCTGCCTTATTGTCTCCTCCATGGTAGGATACTTTCCCGCGCCATGCAAGCAGCAGGTACTCTGGTATCATTGCCTTGCATAGCATGGCAGCATACGGCCCCGGGGTTTGCTTGCATTGACGCAGCATGCACTCTTTCTCTGTCTCCGTAATCCTCATCAGAGTGATATCAGTCATGGGGTCCTGGTTCAAATGAGTGGTATAATTAGTATACTGCATGCTTCCTTTTCCCCTTACAGACAGACACCCGGCTGTTTACGGTAACGCGTGGTGGTAGTGTGTCGGGAGCAAAACCAGTACCACATATCGGTGCGCGGGTAGGGACAGTCCCAGGGAGCGGCAACGCTAAACCGGGGATAGGATAGGCGAGCCGTTCACGCTGAGCGGTTCGCGGGCATTTTAGATTCCCTGGAGCAGCCACGCGGAGGGGGGGAAGGGTAGGCGAGCCGTTCATGCTGAGCGGTTCACGGGCATTTTTGGTTCCCTGGAGCAGCCACGCGGATGGGGGGAAGGGTAGGCGAGCCGTTCATGCTGAGCGGTTCGCGGGCATTTTTGGTTCCCTGCAGCAGCCACGCGGAGGGGGGGGGAAGGGTAGGCGAGCCGTTCACGCTGAGCGGTTCGCGGGCATTTTAGATTCCCTGGAGCAGCCACGCGGAGGGGGGGGAAGGGTAGGCGAGCCGTTCACGCTGAGCGGTTCGCGGGCATTTTAGGTTCCCTGGAGCAGCCACGCGGAGGGGGGGGAAGGGTAGGCGAGCCGTTCATGCTGAGCGGTTCGCGGGCATTTTTGGTTCCCTGGAGCAGCCACGCGGAGGGGGGGGAAGGGTAGGCGAGCCGTTCATGCTGAGCGGTTCGCGGGCATTTTTGGTTCCCTGGAGCAGCCACGCGGAGGGGGGGGAAGGGTAGGCGAGCCGTTCATGCTGGGCGGTTCGTGGGCATTTTTGGTTCCCTGGAGCGGCAACGCGGACTGGGGGGTGGTTTAGGACAGCCGCCGTAGATTATCGGTTTGGCCAGCAGCATTTCCTGCCCGCCGCCAGGAACACTGAGGGAGACATGGGAGTAGAGCACTGCTGTGAAGCAATCTCGCAGCAGTCCTAAGTCAGCACCTTACCATGGTTTTCAGAGAGGTGATTTTCTGTGTACGGCAAGGCTTCTGGGATCCGTATACCGGGACCCCAGACACTCATTCAGCCTTAAGGCATAGTATTTGACCTTGTAGTACGTGTACATGTGATAGGCACTGTGTTTGGTCCTATTCACGGTGAAAGAGTATGGTCATTGTTCTTGAAAAAGTATCATTCTGAGGAATTCACTCCCTTTCATTTATCCCACAGCTGTGAGTGTCTCCCACCCAACCCGTGCCTCTCCCACCCACGGCCTAGTCCAGATAAGGCGGCGCAAAAAGAGAACCAGGGACGACATGTTCTCAGAATTAATGATGCTGTCACAGAGGGAGGCGGCACACCGCAGAGAGGAGTTTGCACGGTACGAGCGAGCAGCCAGGGAATGGGAGCAGAGGGCTGAAGCGCGCGAGGACAGGTGGCAGCAGGAGGATCAGCAGGCGACCCAAACAATGCTGGGAATCATGAGGGAGCAAACAGACACGCTCCGGCGCCTAGTGGATGTTCTCCAGGACAGGAGACATGAGGAAAGAGCACCTCTGTATGTTCTTTCAAGCCGCCCTCCCCCACCACCAAGTCCAGTGGCTTCCTCCCCAAAAGTCACTAGGACAAGGGGAGCCAGGGTGCGTGGAAATACTCAATCCACCCCTGCAGACCGCTGCAGTAGTAGAAGGCTGTCATTCCCTAAACCTTAGACTTTTCCCTCCTCTCCATCCAGCAGCACCCCTGAGCACCTCCCTTCCCAGGTCCCATGTTAAGTTACTGTTCTGTTGAATAAATCTGGTTTTTTGGTTCACCAATGTTTCCCTGAGTGTTTTAAATGGGACCGTTTGTATGTCTGGGTAGTGGTTAACATGTTTTGTAAGTGCAGATAATGGGAGCAGAAACGAGGGTGCACACAGGGTAACTGCGGAAGTGACAAGCACAGTACACATTGCATGCATTAAGCACACCTGTCCTTCGTTGTGCAGGTTTATACGTTGTAAACCTGGGGATTGGGGGTTGGGTGGTGCACTTTATGTTTGGGGAGGGTGGTCGCTGATCTTTTGCGGCTGACAGTAGCCTGCTGGATAGATCAGTGCACCGTGGGATCCGTAGGCGATAGTCACAACGTAAAAGGCACATAGACAACACCACACACACATGGGATTAGGAGAGGTTGATTGTCCCTTTAAGCAAGCGGAACACCTCTTGGCACTGCGCTTTGGGCAGGGTAAAGAGCTTCCCCTTTGAAGGGAAGTGTCCCCCAACCAAACCGCCCCCCAACCGCCGTATGCCTCCACGGTGATAATCATTACCCAATAAGAAGTACAGGAAAAGGTTCACACAAAAAAATCTTTCCTTTACTGTGACTTTACAGCGTTGAACCAAGGAGGGGGAAGGGGGTTGGTAATGGGAGGATGGGCAACGGGACATGTGTAAAGGGACAGGGGAAGGTCCAGTATCTGTTTACGGAAGTGTAGCAGTCAATGGTTAACCCGCTCTGTCTGGAAGCGAGCTTTCAAAGCTTCCCGGATGCGCACCGCCTCCCGCTGTGATCTTCGAATGGCTCTGGTGTCTGGCTGAGCGTAATCTGCTGCTAGTCGATTTGCCTCAACCTCCCAGCCCTGCATAAATGTCTCCCCCTTGATCTCACAGAGATTGTGGAGCACACAGCACGCTGCAATCACAATGGGGATATTTTTAGGGCTGAGGTCGCAGCGAGTAAGTAAGCTTCGCCATCTTGCCTTGAGACGGCCAAAGGCACACTCCACCACCATTCTGCACTTGCTCAGGCGGTAATTAAAGAGCTCCTTTTCAGTGTCCAGGGCTCCCGTGTATGGCTTCATGAGCCATGGCATTAGCGGGTAGGCAGGGTCCCCCAGGATCACTGTTGGCATCTCCACATCCCCAACAGTGATTTTGTGGTCGGGGAAATAAACCCCCTGTTGCAGGCGTCTAAACAGACCAGAGTTTTTGAAAACACGAGCATCATGAACCTTGCCTGGCCACCCAACATTGATGTTCGTAAAACGTCCCTTGTGGTCCACTAGTGCTTGCAGAACCATAGAAAAATAGCCCTTTCGGTTAATATACTGGCCGCCCTGGAGCTCCGGTCCAAGGATAGGGATGTGTGTCCCATCTATGGCCCCACCGCAGTTTGGGAATCCCATTGCAGCGAAGCCATCTATGATCGCCTGCACGTCTCCCAGGGTCACTACTTTCTGGAACAGCAGGTCAACGATTGCACGGGCTACCTGCATCACAGCAACCCCCACGGTAGACTTGCCCACTCCAAATTGGTTCGCTACTGACCGGTAGCTGTCAGGGGTTGCAAGCTTCCACAGGGCTATGGCCACTCGCTTCTGGACACTGAGGGCAGCTCGCATCCGGGTGTCCTGGCGCTTCAGGGCAGGGGACAGCAACTCACAAAGTTCCATAAAAGTGCACTTACGCATCCGAAAGTTTCGCAGCCACTGGGACTCATCCCATACCTGCAGCACTATGCGGTCCCACCAGTCAGTGCTTGTTTCCCTTGCCCAGCATCGCCGTTCCACGGGATCAACATGACCCATTGCCACCATGATGTCTAGGGGCCGGGGTCCAGCGCTTTGCAAGAGATCAATGCCCCTTTCAGAGTTTAAGTACTCCCGGAGATTACGTTGTCTCCTCTCCCGATTTCTCTGCATCAGAGTCTGGAAAAGGTGCGCTATAAGGCGCGAGTTGTTGGCTACGGACAGGACAGCTGCGATAATCGCGGAGGGCTCCATGCTCACTGTCCAGTGGCGTCCGAGCTATCAGCCACAGGAAAAGGGCGCGAATTCATTCCCCGCCGGCGCTTTCACGTTGGGAAGGCGGAAGTGTGGGTCGAGTGACGAAATTTACGTATACCGACCCTTGACACAATTTCGTTCCCACAAGGCACTGGGGGCTACACCCAGAATTCCAGTGGGCAGGCGGGACTGTGGGAACTGTGGGATAGCTACCCACAGTGCACCGCTTGCAATGTCGACGCTTGCCCCCCTACTGTGGACTCGGACATTCGAAAAAAGATCCCTGGTGTGGATTCGAACAATCGACCTGGAAATATCGGGTTCACAAGTTCGGTTTCACAGAAATCGAACTAGTACCGTAGTGTAGACATACCCCTAGAGACAAAGCAGGATTCTGTGCATGCTCATTTGCATAGCTACACTCACCTGGTCAGGTAAAATGGGACCCACATTTGAACCAGTCCTTGTTTAGGTTTTGCAAACCATACCTGGTTTAGGTTCAAATCAATCCGCAGCCGCGGACTGTGGAAAATTTGCATCCAGATCTAGGGCTTCCTCCTGATGTCATTGAAATTCAATGAATGATATCTCATGGACTGGAGTGGTGTAGGAGCAGCTCTCTTGACTTTGCAGCTAAGGCTTCTCTCTAACTAAAACCAAGCCAGCTCGAATATTGCTCCTCCCAAATATATTAAGTCCAAGCTTCGAAGCAGATTTCATTATTTTGTCTGGAAGCTTAATTTGGTTGCAGAATGTCTCAGCTGTTCTGTTTAGTAAAGGGTGTCATAAATATAAAGGGAAAGGTTTAAGAAGCTCTAATACACTACTATAAAATTATCTTACCTGTAAAGGGTTAAGACTTAGGTAACCTGGCTGGCATCTGACCAATAAGGGGACAAAATACTTTCAAATCTTGGGAGGGGGGAAGGCTTTGTGTGTGCCTCTTTGTCTGAGTCAGTGTGATCTTGGAAAACAAAAAGAACCTACAAAAAATCTATCTCCTCCAAAACCAGCCTCATCAAACCTTCCATATTTCGAGAAAGTTAGTCAGCATTGCAAATAGGTTTTGTTTGTTTTGCTTGGTGAGCTTTCCCTGTGTTAGAGGGAGGGGTTATTCCTGTTTTTTCTGTAACTTTAAGGTTTTGTCCAGAGGGGGAATCCCTCTAAGTTTGAAAATTAAGTACCCTGTAAAATAGTTACCATCCTGATTTTACAGAAATAATTTTTACCTTCTTTGTTTTAATAAAATCCTTCTTTTAAGAAGCTGACTGTTTTCTATGGTTCTAAAACCCCAGGGGTGGGTTTTTAGATCACTGTGTAACCAATTGATTAGAAGATTATTCTCAAGCTCCCCAGAAAAGGGGGTGTACGAGCTTGAGAGGGTATTTTGCGGGGAAGGGGAACTTCAAGTGGTTCCTTTCCCAGGTTCCTGTTTAAAACACTTAATGGTGGCAGTAAAAGAAGCATTTCTCAGGGTGCAGGGAATTTTGTGCAGGGTGCAGGGAATTAAAACCTTGAGGGTTTTAACCTAAGCTGGTAAAAATAAGCTTAGGGGGTCTTCATGCAGGTCCCCACGTCTTTACCCTAAAGCTCAAAGTGGGGAGGGAACCCTGACAAAGGGTTTTAGGATGCTCTGTCAGGATAAGGTAGGATGTGAATCTAAGTTGTCGGGTTTTGGCTTTCCTGTTATCCATAATAAAATACTTTAATGATTCTGATTGATTGCTTTGCCAATTTTCCTAGTTAGAAATCCTGTTTACCAAGTTTTGCCATCGGGGGAGCTTTCCACGGGAGGACTGGTAAAAATGATAAATTCCTAAACTTTGCCTTTCCCTTGATGAGGGAAGAAAGCTCCATCAGTGCAGAACTAATGCAATGGAAAGTGTCACTGGATTTCTCCAGGCAGAACATTCTTTGGGGTAGAACAGCTCCAAGCTTTACTGCATAACTAGATTTCAGTCTGTCATAAAAGGGCAAGCAAAGAGCACAAAGCTGATACAGGAGTTCTGGTATTAAGGGAAATATGGATACTAGAAAGATTCCACGGCCCTGTAATGATCATTTATTTATAAAGATAATTTTCCATTGACATAATTTTATTTTTGATTGCAAATGAGGCCAGCAGATAATAACAGCAGCTAATATGTTGCACCTCTGTATTGCCTTTTTATCCAAGATCTCAAATCAATAAACAAACACTGGTCAATTAAACCTCACTGTCTGAATGGAAACCCTAGATCTGAACACTCCCAGACTTGATGTGTGTATTTGGAAATAAAATTCAGATCTGGATCCAAGTTTTGCAGCTGCCCCCTATTTCTACCAGGAGCCAACCTAAACCTCCAGATTAGAAAAGCCACAAACTCAGTAGGGTTCAAAATTTGCATCTTGGGCCACTCTCCATTCACAATGCCTCTATGTGAAGGGATCACTTTACCTGCTGGCACCACTGAAATGAAGCAGAATCTATGATGGAACAAGAAAGCTGTTTAACAGCTCACAGCTATATTGCACAGCATTTTAGGGCAGGGAGCGAATTTCATATTCAACAGAAATTGCAGGGGGGATTTGGGGTTTGCAGAATGTAGTTACCTGCGTTAGAATCAGGCCACCTCCACCAGCATTGTGCCCCTATCATCATACTGTGGCAATGATTCAGTATCAAATCAGAAAGAAGAGTGCATTTACTGAATTACCACACCACAGCTTGTCACACTGTTAACCCATCCTCCCTTGTCTGTTACCATGTATTTGCACTTAGCTCAAGGGGTCTGCAGTATGGGTGGGACATCTAGATGCTATTGTAATCCACTTATTAAAGAATAATAATTTCCTGTGGTTTCCAATCCAAGTACTGATGTACATAAGAACAGCCATAGTGGGTCAGCCCAGTGGTCCAGCGAGCCCCATGTCCTGTCTTCCTACAGTGACCAATGCCAGATGCTTCAGAGGGAATGAACAGAACAGGCAATCATTGAGTGATCCATCCCCTGTAGTCCTCTCCCAGATTCTGGCAAACAGAGGCCAGCAACATTCAGAGTATGCGGTTACAGCCCTGACCATCTAGGCTAATGCCATTGATGAACCTATCCTCCATGATGTGGTCTATTGCATCTTAGATTATTATATCTAGGGAGTCACAACACAAACTGTTGTGTATGCAGATTGTAAACGTGTAGGTGTGTGTGGCCCTCCCTCGCTGTCTGTCTCTGAGGGAGGCCTTGCCTCTTGGTTGTCACTCCCCTGGAATAAGAGTTTTAGACAAGGGGGGAAGTTAGCAGTCTTGGGGCTCAATCCTGCCGGCGGGGTTGAGCAGTGAGTGGTTCAGGGGCCCAAGCCCTCAGACAGGGCAGGGCACCAACAGTCTTAAGACCAACCCTCAGGCAGGGTAGAGCCTGGTATAGTCTGGGAACCCAGGCCCTCAGACAGGATGGGGCCCTGAGCACCATCTAGGGCCCCAACACTCCGGCAGGGCAGACCAGTGAATAATCCGGGGACTCCAACCCGCACACAGGGCAGGATACCAGCTGTCTAGGGCTCCAGCCCTCAGGCAGGGCAGAGCAGTGAATAATCCGGACCCCAACCCTCAAGCAGGGCGGGATACTTATTTTTTTGTGATATGTGGGCACCTACAAGCTCCAACGGAGAACAGGCCCCATTGTACTAGGTACTGTACAGACACGCAGGAAGAGATAGTCCCTAGGGAGTGTACAGTCTAAATAGACAAGACAGATGAAGGGTAGGAAAAAAAAGGTGTATTATCCCCACTGTGCAGATGGGAAACCAAATCACTGCGAGAGTAATGTCCAATGTCCCGCAGCAGTCTGGAGCAAAATTGGGAATTAAACCCAGGCCTCTTTCTCATGTGTCTGTACCAGACTTGGACTGGCTACAGAGCTTGCTTATATGCACACCAGATGTGCTCAAGACCTTTTAATGCTCCACCAGGTAATGCGCTGAGGTTAGCTTTAATAAGGTATTTTACACACAGTGCCACCTAGTGGCTGATCATTGTAATACAGTTTAGCATTCCATTACATTCCTGACTCCCCATCAATGCCTTAAAACAAAAGACCCCTCTCCCCTTCCCCTAATTTACAGGGTTGTTCATGGACACAGTGAATTTTAAGCAATAAAATATTAATAGAGATTAATTTTGAATTTATAAACATGAGTATTTGCACTGGAAACTTGATTCAAATAGTTCGAGTAAGGAACATGCAACACATATGTTCTTTGAAAATGAATCAACATAACTTGAATTTGAGAAAATAATCTTCTCCCAGAGAGGAGAAAAAAAACCCACACCCAGGTGCAGTAAATCCAATAGATTATTTGCCCTGAAATATTTGGTCTGCTCTAATGTAACTGGAAGGCTGCAGAATATTAGCCCCTCAGTGCACAGATTGTTATTCCTAGGTTACAGATCTGCAGTCTCTACCCTTTTCCTGTGAGCAGCTGGCATGAAATGTGAATTGACAAAGATTTTATTGCTCTGGGTAGAAGCAGCCTCCTTACACTGCTGGAGGCAAAAAGAAAACCATATTTAGTGGAAAATTCCTGATAAATAGCACACAGATAATAGAAACCCAGTGATCTATGCCATAAAAATAGGAAAATGTCCATAGAAAATAGCATGGTACCTTAAGAAAGCCTGGAAATACTTGCTCAAGAAACAGTTCAAAGAAACGAAATTATAGTGCTGTATAATTATATTCCAGCACACAGAGATCTCCACATTTACAAAATAAACTACTGCCTGACTGAGATAAGACAGAATAGTGTGGCTGGGTGAACTTAAAACAGTTCACTCTGGCTAATCCCTTTAAGTCTGGGATACTTATCTGCCTCATCTGAACCTTCTGAGGGTGCTCTTGTCCTTCCTTTCTCCTCCTGTCTCTCCACCCTGTACTCCACCCTCTCTGTCTCCCATCCTTTCCCCTCCTTCTTCTCACCCCAACCAGATGTTTCCTCTTGTTTCCATTCCCATTCCCTCTACCTGACCCCAGAAGTTCCCTGTCTTTGATGATATTCCGTTTGTGCAAAGTCAGTTCAGAAATTTCTCCGCTGGACTCTGGTCACATGTTCTTTCAAATCTCACATACTCTGCATGTCCCCAGCTCAAAAATGCTCAGAATGTACTGAATTCTGTTCCTCCTGATTGAAACTCTGGGGAAACTGTGGAACCATGAGATTTTAAGACATCAATTTCCATTTAAAAATTGTTAGACCAGCTGAGACCACAATAAAGAATCAGCAAAGTTAAGAAGTGAGCAAGGAGGTGGTAAGTTTATTCAAAATCAGCTCAACCTACAGCAATAACAAAATGGTTGGGTTCATTTGAGATTTTTTTACTGGGGATTGGACTGATTAGGTCAGTTCATTCATCCCTTCACAATGTGTCTCTGCTAGCCACACATCGGGGCAGAAGCTAGCAGGAACCTTCTGGAGAGTCAAACCTGTTCTCAGTCCTGGCGCTGTTATTTGCTCCAGTGGAATATTGTACAGCAGTTTGGGGCAGATGTTGGTGTACCCATCTCCTTGATTCAGAACTGAATACAGCCACCCATATCATTAGTGGTTGCCTTAGTCACACATTCATACCTAATTTATATGTGTTGGCTTATATAGCTCCTCCAGAGCATCAACAAGAGGCCATCACTCTTAAAACTGCACGGGGGACTATGACAAATGAAAACAAGCTGCTGCACATAAGGCTGACAATGGTTCCAATAAGCAACACGTCTCACAAGAAGATCTGCCCACCTCCAGAAGAAAATATCTACCGCTGCAGCTCCTGCTGACGTGTCATGACTGACTTTGCGACCTTCTTTTTAATCAGCTTGTCATGCATTCATGTCCAGAGCTGCCCATCCAGTGCTGCCAGTCCAGTGCCAATGTTGGGTGAACAATGGCATATCAGGGCCAATAGCTATGTCCTAACAGAGTAGCAGCAGCTGTGGGATAGAAGCCCTAATTCACACCCACCTGTTTACAATCTGGGAGGCTGATCCTGGATTGGCTCAACAGACTGCTGACTGGAATGGCCAGAATAGCTTCCCTAATGCAGAATTTTGGCTTAGCCCAATCTTCACAGTGTGACTGCAGCGCAGCAATACAGATGGTCAAGCAGAACTGGAGGGGCATCTGCAACTGTTTGCTACCCTTGAGGATGCAGCAGCTAGATGGCTGAATAATCTAGATAATGACTTGTGACACCCACAGAAGAAAAAGCGATAAAGGGTCCTGTGGCACCTTATAGACTAACAGAGGTTATAAGGTACCACAGGACCCTTTGTCGCTTCTACAGATCCAGACTAACACGGCTACCCCTCTGATACACAGAAGAAAAAGTTTTCTTTTTGCCGGTGAGGATCTTCAGGGATTGGTTTGGGGACGTATTTTTCATATATTCAGCAGTGATTGTGAAGGGAAGGTTCATAGAACAATGGGGAAGTTTGCAGAGGATATTAAGCTGTTCAAACTGTAGAAAAAACAAGAAGACTATGAGAAATTGCAGCAAAACTTAACCTTATTGGGGAATTGGGCAATACTGTGATAGTTTAAATTTAATGCTGACAAAGACAAAATAAACTTCTTGAATATGTTGATGGGCTCTGAGTTCACAGGATACTCTGAGCACAGAGACCCGGGAGTCATCATCACAGACAGCTCAACAAAAAACATGTGGAGCTACTCAGGGTCTGCTGCTACGTGTCAGCCTTTTGGACTGTTTTGTTTTGTTCAGACTGTTGGGGACTAAACCGGTTCATGGTTATTACATGTTTTGACTGACGATTTACCTGTGTGTCTTGCTTCATTTTTTTGGTAGTTTGGGATTGCAGTTTTGGGGTGCATCTCAGTGTAACAACCCTTTAATGACCCAGCAACCACTGACAGAGTTCAAAGTTATTCTTTGGGCAGTTTAATGGGGACACCACCCTCCCAGGCTGTGATGTTTCTCACCCCGCTCTCCAGAAACAGCCAAAAATAAAAGTAAAACCAAACCCTTTGTCCCTGAATTCTGGATTATGATTGGTTCTGGTAGTAGCTTCCAGTTTGTTATATCTGCATCCAGGACTTCAGGCAATCTGGGAACTGGAGTCCTGAGCCTCCATTGTCCAGGGGCAAGTCCCCATTGAGTCTTAGCATAATATGTCAGGGACAAATAATTCCTGAGGGGTTACATTTAGAACAAACACATTTTAGAGACAACATAGCAAAACCAATATAATGGACCATACACATACACCTTAGGGATAAGCTAGGTATCACTCTCTGGATCTGGAAAGGCCCTACTGCTTAGATGCCCTCCACAGAGTCTCGCTCTCTCTCTCTGTTAGCTTGTCTCTCTAGACAGCTTCTGACAAGTGACTGCCCATCTCTTCTCAGAGGGCTTTTAACTATTTAGCATTCTTTTGAGCTCCAAGTTCCCAGGCTGGCAAAAGAAACTTTCATCTTCCTTCAAGACAGGGTGCAAGGGCCTTGAAGTGGATACTTTTACACATTGTCTTTCCAATGTGAGACTGGGTATTCTTAACTGGGTAGCCATTGTGTTGCTTCCCTGTTTGTTCTCTTCACAGCCCCCAATCAAAATTAAATTAATGCAGTCAGGAAGGAAGTCCTTATAATCAAATACACCATAACTTCTCCTCACTGACCCGGTCACATATAGTGCTCCTAAAATTGTTACATCTCGCTATTCATAACATTACATATAAGCTCCACTTCTCCCAGACTGTGCAATTACTTCTCCATGCAATTTGATGCTCCAGTCTTGCAATTAATTATGGAGTAATTACTGCACATGGCTATTGACCAGGTAGAATAAAATGTTATTGATTTTTCTCTCTCTGTACTACCAGAGATGGGATAGATTTGGCTTAACACCAGAAAGGATGGATTCTGGCCCTGGGGGGTGTGAGGCATATTGGATTCTTTTCTGACCGAATGCTTGAGCGTATTAGCTCATTTAGGGTTCAGATTTCTATTTCAGGAACTCTCTCTCTCTGTGTATTCCTTAGGGATTTTTTTTCCATTTATTGTTTAGGTTCTGTAAAGTCATTGGACCGAATTCTGCCCTGACAGGAGCAGACATAACGGTTGACTCATTTTAGCACTGGTAATGTTTGCTATAAAATTATTTTTGCTCTGTTCATTGGTTTGAAAAAAATTAGTTACAATTAAATGTACAGAATTAATTTTAGCAAGAGGCAAGCAGCCTGGAAGCATGGTGATAGTTTCCCAGGACTGCGTGGTCAGCTTCTGTGACAAAGTAACATTTCTACAGTATGCTGTAGGTAGAGGTTATACTAGAGATCTTTCAAGCATTTCTAATATTATGATCTTGACTAACTACACACAAGTTATGAGTACCCCTATATCTCAATATGCGTATACCATTGGCCATTATTTGTGTAAACACAAACTCCATGCAGGCCAACGTGCAATATTCCTACATTTTTAGGGCTTTATATTGCAACCTTACTCGTGCTCAAGTATTAAGTTGATGAGGGCCATATAAGTACCTAGATGGAGAAACAGATAGACAGAGTAGTCTTTACTCATGCAAGAAGTCCCACTGGCGCATGAGTAACACCTACTTGGTCATTTCAGTGAAGGTTCCACGATTAGGCACTCTACAAGCATTCATTGATATTTCTGAAGACAATATTTCTAAGTAAAGTAACATCCTTATACGTGAAGGCCGGAATTTCTTCACTGAGGATGAGTTACTCTTTATTATCTTCTGTGACATGTTAAGTCAAACATTTCCCAGGAGGCAATGTTTCTGATTTCATTTTAGCACGTTTCATTGCGCCCACTGCACACAGGTTGGATTTCTTCTTTCTGGGTGCAAATCCCATTCTGATAGGCTGGTTCTCATCCTTTGGACACCAGTACGGCATGAGGCAGAGGCACTTTAACTTTGTGAATGGAAGAGTTTGGGGGTTATATACAAACCAGTTTTGCAAAAGAGTTTGTCTCGGCTTTCTTTGCCAGGTTATACAGCAATTAATCCATGGGGCTGGCATTAAGGCATGAGCCAAAAGATATGATTGTTACAAAAGCTTTCACTAGTGTTTAGTGGCATTGTGTGTGTAAATTGAGAAAATACGAAGTTCAACCCTGTAAATGCCCATGATGTGCACAGCAGCCCTTTCAATGTTTTCCAGATGCACCTACTCAAAAAGGCATAATGACTTGGGTATTCTTAGAGATGTACTTAGAAGAAAGGAAGAGCAGGTGTCAGCACTGATGAGGAAACAAAGTACAAAAGAGAGGGAGGGTGATTTGGAACTGAATCTTGCAAGGAGATGCAGGAACTTGCTCTGCACACTTGCATTGTTGCATACAGCAACACAGGATTCTTTATTTTCACATATTCCCTTATTTTCTGGAAATATGGGGCATATGTTATGAGGATACAATGGCAGTTAAGCAATGTACCTGAATTTTTGCACACTCTGAGGGGCACCTTTTGATGAAGTGTGTCTCTCATCTGTGAGTGCAAACATCTCTTCCCCCTCCCCGCCATGTGAAGGAAGAGTGTGCCTGCTACCCTTTTTTCTGGCAGAATTACTTTGTGCACGGTGTCAGCCAAGGAAAATTTTGCAAGTTTACAGGAAAACTCACTGCTGTTATCACCCTGTTACACAGTAAATAGCAGAGTTGCACAATGAATGTTGACATACTAACTCTTTTAGGAATTTTGCAGACAAAACAACCTAATTCGATGTGCACTGTACCTAGCAAGCAAACATGGATTTAACACCTAGGCACCGACTCCATGGGTGCTCTGGAGCTCAAGCACCCATGGAAAAAAAATAGTGGGTTCTCCGCACCCACCAAGCACAGCTGTTCACTGTTCAGCAGCTGCGGGAGGCACTAGGGGGAGGACAGAGAGCAGGGGGCGGTGGGTGGGGGCCTCGGAGAAGGAGGCAGAGCGGACATGGGAAGAGGTGGAGCGGGGGCGGGGTCTCGGGGGAGGAGGCAGAGCAGGAGCAGTAAGAGGTGGAACGACGGCAAGGCCTTGGCGTGGAGTGGGGAGGGGAGCACTCCCAGAGAAAAATAAAAGTCAACCCAACTCAACCTTCCCATTTTCATTTAGCATAGAGACAACCTGATGGCCATATTCAGGAAGAAAAATTTCCTTCCGTTGATTTGTCATACTGTAATGAAAGCAGATTGATATTAGAGGGGTAACAAACTGAGAGCTGTATTATTTTACCTTTGAAGGAGAGGAATCAGGGGCTTCCCTGATGGTGGAGGATGATGAGACTCCTACGCTTGTACCTGTAGACCATAGATATGAGATCCCAGGAGAACCATCACTGGAGAGGGAGGGCTTTCCCAGGAATTATTATGATTTTGAATTAGGAATTGTATTGCTATAAAAATGTTTGAAAATCATCCTCTGGATTTTTCCACCTGAAGAAACAGAACGACAAAACTAGTCTCTTAAGGCCACAACCCTGAAAGTTGATCTAGGCAAGCAAACCTTTGTTCTCATGTATGAGAGGAAGGGGCGTGTGCATCTGCCCAATGATTAGATCACTAGTCTGGGACGTGGGAAAGCTGGCTTCAATGCCCTGCTCCGCAACAGGTTCCCTGTGGTTACCTGGGAATCACTTAGCCTCTCTGTGCCTCATTTCCTTCCCTGTGAAATACAGATCATGGCACTTCCCTACCTCAGAAGGTGGTCACAAATACAAAGGCTGTGAGGCAACCAGTTACGCCAGTAATGAGGGGCATTATAAATACCTTAGATTCCACACCCCAATAACCTAAATGGGGGTGTGTGGGAGTCCACTCATGCAGATCAGTTTGCAGGATCAGGGCCAGGTTGCTTGTGTTTCCCATCTTCCGCAGTCATGCAACTTCCATACACAGTAACAATGAATACACAGAGTAAGGTACACGGATATAAACATAGCCTCCTCCATCATCTGAAACTTGAACTGAAACCTTAGCATTTGAGAAAATGGTCTTACCGTGAAGTTTGCACACTTCTGTGCTTCCTGGTTTCAGTCAGGAGGACTGGAAACAAAAGTGAATATGTACCACAAGAAAAGCTATTCTTTCAGTCTATATCTATTTTTCAAATTATACAGTCAATACAGTTTCATGTTCACTGTAAAGGATCAAAACCACAGCCATTAATAAAGCTACTCTATATCAGTAATCTTCATGATATCCTTATTTCCTCTTAGAAGAAAGAAAACCGTTGCGTAGGACCATCATGTACATGTCAGATATAGGACACCAGAAGTAACTCATCTACTTTACTTAGCACAGGTTAGGCCTCAGCTGGAGTACTGTGTCCAGTTCTGGGTGCCACACTTTAAGAAAGATGTGCATAAATTGGAGAGAGTCAGAGGAGAGCAATAAAAATGATAAAAAGTTTAGAAAACCTGACCTATAAGGAAAGGTTTAAAAAAATTGGACATGTTTAATCTTGAGAAAAGAAGACTGATAGGGGACCTCATAACAATCTTCCAATATTTTAAAGTTTGCTGTAGTTGTTTCCCCATGTCCACTGAAGTTAGGGGAAGAAGCAATATGCCTAATTTGCAGCAAGGGAGATTTAGGTTAGATATTAGGAAAAACATTTTATCTACAGGAGAACCTCAGAGTTACAAACACCAGAATTATGAACTGACCAGTCAACTACACACCTCATTTGGAACCAGAAGTACACAATCAGGCAGCAGCAGAAACAACAAAAACAAACAAATAAACCAAATACAGTACAGTACTGTGTTAAACGCAGACTACTAAAAAAATACAGGGAAAGCAGCATTTTTTTTCTTCATGGTAAAGATTCAAACCTATATTAAGTCAATGTTCAGTTGTAAATTTTTGAAAGAACAACCATAACTTTTTGTTCAGAGTTTCGAACATTTCAGAGTTACAAACAGCCTCCATTTCCGAGGTGTTCGTAACTCAGGTTTTACTGTATAAGGATAGTTAATCACTGGAATAGGCTTTCAAGGGAGGTTGTGGAATCCCCATCATCAGAGGTTTTTAATACCCGGCATGAATGGTCTAGGTATACTTGGTCCTGCCTCAGCATAGAGGGAGCTGGGCAGGATGACCTCTTGAGGTCCCTTCCAGCCTACATTTCTACGATTTCATGATATGCAGAGGCTATCATGACTTCTCTGATTATTTTATATACTTCATTTTCAACAAAACGAAAATAAGAAAGAAAAACTTGTAGCACCTTAGAGACTAACAAATTTATTTCATTTTCAACAGACTCTCTCTTTGTGAAAGGCAATTCTCACAGCATTGTCCATCCATCTAGAACCCAAACTCTCTAAAGAAAGCCTGTTCTTGTGAAATTTCCAGCGAGGTTTCTAGATCAAAGAGGCTTGATTAAAAATCCCAAAAAGTGTTGATGTTTATTTGCTCAAACTCTACCAAACTTTCTGAAGTTCACCCATTACTGATACTTATTATGGGTGACCAAGTCATCATGGAAACATGTTTCTATCATCAGGGCTACTGAGCAAAGAAATATAAATATAAATATATATATATATATTTATTTTCCTGCATTAGCCACTGGTGCAATTGCTAGACCTACAGTATGTGATATGTACAGTACACATCCAGTGAATATATTCAAATAGGACCTTTAGATGTGGTCTACAGTAGGTAAAATCATGCCTGAATGCTTAAAAACCAAAACATATTGCACTAAAATGATGTGCAACATGACCAGAGAGCACAAGTATTTAAGAAGAGTTTTCCATATGAGTCATAATCTAAAGTGTATCTAAAAGGTAATGTAAATCACTGATTTACCCATGTAACCAACTGATTTACCCACCAGGTGAGCTACCAAGTAACCAGGCAGGTTTCTGAGGGAACTTTGCTTGTAGCTTGACAAAGCTGATACATGCTTCTGCAAAACACAGTGGGTTTGACGAATCAGCATTTTCTGATTAAATCCTGTTTTGCTAGAAATTTTATGCCCCGCTTTACTTTTCAGTCTAGCAAACACAAGGCTAAACAAGATCCAATGGCTTGAAGGTAAAGCTAGAAGAATTCAGACGAGAAGCAAGGTACAGTTTTTTAAACAAAGAGGGTAAGTAACCATTGGAACAACTGACCTAGGGATTGGCAGTCTTCCAAAGGATATGTTTTAGCTCAATCAAAATTGTTGCAGGAATTACTGGGTGAAATGCTTATCTGTGTGATGCAGGGGGTTAGACCAGATGAACATAACGATCCCCTGCTAGCCTTAAAATCTGTGTGTCTATGAATCTATTCAGGTTTTATTCACCCAACTTCAAAAATCAGCCTGGGAGGAAACTTGGACCATAGCTCTCAGGTCTTGCTCTCTTATTCCTTTTCCATGTCTAGGAGTCCCATCCTGAAGACTTTACTCATGCATAACTCCCATTGAAATCAGTGGGCATTCTGGATGAGTAAGATCTGTAAACACAGCCCTAATCACTAGTGTCAGTCCAGCCTACATTGGATAACAACAAAAGTCAAATGCCTAGAAGCTGTAAAGTGGCTGTCCTGAGTTCACTCACCGCTTGTGGCACCTCCTCCTGGCGGCCCCTGGGGATTAGCTCTGGCCAGGCGTTGCACTCTCCCCTTGCGGTGTTTCTTCCATCATCCTCTCTTTTTGCTGACCCCCTCTCGCTCTAGAAACTGCAGCTTCCTCTCTGTGACTTAGCCCTCCAGTCAGGTCACTCCAGCATTCCCCCTTCCGGGGTAGGAAGTCTCTCTTCACAAACAGGCTGAGGCACCTACTTACTGCCCTGCCGGTGCCACTTCGTCAGTGGCTGGTAGGGAGACATAGGCCTGGGTTCAGGGGCCCTTTCATTGGCAGCCAAGGTTTGACCTACCCCATATCTTGCTGCTTTCCCCCTGAATCTTGCCTACCTCTCTGGCTCTCCCCCTTCTCTGAGCTTGCTAAGCCACACTTCCTCCCCGGGAGTAACTGCAGGCTTCATGCCTCCAGCCCCAGACACACTTCCCTTCTCCCAGGGAGTGACTGGCGACCCCTTCCCTCCAGCCCCTTCTGTTGCCAACTTCCTGGCTTATTTAGGCCCCTCCAGCTGAGTCTGCTTCCAATCAATTCTCTGCTCCCTGACTTCTCCTCCAGATGCAGCCTGTGGAGTTAATTGGCCTGACTGGCCATCTTAACCCCTTCCAGTCCTGTGTGGGGTGGACACACTGTCATAGTGGCCTATGTAAAATGACCTGGTTGACTTGACTTCCAGAGACAACCTATTTTCTCTTCCTCTGATGTGGCTCCTCCAGGTCAGGTGGGTAAGGTGGGGGTAAACTTGCACTGATGCTTTCTCTATTGTACTAATCCTGCGGCTTCAGCCATTAGGGCTGGAAAACACCTTGGATAGACACCATATTCACTACAAAATGGCATTGCTCTTAAATGGTTTAGTCACGCTATATGAAAGGGTGTGAAAACACATGGTTAACTATATAGGCTGGGATTTTCAAAAGAGACTGAAGCAGGAGTTCTCAAATTTCATTGCACCACAATCCCCCTTCTGACAAAAAATTACTACATGACCCAGGCAGGAGGCCTATAACCTGAGCCCCGCTGCCCAGGGTAAAGCCCTCAGGCTTCGGCTTTGGCCCTGAGTGTGAGGCTCAGGCTTTGGCCCCGGGCCCCAGCAAGTCTAAGCCAGCCTTGGTGATCCAATTAAAATGGGCCACAGTTTGAGAACCGCTGGACTAAGGGATGGAATTTGGGCACCTAACTCCCTTAGGCTCCATTGTCCACCACATGCCAAATGCATATGCATGATCCCATTTAAAAGATGCAGACTTCCCCTGGTGTTTCACACAGAGAATGTGGGAAGTCATGGAACAACGAGTCTGCTCGACAATTTACAAAAGGAGATGGCTGCCTGCCAAGTAACTGGAATGCAGTTTCACAGGCATACATAACCCAACACAGCTCTGGGAGCAGTTTGAAAACATCCCTTCAAATCAAGAAATATAACTGACCCCTCATATCAGAGGGTTGGTTTGTTGTAGTTAAGATTTAACTGAACAAAAAATATAATTTTGTAACTTCCTTCGTCAATTTAATTCCATAAGCAATGTCAACAGTCAGCACTTAGTGAGATGCGTTTTAAGCCCGTATTATTCAGGCCACAAGCAGAAGTGTGCTGGACAGGAATCTATGGAAGGACATAAAAGCCATTCTTGCTGAACTGGAAGATTTAAGGAACCAGTCCAGTCAACTGAATATGTAAATCTTAGCTTGTCTGGAACTGCAGCAAGTTTAAATGAGATAGATCTTGTATTTAAAAAAAATAATGATGGAGATTCTTGAGTTCAGCTCGTAGCTTTGCATTAGAAACTGAGTAGGCTCAAAGGGAATCAAGCTAGGACTAATGTCTACTACAGCAACAGATTTATCACACGCCAGTAAAAAGCAGCCCTCCATTCCAGCCACAGAACGGGTCTACTGCACCTGCTGCAAAAGGTAACCTTGCACGTCTGCACATATATTGTAGCCATACAACCTGTAGTCACAATTCCTGTTCTCTCTGATATTCCTACATTGAAAACACCTACCTTCACTGTCCCATATGCAGCGGTTGAGATTAAAACATCAGCATTCACCAGGTTACTACAAAATCTGAGATACCCTAGTTTGCTATTCTACGCATAGGGAAAAACCACTAACTGTGGTAGCGATGTGGTGGCTTGTTGGCAAATGTGGATTTTTTTTTTAAAATGGTGACCATCCTCATTCCATACAACAAGATTTTTAACTGATCTGGGGGACTGCTTTCTGGAGCAGTACAGAAAATAAACATTATTCAGTTCTTTCCTATGTCCTGCTAGAGGAATATATCATTTATGTAGAACTCAAAAATGTGATGGACCGTGACAATTTCCCAGTGAATTCCTCTTGTTTTAAGCAATTAAGTTGTGATAATAACTGTATTCCATGTGTTATACCTGCATTGTCATAATACAAATTTAGAAACAAACAAAAAGATGTTCTGGTGAACCTACTGCATTCACTGTAGGCTCCTTACACTTAGTTTGGAAAATACATTACCCTTCTTTCCTACATTAGTGATGTTCAGGTAGGTTTTCTCTGCGCAACGGTGAAGCTGTTGTACAGGGTCAGCTACCCTTTTGCGAATTTCTAGGTCCCAGAATCCATTGTCATCCTGATGGATTTTTTCCTATGTGCTGCCTATCCAGGTGTTCTTCCTTGTGCCCAACTATAATTTAGCCCCCTGGGCCCTGATCCATCAAACCAGACATTTATCTGGAGCTTACAGTGACAAAGTAAATGAAGCTGCTTCTGCTACTGACTGGGAAGTAACTGCCGCTCTAGTTACTTAACATACAATTATTACAAAGAAAGTGTTTCTTCCAAAAAAGAAGAGAGATGCCCATCGCAGGAAACAATAACATTGAGCACTGTGTGGCAATTGTTGAGAAAGGAAGGTCGGTCTTGTGATTAAAGCACATCCTGACTCTATTGAAGTCAATGGCAGAACTCCCACAGACCTCAAAAGGCCAGGATTTCACCCTTGGATTCTATCTGTAGCTCTTCCCCTAACTTCCTCTGTATCTTGAGGCAAGTCGCTTAACCTCTTGTGCCTTAATGTTCCCATCAGTAAAATGGCCCCAACAACCGTTACACAGATCAGAAAGAGGGTTGAGGTTTAACTAACAAATGTTTGTAAAGCACTTTGAGATTCTGAGATGGCAGGTGCTAGACAAGCGCAAGGCTAGCAGTGCATGAGCTCCTAAATATTTTAGAAATGCAAGTAAATAAATGAGGCAGGAGGGTTGTCGTCACATAAAGCAAGAAAAATAATCACAGGAAAAATGCAAGTCGGGATTTTGCTTAACAAATGTCTTGGGTCAGATTTATATATAAAAAGGGCAGCTTTAAGATTAAAAAGCCAGGAACATCAGCAGCGGATCCTCACCCCCTATAGAGAGTCCAGGAGGTAGGGGTAGAGTCTCAAAGAAAGCACAAGGCTCTTTTAAAAAAAGATCACTGGATCTGTGATCACTCTGAGAGCCAACCAGCCTTAGAAATAATAGGAAGCCTGTGGAAAGTCTTGAGAATATGGAGACACTTGGGACAAACTGGAAACAGACAAAGTCAAGATATGTAAGTATTTATTTTTAATTGTCTTTATTATAAATTTTAACACCACAACAAAATATTTGGGTCTATTTTGGCATCGGATTCCTCCCTTCCTTCCCCTGGGGTTCTATGCAGCCACTGCTGGCTAAGTGGTTGCTGAGGTTCCACAGCTCCCCTGCTCTTAGGAGCTAGTACCTCCTTGGATGCAAACCTGCCATGCTATGTTTAGCCATAGTCAATGTGCCCGCTAATTTTTGACAGGCCGTGTGCGCAAAAAAATTTCTTCTGTGCAAATTGTTGTGCTTCTGTGCAAATTTTTGCACACGCGATGTTTCGCCATGTGTGCGGGGTTTAGGATCTGTGTGCGCGTGCACGCGCACACAGCTTAGAGGGAACAGTGGCCGTAGTGGCCACTAAACCATGCCTCTGTTCCTGGGTGAAATCTGGAACTCAGCCCAGCCGAATGGTCAGATATAGGAGCAATACTGCATGATGCATGAGAGTTGCAATAAAATGGTAAGAACTGGCAAGTCTCGTGATGTTAGTTGGTTTTCTCAAAGCTTCACGGAGTCAAGTGATTCCGTTAGAAACTCAGCTCTTTCTGTTTTGAAAGTAAGTTTCTAACTCTCCTGGGTGGAAAGAAAAGCTTGAGGCTGTGAACCTTAGAGGCTTAAAAAAAAACCAAACAAAAAAACAAACCCAGAAGGCAAATAGAGAGAACGCCACATTTATTTAAAAAAATACCGGACTGTTCAGCCAATCTCATGATTTTGGGGAGGCCTGATTCATGATTTTGGAATGACTGCAACTGGCAGTGCTGTATACTGCTCATTGCATTGTTTCAGGTCTTCAACACTGGGGGCAGGGGCTCTCTGTTTGACTGACCATCATTAAAGAAAATGTAAAGGTGCTGAGCCACCCAGAGTCCCCTTCCTGTCTGAGAACTCCAGTACGGAGCTCAGCCAGTGAGAAGACAGGGGCACATGGTGGGCAGGGGCAGAGGCAACAGCCGTCTACCATCAACAAATCCCCTCAGGACTGGGGAGGGGAGAGTCCCAAAAACTAGGGCAGAGGACCCAAACACCATTACAGGAGTTAAGGGTCAGAATCCCCCTCCCAGCACTTATATAAAGCTGTTGATGGTAGGAAAGACCCTCAGTCCCAAAGCACAAGGTAATTTTGAACAGATAATAAGACAATTGCCATTCCTCTCTCCAGGAGCCACACAGGAATCTTACTGCAGCCTATGGGAGTAATTCTTGCAGTCTTGGCAGCCCAACAGGGGTGCATGCATTGCATGCAAGGTGGAGAGAGAGAGACAAAGGTAAAATCGGGCGTAGTAGGATGTAGGAGGTAGAGGGTTCATTTACATGAGATCCTCACCAACCTATGAGCAAGTCTGTAAATCCCAGCCACAGAACTCTGGGGCTTTTTGCTGTTTTGATTTATTTGGGTAGTCAGCCAATCTTTCCTCAGGAGAGGCTGTCCTATGTTGCATGGCCTGAAGCATAAGGCCAATTATATTTTTGGCTGCATAAGGCCTGAATACGTTAATTCAAACAGTTCCCCTGATGCAGTACTTCTATTTTCATGCCGGCACATTTCATTGCTCCCAGTGCACAGAGACTGGCTGTCCTTTTTCTGCTTGTAGATTCCATTTGGATGCAATAAAGCTGGCTCTCAACCTTTGGACATTGGTAGGGTATCAGGCAGAAGCACTGTGACTGTGACTCTGTGAACAGACACGTTTCAGTTTCAGTTGCAAGTACTAGCAGGTGTGTATGTGCATGCGTGTATTTTAAAGTCTGGCAACATTTAAAAGAACTAGAAAGAGATAATGAAATTGCAGGTTGACAGTATGACAATTCCAGACAGCCTTGGTTATTAGTGTAGTGGGAATAGACACAAGAGAAGTTTTGAACATGTATTTTCACAACATTGGTCCATTCAAGAGCAAGGAAAAATGTCAACCTAGCTGATCCATTTGTTTGTCTGGCCAGTTTTTATCTGCCCAGGGATGTTTTGAACAAAGACGTTATGTTGACTGTATGCTTCCAATTACTTTCAAATGCAGCAATGCTGTGAAACGGATGCTTAAAACTTCTGTTGTGTCTGCTCATATTTCATATAACCTCCTTTTATGTGTCTTAGGCTCTCCACTTCTGGCATGTGGGTGACTGTGATTTCATTACTCATTTTTAACAGGAACATCTTCTAATTTCTGACATTCTATCCCAGAAATCTTCCATCTAAGAAAATAGTTCTCCCTTTCCTCACTTAAAAATATAAAAATTGTATTTATTCCCATTTTATTTGTTTCCATATATTATTTACATATCTTCTGTCTCTGCAGTGATCCCCAATGCTCACCCTCAAGAATACCAAAGCCGGCCTCCATCCTATGTCTATTTTATGCTCCTTGGAACATGTGTGGGTAATACTCACCACCACGAAGGTTAAGTTACAGCTATTATTCAAAAACTAGTGGAATGAGAGAGCTGCACTATCATGAATACATAATACATTCTTAAGGATTTTAACCAAAATAATCTGGTTTAATGTCTCTACTGCATAGACAAGACAAACTCGTTTGGAAATATGCAGGACTAAAGTGTTTTGGAAATGTTTAGGTACAAAAGGTTTGAATATCAGAGTATCTACCTATCTCTGGAAAGCAAGCGGGTTTTGTGCCTATCCACAACCAACCTACTACCCCAAATCAGTTTGAGATGTTCAGCCAAATTTATTCTGTATGAATTTATTGTGAGGAAATGATGGGCTGTCATGTTCTCATAGGACTTCTCCATAGTTTGCTTCTGTGATCTTACTGAATGTTCTTCCCCATCTGTTCTTTATGCTATCCAGAATGTGAGGTTTTCTTCTTTACTCCATCTTCTTCATATTTCTTCCTTCTCTCTGTCCCCGCCCAGATCTCTTCCCCTTCCCTCATCTCCCAGTTCCCTCAACCTTGCTTGGTGATCTTCCTCACTATATAAATCACTTCTCGGCTGGCCCTGCATTTCTAAGGTTCAGCTTCTCTATGGGTACATCTACACTGCAATCGGAGGTGTGATTGCAGCTTGTGTAGGCATGCCCAAGCTTTGATCTAGCTAGTGTGGCTAGAAGAAGCAGGGAAGATGTGGTGGCATAGAGTGTGGTGTAGGCTAGGAATGCACGGAGAGGGGCCAGGGTTCTGGGCAGGCTTGTACAGCCCAGGGTGAAGCCCATGGTGCTGTGTCCTCACAACTATTTTTAGAGACACTAGCTAGATTAAAGTATGCTACTCGAGTTGGACTCACACCTCCAACTACAAAGTAGATATAACTTAAGGTACAATGGACCAGACCAGAGGCACCAACTTTCCCAGTTCCCAGGGGATGCTCGACCCCCCGCTCTTCCCCAGACCCTGCCCCCACTCCGACCCTTCCCCCCAAACCCACACCCCGGCCCGCTTCTTCCCACCCCTGCTCAGCCCCTGCCCCACCTCTTCCTGCCCCTGCTCCTCCTCCCTCCCCACAGCACCTCCTGCCCATCGCAATCAGCTGTTCAGCAGCGGGCAGGAGGTGCTGGGAGGGAGAGAGAGGAGCTGATCGGTGGGGCTTGCCAGCGGGTGAGAGGGCTGGGGCGGGAGGGGAAGGAGATGATCCACGGGGCTTCTGAGCACCCACTATTTTTTTTTTTTCCTAAGGGAGTTGGAGCCTATGGACCAGACTCCAATTTCTTTTACAAGACTGTACATCCAAAGTAACTACATCACAAATAATGAAATTACTGTTCATTTACATCAGTGGGATTGAGACCAGATTTTGGCTCCACAATTCTCGTTCCTCCGGATACTTCTGTTCCCTCACCCAACCCCAAACTCGCACCGACATGCTGCCATTTTGTGTTCAGATTGCAAAGGGCAGCCTCAAGTCTGCCACATGGGGAGAAGAGTTCCCAGCTGATTTCTGAACAGTTGCATTCCTTCATCTGGAAACATGCGACTCTCCAGAGAAGACATAAATATGTATGTATGTGATTTTTAATTTTGAAAATCTGGAACTTTAGTAGCAGTGAGTAAAACCCAATTAAGCATTGCCTTGGATTTATTGAGCCTTACAGTGGAAACAAACAGGTTTTGATTCAATTCGTTTCTCTTCCAACCTTCTCCCCTGTTCTTCGCTCTCTCATTCTGTGCTGGCCCTCTAAGAGGTGCAGCACACAGTTTATAGGCCGGGGGTGAGGGGTACTATGGGGACTTTAAGACACCTGTGTGCCCTTCTGTCCTTGGGCTACTCTGAGGAGTGGAGAGGTGTCTTTAGTAACTTATACAGTCATGGGGGCCTGTCTCTCTGGGGCTGCCCTATGGGCTGCAGTGATGCCTAGAACCTCTCCAGAGCTGAATGCTACAGCCTCACCCCTGACACACACAACGTGGCCTATAGTACTTCCCCTTGGCAGGGGTTTGCAAGAGGGTCCTCAGGAGGCAGCCTCCCAGCTGTCCTTCCCCTCCCCTAGCCAGATATGGGGTCTCTTTTATGCCACTCCAGCTCTTTGACCCTCCATAAAGGGGCTGGAGCACCCGGTCTCTGAAAGTGAATGGAGGAATGAATGTGGCTGCCACCCATCCCTTTCCTGGCAAGGCTTCTCTGTGTGCTGTGTCAGCCAACAAACATTTCACAAATTTACTGGAAAATCCATCCACTCCTGCTATCGCCCTGTTACTCAGTAAATAGCAGAGTTGCACAATGATGTTTGTACACTAATCCTCATAGGGATTTCACAACAAACTCTGTCTCTGTTCGTTAAAGCTCTTAAAAAATGTGGATTTCACGTAAATTATTTTTAAATTATACCATTAAGAAGCCATTAAGTAAAACAACAATACTGTACAGTCATGACTAAGAGACACATTGCTGCCTAAACCTACGCTACTCAGTAGTGCAGTGATGTAATGTAGCTATTCTGAAAGATTATATAATATTGCTTATATGGCATGAAACACAACACTAGGGGTTATGCTATCATAAGAACACACAGAGGATTATATTGGTGGCTTAATTTCCATTATTAAAGCTACAGGTATGAATTGCTTTAAAAGGTCAAGTTCCTGTAGGTCATCTTGTGCCCCTGTTTGGTGACCAATGGGCAATGAATTTGGTGATCGCAGTTTGAGGTGCACCCACCCACCCAATCAGCATAAATACACTGAGCCAGATTCTGATCTTTGTTCCACATAAGTAAATCCAGAGTAACTCTACTGATTACCAAACCTCAAAAATATGGAATAAGGCAAGCAAAGCTAAAACAGTTACTCTGGATTACACTGGGACAACAGAATGGGGCCCACTGTGTTTATGATGTACTGAAGTATATTCATAAACATTACTTTTAATCACTGTTTTTAAATGCAAATACACAGTAGTTAAAACATTTTTCATTGACAAGAACCAGGGGCAGGATTCTCTTTGCCCTGCAACTTGTGTAGCCATTCACAACAATGCAGAATGAGTGTAAAATAATCAGAATGGTGATGTTTTACTCCCACTTTGCACTGGCTTAAATGACCACACAAGTTGCAGTGAACAGAGAATTAAGCCCTAAATGTCTAGGTTATATGGCACCCTTCACTGTTTACTGGAAAGGAGTTAATTTGCTAACCTTTTATTGCTGGAGAATCGGGATCATACCTAGTTTAGGGACACAGGAAAATAAATGTGGTCAAATTTAGCTTTGGAGTAAGCAGCTGCATCTCCTGTTGGTGTTATGGGACTTACCTCACTGATCCTTCGTGATGCTAGGATACAAGGTGCTGAGTAAATAACAAATACTTACAGTGTCCAAATCATTTGATCCACCTGTATGCAATATTCAGAGCCTTGTAGTCTTTAATCACACAGGAACAGATCCTGTTCCTCAATCTGTCTCCCTTGTTGTGGCAGCACAAAGGGGATAGAAAACGGACTCAGCTTGGGAGTCCTTTTGCATGGGGGGTGGGTCCCCCAAATGGCATACAGGTGGTGTGGCCAGCTCTACACCCCCTTCAAGTGTGGGAAGTGCTGAGGAACAGAGCTGCGGCTGCTCTAATTCATGCCAGGGACAGAAAGCTACCTGTGCCTCCCTGCTCTTCTCAACTAGGAGTAGCTCAGATACACCTTAGACCGTGGACCAGAATGACTGTGAATCTCACTCCTAGAGCAGTGCCGTGGATGTCAAATTTTCTATTCAGAGTTTAGGATCTCAATAAAGAACAGTCATACCTGAACACTTTTCCCAGTCGTAGCATGTGTCATATCCACAGAGCTCTTTCTTTGAGCTACTTGTCGAAAGCTTTGCCCTTTCAATGGCCCAGTTCAGATTGGTGTCAACATGACAGGGGCCAGAATGCAAGAAATGGAGTGGCTGCTCGTTAAGGCATTTTTCAGCTAAATACTGACAGCTGGGCTTTGTAGAGGGACTTTCAGAAACTGCATGTAGTACACAGACATCTTCAGAGTAGTGGCTGCCAAGAGACAAAAACAAAAACGTTACAGGAGACTGGAGAAAATGAAGGAGGCATACGTCAAAGCCTAGACATTCCAGCAGCATAGAATACATTGACATTGCTACTGTGCAGTTAAATCAGGGCCATCATTATAACAAACAGCTGCATGACTATCCTAGGTACTTATACAGCCCCCTATACCACAGTATCTGAGCACATCATAATTTTTGATGTAGTTACTCCCACAACATTTCTGTGAGGTAGGGAAGTGCTAGTCCCCCCATTTTACAGATGGGAAACTGAGGCACAGAGCGACTTGGCCCAAGATCACACAAGATGTCTGTGGCAGAGCAGGAATTAAACCCATGTCTCCCATGGCCCTACCTAATGCTCTAACACTGGACAATCCTTCCTCTCCTAAGTGTCTCCATGCCAGTCCACCAGACAGACATCCTTATTATATCTTGCAAATAATTAGATGCTAAAAATTCTTCAAGATAACAATTTGTTCCCTTGGCACCTCAGGGGCCTGAGCAGCTGATATTGTGTAAACAGACAGCATTTCTTTCTAAAACTAAATCAGCAGTGTTCTTGGCTTACTTTAAACCTGGTGCTCTTCTATGCTTTTTGTGGTATGGTGATGTTCCAAAAATTAAAATTTAGGTCTAGAGTTCAGGGGAATCAATTTTTTCCCCCATTTCTTTTCTAAAGTGGCTTGCTCTCCACACCATCATTCTTTGATTTGTGACTCCTTTTTGGAACTGGGAGAGGTTCCCCGTTCTTGTTTGTCCTCTCTTCCTACAGATGGCTTGACAGGCCCAACAATTATTTATATCTGGGATGGCAGGACAAGTGATTTCCTCCAAATGCAAACAAAGGCGACATCAGAGTAGACTATAAAAGGGCCAGTAAGTAAAAAACTCCTGTGACCAAACACATCTGTCTAACAAAGTTCGAGGTGGTTGTTGGTCTTTTTAGCCAGTTAGAATAAGCTGGCTAAAACTGGATAATTAGTTACATTCAAATGAATCAGTCTAGCAGAAGTGAACCATAATCACTGGGCCAGTTTCTCAGCTGGTGCAAATCAGTATCTCTCCCCTGACTTCAGGGGAGCCATGCCAATTTACACCAACTGAGGATTTGACCAAATATGTTTGGGGAAATCCAGACGGAATACAGGTGTTGTATTCAGATAATTGGCCTTAGGAAGATGGGGCAAACTGGTTTGGGAAAAAAAAAATCCATCACCAGAAGACCCTTTACTTATCCCTGCAAAAATTCACAGGAATTCAGAAAGTCTGGCTGCTGACTTCAAACGTGGCACAACCCCGGACTTCCCTGGAGTCTGAGGCCTTCAGTGTATTCTGCCCCACACTCACCCGATGGAAGTCCCAAACACAAGAGGCATAAAACCCAAGAGCTGACTCAACGGCAACTATCAAAACCAGACCTGGTGAGACTCCACATGTATCGCAGGCTGATAGGAAAGCTAGGTGGCTGACCTCTTTGAAGTCAGTGGCTGGAAAGAAGTTAGGTGAGGGGGAGGGAAGAATGGAAGTCTGCAGATCTAGGTGATGGCATTGTGGCATCCTGACTGCCAGATGCCATTGCTGATCTGCAAAAAAACAGGTGACAGCTCATGGATTTTATATGCTATTAAAATGGCTATATTTTGGACACCGTGTTGTGGCTGTTTAGCTAATATCTGGAACAGGCTGCAAGAATACCATGGTTGTTCTCATTCTTAACTTTCCCTGTTGTTTCATGTTCACAATGAATCACTCCACCGTAGAGCGACTGTGGCTTTATATCCAAATACTGTATATACACCTTACCCACAATCATGTGCTGGAGACATGCAAACACATTGAGATCCAACCTGTTTTTGTCCTGGGCTGCAGTTACCTCTAGCTTTAGTTTGCTCATCTGAAAAAGAAAGACGGTATTGTCAGAGCTACTCCCTGAAATAACTGATAAAAAGATGAACAGAAACTAGAAATCTGCTGTCAAAGCTAGAGTGGGGTTTATTTTAATTTAGCCTAACCTCCCATAACAAGAGGTGATAAGTATTGTTCTTCAGTTAGCAGGGACACCTAGGTCTAATTCCAACATTTAAAAACCAATCTTAAAAACAATGCAAGTATGAACAGAAATCAGGCCACACAAAAGGACAGAATTTCATAAAGCTCAGAACATCAAGGATGAGGCGGGGAAGCCTCTGCAGTCAGCTCCTACAAAGAAAACATAAAAGAGCTTTTCCACACCTAGCTGTAAAGCACAAAGTCAGTTCAGCCAAAAGAGTCTTCCCCTGAGTTGAAATATTACCCAAATCATGGTGCCATTTCCCCTTGCCATTGTTATCTATTGGCTTATTTTACAAGACTTATGGTTACTTTTGAATATATTTATTTACAGTGTTCTCATCACTGTGGTATTTTTGGAGAATTACAGAAATTAACATGCATGACTGTTGCCAACAACTGGCACAAACCAAACTGTCTCTACCATGCTCACCACTAAACAGATAAAGAAAGCAAAATCTGGAGTGAACAAGCATGTCTCACAAAAATCCTCGGACTCGGACTCTGATAGACTGTAGGATAGAGCAAATTCTGAAATGAAAGGCTATCCACTGAAAACGCCCTGCTGCCCATATGCCGGACTTCCCCTCTGGAGAGGCACAGGAAAGGGCATTCCAGTGGAACCCAGCTGGCATGAAAAGATATAGGCAGTCTCCAAGATGGCCATGCCTTCAGGTCTTTATAGAAGATGAAATCTTTGAGTTGTACCGAGAAGTTGTCTGGGAACAATTTCAATTCAGAGAATGCAGGTGTCATGCATCTACACTAGTCTGCACTTCCAAAGAGGTAGGCAGGAGATTTCTGCCTAGTTCAAGCTGCTTCCAAGTGGGTTCTTAAGTAGATCCCAAGGTAAAGAGCACATTACAATGGTCTGGCTTGGCATGGTATTTAGAGAATGCATTGCTGTGATGGATGATCTCCTCTTGTCCACAGAAGCAGTGGAAGCACATCTTTGTGGCATTTGATACGGGCAGTCACCACATATGCCGGACTACTTCCTAAAAGTTGCAAGGGTGAACCCAAAAATGGCTCAGGTGCTTCCTCTCATCAAAAGCAGAGGGCCATTATGGACAAAGCCCGCATGTGCACAGTCTCACAAGGGTGAATTGATCTGTATGAAGCTATGGGGAGAGCTGGTAAGATAACACAAGCTGAGGTTTCAGCACTATGCAGGTGACATCCAGTTCTACATTTCCTTTGCATCAAACATAAATACCACCATCTCCTAGCTTTCACAATGCCTAGTAGGTACAGTTGAAGAAAAAAGTCCATCTGCAGCCTAACAACTTCACTGGTATTAAGTGATAGGTTATAACTCAGTCATAAGTATGAACTCGATGTAGGAATAACCGTATGAAATTCTATGGCCAGTGTTATGCAGGAGGCCAGACCGGATGATTATAATGATCCTTTCTGGCTTTAAAATTTGCCACATCATGCAATGCTCCACAGTTAGTTAAATCTGATCTGAGTTACGCTGTTAAAAAAAGTGATTGATCCCATCCTGTTATCTGAAATGAAAATATACTAGTCACAGGCAGAGCAAGGGTACTAACCTTTTTCACAGGTAAGTGATCTCAATATGGGAGGTGTCCATGATACCTCTTTCCTACAAGTGAACTGATTTCCACCAGTGACAATGAAGCCAGTTGGGCAGCGTAGCTGGATGGTTTCCCCGACCTTGTATTCGTTTTTAAATGGGGAGATTGTGACGCCCTCAGATACTGATGGTTTAGGGCACATTGATGCTATAGTAAAGAGACAATTCAAATAAATATATCATTTTGTGGTAATAAACGCGGTAATTAAAATGAGTAAAATGGATCCATTTAAAAAAATGTTGTGACCATTTTCACAAAACGCTGACCTTTTTTATTTGATATTCTAAAATTTGGCTTCTTTTTTTTATGCAATTTTGAAACATTTTGATCTGCTCTCATGGTAACATTCCATATATTACATTTGTCTATCAGTTACTAAAAAGGAATAATAAAGTGTTTATAAAGTATCCCTAATGGCTTAATAAAACTTGTAGAATGCTGGTACAGCATGTTACAAATATTAAAAATGGGCAATTAGAGAATCTTATCAAACTATTTACAATATGTAATTATTAATAAAGTGAATGGTGGTAGAAAGGTTTTAAATATATTCAATAAGAAATTCATGCTGAAATGTACAACCTGAAGATTCAAATCAATGCAAATGCATTGGGTTCTTGCCGACTATTTGAATCTCTCTCATTGATAGATTCACAATAAGTTTTAGCTTTCCTTGTTGATTGGACTGTAAGCACAGCAGGATATGGACTTTATGGCTGAGATTTCCAAACAGTCAAGGGGGTTTAGACACGCATCTTCCATCGAAATTAACAGAAAGGCTATGTGTAAGTCCCCTAGAGACTGCTTTGGAAATCTCATCCTATGTAACTTGTGTGTCTGTCCAATGCTGAGAATGCTAGTTTGTTCAATCTGATTGTCATAAATTTACAGCTCACTTGGATAGGTCTGGAAGTAAACAGGATAGTATCTTATTATTTATAGAATATGCTATAGGAACAATCCTGCATTGGAAGGGGAAATAAATACAGTGACCCAGTAGGTCTTTGCAATCCCTAACTTCTATCAATCAGTAATTTCTTCTTAAAACACTATTACAGATTATTGTATTAAAAATGGAACCATTCTATATATATATATATATATGTGCAATAGAATGGTTCCATTTCTCCTCCTGAGTTTTGTTGTTGAGCCAAACTGTTCTTCTCTTTCTTACATTGGCACTCAACAGGCTGCTGTGCCCAGGTATGATCTGGTAGACACCTGAGGAACTGATAGCCAATGAGATCATATCCAGTCACGCAGGCGATTTCAGCTTCTTCCCCAAATGCATAATGATTCTTTTCATTCTACAATAAATGAAATCCTTGGTAAGTGGAATACTCACTGACATAAGAAACAGATTCTCAGGACCATAGTATTGCAATTATCATAACAATTTTCTTTTCTTTCTCTGACACGAAAGCCATGAATCCCATTCATCTGTCCATCCAGGCCCTCATATTGTTATGCATTCACCCCATTAGTATCGACACACTGGTTACAAAACTAGGGTTCACAAAGAATGCTGTGTGAATTGGGTCCTATGTCCTTCACCCATCCTTTGCTTTAGTTGTTGCTGAGATCTTTCACAGATCTGTGATTGGGAGAAAGCCCCCCGCAGAAAGGGGACTCTTGTAGCTTGCCCTCTATTCAGCAGTATGATTGCTAACACATCAGGTCTGCAAGATATATCTCTATATTCATATGCAGGTATAAGGTCTACTAAAGAAACTGTCAGTCAACATAAAAATATTGATCCCAGAAATGTAAAAAAATTGTTCAGTGCTACATATGCATGATTTTCTACTACCCATTTGTGGCCCATACATGGACATGCATCAGTATCTCAGCAATAGTGCTTCCCTTGCCTTTTAAATCTCTCGCAATTTTTCTCTTTGCAGTAGATTTGTATATTCAATCTCTTCTGTTAAGCTCTTACTGGAGGAAGCAGTAAGTTCTCATCAATCACTCCAACACCCAGCTGATTGCATGCTGCTCCTTGTCCTATAGCTTCCATGTAGCCAAAACCCAAAAAGTCCAAGGTGAAGATTAAATATGAATTTAGTGATTGAGAGACAGGGGAAGGGATTTTTAGGAGCGGAAAGAAAACAGTCAATGAAAAAAACATGGAAAAGAAAACCAGTAGGAAAAAAGCCCCCAAATATAGAAGACTTTGGGAAAAAAAGGAGTAAAGTTGGTCAGAAAGAAAATGTAAATTAAAAAACTCTATTTAAAAGTGCACCCACTAATGCCAGCCTAGCTTCTGTGATGTTTTATATCCCAAATAGTGGTACATAATATCAGTTTCTAATCAGTTAGAAAAATGCATTTATTAAATAAAGTGGAATCAAGGAATAAAGTTCAAGCTGGTGTCATGTACTAATATTTGGATACAATTGGAGGAAATAAGTTTTATAGAATGTGAACTAGTTTTGTGAACCCAACAAGTATCTTGTGAGGCTTGTCAAACCTGGAGCTTCTCGAAGTTCTCCATCCCTGCACATCACCCCTTATCCCAGGTGTTACAAGCCTCTTACCCTGAGAAATCCATTTTCTGGTGGGGATGGCTTAAGACATCCAGACTCTGGTTCACCAATGAAAACGTCCACTTCCTTCCTTGCTTCATCATCATTTATACATGGAGCCCCTCTGAAAAATAAGAGTTTGTAATTAAAGATGCAAACTAAGGAGTGGTTAAAGTAGATTGAAACAGTAGGGAGAGTTCTCACAACATAAGCCAAGGGGGAGGAGAAGCTGGCAGGGAATACTGCTCCCCCAAACCAGGGAAGGCAAGGGGGAACTAGGCTTTCTTACCTCCTTCACTCCCCTACTATAACCCATTGAAACTAAGGAAAAGAGTACCATGTGCTGACAAGGGCCAGATTAGCAGAAAGCAGCCCAGGGAACAGAGTAGCAGATATTGGGCCAAATTCTCTGCTGACATCATAACTTCCCTGGATTAGAGAATTATACCCATTTAATTTTCTTGAATTAGGAAAAACAGGGCAAGGAGGACAGAAGATAGTGCTGAACCTCTAAGAAGTGACTGTGAACTCAAGTGGTTTGGATTTCTGTTAGGGTTCATCATGGGTTCTTTGAGTCACACGGAAGGCAGTCAAAAGTCTAGTCCCTGACTATCCAGTTCAGGCAAGGACTGAGGCGGCCACCACTGCGTGGCTATGAGTAGGCTTGGCAGAACTAATTTTTTTTTTTTGTAATTAGGGTGAATAATATCAATGTTTATTTTAAACACTTTTTAATTTTTATTGACTAAATTTTCATAGTTGTGGAAAACTATTGGGGGGGGAGTGTCTGACAACTGTTTAATGGCAGCCATTGAGATTTAAAATGTAAAACTTTATAACTGTTAAAACAGAAACTGTCAGCATCACATTTCAAACATTTCAAACTATAATAAGTTCTCAAGCAGAACTTTACTTTGCCTAACTGTAAATTTTGATTATCACTGATGGGAATTTTTATGTCAGTTTGGGTGTATATGGTGAAATTGACCTTTACCAATACAAATCTAATCCTTCTAAGCATAGCTATGAGGAAGCACATGCTTTGTTACCTTACTTAGTCATGGAGCTAGGTAGCCAAGGAGAACTAAAGGGTCTGTATGTGTCCAACAGCGTCAGTAAAGGATCTCCTATATAGTCATTACAACAGAGACAGTACAACTCCCAGTCCCACCTCTGCAGCTTCCACTGATTGCTACCAGTGTTGTGACCACCAGAGGAGATGCAGCAGTCATAACTATGGTTATGAAGTTTGCTCTTCAAGACTCAGCCTTTGAATGAGAAACTAAACCCAGGCTGGGGTTGGATTTATGATTTTACATTGAAACCTTGCAAAATTCATGTTTTGCAGTTTCAAAGCAGAACCAGGTGGACCTCAGTAGTTTTGGTCAAATTTCTCTTTGAGATTTTGAATTCAAACCTAAAAACAAACCAACCAGCCAACCAACCAACAAACCAACCAAACAAAAAGAAGCTTGTGGGAAGAGGAGGAGTGGCAACATCCAAATTCATGTAGCTCAGAAGACAGGAAAGTGTTTGCATAAAGACCCATGAAAAGAAACTGCTGAGTTCTGTATGACTTCAGACAGAGTCATACAAAACATTTAAAAATAACAACATATTGGTAACACTATTGGAATTCTCTTGGAGGAAACAACAAAACAAAACAAAATTCGTATACATTTTCAGACACTCTCCTCTAACAGACCCATCCACAGAAACGCAGGCAGGAGATTCCTCTCCACTCTTCCCTGTCCTTACTAGTCACCAAACAGGGATCTTCAATCCCAACCCATCGGGAAGTGGAAATTCCAGTCTACCATCTTCTTACTTGTCCACAAACATTGAGATGTAACAGTCCTCCTCCTGCTCACGTTCACCCTGGCACGGCTTCCCTCCATTCAGCGGTGTGGGGTTATTACACTCACGGGTCCTTCTTCTCTTGAAAGTAGCATCGCAGGAGCTCCATGGAGACCAGCAACTCCAGTAACCATCTACTGCAACTAGAACAGATGAAAGAAAACTCCAGCCACTTGACAAATCCACTCTACCTGCATTATTTCCCTTACTCTGTATACAACAGGAAGTCTGGTTGATTAACAGTCACAATTTAAAAGTATTTACACATTGTTTCCTAGCAGAGAAACATGTTATTTATGGCATTACATTTTAAACAGAGATGGGCCAAACCCAAATTTGAACTTCAAATTTCAGGTAAGTCTAAATATTCCTTTCTTTACACAGTTTTGGTCCCAGGTCATATCCAAAACCAGATGATGCCCATTCTCTGGTTCCACCACATATGCAGCCATTTGGTGAGTCCATGAGGCTAGAAATCTTTTCAGACAGCTCATGAGATGTTAGTGCCTTGAAATCCAACTCCTGACCTGAATTTCAGAGCCAAAATATCCCTAATCCCAAATTTACTCCAGATCCAAATCGGAATTAAATTGCCATCACCTTCGCCCATTTTCTGTTTAATTCTTTTAGTTTGCTTTTCCTTGAAACATGTTTTATATGAATTATTAAATCTACAGATGATATCATATCTGCAGGAAAAGCGGGTTCAATGGAAAAGGAAGCAGTGGCTCCAACCCACAGCTGACACCGCCTTCAAATGCAGCAAATGCAATCGAGACTGCCACTCTCGTGTGGGGCTCTACAGCCACAACAGACGCTGCACAACCATAAACTAAACATTCCCCATGGGCGCATATCCATCGTCTCTCGAGACTAACGGACGCCAACAACAACAACATGGGGTTAGTGTCTTTTGGCTTCTGTATACCTAGCTTCTAATCCTCATGTGTTCATGAATGAAAAATAAATACAGTAGTACCTTGCTAAACCCTTGTACGCATTTGTCCTTGTCACAAGCCCCAAACCCAATTTAGCCCTGTCCAAAAAGGCTGAGTAGCAGAGTTGCAATCAGCACTGAACTGGATTTGCAGGTGGGGTTCATAAACAGTAATTCTGAGATCTAGCCAGGGATCTTAAGCTTTCACTTTTACAAGGAACACATTTTAAAAATATTATAAATACAGAATCATGTTGGAGACCAGCAGGGCCGGCTCTAGGCACCAGCAAATGTGCCACCCCTAGAAATGTGCTCCCACCGCCCCAGCTCACCTCCACTCTGTGCCGCCACTGCCGCCGCTCGAAACAGCTGTTTCATGTGTGGCAAGCCTGGGAGGGAGGGGGAGAAGCCCAGCGGTGGAGGCAGAGCAGAGGTGAGCTGGGGTGGGGGAAATGCAGCACATGCGGGGAAGGAGGCGGGGCTGAGGATTTGGGGAAGGAGTTGGGAAGAGGCGGAGTTGAGGTGGGGCCGGGGGGGGTGGGAGAAAAAAACGAGCTGGGGGGGCGGCCAAAATTTTTTTTGCTTGGGGCGACAAAAATCCTAGAGCCGGCCCTGGAGACCAGATTATTGGATGCTATTATAAACAGGAGTTTGCACACTTATATACACATATACATATATATACATATATATTTCAAAATGCATTTTCACAATATGGATATGATGAAATCAGTACATTGATAGAAGCACTTTCCACTAGCGCTGGTAGAAAATTTCCTGTTGGAATAGGTTTCTACTAGAAAATGCTGATTTGATACAATCAAAACATTTCACTTCTGATGGAAACCAGGCAAGAAGACAGGCTAGCAGGCTGCCTGCTTGATTTCCTACCAGTCCACCCACCTAGCTGCAATGGTGGGGGGGAGGAAGGCTGTCCACATGCCCACCTAGTAGGATCCTTGGCTAGCCAGCTGCCAGGCTGCCAAATTCCTGGGCAGCAAACTCTATGGTAAGCAGCCTCCCTGAGTGGCTGGCTTCCTGGGCATCCTGACTTCCCAAATGGCTGGCTCCCCAGACTGCCCTAGCTGCCCACCCAGCTCCCATGGTTCCCTGGGCTCCCCACCTGGCTGGCTGTCTTGTCTGATTTATTTTTATTTTGAAATTGGTAATTGGTATTCTAATTAGTTTGGTAATTGGTGGAGTAACTGGTCGTTTGTAATGGTCTAGTAATTGGCAACTTCCTATTGTAATATGTATAATAAAAATACAGAATAAAAAATAAACTGTGTTTTTTTTAATTATACACATTACATTAGGAAATACCAAACCACTTCAACACTTATCATTAGATTATCACTTACTAATTAAAGAATGACAATTTATAACCATTTGCCAATTTACAAAATAAAATACAAGTATAATTTAATAATATAAAAGTTGAAATGTTGCAACTATTCTGACATAGCATGAAATGTGTAACATGAAATTATGAAATGTTTCAACTTTTATAAAACTTACAATATAACATAAAAATCAAGCCAACAAAGTCCAAATGAAATGTTTCAATCTTATCAAAATGAAACTATTTCCACCTATCGAAATTAAACATTTTATAAAGGTCAAAACTAAATAACATTTTGATTTGTTTGAAATGAAATTGCAGAATTTTCCTCAGTGGGAAACTTAGACATTTCAGTGTTTTGTTCTGATGGAATGGAAATGTGAAAGTTTGGAATTTCATGGAATGGGAACTCCAGATTCCAACCAGCTTTAACTTCTAACATTAAATTGTGCAGCTAGAAAGAAGGAGCATATTTGGTATTACTGTAAATACCTGATTTGTAATCTGGTGCGCGTTTCTCACAGTTATCCCCATAGGTTCCAGCCTGACACACACACAGACACTCCGTTCCAGACAACACAGGTCTGCCATTATTGGGACAGGGGGCACATCTGCAAGGGTCAAATATGTCCATGTATTCAATAAGAGCTCTTCTGAGGTTGCGCCGTTTAGTCACGGCACATGGGAAGTTCTTCACCAAATCCAGGATGGGAGCCAGCTAAAAGACAAGCACATAGCAGAGGGTCATATAATGAACGATAAAGTGGAAATTTCCTTGCAGTACAGAGTTAGCTGTATTGACTTCTTGATATGGATAGCAGCAGGGCAGCAACATATCCCAAACAGCTAAAAAAAATCCCTCTCTTTTAAACACACTAGAGCCTACAAGGCTATGTGTATAAGATATTGGGAGCGTGGTGCATGGTGCAATTTCTTGGTATTTAACAGGGTATGAAAAACTGCATACATCTAGATCACCCAGATCTATACTTTCCTCTTTACAGGGATGAGGGCCTAATGGGCAAGTGGCAAAGAATTAGCAATATACATTTTAATATCACACCAGGTAAGATGGTGTAAACAAAGACATGGAGGTCATGTACACTCATGGGAGATGCAGTCATATACAGGGGTGAGCAATGTGATGGGACTGGTGTTACATTTACTGTGTAGTTACAGTCTATATTCTCCAGACTAGGAGTGGTTGTAGAGTTTGCACAATGAGGAAGTCAGCTAACTTTCTGCACACAACTAGTGCATTGCTTTCCTTCTTCCCTAAAACAATCAGTCCCTTCCTACTACCAAGCTCCAGGGCACTCCTCCTTCCCCATGATGTTTGAAAATAGGCCCAGTGACTGCCCTCACTCCCTTGTGGCTGTCCAGCACCCTTCAATTTGGATGCCCAGTACTAAGGACAGTTAGTTTTACAGGCTGAGGGATACAAAAAGTAGTTCTAATAAATGTTTATAAAATTCTCTAAAATATTTTGTATATGTGAAATAATCCCCTGTCTCATTCCAGGGAAAAAGATGAAAAAGAACAAAGGATCTAGTCCAGCGGTTTGCAGACAGTGGGTCACAGGGCTGGCTTACACGTGCTGGGGCCTGGGAACGCAGCCCATGCCCCACCACCCAGGGCCGAAGCTGAAGCCTGAGGGCTTCAGACCTGGGTGGCGGGAGTCAGGTTACAGGCCTCCTGCCTGGGGCTGAAGCCCTTGGGCTTTGGCCCCCCCAACCCAGGATGGTAGAGCTTGGGTTTTGGCTTTGTCCCCACTCCCCCAGGGTGGCAGGGCTCGGGGGGGTTCAGTCTTGGGTCTCCCCTCCTGAAGTCGTGTAGTAATTTTTGTTGTCAGAAGGGGGTCACGGTGCAGTGAAGTTTGCGAACCCAGATCTAGTCTTTGCTCCCCTAAAGGATGACAGCCTTTATTTTCTTGCTAGTATTTTTCTTTCTTTTCTTACCTCAAAATCAATCACAATAGGATTGTCCTTTGTTGATTCCACCCAGTCTGTGAATACTGTATGCTCTGGGAAAGACCCCTTTTTCTCCCAGGCCAAAGCTGCAGCGTATTCTGCCCTTCCACCTTTTACCAGTGAAATAGACCGTTCAGCCGACTGCAAAAATGATCCTAAAATGAGATTAAAATTAAAGTTTTTCAAAATATAACCACTTTTCTATTGCATACAATGCAAACTCCAAGGATTGGGATTTTTTTAAGAAAACAAAATAGGATTTGCTGGTGACATAAGGGCACTAAATTATAGAGTAGGGAGATGGTCATCCTTCGCTCTCTCCCATCCCACTAAAGTCAATGGAAAGTTTGCCACTGACAGTCGTAGTCCGATTGGCATTTGTGTGACTCTGGCAAGACTGACCAAGGGATTTTTCATAAGTTTCTACTAATACTTGAAGGTGTAAACAACTCAGTGCAGAGGAACTACTTCTCCAGGTCCAGGGAGCATAATAGGAGTAATGTTATGAAATTAAGAAAAGAAAAATGTAGTCTGAATACCAAGAAAATATCCCAAAGGTGAAATGTAGTAGATTGTGGAATAGTCTTGTAAAAGAAGGGGATGAAAGCCTCCTCCCCGGAGACATTTAAAACTAGATGGGACATAGTACAATATGAGTAGAAAATATATCATATGGAACAATCTGTGCTGGCTAGAGAATGGGCTGGGACAGAGTGTCACCTCTTGCTTTCCTTACATATCTCAATAGTTTGGTTGTCTTTCATAGGGCACTACTCACATGAGTGAGGGAAGGCATATTTAGCCTGAGATGATCAGATAGCTGTTTCCATTTATGCTGGATGCATGACTCCCTGATGCTTTGAAGAAAATAAACTGTTCTCTCAATATACCTGAAGTAGACTAAACGCATAGGGTAGAGTCTCTGTTGCACCAGAGCTTTGCTTGGTACAGCAGAGAAGAGGGGGATGTTGAGGAGTTAGTTATGGATTCCTGATTCTCTGTCTGATTCTGAGCCTTGGAGACGTTGAGAGCAGCTTGGGGGCTGCTCTAGACTCTGCCAGCTGGTAATAGTCCTCAAATGATCATCCACCAGGTGGGCTTGCCAGAGCACTCCTGACATGTCGCCTTCCCACCTCCAGCATGCCCGTACACTGAAAATGGAGAGAGAGGTGGCATAGGAGATGGCTATACTAGTTTTGTGAGATAGGATTCCTCAGCTGGGAAAATGTGCCAGGATGGAACAGGGGCGAGAATCTGGGCCACAGTGCTCGTAATGCTTGACTTGGGAGACAAAGGGTGAAAAACTGTCCCCACTGAAATTGATGGGAGTTTTGCCATTGACTCCAATGAAGTTAGGGTTTCACCCCAATAACTGTCAGATACTATCCCCCATGGTAAATAACAGTACACAGTGCTTAGTTCTCAGCACAATGACCTTCATGGCGTTCAGTCAGTTTATTTGTGGTGCACGTCGTATGTACTTTCTTTTTCTTTATGAAAAGCACACGCCTAGTTGTTTCTACCCGGACACATTCTGTCGATTCTTGCTGTGTCAAACCTGGGAAATATTAAACAGCAATGATGGCATTAAGTTCCAAATATTAAACACAAAACACGAAACAGCATCCCTAGTTTCCACATAGCTCCCCTTTTGTCTACATCTATTTCATGGCATTTCTCATCTAGAACACCACCTCATTTGTTTCCTCCTACCTTCAATGTCATGTCTAAGATTCTCATCCCTACCTGTTACATCCTGGAGACGACTTTGGTGTTGTGGATTACTTCCTGCAGCCCCATGCAGTTTCATGAGACACCCCGCTATTCCCCCGGGTACCAACAATGTTGGACAGAGCCATATTTACCATGCATGTCTAAGTATGTACTGATGCTGCTGGTATTTCCTTGATGCTCCCGACTATACTTTGTTTTATTAGTGAGCAGTGCCCACAGAAGTTAATGGTACCATAACTCAGGAGCACAGCCTTTAACTTGAGAAGTTAGGTTTTCAGCTTTTGTAGAATGCTCTCTCCATTTTAATGATTTATCTTTCTAAGGAATTTACTCCCAACAGTAATTGCTAATAATTTTAATAGGTTTATAGATTTTACGGCTAGAAGGAACCATTAGTTCATCTGGTCTGACCTCCTGTATCACACAAGCCATAGAATTTCACCTGCATTGAGAACAATAAGTTGGGTTTGACTAAAGCATCTATTCTAGAAGACTTCAAGAGAGGGAGAATCCATCACTTCCCTTGGTAAAGCCTAGACCTACATAAGTTTGTGAGTTTAGACATTATTTTGTTTGAGAGCAATATAGGATTACTGAATTGTGTACTCTAAAACATGAAAATACAGGGCAGTGCTTTTCTCACAGGCACTATTAGCAGAATGATAGGAATATATATATATGCTACTAAATAGATCATATGTTTTTTTCTCACCAAAGGTTACATACCTGAATTCTTCAGTTCTTCAGCACTGTATTGATAAAGAAGGTCATATGTGCCACCCATTGATCCAGAAGCGTAATAATGAGTCCCAAAGTCATCAAAAATTCTGCTATATAAAGCATAGTTGTACTCCAAAGGCAGGTGGTTAAGTGCCTTTAGAAAGATATTTGAGAGCTGCAGATCTGACTGTTTCGTTGTGAAGTTTGAAACTGCAATCACTTTATGGACCCTAATAAATTCGGAATTCTAGAAAGAAAGAAAGAAAGAAAGAAAAAATGAGACACTTAATACCCTTATTCTCTGGTTCACGACAAGAGGCAAAAAGGCTGAGAATATGTTCATTTCCCTTTGTATATTGCAAAAAGGGGCAAATACATTATATTTTATGTTTCTTTGGTCATGGGTAAACTAGCACAAATGAATCCAGAGATCAAACCACTTGAGGCTACAAGCACTTGGTTACATTCTAGAGGTTATGTCTCATTGCAGGATAGACAAATAGACAAAAAGTATTCTTATTCATTATTACTTGTATGATGTTAGTGTGTAGGGACCACAACTGAGCTCAGGACCCTTTTGTTCATTCTGTACAAACACAGAATAAGTGATAGTCCCTGTTCTGAAGAACGTACAGCCCATAGACAAGGCAAACAGAGCTGAGAGGAAGGGATATAACATGCAAACAGAGTGATAGGTGCCATGGTTTGCAACTATCATGTTAGTTCCATGATTTTGTTTTCTTAACTTTTTCAGGGAGGTTTTTGGAGGTAAGGGATTCAATCGGTGTTGCCAATTCCCATGATTTTATCATGAGTCTCACAGTATTTGGTGTTTTTCTTGCAGCTGTAGCTGGAATCAAGACATTGCGTCAGAATCTCGGCTTTCAAGTTTCTAGCCCACAGGATGGCAGGAAAAAGCGTCAAACCACAAAGCAAGTGCACCCATAGGGATCAGAAACCAGAAGGCAAAGAAAAAGAAAACAAAACTGTGTTTTGAAAATTTCATGATTCCGAAACCAGTCTCACGATTTCAGGGCGCCTGACTCACAGTTTCTGCATGCTTGGGATTTTGTTAGCTAAACAGAAAGACAAAGGGAGGGAGAGGAAAGCAGGTGGATGAGGCTGAAAAGAAGAGACTTTGAGGAAGGGCGCAGGATAATGTTGGCACAAACAACAAATCAGTAGATGGGAGAGAATGTCCAGAGTAAAAAAAACCCCCAAAAACAACAACATGAAAAGTGGCACTGATGACATAATCAGAAGCTGCAGCTTCCTGCTTCAGCTGCTTCTCTCCGCTGCTGATTTTTCTCTCAGTAGTTTCTTTTGTCCCTGAGCAAACAAGGCTTGGGATGGGGGTTGTGGGGAAGGGAGATACGTGGGCCCTGACGACTCAAGATTGGGTTTCCTCTGCACAGACCAAGAGATGCTGGGAAACGAAGGGTAACCCCAGCTGGATCTCAGCTTCCCCTTCCCCACAGTTGTCCAGTCACAATTTTATTACAATATTAGCTCATTTTACAGAGTTTGCATTGAATTCCAGGATGCCCATCTGACATTTCACATTGCAGTCACAGGGAGATTTGAAATAAATGACCTAAGAGTTGTATTTCTCCAGAGGACAAACTGAAATACTCAAACTGACCCTTGGTAACACAAGTTCCTACTGAAGTTGGGACTGATCCTGTACCCACTGGATTCAATGGGAGCTCATGTCAGCAACTCTGACAATGAGATGTCTCAAGCAGGGCACCCAAAATGAGTGGCCACTTCTGAAAATATTGGTCTAAATGCTTCGTCAGGCCAAATGCGCATTAATTTCAATGGGAATTTTGCATGATTTAGAACATCAGGATTTAGCCAACAGTTTCATTTCCTTAATATTTCTTAGGACTTTTCTTGGACTTCTCTATGGCTTTGTACCTATCCACCCACGAATGGCATAGGTACTTTTCACATGTTTTCACTGAATGTTTGCATCCAGGTTTTTACCTTCACTTGTCTCAGAAAGTGTATTTTTTCTAATTGTGTCCAGTTCACCTGTCTTTTGTATTGTACATGTATATCATGTATCTACATTTTCTACTGGTAAATGTATTTCTAAATGCCTGTGACAAGCAATTCTTTGCCGAACAATTTCCCAGAAATTTAATATCTGCCCAATAATTACTACATTCAAACACGGAAATGCTCAGAATTTTTGGCACTATAAGATATTTAAACATTCTAGCAACTTGGAAATCTTAAATCTAATTATCTTTGGGCAGATGCTTCCCCTATGAAACTGTAGAGATCCTCATGACATCAGTGAAACCTACTTATGCCAGTGGTAAACTTATCCCTTAGAGTACTAAATATTATTACAAATATTTGTCTTGGTCGGAGTACAGTATTTAATAAGATATTATGCTAAATTCTGCTCAGTTACATGAAAATAACTTCAATGACTTCAATTAACGTATACACAATCTACTTACTTCACTGTGGTGTAACCCAGGGCAAGCACAATTGGCCAGGGTGAAACTTGGCAGCTTTGACTGAGAAGGGGATATGCAATTAATTCATGTGGATATTTTCTCTGATTTCAAGCAATACTGTTTCATCCCCCTGAGTTTTAAATAAGGACAAACTCAAAGTGAAGTCAAAACCACTGTGTTTCACCTGTTTGTACATTGAACCCATGAGAGTCACATGATTTCAGCCAGAGACTCCAGCCGGTAGGGGCAGAAGCAATCAAAGCAGGGACAGCTGCCCTGGTAGGATGGGGGAGAAATGGGTCCAAGTTGGGGCCACCGCTGCCCCCATTACTTGCTTTGGATCAACAATAGTGCAGAGGTGACCCCCTGCACCATGGCGGGACTAGGACCCAGGTGGTGCCTCTCCCTCCCCCCAACTCCCAGTTTGGGCATAGGAGAAAACTGCAGAGAGGAGCTGGCCAGAGACTCCAGCTGGTAGGAGCAGAAGCAGCCAAAGCAGTGACCTTCAGACAGCCAAAGAGCTTTCTACAGGTTTGACTGGGCTTTCTCTGTTCCGTACCTGACTGGCTGTTTGCTCCAACCCTTCTGCTCCCCTCCCAGTTTATTCACCAGAGCTTCACTCCACTCCTGCCCCCAATATGCTCTTCTCCCCTGCCCTGTCGCCCTTATTCCTTCCCTTTCCATTTAGCTGCTCCCCTCTTAAGTAACCCCCCTCCCAAATATCATGGAATTAACATGACATTTGCCACCATCACATTGTTCACTCTGCTTGTGTGTTTTACCCCTTTCCTCACCCTATGTCTGTCTTATCTATTAGACTGTAAGTTCCTTGGGATAGGGACTGTCTACTACTCTGTACAATGAGGCCCCACTCTTGACTGACCCAAGGAACTGCCATGCTACACATGTTAAATTAAAAAAAAAAGATTCCATTGTGAAACAAACTGGCTAGGATTTCTCAAACTAGGTTAAATTTTAAAACTTATGTTAACATTCATGAATCTTAGACAATCTTCTGACAATCTTGTAGTCTAAGGGAATGCCTAACATAGTGAATGCAAATGGGAAGGGGGAAGGTTTAGAAGATAAAATAAAAAAAGAACAAGTTAAAAATCACGTAGATAAGTTAGATGCCTGCAAGTCACCAGGACCTGATGAAATGCATCCTAGAATACTCAAGGAGCTAATAGAGGCGGTATCTGAGCCTCTAGCTATTATCTTTGGTAAATCATGGGAGACAGGAGAGATTCCAGAAGACTGGAAAAGGGCAAATATAGTGCCCATCTATAAAAAGGGAAATAAAAACAACCCAGGAAACTACAGACCAGTTAGTTTAACTTCTGTGCCAGGGAAAATAATGGAGCAAGTAATTAAGGAAATCATTTGCAAACACTTGGAAGGTGGTAAGGTGATAGGGAATAACCAGCATGGATTTGTAAAGAACAAATCATGTCAAACCAATCTGATAGCTTTCTTTGATAGGATAACGAGTCTTGTGGATAAGGGAGAAGCGGTGGATGTGGTATACCTAGACTTTAGTAAGGCATTTGATATGGTCTCGCATGATATTCTTATCAATAAACTAGGGAAATACAACTTAGATGGGGCTACTATAAGGTGGGTGCACAACTGGCTGGATAACCGTACTCAGAGAGTAGTTATTAATGGTTCCCAATCCTGCTGGAAAGGTATAACGAGTGGGGTTCCGCAAGGGTCTGTTTTGGGACCGGCTCTGTTCAATATCTTCATCAACGACTTGGATATTGGCATAGAAAGTACGCTTATTAAGTTTGCAGATGATACCAAACTGGGAGGGATTGCAACTGCTTTGGAGGATAGGGTCATAATTCAAAATGATCTGGACAAATTGGAGAAATGGTCAGAGGTAAACAGGATGAAGTTTAATAAGGAAAAATGCAAAGTGCTCCACTTAGGTAGGAACAATCAGTTTCACACATACAGAATGGGAGGAGACTGTCTAGGAAGGAGTATGGCAGAAAGGGATCTAGGGGTTATAGTGGACCACAAGCTAAATATGAGTCAACAGTGTGATGCTGTTGCAAAAAAAGCAAACATGATTCTGGGCTGCATTAACAGGTGTGTGGTGAGCAAGACACGCAAAGTCATTCTTCCGCTCTACTCTGCGCTGGTTAGGCCTCAACTGGAGTATTGTGTCCAGTTCTGGGCACCGCATTTCAAGAAAGATGTGGAGAAATTGGAGAGGGTCCAGAGAAGAGCAACAAGAATGATTAAGGGTCTAGAGAACATGACCTATGAAGGAAGGCTGAAGGAACTGGGTTTGTTTAGTTTGGAAAAGAGAAGACTGAGAGGGGACATGATAGCAGTCTTCAGGTATCTAAAAGGATGTCATAAGGAGGAGAGAGAAAACTTGTTCATCTTAGCATCTGAGGATAGAACAAGAAGCAATGGGCTTAAACTGCAGCAAGGGAGGTTTAGGTTGGACATTAGGAAAAAGTTCCTAACTGTCAGGGTGGTTAAACACTGGAATAAACTGCCCAGGGAGGTTGGGGAATCTCCATCTCTGGAGATATTTAAGAGTAGGTTAGATAAATGTCTATCAGGGATGGACTAGACAGTAATTGGTCCTGCCATGAGGGCAGGGGGGTGGACTCGATGACCTCTCGAGGTCCCTTCCAGCCCTAGAATCTATGAATCTATGAAACTAGAAAGTCAGGTACGTTTCTGGATCCATTGCTAGCATTTTGCACCACCCTAATCATGATTAGAAGCAGCAGCTACTGTGGCATATTTAACTATGCTCTCTGTTTTTTCTGTTGTGTACTGCCCTGTTAAATTTCTAACATGTCTCTGATCTGCAGAGGCAGCAGTCATTTTGCATTCAGTCCAATACAGACTGTCAGAGATGGGAAACACACACTGTGTACTCTCTGGTGGGGACTTTACTTCTGTTTTTTCTTGGTCTGTGGTTCTTAACCTAAGATTACAGACATTCTGGCTGAAAAGAAGTGCCTGTTTACTATTTATGCATGAAAAACCATACAGATACATTCTTATTAAACTCTTCCCTCTCCACTCAATAAGATTCTTGGCAGCTGTTAAGTTATGAAAAAATAATAGTTTTTGGAAGAAGCTTATCACTTCACTGCAGACATTAAAAACAACTATGAATATTTTTTTCATTTTGGGGGGGAAATTATCCTTTTATTAAAAACATCATAAGCCGCATGTTTTACTTGATATGCTAATGTCAGCATTTTTGTGATTTTGTGTTCATTCATTTTAGATTCAAATACATATATAAGTAGCAAAGAAAAGTGCTGCACATTGATAACTACCCTCTATGTGTGGAGAATGGTTTACTGAATTAAGTAGTTCAAATTCAATCTTAACCAGTTAACTGCTGCCCAGTGTACCAGAATCACCTGTCAAAGCAAATGGGCTTAATACAAAATCCATTAAAATCAGAACGAGTCTCTCTGTTGACGTCAATGGACTTTAGAACAGGCAGTTATTGACCTGCCAAATACTTCTGGTACATCCTGACAATCAATTGGTCTCAAAGCAATGTTCCTTTTCATCGGCAGGGTAGGAGTTCAGTGATAAAAAATAATGGAAATACTGAGCCTTGTATAGCATTTTGAACATGCAAAGAGCTGTGCAGTTATTAACCAATTAATTCACAGGGAATGGTCTTAAAGATATTCTGCTTTTGCCTTTGAAAGCTAGATAACTTTGTAACGGCTCTCCCTAAATTTAACATACAGAAATAGGACAAGTAATAAATGTTATGTAATTTGAGAGGGGTCAGAGAAGAGTCATGAATATGATTAAAAGATTTGAAAAATGCTTTGTAGAAGACCTTCAAGGAGCTTAATCTAGTTAATTTATCAACAAGAAGGTCAAGGGGTGACTTTATTGCTGTCTATAAGTGCATACACAGGAAACAGAAATTTGATAGTAGCAGGCTCTTCAGTTTAGCAACAAAAATATAACAAGATCCAATTGCTAGAAACTGAAGCAAGACAAATTCAGATTAGATATAAGGTGCTATTTTTAAAAAAACAGTGAGGGTAATTAACCATTGGACAATTTACCAGGGATTCTGTATCACTGGAAATCTTTGAATCAAGGTATGCTCTAGTTCAATAACTATTGAACGGACTACCAATAACTTGACAGTTCTAAGACTCTGGTATTATAAGGCGAGAGTTACCAGAGGTGAAAAATAATGTGGATTTATTCACATATTTATAAAATCACAAATTCTGCTTGAACTTTATTTCCTCTGGGCCATTTTCTCAAATGACTGCCTGGGGTTGGGTTACATGACCTGTTAGTCTCAACTCTGATATACTCTAGATAGGGTGACCCGATAGCAAGTGTGAAAAATTGGGACAGGGGGTGGGGAGGTAATAGGAGCCTATATAAGAAAAAGCTCCAAATATCAGGACTGTCCCTATAAAATCGGGACATCTGGTTACCCTACTCTAGAAGAGAGGTATCCTATGATGTTTTGACATGGTACTTTTCCACACTGTTGTATCTTTTTAAAGGTATATTATAGGTATCTCTTGTGGTATAAGGAAGAAAAAATTCTTATTTATACTTAAGTCCAATGGAATTTTATGGGTATAAAATGTGGATCTATCTCCTAGAAGTCATTTAAAGGGCAAGGTGATAACCCATGTGTGAAAAAAACAATGTTTATTTTTCACTCAAGTGAACAAAATTGCCTATTCTTAAACTAAGAGGTAATCTGGGTTTGACAATCATTTCACCCCTGAGTACCCATTTTTCTGTCTCTCATTTAGCATAGACAAGTTTTTTGTGCTAGCTTGATTATAAAATGTAATCTGAAGATCTGCCATTCCTGGAATTGAACAGATGGAGAGTGAAAGAAATAATAACATCTGAGATCTAGTTTATTATACCTTTTTATATGAGGCTTCAATGGCTTCCCTGAAGGAGGAAGATGAGGTGATTTTTACGCGTCTCTTTCTTGAGAAGAGACCTGGGATCCCAGAAGAGCTTCTTCCAGAGCCAGTGTATGAACTATCACTAGCAGATTCAGTGTGCAGAGGAATTATACCCTGATAGAAATCCGATGCCACATCATCCTCTTCATTTTCCACCTAGAGAGGCAGAAATGCAAAACAAGCTCACCCAAAGGGTAGTTCATTAGATTATTATTAAATAATTAAGTTCTGAAATTTTCTGGGAGCAACATATTTGAATGTTTAACAACTGACAAAATGACAAGAAAATAGTCCATTCATTACACAAGGGACTGTTTTTAGAAGTTGATGGTTAAAATGTGCAAAAGGTCTATGCAAGGAAAGGTATTTGGACATGAAAATAGGTCAAATGGGTGTTTTTGCATGCAGTTATTCATTTATATATCAAATACATATTTGAATGTACAAAGTTTCAAGTACAACTTATGTGTCAGACTCCGAAAATATGTCTGAAAAACCTTAACAATATTTCCCACTTTCAACATGCTTTTCAAAGCTGTTGATATAAGGAGCTCAGACCTTCTGCAGTCACAAGTCCCTTCATACATACAAGGGATGAGACAACTGGTTTGCGTAAAATAAGAAATGATCCACATTTTCAGCCCAAACTCAAGCAAATCCAAAATAAAACATGTTGGGAAATTTGAAAAAGTTCAGTTCACGTTCGTTTATTGGGTTTTTGTCCATTTCTAGTTCTGCACACTGCTCCACTCTCTGATTTAAGCTGGGAGCAGGAGGGAAAGAATTGAAATACTATGAGCAATGCTATTCTGATAGAATCTCAAGCCTATTTCAAATTACAAAGCACTGGATCCTAAAAGGGAGATTCTGGTCCAATGACCTTTCCAGCCCAAAGCATGTTGTATCCATGTGTGTATATATAGATCCAGTTGTACATACAGTGTAAACCTCTAAAACTGCTGTAATTTGCTAATTTCTATTGGTGGATGAAAACTCACTATGTCATGAGGAGAGCTTTGCAGAGACATGGAGCAAAACAATTTGCTTCTCCCATAATTAAACATTTCTGCACTCTTCTACACTTGAACCTGGATGGCTACTAAATCTACAAGCTATGTTCAAGCAAATCCAGTTAAACTCTTTACATAGCACCTTTGGAAGTGTGGTCTTTGTGCAATCACACTTCTTGAGTCCCTGATAAAAAATATGGCCGCAGTTAGGACAAAATCTGCAATGTGGATCTCATCCATAGCATGGACCTTGTTGCACACTTTGCCCTTATTCCGTCGACAGAGCTGCCATTGACATCAATAAAGATCTGTAGTGATCTGTCTCCAAAGTGATGTACCCTTGACATAGCTCTTAGGTACTTTTCTTGAGTCATAATCTAGAATACATCACTGCTTAACACACTCATCTATCTCATATGGACATCTCATAGCAGAGCTGTTGTTTAGTGGCTTTACTCCTCAGACAGTACCTGAAAGCGGATAGTCTCAAGATTTGCAGGAACACGAAATGATTTCCTTGTGTCATTGCCTTTTACTGTTGTGCATTTTCCTCCATTGAATGAATTATCAAGGATTTCTCCTCGGCTCTCTCCAGCCAGAAGATGAAACCTAGAAAGAAAGTAATTTTCTGAATTATAAAGACATGGAACGATAATAGGGCTAAAACCTTGTGTAAATCAACATAGCTGAAGAGAATGTAGGTTTACATCAACTAAGGATCTAATCAATGGATTTTATGCTTTGAAAGAAATTCTTCCTACAAGAGTTTCGAACTCATGAAGAATACACCTCAAAAATGCACCTGTACTTTCACGCTTGTCCAGGACCCTATGTCACACCCATCACTGGGGAACTGGAGTACCATGGGCTGTAATGTTTGAAGAGGCTGAACATATATCCCGTCTGTGCTATGCTTTGGGTCTTTGGATTCGATTACGGATTAGAAGCACTCTATGGCAGAAGAGTGAGTTGCATACAGTCACCCAGTAAAATTGTTCTTTTCAGCTGACAGCAGCAAACAAAACATAACTTTAAATGATTCTGGGTAAAAATCTAATCAAATAAATTCACATGTAGTGCAGAACAAGACACGTTTAGGGAAACATTCTTCAACCAACAGAAGGGCTCAGACACAATGTAACTGCACATTTCTGATGTGTGGAGCCCAGGTTGCCAAGAGGGCACATGGGGAGACCCCAGCCCCCAAAGACTAGTGCTTGGATGGCTCTCTCTATTGCATCCTGTATAGGATACAAGGGAGTTCTGGGGCTCTGTGACTAAGTAGATGCAATTGCCAAGTGCCATCACTGGTGCTTAATTATATTCTTATAATTTTTTGATACTCTTAATAAAAAGATACCAGGTATTTGGTGCAGTTGGATTCACGAATGTACCAATGCAGCCTTCAGTTAGTAACTACCTCATTTACGTAAGTGTTAGTGAGATTAAAACACCATAACCTATGAAAATGGCAAGCAAAAGCAACATACCCATTGCCCATTAACTGCACACTGGGGACGCTCTCATATCTCCTGTTGCACACGGTCTTTATCCGCCGACAGTCCCTTTCATCTGAGTTGTCCCCACAGTCGTTCTCTCCATTGCACTCCAAACTTTTGGCAATGCAGCGACCTGTTCCAGAGAAACCGCAGCAGCAAAAATGTTTTTCGTACAATAGCTCTGTCCGTTAGAATGAAGGTAAGACAAAGAGACGTTTCTAATGCTTCAATAATTAGGGGGTATGAGTCTGCAGGAAGAAAAGAACTCTAAGGAAATAACAGAAATGCCTTTGTTGTTCTAGTAGGGAGCAGCTTCTCTTGTTCTAATGGTTGTCCACATGAAGAATTGCCCTGGTTTAACTTAAGATTTGCCAAAAGCCTATGTGAACATTCTTTCCTTGGTTTAACTAAGGCTTATTTTAATTGAGGAACAGGCCAAAGCGAAACCTACATAAGCCACCTTTAAATCTACTTAAGAGTGTCCACCCAGAACTTTGCACTAGTTTAGTTAAACTGGTGCAAAACAAGGCTACAATTCTAAAGAGCCATGTACACATACAGAGGAAACCCTGCAAAGAATCTCTCCTTGTTATGAGCATTGCTGTTCTTCAGTAAACAGAGCTCATGGCGAAAATCCGCCCTGGCTCAAGTTTCTTGCAGACACAATGAAGACAGAAGGAAGCAGAACAAAGATATAAAGCTCCTATTTTACACACAAATGCCTTGGTGATCTGTTCTCTCTAACTTCTTCTTTCCAAAAAATCCACAAATGCATATGAAGGATTTGGAGAGTAAATACAGCATGTCATTTTTCAAATAAGTAGCCTATAACCTTTATTATTTTGATTGAACATCTGATTTAGTGGTTATGGAGTGAATAGCACCATTACCATTTTCACACTGGAACTTATTCCTGCAGTCAACTTCCTCTATGTTGCAAAGTTTAGTTGGGAAGCATCTCCGGGAATCCACCAATTGTTCAGTACAGGCCTGACCCCTGAACTGAGATGGGCGCAGCAAGGCCCTTACACGAAACTGAAAGGAAACAGAGGGAAAATGGGGTTATTTTTGTGTTTACCTATTCACTAGCTAGATAGTATTAATGAGCAGTGGGCAGAGCTATACACAGCTGGTTGCTGCTAACTAGAACGGGAGTTGCATGAATTGCATGGGTGTAACTCCAGGGTTAGGAAGAGCAGAATCAGACCCACTATGTATCTTTGCCTGCAGTCAAGATTATGTTTCTTTCTAGGCTTCATTGTTTGTGGTTATTTGTGATCCATAACTGCATTACTATATTAACTATGCTGAGGTCCAGGCACCATCTCTCAGCCCATGTCATCCCTTCCTATCATTTGGAATTTATTTAGTCTTATCTTTGTATTTGTTTTGGAACTCACACCCTTCTGTCTTCAAGAGGCCATTTCTATAAAGCTGCCAAGCATCATCCAGAGACCAGAGAGAGATTTGTACAAGGCTGGAGGGGAACGTATATGAGGGTGGGGTGGAGGAGATTATCAGTGCAAGCCAATTTTTTAGCTTGAAACAGAAAAATGCATTGCGTCAATATCTATGTGATTAAAAACAAAGCAGTATTTCATATACATGTTTCTAAACAAAAACTGAGTAAACAGGAGAGACCGATGGCAGAGCACTTTCTCCACACAAATGCAACATGGACTAAATCATCTCCCAAGGAAAACATCCACGCTTCCCAGCACATCCTACTTAGGCAGAGCAGTTTGGTAGCCTGAGGAGCTGCAGGAAGCATGACTATCTAAGCACACAGATGTCTGAAGTCCCATAGAACATAGCAATTGCCTAACTGGATCAGCCCCATAGAATCATAGAATATCAGGGTTGGAAGGGACCTTAGGAGATCATCTAGTCCAACCCCCTGCTCAAAGCAGGATCAATCCTCAATTTTTGCCCCAGATCCCTAAATGGCCCCCTCAAGGATTGAACTCACAACCCTGGGTTTAGCAGGCCAGTGCTCAAACCACTGAGCTATCCCTCCCCCATGGCCCATGTATCCCAATATCCTGTCTCAGACAATGGCAGCACTAGATACTTCAGAGGAAGATGTAAAATGCCACAGTGGGATAATCTGCTCTCGGTGAGGGAAATCCCCCATGGCTCAGGGCATCCATGAGATGGGCAAGCCATTATATGCTTCTTTCTGGACTCATACTGCATTTCAGCAGCATGGTTCTCTTAAGAATTAGCTACCTGGATTGGTCTCATCTGATTCTGAAATACCTTTGAAAATCTGACCTTAAAGATTTAAATAGGTGCCTAAATATTTTTGAAAATCTTGCCTTTAGAAGCAGAGTTGGAATGAATGTTGAAAGAAGCAGTCTTAATTCCCACTGCTAGACTAGGAAAGTATTTTCACCCTTTTAATCTGTTTTTTAAATCCCATTAGAGTGGATGATTTGACCCCATCAATGTAATTATCCCCCACTTTAGACTGAATTGACAAATACTGTGGAATAGTCATACAGCTCTGTCATTTTGGGGTGACCCAAAGAGACCTGTTAATTTGATGGCAGAATTTACTACTTCTATGGGAGACTTGTTCCTACTAATGACACTATCCCTCGAAAAAGGAGACTTGGCAGATTTGAGGCCTTTTTGTATGAACATATGTGTGACAATCATTTGTGGTATCCCAACATGTTACCTCTCTCTCTATTCTGAGCTGTTTCTTGTAATGGACTCCCTCCTATTCCTGCCCTGATGCCAATTTATTATTGATTTCTACTGTTCCCTTGGACTGTGCAAATCAGTCGCCATGTGGTTCAGTATCTGAAATACAAATAAAACGTAGTCACATTTCCTCACACTCACCCATCACATTTATTTTCCACCTACTTGTTTTTTAACACACGGGTCACATTCCGACCAAGGACCAAAGTCTCCAAGCTGACAGTTAATAGGACATGCCTGCTCGTTACATGCCCGGGATTCCTGCTTTGTGCACAGTTGGTCACAGAAGTTTTTTGTATAATAATCATCCAATTTTATTTGCCTAAAATGTAAAAAGTTAAAATGATTAATTTAGTTAGAGCCCTGTTAAAAAGTGGGAACTGGCTGCAAAGTTTGGATCCGGGGCGAGCTTCCTCCAACTTTGGGGTGGGAGATGTTCACATCTGAGGTTTTTGGGTTCCGATCACTATAATGATAAGGGACAGTTGTGAATTTGGATCCAGCCAATCCAAACTTCCTCAGTGTTCAGGGGTTTAATGGAAGAGGGGTCTTGATTCAGGTCCATCTCTATGGCAAGGTGCCATCAGATGCGAACAGAAAAAGATCAGATTTTAATATTCAAAGATAAGGAGCGGCTTCTGTGCATGAAAGAGAGAGAATAATCCATTTGGATGATATACCAATGTAACGAGGAAACCTGTACCTCTGAAGTTAGGCATGATTTACCTTCTGTTGCAGAATTAAAACACTGATGCAGAATTCAATATTTATGGGACAAGCTTTTTTGAGACTGCCCAGTTTGACTCCTTCATACCTGTTCAAAGGCAATGCATTGTAATGGCCGGACCTTCCAGCCAAGGAGCGCAGCACTCTGTGAAGCTCATCAATATCATTCCTGAGTTGGCTTGGATGGGTGTGTCACTCACATATACATATGCTTACTGGAGCAATGTAGGATTGAACCCATCATTATCAGAATAAATCAATATTGGGCTGTTCTATGTCCTCACTACAAGGTTCATGAGCAAGAAAGATTCACTTGGAGACATCTCAAGTTTTTTTACATGTACTTTGTGATGAGATTTTAAACTTTTCATGTATCAGAGGGGTAGCCGTGTTAGTCTGGATCTGTAGAAGCGACAAAGAGTTCTGTGGCACCTTATAGACTAACAGACGTATTGGAGCATAAGCTTTCGTGGGTGAATCCCCACTTCTTCGGATGCATCCGAAGAAGTGGGGATTCACCCACGAAAGCTTATGCTCCAATACGTCTGTTAGTCTATAAGGTGCCACAGAACTCTTTGTCGCTTAAACTTTTCATATCTATTCATCATCTAAATACTGGGACAGGCCAGCTGTTCTTTTTTCCTTATAGGTTATGGATGCAACAACTTCGAAAAGAAAAATAAGGATTTTTACACAGCATACTGCAAGACCTTGGGTATTTTTAGATTTGCCAACCCCAAAGTGATATTTTCCTAACTGTCCACCTGAAACAGAAAAGTGAAGAGGGAAAATCAATATGGTCATTCACACCTACCTTTGCCTGGTCTGAGTTCCATAATTGCAAGTTTTTGAACAGCTTGACCATGATCCCCAGGGGTAATGTTCACAGTAGCACCCCTGGCTGCTCTGAATCACTGTGCCCAGGAGGATAAGGCACACTAATATACTCTTGTCCATAGTTTGAAGGTGTCCAGCTACACAAAAATGAATATACAGTGCAAGAGCAACATAAATTGGAACACACACATTTTTTGTGCCCATCTCTTAATAATAATTTGTTTTTCATTATCTTAATTTTGAAAGTACAGTAGGGCAGAGATCTCATTCAAAATACAATGTAACTGACAGAGATTTCTGGAAAGCGATTATTTTTCAAGGAATTTATCTGTTAATATTTTAAGAACCAATCCTGCGACACACAAGTCAATAGGAGTTTTGCCATTAACTAGAATGGAAGTAGGATTGAGCCCTAAATGAGTATTTTTAATGCCCTTTCGGATTAAGAAATTGTCTAAATCTTCATGTATGTGACCAATAATAATTTGATCCTGCTATCCTTATTGAGGGGTATTCCCAACAGGTATTTTACTTGAATAAAAACAGGATTAGGAACAACATTTGTTTCAAATTAAGCCTGAAACAATAAAACACTATCCCCTAAAGAACCAAGATTGGATAAATTTTTACCCTACTCTTTCAATGGGACTAGTCACAGGCTTAAAATGAACCATTGTTCTTAAGTGCTTTGCTGTATGGGGCCACTGTTTCTACAGCTTTTCCTTGCTACCTTGAGTACCATCAAATACATTTCAATTCCTGTTTTATTTCACTGGGCTGCCTGTCTAAGCTACAAGCTCCCACTACCCCAGGCTCAGCAGAGAAGGAAGCCGTGGGTGAATGCTGGCCCACTACTAATTCCTACATATCAATTAATATGTATTTGATGAGTGATCAGATTACAGAATGGTCCTTGGAAAATAATATTTAGAAAATATACAAAGCTCTTCAAAGTGTTACCTCAACCACTAATCCCTGGAAGGAAGGTTGATTTTTGGCAAAAGTATTATTCACATTTAACAGATGGAACAACTGAACACAGAAGTTAAGTGATTTCTTAGTGCATAAGTAGCAGAGCAGAGATTAGAACTTCTGGCTTTCCTGAAGTCCCTGCTTCCCAGTCCCCTACTAAATCCAGTTATGGTACTTCCTACCTAAAACCGAACAAACTCTACTGAAATTCTTTTCGTGTTACTTTGTTCATTCCTTACCTGTGTGCAGATAAAAGCTCACTTGTTCTGATCTGCTAGAGTATCTAAAATAAATACATTGACAATTACCAAAGTTATATACTGTTTATGCACACTATACAGGTGAATTCATCCATTTAAAAGAAGTAAACTTACCCTCATGCTTCACATACACTGAAATCAAAAGCAAAAAAGCCCACTTGGCTAATTTACCACAAGATGGTTGGCTGCAAAGTCAGTCAGTTTCAGTTTTATGTAACTTCAGCCTGGTTTGAAAGGTTTTTCAAAGCCTTTTCGAAAGGTGCAGAGGTTCTGTTTGTTGTAGTTACATTTTAATCAAAGATCCGCTGTGGTATTATAGCTTTCAGACAAGCCGGCTGACTGTCAGCACCTCTGTGATTACCTTTAAAAATGTATCTTATGCTTTGGTGTTGTGCTAGGAACTCCTCTTTATACTACGTAGACCTTCAGGAATATGCAATTCTTTTAAAGTGGTTGTTCAGAAACACACATACGCACATGGATACACACACACACACACACTTTTCTACAATGTAGGAGGCTGAGTAATGCTTATTTTCATAACACTGTGCATGAATGAACAGGAATGAACTTTATCTTGCAGTATTGATACATTATTATGTCTATGGGAAGGCTGATGGGGCATGGCCATCTTTAATATGATCAGCAAAACCCAGGGAAAAGCAGACATAGGATGATTTATTGAAACAGCTAATCAAACATAACAAGGAAGAAAATATTGCCACATGTGAATATATTTTCCTTTAAAGAATCACTTTAAACCTGTTTGGTTAGGTTCTCAGCTACTCTAAACTAGCATAACCCTAATACCAATTATGCCAGTTTACACCAGCTGAGAATCTGGTCCATCATTTTTTATAGAGAATTTTTTAGGCACATTTGGTAAAATGGTTATATTTCACCAGTGGCAAAATAAAGCCTACTGCGTACACTCGTCTCTGGATTTTTATAAAGAAGCACTGAATATTAAAGTTAGCAAGACACATCCTTCCCCATCCCTCTTCCCATAAAGAGACTGTCATCCATTAAACAAACATTACTGGAAGTTAAAGTCTGCTCTTTTCTTTACACAGAGTTATGCAATGAAACAATCAACCTCCACATCTCAGAAAAATGTTCCACTGTACAGGAATGGGGTAGCAACTAATACCCCTGCCCATACATGACAGAATAGCTACTACTCTTCTTTTGTATTCCTGGACTGCCACTTCTGTCATGAGGATGTCAGTTCCTGATTCCTACTTAAGTCAAATTAATGCCAAGTGTTGCAGATCTCGATATGCCTGAGAATACCTCAATACAATTCGGCCCCCAATTTGAGAACAATTGGTTTAGGTAGAAAGCTAGTGAAATTCCACTAAGGTGTGACAAGTTCCATAATAAATTGTATTTGTAGACACAACTATAATACATAAGAGTCCAATCCAGCACAGAATATCAAATTCTATATATTCTCCAAAGGCTCTGGAGGGAAAGTTGGTCTCCCAAAGAAACCAAAGACCAAATAGGCAGACGGCTCCAGGATTGAGATGACTTAATCTGTCTCTTTGCAGCTGGTCCTGCACTGCTTCCACTGGACCTTCGGTGGGCACAAAGACTAATGTGGGAAGTACGAGGTGTGTGTAATTCTCTTTAATGACTACAATCAAGGGAAGAGTAGACTGATGAGTTTGGGGATGGAGCTCTCTATCTGGTCTGTTTAAAGCACAATCTCCTGAGGGAGGGTGTGATGGCTTCTCTGAACACACTGAAGAGACAGGGATTGCTGCTAGTGACCCAGCAGTAACCTTCATTCCAGACATCACAAACAATCGTCCTCCCTAGTAGAACCGTCACACTCTAGCAGTCACTTAGGGCCAGATTTACAAAGGCACTGAAAGATGCACACACACACACCTAGTGGGATTTTCAATAGGGGCCTGAGGTGCTTAATGCCCGTGATTTTCGGTGCTTAACCTGTTCAGGCACTTTTGTAAATCTCATTGAGTGCCTATCTGCATCTTTAGGTGCCTTAGTACCTTTGTAAATCTGGTCATCACAGACCAGCTCCTTCCAGGTCCTAGGACTATGCTAGATTGTAAACAATTTGGAGGCAGGGACAGTCCTTTTGTCCTGTATTGTACGGCCCTAGGGGTCCTGGTTCATGACTGGGGCTCATAGGTGCCTGGATAATAGAACTAATAATATAGAAGAGGTGTTGAATAGTTGAGGTGAGTGTGTCCCATCACCACCAATTGCTCATTTTCCATGGCTCCCTTTTTTGCCACCCCAAGTTAATCTCTGGAACTGAGCTGTTAGCTAGAGAAAAGTGTAATTTTATTGCTACAATCCCTTTATATATATTTTATTGTATATGTATATTTTATTAATTACAGTAGTGCCTAGATGCCCTAGTTGAGACTGAGGCTCCATTGTGTTAGGTGCTATATGAACATAGTCACAGACATCTCCTACCCTGAAGAACTGTCTGTATGAATAGACAAAACCGGCAAACGGTAGGAGGGGAAACGGGTAGAGATGCAGCTTGCCCAAGATCACCAAGAAAAGTGAGGAAGAGAAACAAAATCTCTCAACTCCCTCTCCAGTGCCCTACCAACGAGAGAATGCTGCATTTCAAGCTTCCTTCACTCCCAGCGGAGTGGCAAGAATCTCCCCTCACATTAAAGATTACAGGGCCCGACACACATTTCCAAAAAACTGGCAAAATTAAACCCCAAGTCACATATGTATTTGGAAAAAAAACCACAAAACCATTTGGACAGTTTTCTGCATTTCATTATTTTTCAGTTATGTTTACAGTTTTTTTTTGTTTTACATCTGGTCTGGAGCAGTCTTGTTACAAAACTCGAGGATACAATTAGCAAACTGATGTTCTGTCGCCTTTTGCGATATCATTATTGCACTGAATAAACTGTAATAAGAAATCAGAATAATTACCAGTCATCCTCACTGCTGACTGGGTAGGAATTGTGAAGTTCTAGAAAACACTTGCCTATTTATTTTACAATGTATCCTTGATGGATACCAGTTTACTGATGATAAATACTTGGGTGGCCTATACTGCATTGTAAATATGATCTAGGTGTACAACATTAGGTATAGGTAAAACCCCACAAATTGTGAGTCTTGGTTATAACAGCATAATATTTTGATGGATAAACCAACACTTTTCGTGACTGCGGAACTGCTTTTTGTGTTCTTTTATAATATGAGAACAAGGAGTCATTCCAGATCCAATTTAAAATTTAAAATAACTGAAAGGAAATACCACCTCAGACAGTCATCTACATACCTTTAAAACTCTGGGCCATAGTCAATAGAGATGAGAATATGCAGCAGGCCATCTAGTCCACCTCCTGTCATTGAAAGATTGTTCCTTGCAGTGTATTTTCTAATACTTTAGATTAGAATCTTTTTGTCTTAATTTTAATATTTGCGATGGATTGGACCCCCCTTCTGGGGTGCCACCTGATGTGCTGGGGTCCGACTGATCCTGACCGTTGCACCAGCGTGGGCTCCCCCATCCTGTTCCGCTGTGCCAGGCCCTCAAGCCTTCTCCAGCACGCGACACTGAGTCTATGAGAGACACTGAGATCAGCTCTGTGTGAGAAGAATCACCTTGGGGATTACCCAGCACTCAAGTGCACACCTCCTTTGAGATGCAACCCCCAAATTATATTGTCTTGCACTATATAGAGAGATCTATATAGCGTAAGGTCATAAAAATCACCCCTCCCTCAATGTGGAGGAAGATATGCCCAGCTTTTTGCCCTCCCCATCCTCCACCCCCATTATAAATTGCACAAACTGGGTTTTGGAATAAACAAAGAACAAGTTTATTAACTGCAAAAGGTAAATTTTAAGTGACTAGAAGAGATAGAAAACAGAACAAAGCAGATTACTGTGCAAATAAAACAAAAAAAACACGCAAACTAGGCTGGGTACATTAAGGAAATTGGCTACAAATAGTCATTTCTCACCCTAAATGTAGTTTCAAGCAGGTTGCAGAGTTTCTTGAATGTAAACTGAACTGCTTGCAGTTTAAATCTTCAGGGATTCCTTTTACAAGCTGTCCTTTCTTGCCTGGACTCAGTCCCTGTCTCCCCCAGCTTAGTTCCTTTGTTTCTTCAGGTGTTTTCAGCAGTCTTCCTTCTTGGGCAGTGAAGAAGAGTCAAGATTAACTTACTCCCCAGCTTTAAATACGCTATACATATGACGGGAATCTTTTATTTCCTAGCCCACACCCTCAGTGGAAAAATACCAGCTCAAGATGGGACTCTGTACCAGTTGACATGATCACATGACCTTTTAGTGTCAAGGCAGCATCCCAGGAAACTTCTCAGGAAGGTGGGAGATTAGTATCTTCAAACTTCTATTGTCCTTCCTAATGGCCCATCCAGGCTGATTGCCTACTGTCTGGTGAGCATTCCCCCAAGTGTACACATAGCTGTAATTGTTACAGAGTCAATATTCCTAACTTCAGATACAGAAATGATACATGCATACAAATTGGATATTCACATTCAGTAAATCATAACCTTTCCAATGATACATTACATGACCCATCTTGCATAAAACATATTAGTTATGTCATATTATTATAACAATATTTTAATGAAGAATATGGCATGCAGCGTCACAATATTCCTTTAATTAACTTCCCCAGTCATTTGGCTTTTCATCGAGAAATGACAAAAAACAAACAAACCCCATAATGCTCCCTAAATTCTGCAATAATGCTACTGTAAGTAACTTTGTGCCAAAGCTAGGGAAATGGTTTCTTGATTTTATTAAGAAAAAAGCTTTTCAAAGTTTACTGAGAAAATTAGTGATTCTTTGGGCAAACCTAGGAGAGTTTCAGGGTAGGCCTAAATGCAGTATGGCTGAGATCTCTTCTCAACACGGGATTTGTAAGGTCAGTCTTCTCCTTCTCCCCAAACTCTCAAAGCATTTTGTGGCAGGCGAGTGGGCTAGGAGGGAAGAGAGAGACTCTTCCAGTCCCACTATCTCTGGCCTTTACATAAACCCGGGATTGAGAGATAGGACAATGAACTGTGGACTAATAAGGTGTTCCTGGAACATTGCCCCCCCTCTCTTTCATCCTTTTGTATTAAGACCAGCCAAAATAGTGACAGTGAGAACTTTCCTCAGCTATTTATTGAGAAGACTGGTGTTCAAGAAGCTGGGAGGTAGTGGGAACTCTTTTCACCAATCTGAGCTTTATGTTCTAGGAGTCAGATTTTTCAGGCCATATAGCCCAAATGGATACACTGCCAACTCAAGTAGCCTTTCCGTTGAAATTACACACCGTTTTTGACTTCCAAATGCTTTAACCGCCACAACAGAAACTGTGACTGGAGTTTTTTATACAGTTGCCAACACTTTTCTTAGTTGGTAATTGACTACTAAGCGTATTTGATTAGCTACACAATTTAATGGAAATACAATTTATTGTACAATCATGTAAGTCAGTCATCTGTGTAATCTTTATATAAATGACTAATTTAATTTTCCATTTGTACATCCAATATTAGAAAACTGGACTTTTAAAAGTTTAAATCAATAATACTTTTTAGACTAAGCAAACGGAACCGTAATGCCCATCTGGTCAGTTGCAGTTTAATGTATTATGTGGTGTATTTGGGGGTGGGGGAACTATACCATGCATTGTACTTAATTTAGTGGGTCTTTTTCCATCTTTAAATCCTCCCATCATAAAGTGTGTCGAAACAGAAATGTGAAGGCACCTTTAAGCATGGAAGGCTTTCTGACAGCCTCCAATATTGAAATGTTTTGACATATCCTATAATAGGAAAAGTGAACTATAAAATATCTTATTTATTCTATCCATCATCGGGTCTTCTGCTGACAAGGGCGACATTCTCCCCCGGGCACTGAGAAGGCCAACCTCATACTCTGTCATACTCTAGTCAGTTGTATTTTCATTAATTTGGGCACACATGCTGCTTTCTCCATGATATCCTCAGTACCTACAACTGAGCAGAAAGACAATTCATAGCTAATAATAGAAGAGGGTGAGGGGGAAGCATACATTAGCACTGTCCCCAAGTTATTCATTTGGGAGGGAAATTTTTATTAAAGGATTATTTTGCAGGGTTCAGATGTTATATTGTGGGATTCAAAAGCTTCAGACTATAATTGGTGTAACCCAGCCCAGAGGCGTGGCTGCAAACTTCTCCCTTTTCTCCTCAAGGTTATAGGTCCTGGGTTCAAGGGCACATGGTGCCTTCATCCAGGGAAACCCCTCTGTCACCATGCCTCCATGGGTCACAACCGAGAATACCAAATTCGGGACAAGCTGCTGTGGAAAGGGGCAGACACCCCCCGCAAATTGGCGGTTATTCTCTCATGAGATATCCCAAACCAACAACAAAAGTAAACCTCTGTTTCACCACACTGGCTAACAAGAAGTCAGAAATGCAGAATGATGAGTGGTTATTTAAAACCAATTTCATCAAACAAAAGGGTTTTTCTCATCAAAGGACCAGCCCCATACCCAGGTCAATATAGACCTCAGATTTTACTCAATAATCATGCTGTTGCCAATCCTTTAGTATCTAATATCTAAAGGTTTATTTAACGAAAGAAAAAAGTTAAAATTGGTTAAAGGAATCAAATACATACAGTAATTTCAAGATTCTTGGTTCAGGCTTGTAGCAGTGAGGGAATAAACTGCTGTTAAGTCTCCGGTTGCTTCTAAATCATTGGAAGGTCCTCAGTCGCTTGGTTAGAATGCTCCCAACTCATCTGGTTACATAGTTTTTCAGATAATTAGGTCACTCCTAATGTAGTCACTAGTTGAGGAGACCAATTTGACTTCCTGTCACCAGGTCTAGCAAACTATCTTTCAATGGAGTCTCCTCCCTCCCTATGGGGCTGGCCTCTGGATGGTTCGCTGTGTCTCCATTCTGTGATAATGTTTGTATCTCTGTAGGCTGCCCCTGAGTGTTGTGTCTGCCAGCTCATAAGGGCCTCCTGTTCCATCAGATCACTTGTCCCTCTGGTGCAGTCACCTCATATGACCCAAGTACCACTGCACCGATCATGATTCCTTTAGTCCGCTCCTTCTGCTGTCTCTCTAATGGCTGGATCCGCACAGAAGTGTCTGTCTCCAGGGCTGAAAGGTCCTTGGATGACCTGTCATACTCTAGTGCATGGTTTCTTTGACTGTTGGTCATCTCCTTTCGGCAGGATCTCCATCCTTCTCACTGCAACAAGTGTCCCCTCATTGGTAGCAGGGCTTTGGTCTTTTGCCCCATCAGTGTCCATACTGGACTGTTTTGGTACCCCTGTAAGGGGGTTATGCTGTGTGCTAAAAATGGTAACAAGGGGTCTGATCCACAAGAAACAACCTTGTATAACAGTCTCTTAGAATCAGCTCTGATTCTACCTTACCATCACTCTGTGGGTATGCTGGGGAGGAGGTTTGATGGTCAAACTCCTGTTTCCATGCACAACAATTCCTTGAATTCTTCTGATGCAAATTGGGGGTCCATGGTCAGTGAATAAAATGTCTGGAATGATAGCTCTCTGAAAGTGGACCTTCAGTTTGCCAGTCACTGTCTTGCTTCTTGTATCAGGCAGGGCACCAACCTCCCAAAATTTGAACAGTAGTCCACTATAATCAAGAATTGTTTTCCATTGAAGGTAAATAAGTCCACTCCCACCTATTCCTATGGTTGGGTGGGCAGCACAGTCTCTTTCTGCTGGGACTAACACATGACTGGCAGGAGTTACACCCCTCTATCAAGGAGCACAGTTGTGTATTCAGTATTGGTCAGTAAACACAAACTGGAACTCCTCCAAGGCAGCAATCAATGCTCAGGTGTGAAACATATTTTTTGCATGGCATGCTTACGTAATGAGGTGGGGACAACAGCTCTCTGTCTTTGAAATGTAATTCCAGCCTGCACACATTTGAAAATATTGTTTGCTCCTACCGGTACTTGACTTCTGGCCATGTACTAGTATCACTCTCTTGACAGGCTATAATTAGATGTCTCCCTGTTGAAACTGGGAGATTGAATCCATTAACATGCTGCACTATGTCTTGACCCCCCTCCACCAACTCCCCGATACTGGGTATATATGCCTCACTCAGGTTGTCAGCTAATACCAATAGTTGTCCTAGACAATATCCAATGTCTGCCTGGTAACGCTGGAGGCACGTCAATGTGTGCTGCAATCTCTTTAGAGCATTAAGACGGGGTTTTGCCATGGTTGTTTGTGGACTGATTGCACCATAACTGGGTGGCTATAGGTGTACTGATGGAATTGCTCCACTCCAAATGGAGACAGGTTGCCAGGAGGGATTCCTTTAAGGCTGAGACAAGAAGAAATTAATAGGAGCGTCATGCTCAAAAGAATGGGACTGAGTGACAGCCCCATTTCAGAGCTTTCAGCCGGAGGAAGAGAGGTGCCTATTTGGGTGAAGTAACATTATTTACGCAGGCAGGAAAGGAAGACATATTACCAGTCACAAAAGTAACTTTCAGGAAACAATTAAGGACCCCCATACTGGCCTTCCTGTCTCCTACCATGGTTACTCTACAGATGTTACTGCAGCTGTGATGGCCACTAGTTGCAGAGAGGGTGGAGAACCAGGATCTGTAGAAAGTAATTTAGGGGTGGAGCAAATGTGTGTAATATGAGCCTAACGATAATAATTCCTGCCAGGAATGGTCTAGTTATTATTTAGTCCTGCCTTAAGTGCAGGAGACTGGACTAGATGACCTATTGAGGTCCCTTTCCGTCCTACTCTTCTAGGAGTCTATGGTGGCGTTCTTCAAATGGAAGTTCTTCAAGCACTCACTGTCAACCCCACTTTCCCAGAACTGCATCCTGTGATTGTTAGTGGGTTCAGTGATCACTCAGTCCTTATGGTACTTGAATGTGATCAGCTTTATTCTGTGTCCAGTTCCAACTGACTGCATAACATCATCATGAACTTCTGCAGCACCCCACCCACAGGTCAACCCTCACGGGCACATCCCAAAGTACCACAGTCATTAAGTGGCTTGGGCACATCCCAAAGTACCACAGTCATTAAGTGGCTTGGGGCTGGCCTAAAGTCAGCACTCCCTTTGAGCACTGTTGATGGCCATAAGGTGGGCAAGGCATTCTTATCCTTGTCCTGGGCTGTTATTCTGTGGACCATGAGATCATAGTGTCCCGATTTAATACTCTCCTCCTAAATTCTTCCTATCGCTATTTTCACCTCTCCCTTGGCATTCATTTTCATATAAAACTGAAGACCACTGTAAAAACCTGGTAGTACTAATCTATTCGGCAGAGATCCATGCTAGTAAGGGCAGTGATACAGAATGGGGCTGAAAATTTGGGGGTCAGTTCATAAGACTCTCATAAAGGATCAGTAGGTGGGACCAATCCTCTTCACTAGGTGGAGAACAGTGTTTTGGAAAATTCCCCAAATGCCATGCTCTGAGCAAGACAGGCCAAGCAGTGTAAGAGAGCCGGTGGTTCAGAATGCTGTGATACACCCAGGGTTGTGAGGCAGTGTGTGGGAGGACACTCTGAACAAAGGACAAGTGACGCAACTAATCATTTCATGTAATGGACAGCCCTGAAACAGTTTTATCGCTTGGTGCAGAGGCAGCTCTGGAGAGAGAGAGAGAGAGAGAGCGCGAGCGAGCGAGCGAGCGAGACTATCATGTGCAGCTACATATAAAAGAGTTATTGAAGTAATTACAAGCTGCCAGTCACATCTTATCTCTGGGGAGAGAGCTGAATTAGAGGGGTGGGGTGGAACATGCCCCCTACCATCTGCTGTGGGTTTACATTAATGGATTGTGGGTTGGAATCAAATGTAACTTGACACGATTTCAGATTTTTTCCCACCATACCTAGAAGCATTTTACAGGCAGTGAACTACCCTTATTGCCCACGAGCCAGCAAGATGCCTATTCATTCCATAGTCTCTGAAAGCCTAAAGCCCACAGAAATAGTGATGTGTTTTTTCCCTGACAAATGCTCCTGATTAAGAAAATCACATTGTCTACATTAGTGGTTTTCAACCTTGTTTCATTTGCAACCCCCTAAAATTTTTTGAATGGAGGTCCAGAGCCCTTTGGAAATCTTAGACAGTTTGCGGATACCCCGGGTTTTTGGACCACAGGTTGAAAACCAGGGCTCTATATACTTCTTGCAAAGAGGTGAAGCTGGGACACTAGGGGACACATGTGCCAGGGACAGCAGACATCCTCTGAGTGCTGGATGGTTTTGTGTGTGTGCATATATATACACACACACACACACACACACACACACACACACACACACACACACACACAGAATAGGTCTGAGAGGAGGGCTGAGTGCATTTATGGAAACAAAAATGGAGCTCACTTTGCAGCACTCGCTGCAGACATGGCAACAGTGGATGTGGCTCAGGGAGGACAGGGCATTTTGAACAACCAGGTCTGGCCTTAGAATTTTGGGGAATATTCTCCCCAGCCTCTTTTCCAATATAACCAGTTACTGTCCACGATTGCCACATCATGATGTGCATAGCCAGTTTAAGGATTTTGGAGAGGGTCAGTGAGATGATTCTGGGAGTGATGCTCTAAGGCCAGGTCTACACTAGGACTTTATGTCGAATTTATCAGCGTTAACTCGATTTAATCCCTCACCCGTCCACATTAGGAAGCAGTTTATTTCGACATTAAGGGCTCCTTGAATTGATTTCGGTACTCCACCCTGACGAGGGGAGTAGCGCCAAATTCAAAATGGGCATGTCGAATGCGAGGTACTGTGGACGGAATTCGACGCTAATAGCTCCGGGAGCTATCCCACAGTACACCACTCGGTGGACGCTCAGGGCAGTATTGTGTACTCGGAGAAATCCCCGCGAAAATTTGAATGCTTTTTCCTCTGTGGCCATTTTGAATCCCATTGCCTCTTTGGACATAGTGGCGAGCTCAGCAGCACTGGCAATGATGCAGAGCTCTACAGCGGTGGTTTCGATGCCATCACTGAATAGAAAGAGAGCTCCAACATGGAGTGATCGTGAGGTTTTGGATCTGATCGCTGTGTGGGGCGATGAATCGATCCTAGCCGAGCTCCGTTCAAAAAGACGGAATGCCAAAATTTACGAGAAGATTTCACAGGCTATGACGGAGAGAGGGTACAGCCGGGATGCTACGCAGTGCCGCGTCAAAATCAAGGAGCTACGTCAGGCGTACCAAAAGACCAAAGAGTCCAACGGACGCTCCGGCTCAGCGCCTCAGACTTGCCGATTTTACGAGGCACTGCACGCCATGCTCGGTGGTGCGGCAACAACTACCCCACCAGTGTCCGTGGACACCGATGATGGGGTCCATTCTACGGACACATCGGAGGAGGTTTTCGCTGACGGCGAAGAAGAGGAAGGAGGGCAGGGGGACGAGGCAATCGAAAGCGGTCACCCTGGAGATTTCCCCGACAGCCAAGAACTATTCCTCACCCTGACTGCGCTGCCCTTCAAACACTCCCAAGGCAGCATTCCTGACCAGGAATCAGGAGAGGGATCATCAGGTCAGTGTTTTAGACATTTATTTTCAATACAATAGTTATGGTGTGTTAGCGCTCTGTAACTGTGGCTTCATTGGCCTTATGCGCTTCACCTTGGAGTCGCTTTCCCGTGCAACTATTCGAAAAGTCTGTCAATATGTATGGGGATAGAGGTGTAATCACCAGCAGAGATCTCAGAGAAGCTGTCTTGAAGGTACAGCGATAGCTTGTTTAGCACGTTCACTGGGAGAGCTGCCTTATTGTCTCCTCCATGGTAGGATACTTTCCCGCGCCATGCGAGCAGCAGGTACTCTGGTATCATTGCCTTGCATAGCATGGCAGCATACGGCCCCGGGGTTTGCTTGCATTGACTCAGCATGCAGATTTTCTCTGTCTCCGTAATCCTCATCAGAGTGATATCAGTCATGGGGTCCTGGTTCGAATGAGTGGTATAATTAGTATACTGCATGCTTCCTTTTCCCCTTACAGACAGACACCCGGCTGTTTACGTTAACGCGTGGTGGTAGGGGGTCGGGAGCAAAACCAGTAGTACATATCGGTGCGCGGGTAGGGACAGTCCCGGGGACCGGCAACGCTAAACCGGGGATAGGATAGGTGAGCTGTTCACGCTGAGCGGTTCGCGGGCATTTTTGATTCCCTAGAGCAGCCACGCTGAGGGGGGGGAGGGTAGGCGAGCCGTTCACGCTGAGCGGTTCGCGGGCATTTTTGGTTCCCTGGAGCGGCCACGCTGAGGGGGGGGAAGGGGAGGCGAGCCGTTCACGCAGAGCGGTTCGCGGGCATTTTTGATTCCCTAGAGCAGCCACGCGGAGGGGGGGGAGGGTAGGCGAGCCGTTCACGCAGAGCGGTTCGCGGGCATTTTTGGTTCCCTGGAGCGGCAACGCGGACGGGGGGGGGGGGGGTTTAGGACAGCCGCCGTAGATTATCGGTTTGGCCAGCAGCAGTTACTGACCGCCGCCAGGAACACTGAGGGAGACATGGGAGTAGAGCAGTGCTGTGAAGCAATCTCGCAGCAGTCCAAAGTAAGCACCTTACCATGGTTTTCAGAGAGGTGATTTTCTGTGTACGGCAAGGCTTCTGGGATCCGTATACCGGGACCCCAGACACTCACTCAGCCTTAAGGCATAGTATTTGACCTTGTAGTACGTGTACATGTGATAGGCACTGTCTTTGGTCCTATTCACGGTGAAAGAGTATGGTCATTGTTCTTGAAAAAGTATCATTCTGAGGAATTCACTCCCTTTCATTTATCCCACAGCTGTGACTGTCTCCCGCCCTACCAGTGCTTCTCCCACCCATGGCCTAGTCCAGATAAGGCGGCGCAAAAAGAGAACCAGGGACGACATGTTCTCGGAATTAGTGATGCTGTCACAGAGGGAGGCGGCACAGCGCAGAGAGGACTTCGCACGGTACGAGCGAGCAGCCAGGGAACGGGAGCAGAGGGCTGAATCGCGCGAGGACAGGTGGCGGCAGGAGGATCAGCAGGCGACCCAAACAATGCTGGGAATAATGAGGGAGCAAACAGACACGCTCCGGCGCCTAGTGGATATTCTCCAGGACAGGAGACATGAGGAAAGAGCGCCTCTGTATGTTCTTTCAAGCCGCCCTCCCCCCGCCACCAAGTCCAGTGGCTTCCTCCCCAAAAGTCACTAGGACAAGGGGAGCCAGGGTGCGTGGAAATACTCAATCCACCCCTGCAGACCGCTGCAGTAGCAGAAGGCTGTCATTCCCAAAACCATAGACTTTTCCCTCCTCTCCATCCAGCAGCACCCCTGAGCACCTCCCTTCCCAGGTTCCATGTTAAGTTACTGTTTTGTTGAATAAATCTTGTTTTTTGGTTCACCGATGTTTCCCTGAGTGTTTTAAATGGGACCGTTTGTATCTCTGGGTAGTGGTTAACATGGTTTTTAAGTGCAGAGAATGGGAGCACAAACGAGGGTGCAGACAGGTTAACTGCTGAAGTGACAAGCACAGTACACATTGCATGCATTAAGCACACCTTTCCTTCGTTGTGCTGGTTTCTACGTTCTAAACGTAGGGTTGGGGGTTGGGTGGTGCACTGTATGTTTGGGGAGGGTGGTCGCTGATCTTTTGTGGCTGACAGTAGCCTGCTGGATAGATCAATGCACTGTGTGATCCGTTGGCGATACTCAATACGTACAAGGCACATAGACACCACCACACACACATGGGATTAGGAGAGGTTGATGGTCCCTTTAAGCAAGCGGAACACCTCTTGGCACTGCGCTTTGGGCAGGATCAACAGCTTCCCCTTTGAAGGGAAGTGTCCCCCAACCAAACCGCCCCCCAACCGCCGTATGCCTACACAGTGATAATCATTACCCAAGAAGAAGTACAGGAACAGGTTCAAACAAAAAAATCTTTCCTTTATTGTGACTTTACAGCGTTGATCCAAGGAGGGGGAAGGCGGTTGGTAATGGGAGGATGGGCAACGGGACATGTGTAAAGGGACAGGGGAAGGTCCAGTATCTGTTTACGGAAGTGTAGCAGTCACTGGTTAACCCGCTCTGTCTGGAAGCGAGCTTTCAAAGCTTCCCGGATGCGGACCGCCTCCCGCTGTGATCTTCGAATGGCTCTGGTGTCTGGCTGAGCGTAATCTGCTGATAGTCGATTTGCCTCAACCTCCCAGCCCTGCATAAATGTCTCCCCCTTGATCTCACAGAGATTGTGGAGCACACAGCACGCCGCAATCACAATGGGGATATTTTTAGGGCTGAGGTCGGAGCGAGTAAGTAAGCTTCGCCATCTTGCTTTGAGACGGCCAAAGGCACACTCCACCACCATTCTGCACTTGCTCAGGCGGTAATTAAAGAGCTCCTTTTCAGTGTCCAGGGTTCCCGTGTATGGCTTCATGAGCCATGGCATTAGCGGGTAGGCAGGGTCCCCCAGGATCACTGTTGGCATCTCCACCTCCCCAACAGTGATTTTGTGGTCGGGGAAATAAACCCCCTGTTGCAGGCGTCTAAACAGACCAGAGTTCTTGAAAACACGAGCATCATGAACCTTTCCTGGCCACCCAACATTGATGTTTGTAAAACGTCCTTTGTGGTCCACTAGTGCTTGCAGAACCATAGAAAAATAGCCCTTTCGGTTAATATACTGGCCGCCCTGGTGCTCCGGTCCCAGGATAGGGATGTGTGTCCCATCTATGGCCCCACCGCAGTTTGGGAATCCCATTGCAGCGAAGCCATCTATGATCGCCTGCACGTCTCCCAGGGTCACTACTTTGTGGAGCAGAAGGTCAACGATTGCACGGGCTACCTGCATCACAGCAACCCCCACGGTAGACTTGCCCACTCCAAATTGGTTCGCTACTGACCGGTAGCTGTCAGGGGTTGCAAGCTTCCAGAGGGCTATGGCCACTCGCTTCTGGATAGTGAGGGCAGCTCGCATCCGGGTGTCCTGGCGCTTCAGGGCAGGGGACAGCAACTCACAAAGTTCCATAAAAGTGCACTTACGCATCCGAAAGTTTCGCAGCCACTGGGACTCATCCCATACCTGCAGCACTATGCGGTCCCACCAGTCAGTGCTTGTTTCCCTTGCCCAGCATCGCCGTTCCACGGGATCAACATGACCCATTGCCACCATGATGTCTAGGGTCCGGGGTCCAGCGCTTTGCAAGAGATCAATGCCCCTTTCACAGTTTAAGTACTCCCGGAGATTACGTTGTCTCCTCTCCCGATTTCTCTGCATCAGAGTCTGGAAAAGGTGCGCTATAAGGCGCGAGTTGTTGGCTACGGACAGAACATCTGCGATAATCGCGGAGGGCTCCATGCTCACTGTCCAGTGGCGTCCGAGCTATCAGCCACAGGAAAAGGGCGCGAATTCATTCCCCGCCGGCGCTTTCACGTAGGGAAGGCGGAAGTGTGGGTCGAGTGACGAAATGTACGTATACCGACCCTTGACACAATTTCGTTCCCACAAGGCACTGGGGGCTACACCCAGAATTCCAGTGGGCAGGCGGGACTGCGGGAACTGTGGGATAGCTACCCACAGTGCACCGCTTGCAATGTCGACGCTTGCCCCCCTACTGTGGACTCGGACATTCGAATAAACATCCCTGGTGTGGATTCGAACAATCGACCTGGAAATATCGGGTTCACAAGTTCGGTTTCACAGAAATCGAACTAGTACCGTAGTGTAGACATACCCTAAGTTTCCGGCAGCTGAAGTGGAACTCAGTGGCACGCTCTGACAACTTAATCAGTTTGTATCAGTTTCGGCTTTTAAGGCTATTTTCACAAAGAAAAGGACTGGGAACATATTTTAAAAAACCAGAAGCTGACATTCTCCTTTCCAGGGCCCAAAGGCTGGCTCTGTTAACAAGGGACTCCCATGAGCTTTCTCCGGCCAGCTCATTAGTGGTAGGATTGGTCTCAGCTTCCTGGAAACAAGCTGGCACCTCTGTTTAAAGCAGAGAAGGAAAAGCCCCTTTCCTGCTGTAAAAGAGGACTCAAAAGAACAGGACAAAACATTCAGAACTGATAAGTTGTTGGCTGTACAAAAGGCTGTGGATGACCCAGCTCAGGGGGCCGGGGTCAGCACAGCTAAAATTGGAGTAGGAAAGAATGATGATGCTGTACAGAGTCTGCAGAACAGAATCAAGCTCTTGGAGAGAAGCATAGGAGTAGTCAGGGTCTCTAAAATTCATGGGATGAGGCCCAAACCTGTTCCCACAAAAGTTAATGGGAGTTTTGACATTGCTTTCAATGGGAGCAGACTGGGACCATGGAGAATTGTGAAAGAAGCAGCAATGTGAAAAATAAATCCCTGAGACTTCAGGGAAAGATAATCTGACTGTTGGTGCTGAATATCAGTTAAGGTGCTTAACGTCTGAATGAACTAGAGGACTTAGTAATAGAGATACAGTTTGTGGGCCCTTTCTCCCCTCTTTAGGGCAGGGACATCACACAAAGGGCCTAGTTATGACATTAACACCCACTGCCAGCTATTGAAATGAATGCCCAAACAAACACTTAAAAGGGGATTTTTAGTATGTCTGAGAGACAAGAATCACCACATAACACCACAGAAGGAAGGTACATACTGTCTATTATATTGACTGAGGGCAAAATCCTATAAATCATCAGCTGCTCTCACTGGTTCTCTGCTGAGCTTGGGGAAAATAATTCTGGGTGGAAGACTGTGGAACTGCTCAATGGCTGCTGTTGCTATCCTGAGCCTCAGGCGGCATGAAAGCTACTGCAAACACCACTCGAGTCGCAAGAGATGGGATGGGGGCAATGACTAGGGGACACCCTCAAACAAGTGGAACTTTGAATTCAGGGGTAATCTTCTTTCCTGAGGATTTCAGGATCAGGAACCTGGGTAACATTATTGTAAGTTGAAGGGTTTTGAATCCCTAGTGTAGAATGTTTTAGGGCTAGTCTACAGTGGAAACGTTACATTGGTGCCGCTGCACCCATGCAGCTGTGCCACTGTAGTGCATCTGGTGAAGATGTGCTATGCTGACAGGAGAGAGCTCTCCCGTTGGCATAATAAATCCACCTCTGCGAGAGGCAGTAATGATGTCAGAGGGAGAAACTCACCTTCTGACACAGCGCTGTCCACACTAGCGCTTAGGTCGGCATAACTTACATCGCTCAGGGGGTTGGCTTATTCACATCCTTGAGCACCGCAAGTTATATAGAAGTAAGTGGTAGTACAGACCTGACCTTAACTATCTTTTCACTGCAAAAGAGGCGCATTTCTACAGAGGCAGCTATCTCAATGTAAAGCCTTCATGGAGACAAAGTGCTGGCATTTTTTTCCCTTTAATGTAGATTGCAGAAGTAAACCGCAGGTGTATATGAAGTGTTGTTCTTGACTAGCTAGCTGCACCAAGCTAAAACCTCTCTGTGCCTTATCTTCACTAGGATATTACATCATCAGGTACCTGTGTAAAAAAAACACACTTTCTTTTTCTGCAGTGCAGACATAGCCCTAGTGTTGGAAGCAGTTTAGCTCATATCTAATAACTACCGCTGTACGAACTCACACCCATTTGTGTACAACTGGATGTGTTTCTGAGACGCACACAGAAAAAGCAGTAGAGGTGGTACAAGTCATATGTCCTCTGCTCGGACTCACTTCTCACCTCTGCTGCACAAAAGGAGAGGCAGAACCTGCTCACGAGTCATGTTTCTAAAGGACTTTTCAATGCCTGAGGAAAAATTTCCTTCACTAAGACCCTATGGTAAAAGGAATGACTGATTATTATCAGGGATTAGCTAGTGCTATTGTAGCTTTAGGTTCTTTGATCAGGTGGTATCAGCTCCCTTAAAAAATAAAATGGCTATAAATGGTAAATCTTTGTCAACAGAGAAACAACATTTTTCATCAGGCATTTGGACAGAGTTCATACTGCAGACTGCTGTGCTGTCAGATTAAAGGCTCTTTTAAATGTGGCTTGGGGTAATAAATCATAAAACGCTCTATGAAAACTGTATTGCTTAACACAAACTGCTAAGCCCCTCTCAACTACTTTCTCACCATCATCAGTAATTAAAATCCAAAAAAGCAAAGAGTTGATGAGATTACCATTAGTCACTAGGAGCTTTGCAGAGCTTCCTTCACACAGAGCAGAAGTTGGGCTTTAAACTTTACTGTACAAATATTTGCTGACTGTATTTAAGATTTTTCCCTGTACTTCAGCCTGTATTCTGGCTGGGTCTGGGAGCAGGAGGGGGTGGGGGCAGCTCCCTGGCAGCTCGGGAGGGACCTGAGCCTGCCAGCAGGGGACACGCTCGGGGGAAGGTTGTTTCGGCAGGGCGGCGCTTAGGGTTTTTTTTTTTGTTTCGGCGGGGCCGCACTTTTTTTTTTTTGCTGCGGGGTGGGGAAGGGGGCGGCACTCGGTTGTTTTGTTTTTGCTTGGGGCGGCACAATAGTTAGAGCCGGGCCTGGTAGCCAGGTTTAGAGCACAGGGGGAGCGGAGCTAAAAAAAGTTGCCGGAAGCAAAAAGTGTTGGGAGCAAAAAAAAAAAAAAAAAGCTCCACGCCGGCTGCAGTGCAGGAGCAAAAGACGTTGGAGCACAAAAAAGGCGCCGCTTCTGCTCAGTGGGGGAGCAGCCGCTCCCCCTGCTCCCCCCATGGCTACGCTACTGCTTCTGAGGCCATGCTCCTGCCCTGCCCCTTCTCTGAGCCCTGCTCCTACTCACTTCATCCCCCCTCCATCGCTTGCTCTCCCCCACCTTCACTCACTTTCACCGGGCTGGGGCAGGAGGGGGGGCGGGCTCTGGGCTGGGGCCAAGGGTTCAGAGTGTGCGAATGGGCGCCGGGCTGAGCCTGGGGCAGGAGGGGTGTGGGCTCTGGAAGGGAGTTTGGGTGCAGGAGGGGGCTCAGGGCTGGGGCAGGGGGTTAGGGATGAAGGGTTTGGGGTGCAGGAGGGGGCTCCGGGATGTGGGATGGGGCCAAGAGGTTCAGCGCATGGGAGGGGGCTCAGGGCTGGGGCAGGAGATTGGGGGGGGTGAGGGCTCTGGCTGGGGGTGCAGACTCTGGGATGGGGTGGTGGATGAGGGGTTTGGGGTGTAGGAGGGGGCTCCAGGCTGTGGCAGAGAGGTTCAGAGTGCGGGAGGGGGCGAGGGCTCCAGCCGGGCGGTGCTTACTTTGGGCAGCTGCCAGAAGCAGCCAGCATGTCTGGCTCCTAGGCTCAGAGGCGGCTCTGCACCTGCCTGCAGGCACTGCCCCTGCAGCTCCCATTGGCCACGATTCCCAGCCAATGGGAGCTGCAGAGTCGGCGCTCAGAGCGGAGGCAGTGTGCAGAGATCTGTTCCGGGAGCTGTGTGGAGCCAGAGCAGGTAGGGAGCCTGCATTAGCCCCGCTGCACCACCGACCAGACTTTTAGCAGCCTTTTAAAATCTCCCGGATTGGTTTCAGTAGCTTTCGGGAGATCGATTCTGGGTGACTCCCAGCCAATCTGGGATGGTCAGCAACCCTAGTGGCCAGTGATGTTGCAGGGGAGGTAGGGCAGCCTGGGAGTGGTGAGGTCTCTGGCTATAAAATCACCCAAAACTACAGTGAGAGTTGAGCAGCCCCCTTCCTTCCCAATACCACAACAGGAGTTCATAGGCTCAGACACACCCATCCTGAGGTAAAATCTGCTGAGTCCCTGTGCCCTTCCCCTAAACTTCCCTCCCACAAGCACTGTTTTCAGACAGGCTGACAGTGAGCCTCCTCCATCATTGGAATCCTTTCTCCTCCATGCAGATTATGTCACAGGGATTACTGCAACCCCAGAGGATGCAGCATGTTATAGAAGAGATGTGTGCTGTGCTCTCGCATGGAGACTTTACTTTTGCTCCTTCTTGTTTTGTTGCTTACCGTAGTCTCCATCTATTTAATTCTGACAAATCATATGGTTGCTCTTTATGTAGGGACAAACTTTGCAGTGCTCTCTGGATATCAAGCAGGATATCAAGTGTCACATGTGATGGCACTTTTCTGCAAATGGTCACCCCCAGCAATATTTTGAGAATGCCAATTGTAAATACAAAATGAAATGTCACGGTCTACAGGCTGACAAATTTTTTGCAGTTTATGAATGCCAATGAAACGGCGTTGCATTAAATAAGCCAAGATTTAGCTTGATATAAATTTCAGGCCTGACCTTGTGTGGTGCTATGTACCTCCAGCTCTCACTGACACCAGGCCCCTATACAGCTAAGCTTCAATAATAAAAACCCTTTACAAGATAGGGCTTATAAGGAAACAGGAGCTCCAGTCAATGCAGTGCTGTAATACGGAGACATCTAAATGAAACATGAGCACACTGACAGAGTCTTCCTAGTGATCTCGTGTAACAAGTGAGATGGTCCTGTAAGAATGCATTTTCATGCTTACACTAGCAGCATAAATATAATTCCACTTTTAGTGATACAAATGGAGGTAAGTTAACTGCAGGGCTGTTACCCCATAACATTCAGCCAAGAAATGGAAAGCATTTACGAAGAGTAAGACATCTTGCTGTGGAAGGAGGGAAAAGGAGTGAATGAGTGGGGAGGCAGAGAGAACATGCTGTTCTCTTGGGTACAGCTGAGGTTTTCAGTATCTTTACTGTTTAGAGTATATTAAAGGTTTCTGGTTATTCCTTTGCTAGGGTAATTGGTTAAGGTTAATCAAGAGAGATTCACGTGAAGTTCCATTGACAAACCCTTGCCTGATTCTGCTAAAGATTCCTATGTAACATTTTGATCAGTCATTATCTGTTTGATATTACTCTCTTTATCCACCTGAGCACTTGCAAGCCATATCATAGTTTGACATTAGAGGGGACTTGTATTACTTGCATATCCCTGCCAGCCTTCCAGGACCTGACGTTTCTAGAATTGCCATCTTCTGTGGACCAGATTCTGATTGTAGTTACATCAGTGTCAATCCAGAAGCTCTGCTGAAATCAATGGACTAACACCGGCACACATGAGAACAGAATTACACGGAAAATTACTGTATTGTATATAACAACAACAACACGATCATCGTAATACTACCACCATACCAATGAACAGTAGCTTTTAAAATCAGAAAGTGCTGGAATAATCTAAACAATCCAATTAGCATTGCAACACATGTCCACTCTAGAATCATCTCCCTAATTTCCAAGGCATACTACTCGTCGACGAGTAGAATGAAAAGGAGACATTGCTGAAGAGTCCAGTATTTGCCTTTAGTTGAATGGAGCAGTTGCTGAGGGAATGGTGCCAATACTACCAGTCTAGATCAGAGGCGATGTGTAAAGTGGTTTAAATTAGACCACTCACTAAGACCTAGTCACATCATTTTACTGATGTGCAAGGGAGTTCTAAGATGGTGTAACTTCATCCCCACAAGATGTAAAAAGCTGCACGAGGGGATGGCTTACTTCAATAGATTTATAAACATTAAGGTCAGAAGGAACCCTTACACTACCAACTAGTCTGACCTCCCGCACAACACAGGCCAAGGAACCTCACCCAGTATTCTCTGCATTAGGACTCACTTCTATTTGAGTTATAGCCTATCTTTTAAAAAGAGATCCAGTCTTGATTTAAAGACTTCACTTCAGTCCTCGATAAGTTGTTCCAATGGTCATTACCCTCACTTAAAAATTCATACCTGAATTCTCAATTTGTCTAACTTCAGCTTTCAACTGTTGGATCTCATTATGCTTTTTTCTGCTAGATGTAAGAACCATCTATTGTCAGAAATCTTTTCCTCGGGTAGGTATTGGTAGATGTGATTAAGTCATCTCGCAAATTTCTCTTGGATAAACTAAATATATTGAGTTTCTTTAGTCATTCACTATAAAGGCATGTATTTTAACATGCACATTCTTATGCCTTCCTATTAGTTATTTATCATACTATATTGATCTCCTCTAGACCTTCACAATGAGAATGAAAACATCCTGGATTCACTCAGACTCCCCCACTCACACAATGAGCAAAATGCAGAGCTGTTGTGTATAAGTTACATAGTGATGAGTGGGTATCAGTCTAACTGAGTGTAAATAAGTCTAAGGCCTTGTCTGCATTAAAATAATGGATGTACATCGGTGAAAATTAATTAGTTACACTGCTGAAAATTCCCAACAGAGGCTGGATGCACCAACACAAAGTGGGGTTCATACCGACATAGCTTAATTCAGTCCATTACCAAGTTCAGTGACACTTGGATAAGACCACTTTATGCTGGTGCCACCCATCTACACGAGGGGTTTGCACTCATGGGGTTAAGTTAATGTAGTTATACCACTGGACATTTTCTTAATGTAAATAAGGCCTAGGTAAACCAAGAGGGACTCTGGTGCTGATCTAATTTTCGCCTTTCTTCAGCCCCCTCACCATGTGTGTTATAGTAACTTAGTGTCACCTTTAAATTTGGCTCTGTGTATTTAGGAAGTATGTACAGTTATGTTATAAATTAGAGTGCCCTATTCCCCAAGCTTTGCCTCCTCTCTTGATTATTTCTTGATTTAATAATGTTCAGTTCAAGGGACAAGCAAAGTTTAATGTCAGTTCTTATTTTATTTAAGACCTTTTGGTCAAATAATATACTTTTCTGGACTACTGTGAGAACTCTTTGTAGTGAGCCACTGAACTCAGCTTTTGACAGAATGTTGCTAGGTCCCTGGCAAGCCTTTCTACAAAAGACATATCAAGAGAGTTTTTTTTAAAAACAGAAACATTCTTAATGTATTTGTGGAATACTGATTGAGAAAAGAAATAGGATTCTCATGTAATAAACTCTCCTAAATCAGCTGAAAATTATCAGGTTATTATTTACAACAGCAAGAGAGAGATGAAACAATTGCCATGTAAATCTTCATGTCTTATACACAATGCTTTACAGAATATATATATAAGTGGTATAAAGGGCCTCAGGCTTGCAAACATACACTTGAGTAACTTTGTCTTATTGAGGTTTGAATGCCTGTTAATAATTAACATACTGGGTTGCATAATCATTAACAGAATTCATACAATGTTATTTAATACAAACTTCACCACTAGGGAGCACCAGCATACAAACTATTTTAGACTTCCCATAACAAAAGCAAAAAAAATTAACAATATAGATCTTGCAAAACCAATATTTTAAATGTAATTTTAAAAATTATTAATATGGGGACTAGGTGATTCAGGACTCAGTGGACTAGAAGAGCCTGTTGTTTATCTGAGGTCCTAAGTTCTGATCAACCAAGAGCTGTGCTGTAGCATCTGCGAAATTAGCTCAAGTTTTCTGCTTATTTCCTACTGGAGTGACATCTTTATTACTCTCAGCTAAGAGGCCAAGAGTATTAGAAACTGAACTACACTTTCTACCCTAGATATGGTCCTTCTAGGACAGCACAGGACTAAACAGTATATCTGATCTATAGCTATATAGAGAATTTCAGGCTGTTAACCCGGCACCTTTCATGAACACTAAATTCATTTTTAAAATAGTTGCTTTTATCAAAGCTTGTAGCACTAAGTACCTAGTCAATGCACTACATCTCACTGACACCATACAGTGCAAAATATTTGATCTGGGCAATACAGGACTTTTAAAAAGCCATATAGAGAGCTCAATGCTAACTCCTTCAGCACCTTGTATGAGATTGTATGGTGAAAATCCTTGTTATTGATAAATATAACTAATACACACCAGGGGCGGCTCTAACGTTTTTAACGCCCCAAACAAAAAAAACCCAACCCCAAATGCTGCCCCCCCAAACAAACAAAAAAACAAACCACCCCCTTCCCAACGCCCGCCAAAACAACGCCCTCCCCCCCACCTGGAGCGCTGGCAAGGAGGACGTCATGCCCGCGGTGGGCCCTGCTGCCCCGGCCGGGGCGCCGGCAGGGAGGGCACCGAGACCGGCTGCAGCCCGGCTCTCCCGGGCGGCCTGAGCGCTGCGGGGTGGGCGGCGAGCCTGGCCGCGGCCCCGCTCTCCTTGCCAGCCGGAGTGCCGGGGGGTGGGTGGTAAGCCCGGCCACGCCGCTCTTCCAGAGCACCATGGGGCGCAATATGTTTAAAACAAAAACAAAAAAAAACCCCATGAGCGCCGCCCCCCTCCAGGTGCCGCCCCAAGCACGTGCTTGGTAGGCTGATGCCTGGAGCCGGCCCTGATACACACTTCCGATACTGTTTGTGTACAATATGCACACTCAGAGTGATTAGCATCTCCAGTGAAAGTACATTAAGAATATCATGCAAATCTCAGCTAGACCTGATCCATTAGTTTTAAAAGTGGAAGCTATACCCACCCTTTCCTCTTTCACCTCTATGCTGGAGGAGATTCAGAAGGGAATGGTACACCAGGAAAATGTTAAGACTTAATTTTGGAGGATAGGATTATAATTCAAAATGATCTGGACAAACTGGAGAAATGGTCTGAAGTAAATAGGATGAAATTCAATAAATACAAATGCAAAGTAGGAATGAACAATCAGTTGCACACATACAAAATGGGAAATGACTGCCTAGGAAGGAGTACTGTGGAAAGGGATTTGGGGGTCATAGTGGACCACAAACTAAATAGGAGTCAACAGTGTAACACTGTTGCAAAAAAAAAAAGGAAACATCATTCTGGGATGTATTAGCAGGAGCGTTGTAAGCAAGACACGAGAAGAAATTCTTCCGCTTTATTCCGCATTGATTAGGTCTCAACTGGAGTATTACGTCCCATTCTGGGTGCCACATTTCAGGAAAGATGTGGACAAATTGGAGAAAGTCCAGAGAAGAGCAACAAAAATGATTAAAGGTCTAGAAAATATGACCTATGAAGGAAGATTGAAAAAAATTGGGCTTGTTTAGTCTAGAAAAGAGAAGTCTGAGAGGGGACATAACAGTTTTCAAGTACATAAAAGGTTGTTACAAGGAGGAGGGAGAAAAAATGTTCTTCTTAACCTGTGAGAATAGGACAAGAAGCAATGGACTTAAATTGCAGCAAGGGAGGTTTAGGTTGGACATTAGGAAAAACTTCTTAACTGTCAGGGTGGTTAAGCACTGGAACAAATTGCCTAGGGAGGTTGTGGAATCTCCATCATTGGAGATTTTTAAGAGGAGGTTAGACAACACCTGTCAGGGATGGTCTAGACAATACTTAGTCCTGCTATGAGTGCAGAGGACTGGACTAGATGACCTCTTAAGATCCGTTCCAGTCTTGATTCTAACTCCACAAAACTGAGAAAAATGCAGAGCTGTGGGTGAAACTCAGTCTTTACTCCACCATTGACAAGATATGTTTATCCAACCCACGTTCAACTGAAACTTCCTCTTGTCTGAATCATGGTTACATCCTCCAACATGAATCACTTCACTTCCCAATCATTCCCCAGTTATCCAAAGCCTGCTTAACCATTTTTTATGTTCCTGAAGCATGTACATGAAATGAGGTTGTACAAGGTATTTCATAATTGCTGTAATACCTAGGCACAGTGGGATAGAATTGAAGACAGTTACAGGCTCAAGTCTGAATTTCTTAGGTCATACACATTTTAAATATAACACACATTGTGAGTAGCCAACAGATATAAATCTGATATTTTAAAAATCTCAGATTCTGCTTCCAATAACTCAGAGCAGAATTTAGCCATAACATTTTAGTCCAATGGCACCCACGTTAGTTGCAACGCTTCAGATTCCTTGTTTTCTCTGTCAAGCTGGATTTGCAAACTAGACAGCTTTCACATGGAACCCTTTGTAAAGCATCCCCCAAACATACCCTGTGCTAATCCTCACTTTGTGGTTTCACAGTATATCACTCTACATATAATGTTCATGGGTATTATTGTCTGCAGCCAATTCCATATACATATTTAGTTGATCGAAGCAAATGAAATTCTTGAGGTAGACACTCAATGAGCTGTCAAAAGGAACAAGCTGCAGGAGCCAGCAGAACTGATTATGTTGATATTATATTGAACAGAGTTCTGCTGGCATGAAGATTAGCACTATCCATGCTTGTTATCATAATGAGCACATATGGATACAAACAATACTACTGTCAGCATCAGCATGACATCTTGTCTCTTTCCATGGCTTGTGGTGTTACAACCTGAGAAATGTTAGCATACAAAGCCACCACTTTATCAGTGGATCCTATGGCAGGAACAGTAGCAGCAGAAAGGACAGAGTGGGTGGCTAAAGATATATGACCCTGAAGAGGGCACCACATTAAGGTTGAGTTTGACTTTCTCTGCCTGTGGTGAGCAACAAAAGAATTTAGTGTCTAGTTCATGGTGCATAGTTAGAAGAAAACACTTCAGTTTCCACACAATAAATGAAAACCAAACATCTAGCACAGCACGGTGGAACCAATGCAAATAGGTCAACAATGATGATGCCTCTTAAAGGCACGATGATTCAGATTACGCTCCCCCCAGTTCTCCTATTACTATAATAAATGTGTTTTTTGGAACCAGAAAATGCATAATGGGATACAATAAGAAAGCTCTGGATTGGTTGTGGATTATGTTCACTTGTAAAATTACATCTATCACCCTGAACAAACACCAAGGCTTGAGCCTCTGATTCAGTGTCGTACTACATACAGCTAGCCTGGGCAAAGGGGCTATTGATGCAGAGACGCTCTATTCTAGGCACTGAGCTGCCTCTGCAGCAGATCTAGAATCAGGAGTGTTCTTCGGTGGACCAAGATGGAGCAGTAGGTGGGGAGGGGTGGGATAGAAGAGGGACAGATAGTGCTGCAGGCAGGAAGGGGCATGTTTGAGGCAATCCTATGGCTTTGCAAAGCTACACAAGGGCCATTGCAACAGAGGCTCAAGCCCTGAGGGCTGTCCTACCCTATGCTGTGGGTGGGTGGGAGCACTGTGCTAGTCTCCTGTAGCCCTTGAATAATACTCCCTAGGACATACAAGCTACATCCCCCACACCCCGCCCCCACACACACACACACCTTTGTTCCAGAACCAGCACTGGGGTGAACCTGCATCTAAATGTCATGGCTCAAAGAGTTTGATTCTGATCTCACTTACACTGGTGTAACTCCATTGAATCCAATGGAGATCTTAATTTACACTGTTGTGAGCACAGAACCAGGTCCAGGATGTTTAACTTCAGTGTGTATGTGGTGACTGGTTGGTTCAGGGGTTAGTTGTAGACTATCCAGCTATTTTCCTAAAGCACCCATTTGACTCTAACCCTGGTTCACAGGAATTGACAGTTCTGATTCCTGTCCCAGGGCTTACTGAGTGTAGTGGCCCAGGTCCATTTTCCAGCTGACAAATACCCACTTTCAAAATTAACCACCACAGTTACCAATCCTATTGGCAGCCATATCTGGGAGATTAAGGACTGAATGGGCATAGAGACCAAACTGAATTTTAGGTTCTCACCCCTTGAACTCGTACCTCCAGAGAAACCTGACAAGGAGGTGGTTTATTTGGTACCTCTTCTGTGGATAAATATGGGACTTCGGGTATTTCCATAACCACCAGGGTCCCCACCTATGGTAGCAGCACTGGCAAATCCATGGGGGTGTTTCCATAATGCAACCCAATACAGGAAACTAAAGAGGGATCTTTTTAGCGCTTCATTAGCCATTCTTGAACTGTGAATTACTTGACAACAGCTGGGAGAGAAGAAAACAATGCTGGCTGCCAGAGGAAGGTATGAATGTCATGGCCACTTCAACCCCTTCAGGTTTTATTATCTGAAAAGTTATAGCCTACCCTACTTGAATACTCGGCTCTTGTAATTATAGAACTCATTAGTGGAAATCAGCACATTTAGTATGTACTTAAATGCAGCACTGACTATTGTAAAAATACATTAAAAGTGCTTTATAAGAGCTGTGACCATTTTACACCACAGTGTAACACTAGCTTTAGTACTTTACAAAGTAGTCCAGCTTTTGTTCTGTTTATTTTTCTTCACTTAGTAGACAGAAGAGGAAAGGTAAGAATGCATTTTAGGGTTTTTTTAATGCACTTAAACATGTATTTGAAGTTTTCTGAGGGTAAGGGGAGTATGAACAACACTTCATTCACTCTCCCCCTCCATTTCCAGCTAGCTAGTCCAACTACAGCTGTTAGACATAACAGCAAATTGGAAGGAGACTGTAACAACAGTAGTAAGTAAGTAGCAGTATCAGGAAGCATCAAGTGATAGTGGCATCTGGAGTATCATAAGCAGCATACTTGCATGTAATTACATTAATTGTATTTAATTACACTGTGACCTGAACACGCTGCTTCTCAGGGATAACACATAATACGGTATCACAGTTTCAAAAAGGAACTTGAACAAGTGCATGATTAGCTCTTTTTTATCATGGCTATGCTCTGAAATACACAAGGTATCTGTGTGCGCCATGGGAGAGACAGAGGGACAAGTAGGAGATCCTTCACCACATTATCTGAAACCTCTTAAAACATGTTTCCCTTTGGTACAAGGGAAAGTTTGTTATTTGATTGCAACCTATGTACCCTCCCCACCTGTAGGAAGAAGGCCTTACAGTTTCAGCCAGTATAATCATCCCAAAGGGGACCCCAGGGGCAGTCTCACTCACCCCCTTCATGCTCCAGTTACTCCTCCAGAGTTAAATCACTACAGAGGAGCAGGGGTGGGGCGTGAAGCAGAAAAACCCAGGCCCACCCACTCCACCAGTTTCCCAACCTAGGGCCCTACGGGTTTATCAGTGTCCAGCCCAGTTACTGAGCTATCCCAAATCATGTTTCGCCCATGTCACTTCCTACCAACCTGAAGTGCTTCAGTTTGGGGCCAGGTCACTGGCTTAGCAGACTCTCCTCAGTCTCTTAAAGTGTCCTCTTCAGTTAGTTAAAGTCTCTTAGGATTTGCAACCCCCAAAGCAGAGTGCGTGGAGGGGAAAGGAGGGAATCCAAGTCCCTGCTACTAGAGCAGCTTTCGCAAAGCTGTCACCATCCTGACACAGCTCTCAGCATCAGCTTTGTTTCCTGGTACCACATACAGCATGTTCCCCCTTCTCCTTGGCTCCATTTTAACTGTTCCTCCACTGGGAACATGCCTTGCATCTGCTGAGGGGCAGGGCCCCCCCTAGCCCAGTATTGCTCTACTCCTGGCTAGGGTTGCCAATTTTGGATGGCTATACTCCTGGAGGTTTTATCACATGACATAATCTTTAATTAAAGATTAATCTTTAATTCCTGGAGACTCCAGGGCAATTCCGGAGGGTTGGCAACCCTATTCCCAGCTCTGGTTCTGTGTGGGGTCTGTAGATCCCATCACACCTCCCCACTGATGGCTGCACTTCATCTCCAGACTTCCCTGTCCTTATAGAAAGATTTCTAGAGGCTATAGACCCTCAGAAGTCGGTGATGTGTTTTATGCCATGGCCTCAGGGAAGGTTCCAAGTACAGCTGGTCAGAAAACAGAGTTTTAGTTTTGCAGAAATGTTTTGGGTTCAACAAACTTCCATCAAAGATCCCTTCCAGTCCCTGTTCCAATGATTATTTAAGTATTTTATACAAAGTGGAACTGTTTCAACAGGCAAGACTCAGAGAGACCCACTCCAGAATACTCATAGATTCATAGACTTTAAGGTCAGAAGGGACCATTATGATCATCTAGTCTGACCTCCTGCACAATGCAGGCCACAGAATCTCACCCACCCACTCCTGGCAATAATCCTCTCACCTATGTCTCAGCTACTGAAGTCCTCAAATCATGGTTTAAAGACTTCAAGATGCAGAGAATCCTCCAGTAAGTGACCCATGCCCCATGCTGCAGAGGAAGGCGAAAAACCTCCAGGGCCCCTGCCAACCTACCCTGGATGAAAATTCCTTCCCGACCCCAAATATGGCGATCAGCTGAACCCTGAGCATGTGGGCAAGACTCCATAGCTTGGTGGTTAGATTACTCGACTGGGAGGTGGTAGACCCAGTTGGGTTCAAGTCCCAGCTCCATATTATTTATAAATGGAGATATGCCAATCTCCTAGAACTGGAATGACCTTGAAAGGTCCCCTGCCTTCACTAGCAGGACCAAATACTGTCCCCTGACAGATTTTTTTTTTTTTTTTTGCCCCAGATCCCTAAGTGGCCCCCTCAAGGATTGAACTCACACCCCTGGGTTTAGCAGGCCAATGCTCAAACCACTGAGCTATCCCTCCCCCTATTAGGCAGAGTAGGGATTTGAACTCAGGTCACTCACATCGTGGATGAGTGCTCTAGCAACAAGGCTATTGGCAGAGCTATCCCTTGGGTACAGTGACTTGGGGTGACCGTTCCGAGCCCTGTGCTTTGGGGGCCCCCACAGGCCGGACCGATTGGCTGGTGTGGTCGATCCCAGAAGTGATGGATTAGTCAGTTCTGCCCTACACGCCCCCCCCCTCCCAGGGATGGCCCTGGATTGGCTATTGGGGAGGGGAGCACTCCAACCACCTCATCCTTGGTTTGCCTTGAGAAAGGGATGATCTGTTTTAGACACCTAACTCCAGGAAAGGGTTCGTGGCTATGAATCCTGAGCAGAAATAGGTGCCTCTCTGTGGCCCAGTTAGACACCTTACTTCCTTTGAGGGGCAAGGTTTAGGCCACACCCATTTCCTTGGCATTTCTTACTGACTAACTTAGGCAGCTCAGAGCACTGGTATAAATCTGGATTTGCACCGGCGCAACTGAGATTGGAATCTGACCCCTACAAGCAGCCAGGATGTCTGCCTCACTGCTTACATCTGAGTATAAAAACAACTGTCATTTGGGCATAGGGTGACTAGATGTCCCGATTTTATAGGGACAGTCCCGATTTTTGGGTCTTTTTCTTATATAGGCTCCTATTACCCCCGACCCCGATTTTTCACATTTGCTGTCTGGTCACCCTATTTGGGCATTAAACAAACAGAATTAAAACAAAGTTGGCCCTTCCCATCATAATGTCCACATCCTTTCTCCACCTGGCTACCTAAAGACAACAATTTATTCACTCATTAAAATAATGATATCCATTCCAGTCTGACTTTGACATGACACCAGAAACCACCATTTGGCATTCATCAACTAAAGATACACAATTTCATCTCTTCCATGTAACTCATTACATGTTATTTGCTATTAGGAGAAGTGATGCTAAAAACCAGGCATGACTCAATCGCTTGTATAACAGCTACAACATCACTATAATAATTGGAATTTGTGGATGGCTGCCATCTTGGCCAACACACCAGGGATTGGACCCGGGACCTCCAGAGCTAAAAGCATGAGCTACTGCAGTTTAGCTGCTTGTGGCTTAAACAGACTCTCATCCTCAGCAGATCAGGCACAGTGGGAGACCTGTAACACAATGACCAATGGGCTACACTTACCTAGCACTTTTCACCTTCCAGGTGCTTTACAAAACAGCAAAGAACCATCACAATGCCCCTGTGATTTGGCACCTTAGAGCAGAGGCAGCAGAAGCTCACTTTGAATGTGGGGTGGGATGTCAAGGGCAGCAGGAGGTGGTCAGGGCATCTCTCTTGCCAGAGGTAGTTGCACCCAGCCCCAGCCCGATCACTCTGGTTCTTACCTGCTACCTAGCCAGGGCTCAGAGGTCATTTGAGTCAAGGGCGGGGCTCAGGGTTAGAGGATGGTGTTGAGGGATAGCTCAAAGGCAGCTGGAGTGGGGGTTAGAGGACAGAGTGTGTCATGCGTAGGGCAGAAAGATAGGTCAGCTTCCTCCCTGCCCCCCGCAAATGCTGGTTCCACCACCCCGGCCTTATAGAAAGGAAAACGAAGGGAGAAAAGTTAAGTATCTTTCTTGAGGCCAAAGTTAGTCACCGATCAGTGCATAATGCAAGTATTTCTGGCCTCCAGGCCCATGCTCAAACCAGCAGTCCACACCGCTGTGTCTAATAAAGACCTAAGCAGCACAGTCCGCTCTGGATCCATATTCATTGTACCATTAAGAGTGACCTGCTGGACACAAGGACCCATTTGTTGTGGATGGGAATTATTGAGCTATACAGCATCATCAACATGATGAATGAGAGGTAATTGCTTCCTGATTAACTCTGCAGACAAGGACAGCCTAATTAGCAGTCCAAAGGCCCTCAAGAGCCCTGTCATGCTAATTAAGAATTAGGTATTCACCTATTTGCTGTTACTACAGTTTTTTGGGAGGTTGTCTTATTGGGCTAAAGCAGTGGTTCCCAAACTTTAACAACCTGTGAACCCCTTTCACTAAAATGTCAAGTCTCGTGAGCCCCCTCCTAAAAATGAATATTTCCAGGGATTTTCTCCTTTACCTGAGTATAAATTATAAAAGCAGTGACCTTGGAAATATAACATTTGTTTTTATGACATGCTTGTTACACACTGTTCATTATTAATTATTATTTATCATTATAGTATTTTTTATTACATTAAGAAAATGGACACAGTCTTCCAAGATCTCATTTTCATAGCTTGTATCACTTTGAATAAGCCTGTTATAAGGCTGTTATCAGGCAAGGCTCCTATGTTTCATCAAGGAGTATCAGATGTGAAACAGCATGAAGGTATTTAAGGAATTTAAGAAGCCAACTCAAAGAGTTTCTCCTACACAAGCATTCAGGTTTTGAGCAGTCCAGGCAAACAACGCACGTTACAATGAAGCTTAAACTTGTTCTTCATAATAATTTTAAAAACAATACTAGCTGCCTCTTTAATTTTAAAAACAGCAAAAAATATCCAGTCTTGAAGTTTAAATCTCAGTGTGATAGATATGCTTGCTTTGATCTGCTTAGCTCTTGGAAGTCCAGGGGCTCTGGGCTGCCGGCCCCGTGCAGCTTGGGTTCCCTACAGACAGCTCTGTCCGCCATTAGGGAATTTTTTCCCAAGAACCCCCTGTAACATTTCACAAACCCCAGTTAGGGAACCACTGGGCTAAAGCCACCCCAGGTATAACTCAGCTGAAGTCAATGGAGTTATACTAGGGATGAATTTGGCACAGACTAGTGTTATTTTATATACACGCATATTATACACATTTATATACTTTTGATGTTAGAAAGCAACTTCCATTTTCAATTAAAAGGAACAAAGCTCGCTCTCTATCTCTCCCTTCCTCTGTCTCAGCAGCACTGTACGTGCCCGCTGCTCAGTCAGTCTCCACATATGGAGTTGTGGAAAGCAGGCAGACTTCTAAGGCAGTTGTGCTGACAGCTCTGAGCTGACTTTGCCCTTGTCACATCCTTTAGTGCCACAGTGAGATGGTTGCCTTGTCATTCTCAGTGTAATTTTTCTATAGCTCACCTTTGATTGTGAAAAATATGCCATTCTTCATGTCTCAGACAATTTTATGCAAGAGCTAGTTATGGTAAGAAGAGGCATAGCTGATTTTGATGGCTATACTCTATCCTCCAGGGATACCATATTTCTGCACTGAAGTTCACTTGTGTACTGAAGGCCTGGTTTTCAGATGTAATTGCGCACACCTAATTTTCGTGCACAAATCTGATATTTGCATATATAATGCCCGGTTACATACACAACTGGCCACAGACCTGTGACCCTTTAACTGATTTGCACGTGCAGTTATGTGATTTAAGTATGAAAACGGGACATGCAAATTAGGTGTGTGTGTGTGTATGTGCAACTGCTGCCATGTGTGTGTGAGAGAGAGTGTAAATTCACACTTTCTTATCCAGGGAAAAACAAATTATGGGTTACATACATTGCTTTTGACATACAAGGCATTAGTGATGTGCATCAATCCACATAATATGAACTTCAGAATGATTTTGGAAGCCAATAGTTAGAAACACACAAATGATGGGTGCAGCGCAGTGGCAGCTTTAGCAGCAGTTCATGGGTTCAGTTGCACCCACGGAAATCATGAAACCAATGGTGCAAAACCAGGCAAACATACATTTCTCCTGGCCTGGTGCAGCAGGGAGGCCCTGGAGGGGGGATGCAGTTTGGAAAGTGAGCCCACCCTGTATTCATCTCATAGCAACAGCTCCTGTCCCATGGGGCAGGGCCCAGCTCCCACTCTGGACATTGAAACCTGGTACACACAGTCACAGCACCACTCAGGTTTGGCCTGACCGCCCCACACTCTTCCCAAAGCAGCAGCTACTGTCCCATGGGGCTGGGCCTGACTCCCCATTTTGGATGTTGCAGTCTGGTGCAGGGGGTTTCAGTGCCACTCACGGAGGGGTGGCCAGGCCACACCTGAGTGGTGCTGTAACCCCCTGCACTTGGTGGCAATGCCCAGAGTGGGAGCTGGGCCCAGCTTCACGGAACAGGAACCACGGCTGTATGTGCACTCTGAGGTGGGTTCAGTCACCAGTACCTCTCCACACCAGGCTAGGATTAGGGTTGTGGTGCCCGGGCGGAGGGTACTGGTGAGAGTAATTGGTGCCCCCTCAGCAGTTTAGTATAATGCGCCCATGGAATCAGGAGGCTACCTCCACCCTGTGACAGTTTTTCCAAGCCCAGATACCCGGGGCTGAAGCTCAGCGCCAGAGCCCAGGGGCTGAAGCCTGCTGAGCGTACACCCTGGCCCCATGTGTCTGCAGAGGCACTGCCTGGAGCCCCCAGGAGGCTGCATGGTGCAGGGCACTAATCCCCTGTTGGTGGTGCCAGCAAACACCAAGGCAGCCAGGAGCAACAACAGGGCGCTGCAGGGAGATGCTGCTGCTTTGCCCTCCCTTCCGCCCCCGCCCCCCATCTCTGCCCTGGAGGCTGTGGTGGCCACAGAAAAATCCCCTGGTGGCCACATGTGGCCACGGTGGCCGCATTTGAGAAACACTGATCGAGGCACTACGCTAATGCAAATAACCTATTCCCAGAAAACATCTTCCTAAAATTAACCCAGGGTAGGTCTATACTTACGCGTCCCGTCAGAGGCGCGCGATCGATGTTCTGGGTTTGATTTATCGCGTCTTGTCAAGACGCGATAAATCGAACCAGGAAGTGCTCCGTCGTCGACGCTGGTAATCCAGCTCGACGAACGGAGTAGGCGGAGTCGACGGGGGAGCCTGCGCGCCGCGTGTGGATCCCGGGTAAGTGCTTTTTCATTCGAACTCAGATAGTTCGACTTCAGCTACGTTATTCACGTAGCTGAAGTTGCGTACCTTAGTTTGACAGGGGAGGGTAGTGTAGACCTAGCCCCAGATTCCACATACCACAACTCTGCGACATGAGACTGGCCAGCAGATACATACTGACATTGTGACAGATGCTCAGACACGATGGGGCTGGGTGGCAGTACAAAATGCTCTGCGAGCAGATGTCTACAAGCTGCTGGATCAGCTGTACATTACGCGTTTTAGCTGCTTTGTATAGCCTTTGTCTTGTAAAGATAATCCTAGTGGGAGGTTTTCTAATACTGTTAATGGTAGCAAACCATGTAAAGGAAGCTGAATTTAGCACTCTGGCAACTAGGTCACAGAGTGCCTGCGAAAGCAAATTAAGAATCAACTACAGCAAGTCTCTCAGATTTGCTTTCTCATTTTGCCCCCATTCGCCCCACTCAAGAAGGTCATTTAGTGTCTCCTGAAGACTACTCTTTCATTTAATTAAAGGGAATTTAAGTTGTTATGTCTAACTGACATTATGATATAAATTTTCTGCTCTTAACAGGTGGGAGAATAGCTACTTATTTGTAGTCCCTGTGCACTGTAGGAATTGTGCTGTATGATTAAAATACAAAAGCATTGCCTTGTTCCATCTCCATAAATTATCAGCCCATTCCTTTGGCCATAAAATTGAAAAAAAGTCAAACCTCATGGCAAGGCCCAATACAGAACATTTTAAAGAAGAATGGTGAACTCTTCATTTTGAAATACTTGTGATATTTTTGCAAGGATTGTGCCTGATTCTGCTTTCTTTCTTTCTTTGCATTAAAAGCAAGTCAAGCAAGACATTTCTTTTTAGAGTCATAGAGTCATAAACTTTAAGGTCAGTAGGGACCATTATGTTCATCTAGTCTGACCTCCTGCCGGGCCGGCCCACAACATGTTGGCACCTGAGGCGGGGAGCTCAGATGATGCCCCCATTCCCCCTCTCTTGGGCCAAAACTTTGAAAGGTCTCAATTCTGCCTTCTTCCTGTTCTACTCCTCTCATGGCACTGCTCTGCTACCTACCCCAATAAAATTAGGTTTTAGCTGTTGCTACAGTTAGTTTACTCTTTTTTCCAGATGAATGAGTGAGCTAAGAATCTGCTACCCTGATCAGATTTAGGACTTCATGTTTTCAATTTCCAAAGAAAACTCTAATTTTCTCATGGAAGAACACGGACAACCGAGGAAAAGCAGGACCAATTGTATGAAAAGAAATTAATTATCCAGAGTTTATGCTATCTAATTACACCCATTCCAGTGGCTATATCATAGCGGTGGGGAGTACAGACTTCTCACTTCCAGAGCTCTCACTGTCTGATTAGAAAATGTAGAGACCTAGACGCAGATTTCCAGGAATCTTTTGTTAAATATAGGAATGAAACTGTAAAATTGGTGCCTGGATTCTACAGCAATGTATTTATACTGGTACATATACAGTTACTTATAGAGAGAAAGAAAAAGATGAGCCGTAACAACAATGTATTATGGCTCTAGTGTGATATATTCAACAGTGTCACAAATATACCACAGTAAACATTATTTAACACCAATATCAGTAAGTGACTAATTATATATATAAAAGCAGCTTGGCATGCTGCTTTTACTATCTTCTGCCTCACACGTGGCAAGAATGCTAAAGAAGTGCTACTAAAATATTGGTTAAATGTTTAAATATTACTTGAAGCCTAATTGCACTGACTGCTTGGGAATTTATGAAGGTGAACAATGAACAGTCTGTTTCTAATCCTTGGCGAGAACTATAAAACCTGAGTTTTAATTAATTTAGTTGCAGTGGAACATTGTTAGCAACGTTCAGATACCTGATTTGCATGCAGCACCATCATTGGTCCTGCCATGAGGGCAGGAGGCTGGACTCGATGACCTCTCGAGGTCCCTTCCAGCCCTAGAATCTATGAATCTATGAATTTGTGTTATGGTAAGAAGGAGCTAGCTCTGCAGTTTAGTCTTCACTGTTCCTTACCAGGCCTAATTTACCCTGAGATTGTTTGAATCAATGATGCAGTATAAATTACTGTGTCTTATAATGCATAACAATATACACTTTAAGTCATAAAAAGACTGAATTGAGTAGCACATTGTCAAAGAGCAAGCCCCATCACCTTTACCAATGGCAGGCAATGGAAACAGTTCCATGAAACTTTACATGAGTAGTTAGACAAAATAAAATAAAATAAAACTATGGGTTAAAAAATCTAAGTGGATTTAGCACTACATGCGTTTGGCTTTTTAGTGCAGGTTTTTTATAGCTTGCTAAGCGTGACAATTTAAAGTTTTCATCTCAATTGAAATATGAAGCTGTGGAAAGTATTACAAACCAAGCTCGACTGATTGAAGAAACTGAAGTAAATTCTATCACCAGCAATCTACTAGGCTGCAGATTCATTGTCTGGCTTTTTGGGGCAGTTTCTCATGTTTTGGTACTTGAGCCATTCGGTAAAAGAAAGTTCCAGAGACAGGCCCAAACCAACACCCTGCCTCTAAACCCTTCTGAGATTTGGGGTCTATAAAATCCAAATCTGGATTTTGCAACATGAGCCCATTTCTAGAATTTTCTTTTCTTTCATGATTTGCATGTGAAAGGGATCTGAGTTTGAAAATGAAGTGACTGTGGGAAGAGACTTCTCTATGAGCAAGTTATTCCATAATTGTCCACTGCAAGATTTCTTGCACTTTCCTCTGAATCATTTCCTTCTGACCACTGTCACAAACAGGATACTAGACTCGATGGATTATTGGTCTGATCCAGTCTGGCAGTTTCTAAGTCTCTAAGAACTGGGCTAGAGGCACAGGGATAAGAAGGAATGGGCATCACTTTTATTAGCAGTTTCTTTTCAGCTGAATCATAAGATAGTATTGGTGTTAGTTTCAGAAAAAATCACTGGCCTGTGCTTTTGGCTAGAAGAGGTAGAAGGCATCTCTTATAAGAATGGAATTAGAGGCGGGCTTGAGCTGCAAAATTCAAACCCACATCCTGATTTTGAACATCCTAGAGTTCAGATCCAGTGTTTTGCTTCAACAGCGCACTGGTAACAGCAACACGAGGGCCTGAAACAGTGTAGCTCCAGTAACTAAAATGGAACAACATTGATTTAAACTAGCCAAGAATGTGGCCCAGAATAGCTTGAATTTGGGTAGGTCCCAAATCTGAGTCACCTGGAAGTTTGCTAGTTTCCAAAAGGGTTACAGCTGTCTTCTAATCTTCAGAAAATATTAAAAAATGCAATACTAAAAAACTATGCAGTCTGTCACCCCCTAAGCAGTAGGATTACTGCAAACTCCACATGGGTAGATTGCATATGATGTTCAATGGAAAGTGTGCCTTAGTTCCATTTAGATATACAGCTGCAGTATTCAGGTGTCTGTGTACTTTATAAAACCTTGCTAATACCCTGGCAGTCCTAGGAGCTATCGAGTAGATGTTAACCATACAGAACAGCCGACTGCCCTTCCAAATGAAAAACAATGGGGGAGGGGTACCAAAGATGCTCCTCACCTGGAGTGCCATTTGGTCTAGGGCTGGCCCTGTCTGTAAATGGCCATACAAAGTGCAAGACAGTGAAGACTCAGTGATTCATTTTGCATTTGGAAGGTCAGTGTATGCAGAGAGTGACTATGTGCAGTAATTTAAGGAATGACAGCATGTGGCGTAATAGTTTTGGGCCCCTGCTCCTCCTCCTCTCAGCTAATTGCTTCCTGGCCTGTGTAGAATCATAAAACTTAGACATAGAACAAAGACCTATTAAGTCACTTAGCCCATCCCCCTGCCAATGCTGGGTGATTTTACTATCGTCATTATGTTAGTGCCAAGAGGCCTCAATCAGGATGGGCACTGCGCATAGAATTACTTTCTACTACAACGGTGCACAGAGCTCTTTTTGGCAGTGCATGGACCAAGAGAATAGACTGAGGGATGGTGGGGAGATGGAGGTTAGACAGTCCCTGAGAGAATCTCCAATTAAAAGTTATCCACGAATTTAGAGTTGGAGAGTCTCAGATCTAGGATACATTTTTCTAGCCCCTTTGTCCAGCAGGTATTTTTTCCTTGCCTCCCAACACAGCAGCTGCACATAGCATATTTTCAATAAAATCATAAAGCCGAGGACACATCCCCATCTGTGGTCATTGAGCCTCATTTAGATTTTGCTTTAGCAAAGTTCTTGTTTTTAAATATGTCTGAAAGTGTTTATAAATAGAATAGAAATGGATATAAATTTGAAAAGACATTATGCCTGATAATGCAAGGTCCAATGTTTACATTTCAACTGCAGCAACTATGTATGGGCTTCTTCTTTGTTTTGTACTATTTCCTTATTAAAACCTCAGAATCCAGATTTCTTTTCTTCTATATGTAAGTACAAATAAAATACTGTAAGTATTTTGTATGTTTTTGAAACTTTAATATTTTGGTATCTGAATAAGAGAATTTACCTGAAATTTCATACATTTCTCCCAAGTAATTTTATATAATATCATCTGTATCTGCCAGTCAAAAATCCATTCTTCCACTGGGATTAATAAATTCAGACTCTACAGGGCCAACTCTGTGGTGTATTGAAACCTGTATTACAATTGTAAACTGTCACTTTAAATCTCCAGGGGGTTTCCCGCTTGCAGGCTAGGGAACTCTATAGAGAAGTGTGCAATCTGGGTCTAAGCAGCAAAGAGCCAGCCTAGAGCCAGGTGGGGTGAGCAGTGCCTCTTTGCCTCAGGGAGCAGTCTGCTTTCTCTCTCTCTCAGTTCTTGTGTGTTAAGGTGGTGGATTTTTTAAACACTAAAGTAGTGTTATGCTGCAACATTCAAGAAAGAGTATTTTACGTTTTTATTTAACATCTGCATGTGTATGTCATGAACATAAATATCTTCAGCTGATGTAAACTGGCATGGCTCCATTGATGTAACTGAAGCTACAACTGAAGCCGGGAGCCTGACCAACAGTTGGTTGGAGCGATTGGCTTGGACACTTATCTTCCATTCCATAGTTCTTATTTGTCTCTTTTCCACAGTTCTCCAGAGGGGCAATAGAATAGCCTGAAGGCTACTATACATGCAGTCAGAGCTGTGGTCCAAGCGGACTCTGGGGACCAGCAATTCTTAATCCTGATCATGCCACTGAATTTTAAGCAGAACTGCATTCGACAACATTCTGTCTGTAGCCTTAGGGGAAAGTCAATTAGAGTTCGATGCTCCCGTTCGTTGTGTGGTGTGAAGGGAAGAACAAAAAGAGTAAAATGGAGCCGAAGGTGTGTTAAGGGGAGGTAGTAATGGTGAGATGGGATGTCATGGCTCTGGGGGATGCACCTTCTTTCCTAGGACTCCACAGAGGCCTCTCCACACCAACTCTGTGCAGCTGGGGCTGTGAAGCTCTGAGGCATATTTTGTACTAACATTTGATTTAGAACTGGTAAAACCAGAGCCGTCAGCGAGAATCTGCCTTAATAAATGCTTAAAACCAGCGTAACTGTTATTTAGCTGGCTGTTACTTTGCTACATCTGGTTTGATGAGCCAAAGGTCTGTCTAAGCAATGCTAAAGCTCGCTCTATAGTATCATCATCATCCATGGGCTATTTTTTCTTCGGTACAAGATAGGACAGGAAAGGAGGCTTATTCTCAAAACAAATCTACCTTACTGGAGAGAAGACCTTGTATATCAAATGTAAGAACCGTAAGATGGTGAACTGCTACCCAGGGACACCTCATTTTTCACATGGTGCTTGTTATAAATGTAGGACTTGCAGCAACATTGGTAGTCTCGATGCACCTTTCATCCACTTCTCATACAATGGTATCTGTGTATTTTTTTTGGTTTTGGATTTTTTGGGGTATGCACTATACCTGGAGTCCCTGCCCCTTTCTGGTGTGCCAAGACAAGACTCTCTCTTCATTCAGCTCCCTGCTTCTTCCATCATAGCCATAGGGTGAATCAATGACTATATTTCTTCAAAAACTGCACTATCAGATTATGCACATGCCTAAACTGAGTAACTGATTTTGTGTGGTTTGTCTAACTACCAGCCTCATAGATTTCCTCATTATTTCACCCCTATGCATAGTTTCACATATAATATAAGATTTAAAAATTATCCTTGGAGAATTCAATGTGCTAATTAACCCCTGATTTAAATAGATTGTGTGGGTAGCCAAAATCTCTGATGGGGGGGTGGGGGTGGGGTGGGAAAGAGGCCACAGCCCCTTATTTATTCTACAGTATGTTTAGCACACATCTGGGGTGCTATTCCTGTATTCTAAGAACAGACTGAGACTAACTCAGGTTGGGTGGGAAGTAGTTAAAAGGGGGTAACAGAGTTAGGTGAGTTGTATGACAAGGTCATTAATAGCACTGGAACTAGCTACTTGGAAGAATATGGTAATTGACTAGAATTTTGCCCTCAAGTGGTTAAACATACAGGTAGCTCTACGACAGAATGGGATGCTACACAACGGTTATCTTCCATTCTAAATCAGCACTGAGTTTTTACACTACATATTTTATAATTTATATCTTAAATGATTCACCCATATTTTTGATCCTATTAAAATTTGTCTTTTCTTCTAGCATTTTCCCCCTCGTGACTGAGAAGACATCATTTTCATTTTGTTCTGGGTTTTGCGTATTGGATAGTGTAGCACCAGAAAGGGCAAATTCTGATCTCATTTATATTCGTGTAAATCTAGAGTAGCTCCACCGAATTTGCCTTTACTCCAGTGTAACATTAGAATTTGTCAGAGTCTAGAAAATAATCCTCTTCTCCGAGATAAAAAGTTTACTTTATCTATGAGATTATTCAGACTCATGTCAGAATAGATAATCCTTCTAGATTTGAACTCAGGGATATGAGTTTATTTTATCTTTCTTCTGTGCAACCAGAAAAGTAAAGCCAGAGGGGCTCAACCAATGGGATGGAAGTATGATTATAATAATGCTCTTTTGTGTTCCAAAGCAGCATTTTCTCCTACCACTTCCTGGGTATTGTACCTAAAGCACAACTGACAGACTGTGAAATGTACAGCAATAGAACAGAGATCCAGTTCTCTTCTGTTTGACCGCAAATATGTCGTTTCTTTTTTAAGCTTTCTAGAAGGCATGGAAAGGTGATTCTGCTTGGCTATTAATATACATAATGGGAAGTGATTTGGTCAGAACAACAGCTTCAATAACAAATACTAAGATTTCTTGCCTGCATGGGAAAGAGGAAATGGAATATATTTTGCTGGTATGCACTAATTAAAACTGTGCCCATTGTCCAATGCAAGCCACATAAAGTAATTTAAAGCAGCCTTGATTTGAATCTGAATTCTGTGTGACTGAACAATGCAGTACTCACTGCCTGACAGAAACAGGGTCATTTTAAATGTGCACGTCTTCACGGAGCAGATAGCAGACCCTGTCACTTGTGGCACTGTAGCAGGGTGCTGCTGCAAAGCACCTAATTAGCCCCTGCTCAGCCAGCTCCAATCAAGGGGAATAGATTGGGGCTGGTGGGACAGGCCTGATGCCTGGCCTGGGGACTGGCTCCACCTGCGGGCCTGGCAAGCCAGCATAAAGGGAGCAGCCAGGGGAAAGATCATGGCTGCTGCTGACTGAGGCTCCTGACTGAGGGCTGGCTGCCTGACAAAGAGGGAACAAACCCTGTAAAGCCTGGTGTGTGTATACATAGAGAGCTCAATGTTGGTGGTGGGACAAGGTGTGTAAATAAAACCACGGGTGCCGCACAACAGGAAGCCTCCCTGCGCTTTATTGGGCCACCCTGCGGTGGCCTGCCAGAAGAGGGGGCAGATGAAACCCTGTTACAGGCACCTTCAGGAGAAACCTTTCTGGTGGGGACAAAGGGCCTCTCTTGTTCTGAAGTTCCCCTCTTTCTTTTGACCTCCCCTACCTCAAAATTTCTCCTGTGCCCTATCTTTCTCAATTCCTCCTCACCAAGGTCTCATTGAGCCCCCTTCCCTTTCAGTGGCATCCTGGGAAGTTCATTCTGGTCTCACTTGAACTCTGGCTACCTCCTTTATCCTGTTCCGAAAAACCTCTGCTCAACTGCCCCCTCTCTCCAGCCTGGCTTCCCCCAGCTTCCTCTCTTGCTGGGCCAGCCAGGTCTTGGGACCAAAAACCAGAAGAGTGGACTAGAAGCTGAGGGGTTAGCTAGTAGGCTGGTAACAGATTTTACCATTGCCTGCTGCTCAGCACACTCACTCTCACAGCTTTCCCCCAAACTCTGTGACTAGAAGTCTGGCCCCACTGAACTCAATGGGCCTTGTGCATGGCGTCAGAATTTCACCGTGTGTCTCTGTTGGAAAAGAAAGAGCAAAGGAGGAGGACTGTGCTGAGTGTTTGGTATCAGCCTCATCCCCATGCAAAGATTCTCCCCCCTAAAATTTCCAGTTGCTGTGGAAAAAAAATATTAAAAAGCCTGAGACTGCAGCTGGAAGGCTGAGGAGCAGCTCACTAGACAGAAAACTGGAGATCTTGTTTATCTGCCTTGATTCCTGTGCTGAGCTGCTCACCTCAGTTATGTTACTTCTAGAAAAGCCATTTTTGGTTGATGTCTGAGACTAGATGGAGTTGTGTTTTAATTGAGCTCTCCAATCTAGCTGAAAAAAATCCCGTTTTATCCCCCCCGCCCCCTGCTATTTTGTGTAGTGACCTAATACATTACCTTCTGGAATTTCTAACATCTGCCTGAGAACTACCTCCTCTGATATTAAGCTTACAATAGTATAGGTATTTTTAAAGATTTCTCTGATAGCTGAACTCTCTCATGCCATCAGACTAGTATATTATTCTTGAACAGAGATGTACATACTTCCCACATTTATAGGTAGCTGTTGCTACAGCAGGTCCAAGCTGGCCTAGCCTAATGTTCCTTTTACTAGAGTAGCCAAGAAAACAACTGTCCCCTTTTGTAATTAGGAAAACAATCCTGTAGTTCATTCCCTCTCTATAGTGAAGACATAGAGTAGAACTACTGACTCCTGGAGTTAGGGTCTCTCACTTCTAAGCCTTTGAGAAATTCCAGCAGAGAGTCTGACAGCTACTAATCCACTGCTTATATCCTCCTAACAATGAACCATCTGCACCTGGAGCCACTCTCATTCCCTCACTAGTTTCTGGAGGGAGAGCAAACACCTGCTCAGAGATTTAACCCTTTTGTCCTGGCAATACAATAAGAATCTTTCTTATTGGTGAGCATGAGGCAAACAGGAAAGCCCGCAGCATGATGGCTGAGACTGCAAGATTGGCAGCTAACACATCTGTTTGCTCCTAAGACTGATTTTGATTCAGTGAGAGACAAGAAGCATCGACCATCACCATGGCATTGTTTACAGTCACTTCGTAGAGTAGAACGGCACTTTCAAGGTATAGTCCCTCTCGTTTCTCCCAAAGTATAAACTTGTTCAAACAATGCAGTTGTACAGATTGCTGAATGAGAGTCATATTCTGGCCACTCATATACCCAGTACACCCCACTGGATATAACTCAAAGCAGGATCCTGCATGCTTACTATCAAACCACCAAATTTCAGGCTAAATTTTCTCCTTCACTCTGCATGGCAGATAGATCCCTTCTAAGTTGCTCTCCCTCGACACAGGTGAGCTTCATACTAACATCAGTGAGAATTCCATGTACATAGGGAGTAAAGACAAAATAACAAGAGATCCTCTGTACAGATGGGAGAGGAAAGCAGCTTCTTGTTACATTCCATCACTGTGGAGCCCGTGAGCCCATTTGTCCTCTCATTTACAGTGGTGCTATTTCATTTAACGCATTGGAGACACACAGAATAACTCACAAGAGAATTTGGCCTGAGATGTGTAACTTTCCCCACAGGCTGCTGCAGTGTGGCTTTGACAAGAGGCTCCCATTTCCCTTTTGGAGATGCAGCCTTTTGCTGTGCTGATGTTGGTTTGCCAGGCAATGCACAATGGGGCGGAGAGCGGTGCAGAACCCCAAGTTGGAGGGAGGGGGCGGAGGCTCTAGTGGCTCCCCCTTCTCCCTTTTTACTCAAGAAGTGCAATGAATTCCAGCAACCCACCTTCTCCATCCAGGTGTAGATGAGGGAGGACAAGGCTCATCCGCTCATGGGAATCAGAATGGGCTCTAACCCATTTCACAGAAGTGCCCCGAAGAAGGTTCCATTGTACAATGTCTTTGGTCAGTTTTTTTTGGAAGTTCTTTGTTGCATCTAGACATTGAACTTGTGAACTGCAATGAAACCACAGCATAACAGTACGAGTACCAGGGCTTTATTAGACATTTCACTGAATACAAAGAAACTGGGTTTTATGCTTTTTACATTAAATACACATTCTTGTCATAAAAAAATCACATTTGCTATACAGAACTATAGGCAATTTTTTTTTACACAACATTTATTAAAGTACCATTGACTAGATCCTAAAAAGAGAAGGTACAGCCCTGTGAACCGCTGGTGCACAATGCACAAGGAGCTATATGTCACCAGTGTGACACACCCACGTCTCACAAAATGGAATAATGTCATTCCAATGCATTAGTAATCATTTGGAATAGTAAGGCTTCTAGAAAGAGAATTTTAATAGTGTCAGAGGCAGTATGGCAATATTGTCAGAATAACTACCTTGCACACTTCTAAAACTACTCATCACTAAGGCAGTCAATAACCCAACACCTGCCATGGATTTATCTTCAAGTGCATTTCCCCCCCTCCATTTTTATAATGACACTTAAAACTAGTGCATTCTGCTTTATATATCCCAGCTTCCCAGGTGGTGTAACACTAATCAAAACAGATTTGTTAATGTAAATACAAGTCACAGAATATCTTTGCAGATCCAATTGACTTTGGTGGGACTCTGCATGGGTGAAAAAAGTTTGCGCATGTGGCTCCAACTGCAGGATTGAGGCCTATGGGCTCTAGTCCAACTTGCTGCTAGCATAGGATTGTCGCCACAGATACATCTACTAGTTAAGCGACAAAGGGTCCTGTGGCACCTTATAGACTAACAGAGGTATTGGAGAATAAGTTAGTCTATAAGGTGCCACAGGACCCTTTGTCGCTTCTATAGATCCAGACTAACACGGCTACCCCTCTGATATTTACTAGTTAGTTAGTCATTTGAGTTTTAAATGTGGAGTTACAAAGTTTAGGGCGAAATGATTTCTAACAAAGGAAGGGTGTATCTAACAGGTCAAGCGTGTGGATATGCATGGGGACTGGGTGGTGGAGGTGGGGGAAACCTGCCGGTGACAGGAGACATAGGTGTCTCTCTGCCTTCTCCTAGCCCTGTGTCCCTTCACGGAAGTTCTTGACCAAAGCTGGAAGTTGCGCATTGAAACCAGCAACCCGTATCCAGAATGGATGTGGGTTTATTCACCTCTGCTAGTGATGGTGGGAGAGAGCTGAGGTTGAGAGTAGGGTAAGGCATATTAGTGCACATTGAAGGGAGGGGAGGCAAGATGGACAGAGAGGTTGCAAAAGGATGCTGAAATTAGGTAAACAGCATTTCTGCTCTGCTTAATTTGTAATGAAAGAGGTGCCAGGACTCAAGCAATTTTTTTACTTTCATAAGTGATATGGCAAGCCCAGAGGTGCTGGGGATCAGCCCTGGCAAAAATTAAACACCGTGGCTGCTTCTTCCCCAACCAGCAGGGTGGATTCTCACTGGGTTTCACCTCAATACCCCAAACCTGTTATCTACTACTTAAGCAGGTTTGACTCTGAAGCTGGCCCCCACCATACACACATATGATGATATCTGACTGAGCAGGCCAGCACGCAGCTGTCTGGCTGGGCAGATTTGGAGTTGGACCTGACTTGTGTCACATATTGGGTGTTGAGGACACAATCACCCTTAACATCAAGTAGAGGTGCTGCAGGCAGAAACAGGAAGGGGGAAGTGTATTTGATTGGTGAGGAGACATGGTTGGCTGATTCATCATATTTCTGTGTAGTAGAAAGTACTGACACTCCCCTTCTTTCTTAGAGCATAAAGCCTTTCAACTCTGGCCTGTTGGACCTTACATCCCTTTCTTGGGCCTGGTCTACGCTACGTGGGGGGTCGACCTTAGATACGCAACTTCAGCTACACGAATAGCGTAACTGAAGTCGATGTATCTTAGGTCGACTTACCTGGCCATCCTCAAGGCGGTGAGTCGACCGCTGCCGCTCCCCCGTCAACTCTGCTTCCGCCTCTCGTGGAGGTGGAGTTCAGGAGTTGACGGGGAGTGCGCTCAGGGATTGATTTATCGCGTCTACACTAGAGGTGATAAATTGATCCCCAATACATAGATCACTACCCACTGATCCGGCGGGTAGTGTAGATGTACCCTTACTGAAAGCTGTAATCACTCAAGACAGCAGAATGCTGTCAATGGGCAGGGCTGGCCTGGCTACTTCCTTGTCCCTAACCCTCCCTCTTCAAAATGTGGAATGAACCTGGATCCTGGGGCAGGTTTCAAACTGTGAACTCACAGTCATATTCCACCAGAGGACATTCTCAGTATTATCCAGCACCGAGGTATTTCCCCACCCATAGCTGAAGTACCCTAGAAAATTTTGCCCTTAGTGTAATAGCTACACTAAAATACAGGACAAATTACATGCTCTCCACTAGATGTACCCAATTCCCATTAACATAAATAGAAGTTGTGAGTGAATATCTGAGGGAATTATCTGGCCGATATAGGTCATGTCACACTAGGTCTTGATATTTGTGTACAGTTAATTTGATCATAAAAATGTGCTAATCCTTATCAGTTTTTAAATGAGCTCCAAGTAAGTTCAAGTTTAATTCCCTCTAAAAAGTAAAACAACCCAGTCCTAGAAAAAGCATTCAGCCACCACACAACTTGTTTTGAAATCTGAACTCATAATTACAGGGCGTAATAAAATAATGTAGCTACATTAAGATAGGTACCATGACTGCCCTTTTCCTTTAGGATAAGTTATTTCTCACATTTTGTACACAACCCCCATCCCTACACACGCATACATACACACACACACGTAACCAGTACCTATAAAACAGCAGAACAGTAATAAACAAATAAATAATAATAGAGAAAAATCACTGAACTCCAAGAAACTGGTCATCAATACATTTTACATACTCTACAGCATATTTTATCCTTGTCAGTGGGTAAACGTACAATTCAGAACAATGTTGACAACTGTATATAACACAGAAGCTACCAGTGAAATATGGCAAACACATCATATAAACTATTAGCTTTTGCTTCACTGAAAAGGAGCTTAGCTGTCTAAAATGTTATCTGAACTCTTAAATCTGCATATAGCCCATTAACATGGCACTGCTCACTGCTCCATGCATTGTATTCAGAATGATAACCACTAGAGATATGTTTTCAGTAGACTTCTCTTTTTTGATATTTCTCAGCTAGTCTTCAGAATTTTTTATTTTCTTTCATACCATATACCACACTGGTCATTTTCTGCTCTTGATTACACCAGTGTAAATCTGCAGTTACTCTTCTGAAGCCAATAGAGTTGTTTTGACAGCAGGATTTGACTCTGCATTCAGGAGGTACACACACATATTGTACATACTTTTACAGAAATGAACACTATGATAATTTTAAATGGCAGAATGTATGTATAAATTACATCTAAAAAAATACTGGGGCAAATTCTCCTTTCAGTTACACCAGTTGCAATATCATTCATTTCATGACTATTGATACTTCAATTGGCTTCCATGGGGGTTCACTGGTGAAAACTGAGCAGAATTTGGACCCTTTGGGCTGATTCTGATCTCACATGCACTGGTGTAAGTCAGAAATAACTTCACTGAAGCCAATGAGTATACTGGTGTGAAATCAGTGGACCAAATTCTCACGAGGTGTAAATCAAGATAGCCCCAAGGAAACGATTGGAGCTATGCTGATTTACACCAGCTGAGCAGCTGATCCGTTGCCTTTAAGCTCTTTAATGTATGCGGTGCTCTGTTGTGATTGGTAATTTTTGCAGATCTGACTGAAAGAAAACATTAAGTAGCCATGTCATAAAATCTGAAAGATTCATATTACTTGACATGTACACACTAGACTATAGACATGAGTGGTTAAATGTGTACAAGATGAGAAAAAAGACAACATGATGGCAGCCGACGAATTAACATTACTAGCTCCAAAAGACAGTGAAGGATGTAAAATGCAACAGATGGAAAAATTATGATGCCCAGTATCTTAGGTGGGGTTTTTGCTCTTATGAGTAGATTATAGTCATTATTTCCCATACAGGATTCCATGTGGTGTGTGTGCAGAAAAACCAAAGCAGGGTATGTCAAACAACAGAACGTACTAGGACCCAATTCTGCAGTTCTTAAGCAGACAAATTTAATTTTCAAGTCAATTTTGCCTACATACAGATGGCGAGATTGGGCTCTAAGGACTTGTCTACACATGAAAATTAAGACAGAATAAGTGATGGTGAGAATTTAAAGCAGATTAACGATTCCTGATTAATTCCATGGGTAGTTACTCTTATTCTGGAATAGGAGTGCTGTATGGATTAAGCTAATATGGAATAAGACACTCATGCTAGAATATAAGCATCCACACATGGAGTTAATTGGGAATAGCTATTCTGAAATAACTCCCTGTGTAGACAAGCCCTAAAATGGTCCAGTTGTATTGCACACTTCCTTCCTGGTTTGTTTTTTTAAGCAAGCATCCCACAACAACAACAATGGAAACTTTGCCTGTTAGGATGGCAGGATTAAGACTTTTTGTCCATCACAGACTAGCGAACTGAACATGTTATTCTATTCCCTCCCCGACAACAGTTAAAGCAAGTTTGTTTATCCACAGCCATTGCCATTAAATTCTGTTCTTCTCCATTGGGAAGGAGATTAACAGCTGAATGAAAATGTCATTTATCTGACCATTTTTTTGTGTGCATTTAGCCAACAGTATAAAGATCCCTTCCCTCCCCCAACCTAATGGAGAAACTACATAATTTGTTTATTACCCTATCTTTGCAGAGGACTTTTTTTGCTTTGCTTTTATTTTCCAGCACCCAAACAACAAATAGGACACAGCTGACGCTAAGCAAACATTTTAACAATGCCAATAAGCTCAAGATACAACATAGTTATATTTATATATACTTTTTCTTAAATACATCGAAACACCTGTTTTCAGTACATATTTATATAAATGAAACCCTTGTGGCATTTTATGTGTGCTTGACTCAGGGTTTCCAAGAGGAAATCAACATTGTGCCTCTCAGTTGGTTATAATAGAAACCCAATCACATAATAAAAAGCAAATTAGTCTTTTTTCTTTGCTCACCCTAAAGATGTTTGCAATGCTCAGATTTTAATTTTTTTTAACATATAATATTTATATGCAGTTAAAATGCTTTGGCCACATTTAAATAACTGAAAAATGACAGAAGACATTTAAAAAAAGCAATCTGGCTCACTGAAATAATTACGAAAATAGCTTCTTAAATTATATCTCCAATAAGTAAGCAAACAAGTTGTAGACTTATATCACCAGACACCCTGTTCAAAGGAAAGGCACTGCCTTGAGAACTGTGCAAAAAGTGGCAGTTTCAGTTTGCACGTGATTCAGCAAAACTTACTTTTACATTTCAACTCATGTAGCTCTCATCTGTTAAATTTTCCTTTGAGAGAATCTGGAAACTACGTTCATCAGAACCTACTGAGTTTTGTCTGGCTTTGCGTGAAAACCATAGCTTCCTCCATCTCCTATGGGAAGAGACAGTGTTTGTGAACCTCAGCAAATGTTTTGGTCAAGTTTTGGGTTAGTAAAGAAACCAAACTGGCCTGGTTTTGCGGTTCCATTGTGATTGGTTCTCATAGCCCTAATTGACACACAGGAATGGTTAATGAAGGAGTTGTAAATTTACTTTCTACATTCTTTAACCTGTATATATATACCTGTATATATACCTATAGCTAAAAACGAGGACACAGTTCTGTGTGTGCATGTTTCTGTATTGTGGACATAGAGACAATATATATATATATGCCTTTACTGCACACATACATGCATAAACACACACTGGCACATCATCTAAATATAAAATACCAGTGAGTATACTTTTATTCCACTACTTTGTTAATGAAAAAATATCCCTTCCTGGTGACACCATTTTCATTGTAGTTGCATCTGATGAAGTGGGTATTCACCCACGAAAGCTTATGCTCCAATACATCTGTTAGTCTATAAGGTGACACAGGACTCTTTGTCGCTTCTACAGATCCAGACTAACACGGCTACCCCTCTGATACTTGATTTTCATTTTTGTAACCTCAGAACGTTGCATTTGCAGTTTCTATTCCTCATATTTGATCACTTAATGGAAATTAGTAAGGGCCAAATATAATCATCCTTAGGCCTTACTCAAGCAACTTCCATTGATATCAAGGGGACTTCGACTGAATAAGGATGCCACCTTAACCCTCACCCTTTCAAATTTAAACTATGATATTTCAATGAGCAATTTCCCCTTGTACTACTTTGGAGTCCAGATGATTTGTAGAAATTTTACTAGATGTTCTGCTTTCCTCCATTGTCTGCATGCACATCAGTATATGTGATTAACTTTATTAATTTCCAATTGTGAGTTGTTGAAACCATACAATGACTCTGCTCTCATTTTATTTTATACCTCACCAACTTTTTCACCTATTAGAGTGATGTATGTTTCATTAAGAGTAGGGGGACTGGAGGGTCTGCTGTTGTAATAGCAGGTATTCTAAACCTCTTGTCATGATTTATTATTTCACATGAATGAAAGGACCATAGATTCATGTTATTTGCTACTCACTGAACTGTTCCACTTTTTTAGTAGAGCAATTTTTCACTGTTGAATTGGCACCAATTTTTTCATCAGCAGAAAACTGTTGTTCTGTGTTTATAGCTGCCTTAAAGAGAAATTGATACTGCACCTTCATATTAAACAAGTCAATGTTTCGTCTCTATAGATTTATTCCTGCAGGAAGTAAATTTCTATAGAGGAGGTCAAATCCTGCTTATCCTACTCACATGAGTAATTCTACTGAATTAGGGCCTGGTTCAAAGCCGATGAATGGAAAGCCTCCCATTGACTTCAATGGGCTTTGCATCACACCCGTAAGTGGGACTTCTCGTGGGAGGGGTTTTTAAAAGTGTTCAGCATTGCCTTAACTCTGCTCCTACTGAAGTCCATGGTAAAACTCCCACTGGCTTTGATGGGATTAGAGTTAGGCCAATGCTGCATACTTTTTACTTCAGCAAGCGCACAGCACTTCTGACAGTCCTACCACAGGTAAGCAAGGTGATCAGGATTTGGCCCATATTCTGCACAGGCTACAGAATATGGTTCTGAATATTTGCTGTCTGCTGACGATACAAGAATTGCAGGCATGACTTTATATTGAATTTATTCCCCAAAGGCCAATAAACTGATGACTGCCAATGAATACAATCAGTTATGCCACCTAACAGATGAAGTGCATTGAATTAAAATGTTAAGGTCATATACTGCCCTCAGTCTGCAGCAAAACATTCATGTCAGTGGGAATTCCCTGTGCAGACAGAGGGCATTATATGTCCCTCCAGTCTGCATACAGCAAATTGCTTGGCACTATTAATAACCTTAGAAGTAAGACACAGAAATTATATTTGGTACTTTGTGGAAAATGTGCAAGTGGCTTTCTCTAGTCGACCACTAAAGAAATCCTGTTTTGCTCTTCAAATGAAAAACACGAAGGTTTATTAATGTAGACAATTATTATAATCAATGAAAACATTTCCCTTTGCCCACCCACTACAGCCCTAAACACTTCAGAGATTCAGTGTTATAGGAAGATCTGTGTGTTACAAGATATTTTTTTCTAATACAATTGGGGTTTATTTTTAAATCTACTCAATGAACAACAAATATATTGCAGTAGTATCAAGTAGTATCAGCTTCGCCCTCATCCAGGATATAGTTGAGTTTTATGACAGTGCTGATAAAGTCACCAAGTTCTACAAAATCAGCAGTGATAATATTGATACCACTTTCTCCTGGTTTCTGAGTTCGGACCCAGTGCATCATTGCAGGAAGAGCCCTGAGGAGGAAAAGGAAGAAGAGTTATTTATAAAGAAGCAGGACAAGTATTTTGGGTGGAGTTTTATAAAGCATTTAGCATTGACTTCACTTTGCTCCCCAGGGTAAAATGCCCACTGACTTCAATTAGGCCACTGCTGAGCCCTTTTGAAATTTCCACTCTTTCCTCCTTTAATTCCCTATGTAGAATATGTCTTGATTATATTTCAGTTTCTTAAGGATTAATGCAAACATTTAATAGAAACATGCCATGCAATCCCACAGAAACTGGTTAGGAAGGAGAAATAACAGAGAAAACAAGTCAATGTTCATGTTAGGTTGACACATCATAGACAGCTTTGAGAAACATTCTGCTTACATAGTGGATGTTGTCTATTGTTCTCATACTTCATTCTTCCTTGTTGCTGTCAGGGTTCCCTCCCCACTCTGAATTCTAGGGTACAGTCATGGGGACCTGCATGAAAGAACCCCTAAGCTTATTTCTACCTGCTTAGGTTAAAAACTCCCCAATGTACAAGTTCTACCTTGTACCTTGTAAAAAAAAAACAAAAAAAAGTAACTGCTGCCACCACCAAGTGATTTAAACAAAAACCAGGGAAAAGGACCACTTGGAGTTCCCCTTCCCCGCAAAATATCCCCTCAAGCCCTACACCCCTTTTCCTGGGGAGGCTTGAGAATAATCTCCTAACCAATTGGTACAAAGCGATCAAAGACCCAACCCCTGGGTCTTAGAACAATGGAAAAATCAGTCAGGTTCTTAAGGATTTTATTAAAAAAGAAAGGTAAAAATCATCTCTGTAAAATCAGGATGGTAAATAATTTACAGGGTACTCAATTTCAAAACTCAGAGGGTCCTCCCTCTGGGCAAAACCTTAAAGTTACAGAAAAACAGGAATAACACCATCCTCTTAACACAGGGAAAATTCAAGCTACAGAAAACAGGAATAAACCTCCTTTTTAGTACAGGGAAACTTCACAAGCCAAAGCAAAGATAAGCTAATGCATTCTCTGGTTAGTACTTACTAATTCTAATGGAGCTGGATTGATTGTTTCTTGCTCTGTCTCTGGCATGCACCCAGAACAGACAGACAAAGCCTTCCCTCCCGTCCCCACCCCCAAGATTTGAAAGTATTTTGTCCCCTTATTGGTCCTTTTGGTCAGGTGCCAGCCAGGTTATCTGAGCTTCTTAACCCTTTACAGGTAAGGAGGACTCTTAACCCCTTAGCTGTATGTTTATGACAATTGCACTTTAGAGAAACAAAGGTCTTGTTTTTGTGAAGTTCCATTGCTCCTGATAGTTATTTCCCATCAAGATTTAGAGTTATATTAAATCTTAGTTTGGGACACTGGAACAATGTGCTGAATATCCCTTTCTTTACAAAACTGTGTATCACACATCCAATAGTCAAGTCATGGGTTATGTTCCATCATGAGTTTGTGTCTTTATGATTAGTTAGTGGAAGAAAATAAGTGCAGACTTACTGGTTGTTTTGGAGACAGGGTGGAGTTATTAGGTCAGGCACCCAGAGGTGGGATATTGGACTGCAAAATGTATCCCTGTGTGTCTTTATAGCCTAGAGCTCTCTGTGATGCCATGAAGGCTATATTATGATCTCTAATAACCTATATATGGAGAAGGTGTCTGATACCTGATGACTCTTTAATCCTGCAGATAAAGGCATAACAAGATCCAATGGCTGGAAATTGAAGTTAGCAAAGTTCAAATGAAATAAACGTGCACATTTTTAACAGTGAGGGTAATCGATCATTAAAGCAAATGACCAAATTCTCCAGTATTTGGAGTCTTAAAATCAAGATTAAATGTCTTTCTAAAAATAAGAAAAATACCTGTGGCACCTTAGAGACTAACACATTTATTTCAGCATAAGCTTTCGTGGGTTAAGAACCCACTTCATCGGATGCATCGAATGGAACATACAGTAAGCAGATATTTATACATTCAGAGAAACATGAAAAGGTGGGAGTGTCTATATCAACATTAAGAGGCTAATTAATTGAAAGGAACTGTTATCAGTAGAAACTTTTGAAGTGATAATCAACATGGCCCATTACAGACAGTTGACACAAAGGTGTTAAGGGTTTTTAAGGAGGGGAAATAAATTCAATTAACGTAATGACCGAGCCATCCACAGTCAATATTCAAGCCTAAGGTAATGGTATCTAGTTTGCATATTAATTCCAATTCCGCAGTTTCTCGTTGAAGCCTATTTTTGAAGTTTTTCTGTTGCAAAATTGCTACCTTTAAATCTGTCATTGAGTGATTAGAGAGGTTGAAGTGCCGCTGACTTGAAGGTATATATTGTCCCCAAATGTGAAATAGTTGTGGGTGAGGACAAAATCACAAAGTTCAGCAACTAGGTTAGCCATGGCATTATCAGGGATACTGTTCCTGATGGCTTGTAGTCCATCTTTGTGTGGAATGTTGCTGAACTTTGTGATTTTGTCCTCACCCACAACTATTTCACATTTGGGGACAATATATACCTTCAAGTCAGCGGCACTGCTATGGGTACCCGCATGGCCCCACAGTATGCCAACATTTTTATGGCCGACTTAGAACAACGCTTCCTTAGCTCTCGTTCCCTAATGCCCCTACTCTACTTGCGCTAAATTGATGACATCATCATCTGGACCCACGGAAAAGAAACCCTTGAGGAATTCCACCACGATTTCAACAATTTCCATCCCACCATCAACCTTAGCCTAGACCAGTCCACACAAGCGGTCCATTTCCTAGACACTACTGTGCTAATAAGTGATGGTCACATAAGCACCACCCTATACCGGAAACCTACTGACCGCTATACTTACCTACATGCCTCCAGCTTCCATGCTGAACACACCACACGATCCATTGTCTACAGCTAACCTCTAAGATACAACCGAATTTGCTCCAATCCCTCTGACAGAGACAAACACCTACAAGATCTCTATCAAGCATTCTTGAAACTACAATACCCACCTGCTGAAGTGAAAAAACAGATTGACAGAGCCAGAAGAGCCAGAAGGACCTACTACAGGATAGGCCCAACAAAGAAAATAACAGAATGCCACTAGCCGTCACCTTCAGCCCCCAACTAAAACCTCTCCAGCACATCATCAAAGATTTACAACCTATCCTGAAAGATGATCCCTCACTCTCACAGATCTTGGGAGACAGACCAGTCCTCGCTTACAGACAGCCCCCCAACCTGAAGCAAATACTCACCAGCAACCACACACCATACAACAAAAACACTATCCCAGGAACCTATCCTTGCAACAAAGCCCGATGCCAACTCTGTCCACATATCTATTCAAGTGACACCATCATAGGACCTAATCACATCAGCCACACCAGGGGCTCGTTCACCTGCACATCTACCAATGTGATATATGCCATCATGTGCCAGCAATGTCCCTCTGCCATATACATTGGCCAAACTGGACAGTCTCTACGCAAAAGAATAAATGGACACAAATCTGACATCAGGAATCATCACATTCAAAACACTTCAACCTCTCTAATCACTCAATGACAGATTTAAAAGTAGCAATTTTGCAACAGAAAAACTTCAAAAACAGGCTCCAACGAGAAACTGCGGAATTGGAATTAATATGTAAACTAGATACCATTACCTTAGGCTTGAATATTGACTGTGGATGGCTCGGTCATTACGTTAATTGAATTTATTTCCCCTCCTTAAAAACCCTTAACACCTTTGTGTCAACTGTCTGTAATGGGCCATGTTGATTATCACTTCAAAAGTTTCTACTGATAACAGTTCCTTTCAATTAATTAGCCTCTTAATGTTGATATAGACACTCCCACCTTTTCATGTTTCTCTGAATGTATAAATATCTGCTTACTGTATGTTCCATTCGATGCATCCGATGAAGTGGGTTCTTAACCCACGAAAGCTTATGCTGAAATAAATGTGTTAGTCTCTAAGGTGCCACAGGTATTTTTCTTGTTTTCTTTTTGCTGACACAAACTAACACGGCTACTACACTGAAACCTTTCTAAAAATATGCTCTAGTTCAACCACACATTACTGGGCTAAAGGGAGGAATTTACTGAGTGAAGTCTATGCCCTATGTTATGCAGGAGCACAGACTAGATGAATGTAATAGACCCCTCTGGCCTTAAAATCTACACATATGTGATTCCCTCCTGGATTGTATCTGAGGTAGTAATTTTCCCCTATGCAAAGCAAGTGTAACATTCTGATCTGGTAGCAATACCAATCAGGCCCAATGTTTTGAACGTATATTAATCTATTCCTGACCAATGGCGTTAGGCAAGATAGTAAGAAAGCAAGCAGAATGGGTGAAGGATACAGATTTTACTTATAAGTGACACAAACACTTTAATTATAAAAGTATTCACTGTTGACACAAAGGTTAATCTGGATCCTATAAAATATTACAAAGAGAAAAGCATAGCACTCCCAGGCCTTGATTCAGATCAGAAAAGCACTTAAACACATGCAAAGTCCATCTCTATTCATCAAAGCATAAAATTTTATTTTATTGTTTCCAATGGGACTTAAGCAGACGCTTAAAGTTAAGCATGTGTTCAAGTGCTCTGCTGAATCCAGACCTAATGGAGTATCTTTGTAATTTTATTACGTATAAATCTGCAGAATTGTACTTGGCATTGTTGCATGAAGAACCACGAGAGAGACTATGAAACTGGAGAGAGACTATATTGTGTTTCCAGGAACCAACATTTGAAAGGAATTGACACTAATCATAGGCGCCAACTCCGTGTGTGCTCCAGGGCTGGAGCACCCATGGAAAAAAATTAGTGGGTGATTAGCACCCACTGGCAGGCAGCTCCTCCCTCAACCGCCCAGCACCTCCCACCCACCACAATGTGCTGTTTCATGGCGGTGCAGGAGGCTCTGGGAGGAAGGGGGAGGCACGGGAACCGGGCACTCTCATGGGAGGGGGAGGAACTGGGCGGGAAGAGGCAGGGTAGGGGGCGGGGCTAAGGGGAAGCTGTCAGATGGGGGCGGGACCTGGGGCAGAGTAGGGGGTTAAGCACCCCCAGGGCCTGGAGGAAGCCAGCGCCTATGACACCAACCAACTTTTGAGGAACTGGACAAATCATAACCAGAGTGACACACATGAACCAGAGCATGAGGAAACTGATTAAGGATGGCTCAAAGGGGTTGAAAGCCCTCAAAATGCAGTGCCATATCGAAATGTCAATGATTTTGCTGAACATTGGAGAACTACATTGGGAAGAATTCCCATGGAGGGCATTAAATGCACTTTCCTTTTAATTCTAACTTCCTATTTGAGCTCAGAAAGTCTTTTAGATTTAAAAGTGAGGGGCCTGATTCTATCTCTAACTAGTTAGATATAGGTTCTTTATTTCTTAAGTACTCATCTGCCTTTGATATTTATTTCCACTTGAGGCGTAACATCTTCTTTGTGGCATCCCATTTGTTTACTGTGAAACTGATGATAATTTTGTCATTCTGTTCCCAATCCAAGAGTTTTCTTATCTGATGCAGTGGTTCTCAAATTTATTTGATCATGCCCCCCTTTCTTTTGTCTGTAGTAGTTTATGCTCCGGCCACACAGGTACACATACCAATAAAAACAACAACAACATGGAACTGTGACTAAATATTACAAACAGAAATGCATTGATTCAAAACAGAGCCAACAATCCACTGTAATAAGAGCAAAAACAAAACTGAGATTGTGGTTGATGTTTACAATTAAATATGCACACGGTGACGTAGCAAATGGATTAACGTACAGATGGCAACGGCTCTGTATAATACTGTGCAAGTCAATCTGTCAATATGCACAGTACCATCTAGAGTCTAATGCACAGCGCTATCTGAGGACCTAATATGTCTGGAGGAATCAGATTTGCTAGTTATTTATTGCTGTGGGTAAAATGTGTGCCGTATGTTTTTTTCCTAAAGCTTCTCACCCCCTGCATGAATATATTCAGTGCCCCCTGCAGGGGGGCCACTGCCTCAGTTTGAGACCTTCGGATGTAATCTATGTAATAAGGTGCCTATCACCTTGTTATTTATCATCAGTGTTCTTTTTCTCTTCCCAGGTTCAAATCAATCTAACATTTATTAGACAGATATGCTTCTTACTTTTGGTTAGTATTCTATTTCAGGTTCACCTGAGCTGGTGTGCCTTGACATGAGACCCTTTCAGGTTAAGTGCTGGTAGCTAGCTGATTTCATTTAATATTTCAGACTGAACTTGATTGCACTATCCCTAGTCACATACTGTTAGATAAACTGATGAGAATCTTTTGTTGATGGATTTAGAGCAGTGGTCCTCAACTTATTTATGCGGCCCACGATGTGTTACCTGGGCCACAGGGGCCAGGTAGCAGGGCGGCGGCAGCCCGGACCCCTGTCATGCGGGGCCGTCCAGCTGCCTGATCTGGACCCCCATTGCGTGGCTGTCCCGGACCCCACGGGGCCAGCCGTGAGCCCCGGACCTTGCATGTGGGATGGCAGCCCCGGACCCCGTGGGCCACAGGCAGTTCCAGACTCCAGACCTCCCAACCCCACAGGGCCGGCCGGCAGCCTTGACCCCTGGACACCCACCACATGGGGTGGGCCAGCAACACGGCAGCTGAGCAGCCAGGAACCCAGACCCTGCCACGCGGGTGGCCTTTAGCACACAGCTGAGCTGGGCTGCAGCTGTGTGCTAATTGGGCCGTGGGTTGAGAACCGCTGATCTAGAAAGCTTGCAAACATAAATCATATGTAGATTATACTAGATAGCAAATAAAATAAAATAAAATAAAATAAAATAAATCTTTGCCTAGCAAAGCACAAGACTTCTTCATATTAATGCACAGAAAAAATAAAAGCAGCAAAATACATGGGGCCCAAATTCTGTGCTGGTGTAACTCCACTGACCTCAAGGATTAGGCTCGGGGTATTTTACAAGAGTCTCTTTCGATAACACTGCATATATGATGAGAAGTTCACAGAAAGGGCAGTACATTTCCCTCTTCTCATAATGCCATCTTGAAAATGGCTCTACATCAGGGGTTGCAAGAAACTGTGTGCATTGTTTCGCTTTAGTACAAACACTCACACATGCTAACAGCAATTATGGGAATAATCCTGGTTTAATGTTCCTCGGGGGTCTCTTTGTGATGGCAATACAAAACTTGTTTACCCTTCATTGTAATTTCCAGGCTCTGCATGCCTCGAACTAGTAATTGTCCTCATTAAGGGTTTTAGTCAGGAAAATGCAGCCCATGCTGTGTGGCAGTCACCCACATGTTTTTATACTCACAGAAACCCAGTAGATACCATGGCATTAGTGTATATTCTCTTAGGCTATGTCTACACTATGCACCTTTTAGCAACACAGCTGTGCCGCTACAGCTGTGCAGCTAAAAGGTGCGCAGTGTAGCCGCTCCTTGTCAGCAGGAGAGACCTCTCCCGCCGACAAAAACCTTCCATCCCCAACGAGCAGTGGTAGCTTTGTGGCAGGAGAGCGCTCCTGCTGACAAAGCGCTGTTCACACCGGCGCTTTTTGTCGGTAAATTTTTTGTCGTTCAGGGGTGTGTGTTTTTCACACCCCTGAACGACAAAAGTTTTACTGATGAAAATCCAGTGTAGAGAAAGCCTTAATCTCTCTAACAAAGTGGATTTTGTACATGGGCATATGCAATTCTCTCTCCCTATAAACACACTGCAGCCAACCATGGACCCCCCCGCTTCTCCTGCAGTTGCATCTATGTAAGCAGACCCCTGTGGCCCCCGGGAGTCTGCCTCAAAGGCTTTAATGTCCATCCACCTGCAGTATCAGGGCCAAGGCTTCCTAATCTTAAACTGGAAAGAGTGACAGAATGGTCTGACACACACACAAAAGTTGTACTGCTTAAACTATACTGGTACAGTTAAGGTGATACAACCATTATGGACACAGCTATATCAGTACAAGTTTTACTTGTACCAGTATTCCACACAGGAAGTGGAATCAGATATACTGGTACAAGTAAAACTATGTCTACACTAGAGGTTGTACTGGTATTACTATTTAGGTAAAAAAAGAATTACACCCCTACTTAAAATAGTTATACTGGTACCAAAACTACTATAGACCAGACCAGTGCTACCTCTCCATAGCCGTGGGAAACCTTAAATCTCTTAAACTCACTTTGCCTCAGTTTCCCTATTTCCCTATCTGTAAAAATGCTGCCATGACAACCAATACTACTAATTGATGAGTAAATTAGAATGCTTGCTTGCCTGACAGGGCTATTGTGCGATTTAATTACTGGCAGCAAATGTTCTGAAGTGCTTAGAAGATGAAAAGCCCCATGTGAGTTTGATTGCTGCTGCAAATTAATGGCCAAGTAGTTTAAAGTTCTGACACATGCAAATTAGTTATCGGCACATTTCAAAAAGTTTGGGAGTGCATTTCTATTTGGATAAGCCTTGAAAAGTTTGCACGAATATCTGCAAATTATCTGTATATTATGATGTCTCCCTTTTTAAATGATCTATTAAGAATAATTAGCTGAGCCTTGCAGTGGTTGAGGAATTTGCTATGGAATACACTCCTTGCAATGGATTTATGCTGCAGATTTTCAGTTTCTTTCTTTTTTTTTTTTTTATGGTTGCAAAAATAACCTTAAAAACATGGACCACAAGAACAAACTGATGCAGTGTTGCCTGCCTTAGGCTACATACAGCCAGCTGAAATAATAGCTCCAAGTAACGATCCAGTAATAGGGTTGCCAACATTCCGAATGAAGAAAACCGAACACCCTTACGCAGGCCCTGCCCCTTCCCGAGGCCACGCCCACACCCTATCCCTTTTCTGTGGCCCTGTCCCCTGCTCACTCCATCCCCCCTCCTTCCATTGCTTTCTCTCCCCCACCCACCCACACTCACTCATTTTCACTGGGCTGGGCAGGGGCTTGGAGTGTGGGAGGGGGCTCCAAGCTGGGGAGCCTGCCTTAGCCCCACTGCACTGCCGACTGGACTTTTAACGGCCTGGTCAGCAGTCCTGACCGGAGACGCCAGCATCCCTTTTTGACCAGGTGTTCCGGTCGAAAACCGGACACACGGCAACCCTATCCAGTAAGTGAACAGGAAAGAGAAATACCTTCCTTCAGTTCCATAAACCTTATGCACTAGGCCTCACTCTGACCTGACTCACCCCCTTTTGCATTGGCATAACTCCATTGACTTCAGTGGGATTATGCCTGAGTTGCACCACTGTGAGGTCAAAATCAGTTCCTGTGACAGGGTGCCATGTTGTTTGGTGAACAAAGGATGAAATACAACTCAGCTTCCCCAGTGCAGGTCTGTATTGGTGTTCTGGGAAACAGAAAGAAGGATGTCTACAGGAAGGAAGAGCTCCAGGCTCAAAGGCTATCGTATTGTGTTGAACACCTGTTTATGAGAGTGTCTATTACTTTGGGTGGTCTGTTCCCTTGTTCTGATTTCAGATTACGAACATTATCCTTAGAGAAAAACCCTTACTGAATGGGCCACTGTATTATTTCTGCTGAGTCATTCCACCAGCTCAAAGGTCTGCTGTAAATAAACACGCTGCTGCATGTCTGTGGTCACTCAACTTTTTTAAAAAAATTAAATAAATGGAGATATGCCAATCTCCTAGAACTGGAATGACCTTGAAAGGTCATCAAGTCCAGTCCCCTGCCTTCACTAGCAGGACCAAGTACTGTCCCCTCACAGATCCCCCCATCCCTATCCCTATCCCTAAATGGCCCCCTCAAGGATTGAACTCAGAACCCTGGGTTTAGCAGGCCAATGCTCAAACCACTGAGCTATCACTCCCCCCTTCTCTCTTGAAAGAGGGAAAACCATTTCTTCAAGTCCAGTGCTTCCTGAGAGCTGACAAACAATGCTCCAATTCTCCTCTTGCTTTCACCCATGTAAATCAGGAGTAGCTGGTCTGAAGGCGATGGAGTTAGACTGGTATGAAAGCAAGAGGAGAATCCGGTCCAATCAAATCATTCATGGGCAGTTTCAAAGCCGAAGAACATTGTGTAACTTTAAAAAAAACAGAATGGACTAGCTCAGGGGTTCCCAAACTTGGTTTGCAGCTTGTTCAGGGTAAGCCCCTGGCAGGCCACAAGATGCTTTGTTTACCTGAGTGTCTGCAGGTATGGCCGCTCGCAGCTCCCAGTGGCCATGGTTCGCCTTTCCCAGCCAATGGGAACTGCGGGAAGTGAAGCGGGCCAGGCCACCACTTCCCGCAGCTCCCATTGGCGAGCAGCTGTAGCTGCGGATGCTCAGATAAACAAAGCGTCTCGCGGCCTGCCAGGGGCTTACCCAGAACAAGCCGCGAATCAAGTTTGGAAATCCCTGTGCTAGCATGTCAAATCTTATTAAAAAAACATCACGTAACTTCAGTTAAGGAAGCAAAACTGAAATCCCCTCGTGCTGCCTTTCAGAACTAAAATACGACAAAGCTAATTGCATTACAATTTGGTAAAAAGAAAATTTGCTTTTGGCCTGTTTTAGCTCAGAGTGAATGTTTATGTCTGAGTCATAAAACCCTGACGATGTGACAGAATGTTAATGATGGCAGTGGTCTATCATGGGGCCTCCTGTGGCAAAACATCCATTCCTCTCAGCAGAGCCTTTAAGGGAGGAGAGGGAAAAAAGCAGCACTGTAAATGCAAAACAAAAGAGCTGTTCATGCTATTAATGAGAGTTTCATTGCTAAAGAGCAGACAATAGGTTTTCTTTCAGATTATATAGAACCACTACAACGACTAATCTAGAAAGTGGTTTCATGTACAGATTGCAAAACCATCCATCAGTAGCCCCAGTTACCAATAGGTCACTCTGAACCTTAAATCTATTCCATTTGCGCAGGATAAAAATATTTACATATTATGACAGAATTTTCAGTATCTTTCTTCCCTCTCCAATCCCCCTTTCCTACAGGAAATGCTCATTTGCAAGGCAATAATTGATCCTTTGCATCATTGCCTAGTGATAAGAGCACAGGAGTTGCTGTTAAGAACTCCTTAGTTCAAATAATTGAACTGCCTGGACTGATTTGCCATGAGTTTTAGGCCAGTTTGTAAAAATATCCACTAGTTTTGGGTGCCCAAATTGACACACGCTGGGTCTAATTTAAGTGGTGCCAAGCACATGCAATTCAGTTGACTTCAGTGGGATCTGGGGGTGCATTGTGCATCTCCATCCCATGAATCTCAAATTGGGCACCCAAAAATGGACACACCCAGAATTAGCAGAATAGTTAGGCCTTAAACTCTCAGTGGGATTTTCAAGAATGCTCAGTGTTAGCCGAACTTTGCTCCTATTGACGTCAATGGGAGTTTGCTGGGGCCACACAGATCAGTGTTTCCGAGTCTCCAGGAATTAAAGATTAATCTTTAATTAAAGTCTGTCATGTGAGGAAACCTCCAGGATTATGTCCAACCAAAATTGGCAACCCTACCACAGATGGGGCTCTGCATTGGCCAGTAGGACTCATGCTGTACCTGGTAAAAAGATACACCACCACCAATGCTCTGCAGTACTGCAGGAAGTACTCTCTCAAAGCGCCATTGGGCAATACCCCTCCTCCACACTCGCCCACCCCTACTGCAGGCTTGGTCTTAAAGCTACATTTGAACCCTTCATCTTTATACAGTGCTTGGAAGTGCTATCTGTAAAGGCCATCATTGCTATGTACATTTGATTTGTTGTTCCTTCTCTTCTACTGATCTCAGTGCGCAGGGCTAACAGTGGAAGATCAGTTTAATAAAATAGTAACTATTACCACAGTCTGCCTGATCTGGGCAGTGCTATGTAATTTATTTGCTAATATAATTTTCCTGACCAGTTCTACTTTGATATGTCTGGAAATCCCTCGATGAACCTTTTGGAGCTGCAAGCACATATATCTTCAGAAGCATTCACTGGGGTGGTAGTCATGAAAATGTCAGCATGCAAAAGGTTAATCTCAGTTCCCCGGCATCTCAGATTCCATAGTTTTTCCTTTGTCATTTGGTAGTACCATGCAAGTCTGCCTAGGACTCCATGAGAACTGAATGTCATGAGAAGGGGCTGAAAGGTTACAAAGTTATCTGAAACATTTTAACGGACTGTGCCAATCCTTCTGGGCACCGAGGTGCACTGTATTTTTAGAACACTGGCTGAAATGAATTTGGTACATTATTCATTCAATCTCACAGGACCCTGGTGGGAGTCAGTTTTTCAGGATCTTGAATGAAAGCGTTACACTGTTCATCAGTTGGCAGGATGCAGGTGCTGGCTGTACTAGCATCCAATAGCCTGTGCATTTATTCCACTGAAATTCTCATCTATAATTCAGTGGTTTCCAATTACTGTATAAAGTTTGGAAACACATTTAATTAGACTGTGCAGACTAAAATTTTGGGGCCAGATGAATGTTTTAATATGATTGATCACAGCACTATAGTCTCTCCAGAATCAATGGGGCCAGTTTTCTTTGTACTTCAGATCAGTTTTTGGTTTTGAAACGAACAGTGTGAACTTAAAAGTCAGCTTTCTGTCTCCACCTGCAAAGGCAGGGAATGGTAACATTTTAGTAATATTTACTGAACCAATATCCTTACTCTTGCAAAAAGTGCAATGGGATATTTAATAGCAACAAATGTTGACCCTCTAGGCTAGTGGCTTGTTCTCAGTATCTTGCTTTTATCTGTTTTTGGAATGTTGAGCTTTAAGAGCAACAGAGAGGCAAGCTGTGTATCAAAGGGTGTTAGCAATTTGCACAGCTAGGAAAGGTTTCAACAAGCCTGGGGCTATGATTATAGAAACACTCATTAAAGCAACAACACTAGCCTCGAAAAATAAACTCAATTTTTGGTGAAGGACCAAGCATTAATCGTTAGGCCACAGAGCTTGTGTCAAGGGTTCTGTGTTCCAAACCTGGGTCTTCCAATGACTGTATCATTTTGGACAAGTTGCTTAACTGCTCTGTGTCTTAGTTTTCCAATCTTTTCCACAAATGAGGACAGTACATCTCTCCCAACAGTGTAATGAGGCTTAATTCATTAACTTGTTTGCAATTATTTCATAATTAGCCATTCAGTTAAGAGAGCTGACTGTGAATCAGCTCGGATTCCTCCCATCCCACTCATGGCTCTTTAAACATTCCCTGCAGAGGTATCACTGCACACCTTTGCTCAGGCAGTGGTACCTGATAATGGTTGAGGTGCTTGAGATGATGATGTGCTCTGGATGCAGTACCTACCTAGCTGCTGAAGGAATGTTGTTGTTTTTCTATTAGCAGCAATAATTCACAGAATAGTGAAGTTATTTTTGAAATCAGGACTCATTCTGTCATATTTTACATGGATTTTCACATTCTTTGCTGAGGAAATCTATCAGCAGATATAAAAATATTTAACTTTTTTTTAGTCTCAGTCTTACATTTTCTCTTTCTACTATTTGAAAAAAGTTATTAAGGTTCAGTTAAAAACTCAGGCTTTGGAGTTTACTGCAATATGGGAAGTGCTTTGTTGAAAGTGTACAGTTGATTTATTAAATGCAGACATAAGAATGGCCCTACTGGGTCAGACCAAAAGTCCATCTAGCCCAGTATCCTGTCTTCTGACAGTGGCCAATGGCAGGTGCCCCAGAGGGAATGAACAGAACAGGTAATCATCAAGTGATCCATTCCCAGCTTCTAGCAAACAGAGGCTAGGGACACCATCCCTGCCCATCCTGGCTAATTGCCATTGATGGATCTATCTTTCATGAACTTATCTAGTTCTGTTTTGAACCCTGTTATAGTCTTGGCCTTCACAACATCCGCTGGCAAAGGTTGACTGTGCATTGTGTGAAGAAACACTTCCTTTTGTTTGTTTTAAACCTGGTGCCTAGTTCTTGTGTTAAGAGAAGGAGTAAATAACATTTCCTTATTTATTTTCTCCACACCAGTCATGATTTTATATACCTCTATCATATCCCGCCTTAATCATCTTTTTTCCAAGCTGAAAAGTCCCAGTCTTATTAATCTCTCCTAATAAAAAATGATTCATGTTCTCTTTACTGAACCTTTCACAAACCTGAATTCAACACCATCAATCATATTTCTTTTCACATCACAGTGAATTGTCAGGCAGGGCATTGGCTCAGTAGTTTGTATCCTATTTAACTTGTAGGCTGCTGACTGTGGGTTGGTTTATCTTCATTCAACTTTTCTTGGCTGTGTTCTGCCTCAAAGACTTGTGTTGGCACTAGAGAGGGTATCCACCTGCAGAATTCAGACCTAGATTTAAAAATCCCTGCAGTTTAGTGGTGTTTGGATTCTGGGTTTTGGTTTGGGCCCATCTATGAATAAGTACCTTTCTTTTTGTACAGTTTCATGGTACTGTTTGCACAAGGTTTGGAAATAGATTTATCTGATTGTTTCATCAAACCATTAAGATACAATTTCCAGCTCTACTGTTGAGCAGCACCTGTCAGAGATCCTGTAGGGCTCCCCCTGCTGGTTGCCAATGAGACTGCTGTGAGAGGAAACCAACCTCTGGGTTCCTGGGTGTTTTAAGCTTCCCTGGGTCTCAGCAGGCTGCAGCACTGTTTCCTCTCATGGCCTCTCTGGCACCTTTCCTGGGCACCCAACACGAGTCTGCTATCCCATCAGAGAAATGGAGCCCCTCAGCCCATCTGTCTTGTCTCCAGGACCAGTGCTGACTCCCAAGACACCCCAGTTGCGTAAGCACACCCTGTTCCTAGAACCCTACCAAAGGAGTGAGCCTTCTGGTTTACTGTTTAACTCTCTCCGGAGGCAAGTGGCAGTTGGGAAGCACATAACACACGCAGAGACACTTTTCATAGCTTCTAACACCGCCTCTCTTTTATATTTAAGAGAGAAAGCACAAGAGAGTACAGATCACATAGAATGCACCAAACATCCCAACCACAATGCCCCTCAGTAGCTCACCATTTCCTTGGGGGACCATCTGTGTCAGGAAGGTGAATGGCACCCAGAGGAGCAGCTCCAGGCCTTAGCCCCCTTTGTCAGGTCACATCCTGCTCAGCCTCAACAAGTGACCACACAATCCCACAAGTTGACTTCCTTGCAAAGGCAACTTCTCCCCCTGGGTGGAAGTCAGTCTATTATTCCGAATTATTCCATATTCCACTGCTTTAACCCAACGGAGCAGATACTCATTTTGGAGCTGGCCTTTCAGCGTGAGATGGAGCCAGATGCAAACCCACAACCTTCAGGAGTGTAGTTGAGGGCCACTTAACAGCCACACCCCAGACTGGTGGGAGTTCTTAATGGTATCATGTCTAGAGTTCCTCTTGCACAGTGGATCATAGTTTTACTGTTTGCATTTTAAAAACTTGCATATATAAACAACCCAGAAACAATATCTGTAAAGCACAAGAAAATGGTACTAGAAATATAGCATGTCATGTAGACAGACAGTTAGGTTGTGATAGTGAGCCACCTGTCTGAGTTGAGGAGCTCCATGCTGCCCTTAGGTACATCTACACAGAGATGGCTGGCCTGGATAAGCTGACTCGGTCTGCAGGGCTTAGAATTGCTGTGTAGACTGTTCAGGCTCACTGGAACCTGAGCTCTGGGACCACAGTTTTTAGCTGACCCAGGCCAGCTATGGCCATGCTGCGGGTCTTTTATCCATGTGTAGATTCTTACTCCTGGGGGAATTCTGTGCTACTGCACACGTGCAGAATGAGCCCCACATATTTTTATTTTTTTGGCACAAAAAAGCTTCTGCCAAAATGTTGCTGCAGTTCCACCTTTTGCCCTTCAGAGGCAAATCTTCTTTGTTGTCTGTATTGCTACAGACATATTTGCTGATAGGTATTTTGAAATAAATGACCAAAAATAATTGAAACTGGTGTGATCATATTGTGTTATTTTGGCAAACAAAATATGCAGAATTTTGCAGAATTTTAAAATATTGTGCGCAGATTTTAAGTTTTTTAGCTCAGAATTCCACCAGGAGTAGTAGATGTAGCCCTTGAAGCACACTCTCTCCCTAAGCAGCTTGGTGCACAGCAGTATTATACAAAGTACGTCAACCTGTAGACTGATGTAGACTGTGCCCTTTGGTGTGTGATGGGGAAAAGAGCCAGACACTTTCCTCCCCTCCAACCCTTTTTGGGATGCTGTGCACCCCAAAGAGCCCATGGAGGGAATACTGCTTGAGTGCATGGGTGGCCCTTACACATGTGTTGTGCCAGGGGGTGGGGAAGGTTTCTTGCACTCTTCTTCCACGCTACCACCCCAGCAGCATAAGGGTCATGCACAATCTGGCTGGCCCAAAAAAATGGACAGTACATGATTGACATTGACAGATCGATGAAACAAGATTAAGTGGCCTCACTAAGAGGTCTACATTTTCATTTTGAATGGAAAATGTGTTTAGTTTTTCCAACACTGAAGAAAAAAAAACCCTGAAAAGCTTTGAATTCTTTCCCCCCCTTTCTTTTCCTTTTTTCTTTTTCACAGAGTGGCAAAGTTGTAGTATTTTTCGTCTCCTTTTGCTATTGTGTAACTTTTCCAAAGGTGGAGAAGTTTTGAAAAGTTAGCGTAGAAATAAAAAAAGAGGAAACAAAAAGAAAATAGGAAAATGTGAAAGAAAAATCTCTAGTCATCACTGATTCTATTGTATCAGAGGGGTAGCCGTGTTAGTCTGGATCTGTAGAAGCGACAAAGGGTCCTGTGGCACCTTATAGAGGTATTGGAGCATAAGCTTTCGTGGGTGAATATCCACTTCGTCGGATGCAAGCAGTGGAATCTACTGATTCTATTATGCTCAGTGGAATGTGTGTGGGGGGAAATAGGATGGGGGAGAAAAAAACCTCAAAATCCGATTTTTTTTGGTTTTCAAACCAAAACATAATGAGAATTTAAATTAAAAATTAAACTAAATGAAAATTTTCATTTTGAATTTTCCCATTTAATTTTTAAAAAATGGAAAAAATTGAATTTTCCTGACATAAATGTTCATTTATGACAAACTGCATTTTTTAATAGGAAAATTTCTCTGTCGAAAAATTTCAACTGTGGCGCAAGTTGCACTGATGCATTGTGACAAGATGGCTAAATATAAGGAGAAAGGAGTGACCCTTGGTGCCCAGCATCTGTAACAGAGAGGTCTCTTCAAGCAAACCCTTGGAAAGGTAAAGAGGGTGCCCAAAATAGAGGTGAGTGAATAAGCCATTTTTCAGTTCAGTGGCAATTTCAAATAACTGGGGGAAAAAATTGTTCACGTCAAACCAAATTTGAAATGTTTCAATTTTTTTGGTGAAATGAAAGAGTCCATTTCACATGTGTTCCAGAGGCAGGTTTCAATCCTGGTTCCCCCACATCCCATATAGGTGCTCTAACCACTCGACAGAGGTGGTACAGTACTGGCACCAGCACCTTCTCCAGCCATTTTGTGAATTGCTTAAACTATTCGAGTCAAATTTGCAACTAGTTTTTGGGTCAACTGAAACCACATTTTTCATCATATAAACGATTTGTCTGAAAAAATGTGCCTAGCTCTAGTCCACACTAGGAGAAAAGGTGGATTTTTACTGTGTGTTAGCTAACATATAGAAGAATCCTAGGGAAGATAAGGCAATTTGTAGTCTTCAAATGTGGTGACAAGCTAAGGTAAACAATAGCATGAAGCTAAAAACAGCCTTGTCTTCACTAGGATTTTTAGCATGTGTTAGCTAGCACCTGGTAAAGGACACACCTTTCCCCCTAAATAACAGAAGGTCCTAGTGTGGGGAGAAACCTTAGACTGAATTTTATGCTGTTTTGACTACCAGTAGAGAAAGCCAAAGGCCAGACTGAGATTAAGCTTGAACTGTACACTGGCTGCATTGTGTTCAGGGCAGGGTGGGAACCTCAACTGTTCACAGCACACATTCCTTAGTACCAAATTCCCAACCTCAATTCCTTAAGCTGCTGGGTATCCACTGGCGCTTTCCCAACAAATTACTGACCATGCTCAACACTGCTTAGTTTACGAGAACTGACAACACTGCTGCCTGAGGTGGTGCAGCTGTAGGCAGTGATAGATCTAAGTGCCTTTGTGTTTGTTATTTTCTTCCCCCTCCTCTGCCCCTCTTCCTCCAAAACCCCCCACAACACCACACACACACAGAATCTGAAGGTTCTCCAGCTACTCCCTTTCACTGAGAATTAAAAATGCATTGATATCCGCCTGCTCTGAGGTATGTGCATTTGCCTTGATGGACTAGTCAGTGGAAAATTGAGAGCAGGAACAAACTGACACGGTTAATCATATAGGTGCAAAACAGAGCACTGATGTTTGAATTAATAAAACTGAAACTAGCTAGCCCTGGGATCAGAATGAACATATGTCACTGAGCAATCAAGAGACACTCAAAGGAAACAGCACAGGTGTTTGACGTTAGTATACAGCAGGCATCGGCAACCTTTGGCATGTGGCTCGCCAGGGTAAGCTGGGCCTTGTTTACTTGCTGCATCCGCAGGTTCGGCCGATCGCAGCTTCCACTGGCCGCAGTTCGCCGTCCCAGGCCAATGGGGGCTGCGGGAAGCAGCGCGGGCCGAGGGATGTGCTGGCCGCCACTTCCCGCAGCCCCCATTGGCCTGGGACGGTGAACTGCGGCCAGTGGGAGCCACGATCAGCCGAACCTGCGGACGTGGCATGTAAACAAACCAGCCTGGGCCACCAGGGGGCTTACCCTGGCGGCCGCGTGACAAAGGTTGCCGATGCCTGGTATACAGAATGGCAATGTAAAGGATATGCAAGAAGAGAACCGTGGCAGTGATAGTAGATAGGATGGATTATATCACATGATCATGGTCTGACACTGACCTGAAAAGGACATTTTGACAAGTCATTATCATCATTTTCAAAACACTTATTTTCTCACTGTTTAAAATAATTCTCTGGAACTTAAGGCTAAAAAGCTTCCTTATGAAAGTGCTTAGATATTCTGCAATCGCAGCCTTTAAAATCTTACTTCTCTGGGTGAAGCACCTCCTCTTTGATAGGAGAATAAAACACCTCATCATCATGATAAAGGGTGGGGGAGGGGAGCACGGGATTGCAGTTTGCACATTTTGTGGCCGGGCTGGAAAATCTTCATGACAGTTTTGCACAGCCTTCATTGCCTGCTCCTGAAATTGCATTGAGCGTCTCCTGATTTTTGGTGCTTTTCTTAAAGCTTCTCAGTTATCATTAAAAGGAGAAGGTGGGTGTTAGCCCTTGTGGTCCTGAAGAAAAGCAGGAAAAGGTGAAGCCTAAAAGGCTCAAGACCCTGGAGGCAAATAAAGATGACAGTCAAATGCTGTTTGGTGTCCAATGCTGTTTGTATGGGATCTCAGGACAGGAGTGGAGCCTGCCCTGCTTCAGTCTCCTACAGTGCAAGAGAGCATCCTACCCAGTGGACTATGGGATACTGTGGTATACTGTGGTATGGGCTTTCTCAGTCTCTCCTGTTGAAACTGTTCTATTGTGTATACATAATTAAAGCATCATTGGAACAGGGACCTGAACCTGGGTGAGTGTCCTAATCACTGGGCTATAGAGTCACTCTCTTTCCTTGCCCCAGTGAATGACTGTAGTGGAAGGAGGGGTCCCTGGAGATCACAAGGAAAGGAGTTCTTTCTCTGCACTAGTCCCATCCACAGTCTTGGAATGTAACTCAGCTAACAGTGAAATGTTGAGTGTATTCCTCATTAGTACTATGTTTTCCTTTTTATTGTTATGTTCCATCACCAGTAAAGTGCAGCAGCTAGTGAGGAGGCAGACTTTATTTGGGAAACTTCTGGCTGTCTAGAATATCATTAAACTGCACTGGCTATAACAGCATTTCACATGCGGCTGTGCAGTTTCCCCTAAAAGAGATACTACAATAATGCTAAGTGACTTAATTAGATAAACTATGGTTTTGTCACTCATATACAGTGTGCAGACTGCAAAATAAATGAGTTTCACCAGCTACCTGCAGATCAGTTGAAAATGTTTCAGTCTCACCCATATTTGATTCCTTTCCATAGCAAAATGGAGCAAAGCAACTTTTTACCCCCTCCAAATAAAATTGCTTGAAGTGGTTTTAATTCCACTAAATGGAGTTGGTTGAGTTTGTGTTTGCAGTGTTACAAGATGGGAGACAAAGAAAGAAAGAAACATGCCAAGCTAGGTTGAAACATTCAGTACTTAAGGCCCTTGGTTATTGCTAATGACTGATTTTACCCAAAAAACTCCATTTTTTAAAAAAGGCAGTATTTAGGTTTTACTGATTTTAACCCAATTTTTGGCTTTTGTAGGACCTAGGAATTTTTTGCAGGGGAAACAGACAGGGCCATGCTGAATGACTGGCAGGGTCAGGAGGGGCTCTGCAGCAGAAGGCCCAGTACTTATGCGTTGCAGCCTTCTGCTCCTCACCTGCTCCAGGCCTTTCTGCATGGCTTTGTTTGTTTCTTCTGTGTAATGGGAAAGCAAGACAGGCTGGGAGCTGAGTCCTGGCAGCTGAGACTGCCCGGCCTGCAGGGAGTGGAAGGGTGCCATCTATGAATACTGGCCCCTGCTGGGTGGAGCCTGCCCCGGCCCCTTCAGGACAGCCTCATCTGCTGTGTTTGTGTGGGGAGCTCCTGTAAGTTGAAACAGTCTAGAAGGCTTCCTCATTTGCTTTGTGGTGGATAGCCCCCTGGGGGCACACCAGGCAACCCTCCACCCAGTGTCCTTCGTTTTTGGTTTTTACCGATTCTCCCCCCACCCCCATTTTTAAAATTTTTAAATAAAACCCAATAAATTCCTGGGAAATTAAAGCAAACAACTGAAATAAAGGGCCTTACCAATGCTGCATACAGCAGCTTACTATGGCAGCATGCCTGGGTTTTTAATTTACTTTTTAAAAGCAATATATAGCAACCATCCAATTCCCCTAGGCACACAACAATTAAACACAGATACAAATGTAACAATCCACATTGGCAAATTGACACTAAAGAGCACTCCTACCCCCTCAAGGGAAAACAAACAAACCCAAACCCATCCAGCTCTTCAGAGAAAGCGTCAGTAAATAGATGGGTCTTGCAATGTTCCCCGAAGGCCAACAAACACTAGCTCTGTTAGATTAAAGGAGAAAAGCAAATTCCAGAACTGAGAGAATTGCTAGCCTCCAAGGTAGGGCCCGTCAGCCCTAACTTTCCAGCGGATTTCAACTGTCAGGGCAAAGCACTGGGGCAACCTCCAAGAGCCTCAGAACCCAACCACAAAGGGCTTTTTAGATGAAGAATCAGCACTTTGAATGACACTGGAAGCAAGTGCAGATTTTGGAGTACAGATGAAATGTGCTCATTATGTAAAACACCACTAAGTAGAAGACAACGAAGTAAACCAACTTGGAGGTGAAGTTGGTCTGGAAAACTATGGCAAGAATCATCAGCCAAAAGAAAAAGGTAGATGGAAAAAACTACCCTTGATAACTGCTGCTATCCGGACATCCAGAAGTAGAGAATATAAAAGCCCCTCATGTTACACACTTGAGTAACTAAAGGTGGGCATAACCCCTCAGCTGAGGAGCTAGATATCCACCTCTGCCATTTCCACTTGCTGTTTTCCTCCATTTCACCAATACCAGCTCTTTCTTATGTGGATTGAATGTCCTCCACTTCCTTCTCATCCAAGCCCCTACATCTCAGCTAGACACTGGAGAAACTGAGTGCAAACCTATGTTGAGAGATGAGGACCATCATTATACTGTCATAGAATCACAGAATATCAGGGTTGGCAGGGACCTCAGGACCAATCCCCAACTAAATCATCCCAGCCAGGGCTTTGTCAAGCCTGACCTTAAAAACCTCTAAGGAAGGAGATTCCACCTCCTCCCTAGCTAACCTATTCCAGTGCTTCACCACCCTCCTAGTGAAAAAGTTTTTCCTAATATCCAACCTCAACCTCCCCCACTGCAACTTGAGACCATTACCCCTTGTTCTGTCATCTGCTACCACTGAGAACAGTCTAGATCCTTCCTCTCTGGAACTCCCTTTCAGGTAGTTGAAAGCAGCTATCAAATCCTGCCTCATTCTTCTCTTCTGCAGACCAAATAATCTCAGTCCCCTCAGCCTCTCCTCACAATTAATGTGCTCCAGCCCCCTAATCATTTTTGTTGCCCTCTGCTGGACTCTTTCCAATTTTTCCACATCCTTCTTATAGTGTGGGGCCCAAAACTGGACACAGTACTCCAGATGAGGCCTCACCAATGCCGAATAGAGGGGAATGATCACTTCCCTCGATCTGCTGGCAATGCTCCTACTTATACAGCCCAAAATGCCGTTAGCCTTCTTGGCAACAAGGGCACACTGTTGACTCACTGTTTCATCTCAGTCTCCCTTTAGACTTTATGTACAACCTGAACAATAGGGAGGAACTGCCCTTCAGCACCAATAGTGAGCCCAATGTGTCTTCACAGCATTTTACTAAGCAAGGGATGTATTTGCAGGTCACAGCACAAAGCTCTCAAGCACTCCCGACAAGAAATTGACATCACTGAGGTGGCTAATCTGAGCCATATCTTTAAATAGAAAATTACTCATAGTGAAGGGTCATGGTTGTGGGCAATGTTCCCTCTAATTTTTGACAGGCCGTGTGTGCAAAAAAATTTCTTCTGTGCAAATTTTTGACAGGCCATGTGCGTAAAACATGTCTTCTGTGCAAATTGTTGTGCGCGCAGTGTTTCGTCCTGTGCGCAGGGTTTAGGATCTGTGTGCGCGTGTCTTAGAGGGAACAGAGGTTGCGGGGCTAGCACCTCTGTCCCCTTCCTGGTGTCACTGAGGGTCTCCTCCAGTGTCCTCTCCTCTGGTTGAGTCCCACAATTTGCCCACTCTCAGACCAGGCGCTGGCCTACAGTATTCTATGGATCAAAGGTGCTTACACAGCAAATCTGACTGGCTTTGGGTACCTGCAGTTCTTTCCTTTGGAAGCTTGTGACCAGTGATGAATGCAGTGACCAGACAACCTTCTTAACCCAAAGTATTGTTTAATCTTAAGTGTAGGAACAAAGCATTTAGAGAAAAGGATTATAAAACAACAAACTGTCCATATGCATGTCTACCTTTCCTAAAGCTGTATCACCCTGAACAGCTCCCCATGAACAACTCTCTCAGCTCTTGATAGAGGGAGACATTTTAACTGATTGTCGTTCATTTAATCTGCTGGCTCCCAGCATTGACTTTGTGTGGCCAAACAATTTTGTAATTGCACTAGATCCTGGCGGTCAGGGCTTAAATTTAGCTAGAGCTGTCTGGAGCGGAGATCCAGTAAATATTTTCACCCTCCCTGGAGTTTTCATAGCATGTTGAGCGGTGGGGGAAGGGCATGAGGGAGCTCCAGGAAATACTCTATGAGAATTTAAGCCCTCCTGGAGGTAGAATCTTCATAGCTAATCGCCTGAGCACTGTCTCAATCACCTGAAGTGTTTACCAGGGGAGATGGCTTATGTTAAGCAATTCTCTATTCTTCCTACTTTTTTTCTTTTAGCCCGCTATTAAATTAAACCAACATACTCATACCGTAAATATTGTGATAGCTAGGTCATATTCATGAATTATTACAGAGCAGCCCCACATCTGTCACAGAGGAAACCTCTTGATTCTGTATCCAAGTGGGGAACGCTGGACTCACTAGACTGCCTGCTTCCCAGAATAGTCCAGCTAGTCGGGACTTACTGGGAAAAAGTCTCCTAGTACTGGAAAGATCAACGGAGTGTGTATCAAATTGTAAAATAGCAAGAATGCTTTTACTAGCTGATGCAGAATCACATTTGATGGAAAAATGTTAATGTTAATTCCAGCTCTTGCTTTGTCTCATAGTTTCATGTTAGTGGCTAATGCAAGTCTTCTGTTTAACTGCCTTATGAAATGCTTATGTCCTTCTGCACAAGTTCTTGGTTTAACTTGCACCCCACATAGCACCCATGATCTTGCATTGGTGGGTCCTCTAATCCTGCAAACATATTGGGCACATGACTCAGCTGCTAACAATATAAGCAAAAATGAGGTGGTATGCAAGGTGATTAAAAAATATCCTACATAATTTAAAGAGTAAACGCTGCATATTTCTACAAATTATGCTCAGTTCTGAGAATGAGAGAACACATTTATAGAAATACATGGGCAAGTAGGGAACATTAAGGAATGCGTGTGGTTGCCCCTAGAAACTCTAGAGGGACATATGTAAACATTGGGGGTTTTTTTGTTAAAGAAGGTCAGATTATGCTTTTGCAGTGCCTGTATTCCCACAGACAAATCAACCTGAAATGGGAGAAATGGCAATCTTCCTTTGCTCCCATCTCCCTCTCCTTCTTAAATGCAACTATTTATAAAGCAAAAGGTTCTCCTTCCTCAAATATTGATATTGCTTAACACTTTCCATTTTTGAAGCATTTCACAATCATTAAGAAAGTAATCCTCACAAAATACTTGAAAAGTATTCCCACCTGTTTTACAGATGGGAAACGGAAACAGAGAGGTATTCTGCATGCTTAACTCCCGACGAAGGTATTGGGAGTTCCGCGTGTGGATCAGAATCAAAGGTCCTTGCTCAAAGCCGAGAGAGTCAGTCTAGGGGCTGGGGATAGAGATCAGAAGTCCTGTACTCAGACAACAAAACACTAGCTCCCCTTTTGTATTCTTTGATAAGGTGTTTCCTGGAAAGACCTCTTGGGGTACATCAACACTGCAGCTGGGAGCATGCCTTTCAGCCCAAGTAGACAGACGTGTACTACCTCTGCCCTAACTAGTGCACTAAAAGTAAGTGTGGACTTTGTGGCATGGGTAGCACCACAGCCTAGCTGCCCAACTACAAGCCCACCTGACCTCATGGATCTGTTCTCTGGTGGCTAGTATGAGCTGCCATCCATCCCACAACATCTGCACTGCTATTTTTAGCACACTAGCTGGAACAGAGCTAACGTGTGTGTGTTTGCCCGGGCTGTGAGGCTCGCTCCCATGCAGTGTGGACATAGCCTTGGTCAAATCATTCTGTAGCCCTCTTAGCAACATTAATCTGGCCAAATTATTTCATTCTGAAAAACAAAGAAGTACATATGCACGGCCATTCTGGGTCAGACCAATAGTCCATTTAGCCCCGTATTCTGTCTCTGACAGTAGTCAGTTCCAGATGCTTCAGAGGGGAATGAACAGGGCAATTTTGAGTGATCCATCCTGTCATCCAGTCCCACCTCCTGGAAGCTGAAGGTTTAGGGACACCAGTTGCATCATTGACGATCTTGCCTAATAGCCATTGATGGAACTGTTCTCCATGAATGTAACTAATTATTTTTTGAATCCAGTTATACTCTGGACCTTCACAACATCCCCCGACAACAAGTTCCACAAGTAGACTGTGCATTGTGTGTAGAAGTACTTCCTTTTGTTTGTTTTAAACCTGCTATTAATTTCATTTGGTGACCCCCTACTTCTTTTGGTAGATGAAAAGGTAAATAACATTTCCCTATTCACTTTCTCCACACCATTCATGATTTTATAGACCACTACGATATCCCTGTTAATTGTCTCTTTTCTAACATGAACAGTCCCAGTGTTTTTAATCTCACCTCATACAGAAGCTGTTTCATTCCATAATCATTTTTGTTGCCCTTCTTTGCACCTTTTCCAATTCTAATGTATCTTTTTTCAGATGGGTCAACCAGAACTGCACGCAGTATTCAAGGTTTGGGCATACCATGGATTTATATAATGACATGATATTTTCTGTGTTATTATCTATCCCTTTTCTAATGGTTCCTAACAGTCTGCTAGCCCCCTTTTGACTGCTGCTGCACATTGAGCAGATGTTTTCAAAGAATTATCAATGATGACTCCCATATCTCTTTTTTGAGTGGTAACAGCTAATTTAGAACTCATCATTTTGTATGTGTACTTGGGATGATTTTTTCCAATATGCATTATTTTGAACTTATCAACACTGAATTTCATCAGCCATTTTGTTACCTAATCACCCACTTTAGTGAAATCCCTCTGTAACGTGTTGCAGTCAGTTTTGGACTTAACTATCTTAACTAATTTTGAATTGTCTGCAAATTTTGCCACCTCACTGTTCACTACCTTTTCCAGATCATTTATGAATATGTTAAACAGCACTGGTCCTATACAGATCCTTGGGGCATCCTGCTATTTACCTCTTTCCATTGTGAAAACTGACCATTTATTTCTATCCTTTGTCCCCTATCTTTTAGCCAGTTACTGATCCATGAGAGGACCTTGCCTCTTATCCCATGACTACTTAGTTTGCTTAAAAACCTTTGGTGAGGGTGTGACATTCCATACCTTGGGGGAGCACCCTGTATTCCCCATATTCCTCATTTATATATAATTGTGATATTGCATATAAAGCATGCCATGTGATGTATTAGGGGAAAGGTTATGATCTGCTGAAAGACATTGTTTTATCTAAATATGCATATCAAATTACAAGAATTGTATTGTATGGTTTTCACTAAAATATGCCGTGGGTTTGGGAAGCGCCCAGATACTAGCTCTCCAGAGATAATGAAAAGGTAAGAGGTAACCAACACCTGGGTGGGTGCTGAACAGATATCACCAGCCATTGTCCAGCAGAGGAGTTACAATTCAATGACTCACTCACAGGAGACACGCCGGGGTATTGCTTCAACTTGTAACTCAGCAATACCCACCATATGTGCCTGGACTTGTGTTCTCCAAGCACATGGACTCAGGGTATAAAACAGAACACAGGGGCCCACTGCTTGGCATTTCTCCTTCCTCCACCTACACTGCAAGCAACAAGGGCACTCAGAAGACTGAAGACTCCAACAGAGAGGACTGGTCCAGGTTTCAAGGGTGAAACCTATGTACTATGAACTGCAATATCCAGTGGGGTGAGAAAAACTGCTTAATCTAGTTGTTGCCCAGTCTAATAGGGTTAAGAGTTTAGACTGCCTGCTTATATTTTCTTTTCCTTTGGTAACCACTCTGACTTTTTGCCTATCACTTACAATCACTTAAAATCTATGTTTTGTAGTCAATAAACTTGTTTTACTGCTTATCTTTACCAGTGAGTTTGCCTGAAGTGTTTTGTAAATCTGCTCAGGTTTACAAAGGCTGGTGTATATCCACTTTCCACTGATGAAATGGTGAACCAATAAATAAATTTGCACTGCTTGTCTTGAGCCGTGAAAGATGGTATATTCCTGAGGTACAAGGCTGGGAGCTAGGGGGATTTGGCTGGTGCCTTTCTGTGTGTGATTCATTAGTGGCTCTGGGAGCATTCATGCAATCTAGCTGGGTGTGGGGCTTCATATGCAGTTGTGCTGAGTGACAACAGCGCCTGGAAGGGTTTGTTTCTTGTCACTAACAAATCATTGAGAGAGACAGCCCAGGCTGGAGAGTTAAGGGGGCAGAGAGGTCCCACAATCCCCGTCTGCACCCAGGGGATCCTGTTACAGAGGGACCTTGTCAAAGTCTTTCGGAAAGTCCAACTACACTATATCCACTGGATTACCCTTATCCACATGCTTAGAATTCCTTGAGGGAATCAACAATAGATTTGTGAGGTATGATTTCCACTCACAAAAGCTGTTTACACTTTTCCCCAACATATTGTGTTTATCTATGTGTCTGACAATTTTGTTCTTTACTATAGTTTCAACCAATTTGCCAGGTACTGAAGTTAAGCTTACTGGCCTGTAATTGCCAGGATTGCCCCTGGAGCCTTTTTAAAAGATTGACATTCATTAGCTATCCTCCAGTCATCTGGTACAGAGGCTGCCTGAAGTGACAGGTTACATACCAAAGTTAGTAGTTCTGCAATTTCATATCTGAGTTCTTTCAGAACTCTTGGGTGAATACCATCTGGTCCTGATGACTTATTACTGTATAATGTATCAATTTGTTCCAAACCTCCTCTGCTGACATTTAGATTTGGTTCATCTTCCTTTTGTCTTTTCCCCTGTGGGGTGGGGAGTGAAGTATGTTCTGTCAATGGTGCATTAATGTCTCAAGGATTTTGCAAGTGCTTCTTTTCCTTCTTGGTTTTGCAAATCATATGCAATTGCCTCAGTTTGCCCTTCTACCCTCAGTGCAGAGCCTCTTTTGTCTCAGATTAAAGGTTTACTGGTCTTTTCCCAGCTCATTTATTTCCAGACTTGAGTCTTGGGTTATTTTCATATATATTAATATGAGAGCCAGATTGATTGGATGCTGTGCAAGTGTGTCTCTCCCCTCTTTTGCCCCCTGTAAACAGGGCTGGCTGCATTGTGGCTGGACAGCAAGGCTCTGTTCTCTCCGCATGCTTCTGCAAACTGCCTGAGAGGAGACAAGGAAGAATGGGGCTGGTTCGTGGCCTTGCTCACCTGTTTACTGGCACCAGCAGAGCTAGCTGGGTGGGAGAGAAAGCACAGGGCAGCATTCTCAAAGGTAGGGTAGCTGCTATTCCAATCTTTCTAGCCAGGCTTTTATACTGTGCCTGTCACCATAATATCTGGGCTCCCAGGGTTCTCTGCATGAAAGCCCCCAGGAGGAATTGTGGCCAATTCAGACTCTGGGGAGCTCTGACTACCCTGTGACTACTCCTCACACCCTTGCAGAATGTCTAAATGCCCACTCTTACCTTCAGTGAGCTAGGGTTCATTCAATCCAACAGAGATAATCATATGAAGAGCTTGGATAAGTATAGATAGATTACTCAGAGAGGAGAGCTTAATGAAATGGTGGCCTCTATGATTTAGTTTAATAAATGCTTACATGTAATTTTACACCCCATTATGGGTGAAAAATGAGCCTTGGAGAATCAGACTAGGAGAAAAAAATAACTACTTCTCCCAATACAAAGATGACCTAAGTTAATAATAATTGTTTCAGAACAGGGGTATTCACACAATAGTACCACGTATTATTCACTGCAACCACCTGAAGTCACAAGATCTCATTGACAGATATGAGATCAGCTCGTGTCACTCATGATATCTTTGTTGACCTTCTTATCTGTCCTGTGAAAAGATTAAGTAACAGCAGACTTTAAAATCAAATGCTGAGAGCCATCATTCCTAGCTTTTCATTCATCCTTACAGCGAGCAATAATGAAATGTCTAGATGACATCTGAATTGAAGGCAGTATAGTATGATTGATGAGCAATTTTTAGATCTCTTATAAAGCCAAGTAATCTCCACCAGGCTTTCATGTTGCATGTCTCTTAAATTATTGCATCTAAATTACATCTACCATCATGGTGACTTCCTTGATTTCAAATAATTGTAAATTTTTATAGGGCATTTGGGTTGAATTCACTTTCACAGACAAAGATGAGTTGAACTGGAATTAATTTTAAAATTACAAGAATTGGTATTAAGTTTTGACTTATTTTTCCTGGTTTAAAGAGCCTAGAAAATGTGCTTCTGTGTGAAACTTATATTAAAAGTCTCTCACCCTTAGACCTCATTTGTTATTTTTCTGCTGTTTATTATGTGTTCACAAGATGAAGTATTTTTGTTAATAATCGGGTTTAGTTGCTGAAGATGGTCATATTTTCCCTGTTTCAACTAGACAGTCACTTTGGTATTAAATAGAAATAGCTGAAAACCAGAATTTCAGTTTTGAAATTCCAACATTTCAAAGTTTGTTTTTCTGACTTGAAACAAAAATAAAAAATGTTGAAATTTCCAGCAAAATAAAAATTCTGAAATACTTCAGTTAAGATCTACGAAAAGGTTCTTTTGGATAATGTGGAAGTATTAATATTAAGGGGAATACACACACTCACAAGGATTACCCCAGGAACTATACAATGGAAACCTCTCAGAAATAGCACGTATACAATGGAGGATGTTTGACTCACATCACAGCAAAGGATCTTTCCAGCAAGCTAGAAGAAGCTATAAAAGAGGGAAGTGACATCATCACTTGGCCTCACTCCCTCCACAACTTAACACTTGGAAGCACATCTGGAGGGAAACGACTTTGAATGGGGGACGGTTGTCCTAGGCTAGAAAGGAGTTCCAACCTGTGAAGGTGAGACAGTGCTTAATTCAAACCCTGTCCAGTTAATAGAACTCAGATTGTGGATTTGTTTTATTTCTTAGGTAACCAACTTTGATCTGTGTGCTATTACTTATAGTCACTTAAAATCTATCTTTCTGTGGTTAATAAATCTGTTTTATCTAAAACAGTGTGTTGCTTGAAGTGCAAAGGGAAATCTGCTCAGGAACAGGGGCTGGTGCATGTCACACTGGTCAGGTTTCTGACAGGGGAAGAATGGTACAGATCTGAGGTGCGAGGCTGGGGACTTGGGGGAAATTGGCTGGAGCCTCTCTATTGTTGGTTCATGAGTGGCTGGCAAAAGCATTCATGTAACTCAAGCTAGGTGTGTCCCTGCCTGTGAATGGCTGTGTGAGTGCAGGGCCTGGAGGGGTCTGAAGCTTGTCACAACATCACAGTGTGAGAGAGAGCCCAGATTGGTCAGACAGAGGGCTTAGCGGTACCCCAGTTCCAGGTTGTACCCCGGCGAACCCATCACAGTCATCCAGTACCAGCTTCTGGAAGTTGGAGGTTTAGGCACACCCACAGCATAGGAGTGCGTCCTTGATGATCTTGTCTAATAGCCATCGATGGACTATCCTCCATGAACTTATTTAATTTGTTTTTGAACCCACTTATACTTTTGTCCTTCACAGCATCCCATGGCAACCTGTTTCACAGGTTGACTGTGCATTGTGTGTAGGTGTACTTCATTTTGTTTGTTTTAAACCTGCTGCCTATTAAAAATATATTACACCCCCAAATAATGAAGTGGGAGTGGGGTTGAGCGAGAACACCAAAACTACAACGGAAATCTGATTAGAACAAAACAGAGGTGGATGTCTGGGAGCTGCGACAGCAAAGGTGTCATCATTGCCTGTTCTCTCTCAGTGTGCTGGCAGTGATGGCAAGTGCACAGCATAGAAACGCACCAGCACAAAGCTCAGGAAGGAGGTCTCAGCCATAGCCAATGCCTGAGCCAGTCAGGACTTGAAAAGCCAGCCAGGCCAAATAAAAAAAAAAAAAATCAAACTTTTACTTTATAGGTAAATCAATGGAAGAAAAGTGGGGTGGACATAATATGATTACAGCTGCTCGGTCCTGTGAACAGGCACTCTGCACTCTATACTAGCTGCAAGCAGCAGAGAAGCCCCGCTGAGAGCTTTATTAAGAGGGAATTACAATAACTGAGCTTGGTGATCAGGAGGGCATGTGCTGCTTTTCAAAGTCATTGCAGGATAAGGAAAAGTGATGCCTGCGCTGGAAAATACAGATTCACGTAACTGCAACATGTAGCTCTCATTAGAAATAGCATGGAAAAAATAATGCAAAAGGTACAGCAATTGCCTTGCTACTTCCAGCAGTGTTCGCTCCATCTGTGGGGACACAATAAAGAGAATCTCTTTGTCCTGACAGATCCCTCTCAACAGCTGGATGTAATGTCTTTCAGATTCAATGCAGCCAGAGATCAGTATCATTCAAGCACTTTACCAGTGTAGAGAAAGGTCATGGAGCAAGAGATGTACAATTAAGTATCATTAGCCTATTAATATATTCTCATCCGTGGTTAGAAATGACCTCACCAAGAAGCTTAGTGTATACATTGAAAATGGGAAATAAGCTAGAAGCTTTAAGGTCACCACATTTCAAATTCTTCAATGATGGCCCATAATTATCCATTGTCACCAACTGATTACAGTTTTTTTTAACCTCTAGATCAGGGGTGTCAAACATGCAGGCTGCAAATGGCTCACATGATATATTTATTATGCCTGCATAACTGTGATGCTCCCTGGGGAGACTCTGGGCGTGAAGCACCTCACCACCACCTCCCCTTCGTATGAAGCAGTCATGTCTGTGCCTGCTGTGAATCAGCTCCCTGAAACTACTAGTCTCTGACAGCACATATCCTGCTTTCCAGAGCTCATTCACTCTGTGTAGGCAGTGAGAGGCTCACACCAGCCCCCAGTCCTCAGAGCATTCCCTGCAGTGTCCAGCCCCTTGTCCACTAACACTCACAGAATTATATTACAGCATATACCAGCTTGCAAGATTCAGCTAAGGACCATGACTTTGCTTAACACCACAGCACTTAGATATATTTATAGTGAAAATAAGGACCAGTCTAGTATCAAAGAACAGAGATTCAAGTGACAGTGAGTAAGAATAATGGAAACAAAGTGACATATAAAACACAATCGTATTACACTTTCCAGAGATTAAACTTAACGGACAGGTTAACATCCTGTCTAGATCAAAGCTAGCTCAAGTAACAGCAGCAGTGAAGCTGTGGCAGCATAGGCAGCGACTGCTTGAATGTGCACCCAAGGTGGTACAGAGTATCGGGTGTACGTGGGTGGGCAGAGCCAGCTTTTGCAGCTACCCTTGCATTGTTACTCAAGCTAGCTCCAGTATGTCTACACAAGTTGCAATCACACCTCTCAACTGCAGTGCAGAGCAGGTAGGAAACCGGCACTAAGACGTGAAGTGACTTGCCCAAGGTCACACAGCAATCAGTAACACAGCTTGAAATCCACAGCTCCTAAATGCTAGTCCAGTGCCTGATCTACTGGACAACCATATCTCAACATAAGCATGAATGCTAAATAGCAGAGATATTGTACTATTTAGAACTACCTCTGAAACACAATTGGCATCAGAGCTTAATGCCTTACAGTGTGTATTACAATATCTGTAATCTTAAACTTCCCAGAGTCCTTGTGATGTGGCTCTATAAACACATTTTTTTTGGTGGGATGGTGCTTGCATATCACCATGGCTCGCAACTGCTTCTGACCAGTCTGCTTCATTTCTTATTGCCATTTTATGATATGATATATTCTAGATGACAGTTGCTTGGTTACTAAAACTCTTATGTCAACAGCTACACTATTAAAACCCTGCCAAAGGTCAAATCTCAATGAATGATCAGGAAGTGTCATAAAATATATATATTTATTATTTGTCTTAACATCTGATATAAACATTGAAAGATATTTCATGGTAATCGCTTGTACATCTGTTGCTGCCACAGTGTAACTTAATGCAGTTTATATCTTGGCCATAAAATTCATTCCTTGCAGATAACGGAATAACAAAGTTTTTGCCTAGGAATAAATTTGTTGAGAAAAATTCAATAATATCAGGTTAGCTATTTCTGAGCTCTAAGCGGGAAGGAAATCACTGTAAACTATGTTCACATAAAGAATGATACTTAATGAATTCAGCCTCACAATACGCCAGTGAGGTAAGTATTATTGTCTCTGACCTAATGGAAGAGAATATTGCACAAATGACGGCATTCTGGTGGCTGTTGTGTATGTAAGATTTATGTACAATGATGCAATATCAAGCTCTCCTGCATGACTCATCTGCATGGTTGCCTGCGCTATTTACCAGTTCATTTATTGCTATGGTGATCAGACGTCCTGTTTTTAAAGGGACAGTCCTATATTTAAGCCTTCCTGAAGGTGTCCTGACTTTTTCTTAAAAATGGGCAAATTGTCCCATATTTTCTCTCTCCCTGCCATCTGTACTGGTGGGCCCTGCTGCGGGCCGGATCCCTGCTCGCCAGCCGCCCGCCCACCAGTAGTGAGTGGGGGTGTGTGTGTCCAGTGGCAGACCATGGGGGGTGGGTGTGCAAGGCTGGTGGCGGGGCAAAGCTGCAGCGCGTGGGGCCGGCCGCTGCCCCTGCTGGTCCATCAGCGGAGGCCCTGCTGTGTACTGGCTCTCAGCCAGCAGGACCCAGTCCTGTTTCCGGCCAACACTGGCTACATGCTGCAGCAGCCGGTGAGTGCAGGGAGGTGCAAGATGGCGGCCGGTTATGTGTCGCCTCTGCTGCCAACCCATCGGCCCTTTACCTGCTCCCTCTCTCGCTGTCCTCTTCCTGCTTTGCCCATTCACCTCCCCATCAGCCATGCTGCTCCTCCATAGCCCCCACCCCTAGCAGGGCACATCCTGCTCCCAGCGCTGTGCAGAGAACCAGCCTCTGGTTGGAGCACTCAGCTCACCAGCAGCCTGGCCAGCAGGCTCCTTCCTTCTCCCACTGCCTCTGGCTGGGCCAGCGCCCGGGGAAAGCTCAAGACCCTCCAGCCCGGGGCACTGGCTAGGAGGAGCTGAGCCTAATGCGGAGACAAAATTCCTCTATACTTTAAATGACTGCTTCTTGGAGCAGCTGGTACAGGAACCCACAAGGGGAGAGTCAATACTTGATTTAGTACTGAGTGGATCGCAGGATCTGGTCCAAGAGATAACTATAACAGGACTGCTTGGAAATAGTGACCATAATATAACATTTAACATTCCTGTGGTGCTAAGAACGCATCAACAGCCCAACACAGTGGCATTTAATTTCAAAAAGGGCAACTATGCAAAAATGAGGGGGTTAGTTAAGCAGAAATTAAAAGGTAAAGTGACTAAAGTGAAATCCCTGCAAGCTGCATGGACACTCTTCAAAGACACCATAATAGAGGCCCAACTTAAATGTATACCCCAAATTAAAAAACAATGTCAAAGAACTAAAAAAGAGCCACCGTGGCTTAACAACCATGTAAAAGAAGCAGTGAAAGATAAAAAGGCATCTTTTAAAAAGTGGAAGTCAAATCCTAGTGAAGTAACTAGAGAAGAGCATAAACACTGCCAAATTAAGTGTAAAAATGTAATAAGAAAAGCCAAAATGGAGTTTGAAGAACAGCTAGCCAAAAACTCAAAAGCTAATAACAAAACATTTTTTAAATACGTCAGAAGCAGGAAGCCTGCTAAACAACCAGTGGGGCCCCTGGACGATAGAGATACAAAAGGAGCACTTACAGATGATAAAGTCATTGCGGAGAAACTAAACGAATTCTTTGCTTCAGTCTTCACGGCTGAGGACGTTGGGGAGATTCCCTAACCTGAGCTGACTTTTGTAGGTAACAAATCTGAGGAATTGTCACAGATTGAAGTGTCAGTAGAGGAGGTTTTGGAACTAATTGATAAACTTAACTGTAACAAGTCATCGGGACCAGATGGCATTCACCCAAGAGTTCTGAAAGAACTCAAATGTGAAATTGCGGAACTATTAACTAGGGTTTGTAACCTGTCTTTTAAATCGGCTTCTGTACCCAATGACTGGAAGATAGCTAATGTAACACCAATATTTAAAAAGGGCTCTAGAGGTGATCCCGGCAATTACAGACCGGTAAGTCTAACGTCCATACCGGGCAAATTAGTTGAAACAATAGTAAAGAATAAAATTGTCAGGCACATAGAAGAACATAAATTGTTGAGCAAAAGTCAACATGGTTTCTGTAAAGGGAAATCATGCCTTACTAATCTATTAGAGTTCTTTGAAGGGGTCAACAAACATGTGGACAAGGGCAATACAGTAGACATAGTGTACTTAGATTTCCAGAAAGCCTTTGACAAAGTCCCTCACCAAAGGCTCTTGCGTAAATTAAGTTGCCATGGGATAAGAGGGAAGATCCTTTCATGGATTGAGACCTGGTTAAAAAACAGGGAACAAAGGGTAGGAATAAATGGTAAATTTTCACAATGGAGAGGGGTAACTAGTGGTGTTCCCCAAGGGTCAGTCCTAGGACCAATCCTATTCAACTTATTCATAAATGATTTGGAAGAAGGGGTAAACAGTGAGGTGGCAAAGTTTGCAGATGATACTAAGCTGCTCAAGATAGTTAAGACCAAAGCAGACTGTGAAGAACTACAAAAAGATCTCACAAAACTAAATGATTGGGCAATAAAATGGCAAATGAAATGTAATGTGGATAAATGTAAAGTAATGCACATTGGAAAAAATAACCCCAACTATACATACAATATGATGGGGGCTAATTTAGCTACAACTAATCAGGAAAAAGATCTTGGAGTCATCGTGGATAGTTCTCTAAAGATGTCCATGCAGTGTGCAGCGGCAGTCAAAAAAGCAAACGGGATGTTAGGGATCATTAAAAAAGGGATAGAGAATAAGACGGAGAATATCTTACTGCCCCTATACAAATCCATAGTGCGCCCACATCTTGAATACTGCGTACAATTGTGGTCTCCTCATCTCAAAAAGGATATACTGGCATTAGAAAAGGCTCAGAGAAGGGCAACTAAAATGATTAGGGGTCTGGAACGGGTCCCATATGAGGAGAGATTAAAGAGGCTAGGACTTTTTAGCTTGGAAAAGAGGAGACTAAGAGGGGATATGATAGAGGTATATAAAATTATGAGTGGTGTGGAGGAAGTGAATAAGGAAAAGTTATTTCCTTGTTCTCATAATAAAAGAACTAGGGGCCACCCAATGAAATTAGTGGGCAGCAGGTTTAAAACAAATAAAAGGAAGTTCTTCTTCACACAGCGCACAGTCAACCTGTGGAACTCCTTGCCTTAGGAGGCTGTGAAGGCTAGGACTATAACAGGGTTTAAAAGAGAACTGGATAAATTCATGGAGGTTAAGTCCATTAATGGCTATTAGCCAGAATGGGTAAGAAATGGTGTCCTTAGCCTCTGTTTGTCAGAGGGGGGTGATGGATGGCAGGAGAGAGATCACTTGATCATTACCTGTTAGGTCCACTCACTCCGGGTCACCTGGCATTGGCCACTGTCGGTGGACAGGATACCGGGCTGGATGGACCTTTGGTCTGACCCAGTACGCCCTTTCTTATGTTCTTATGTTCTTTGTGTGCCAAAGCCCTGCACAGCGCTGGCATGGGACAGCCTCTCCACCCCTCAGCTCTATGTGTGCGTGTGTGTGTGAGTAAGCAATTTCCAACCTGTTCACGCCCTGCAGGCTCCACAACAACCCCTGGGCAGGGGTTTCGCATCCTCTTCACCTGCCCGCCCTGTCCTTGGTCTTGTCCCCAGGAAGCGTGGGGCTGCTCTGTCCCCTAGGCACCCGTCCCTGCTGAGACATCTCTCTGGCCAGGTTTGCTGAAGCCCCTGCAGTCAGGTTCCCTGGGTCCTGGTGCACAATGCATCCTTCGGGCTTAACGCCTTCCTGCCCATGCTGTAGCCTGAGGCGGCTGGGTTATTTTCATGGTCAGCAGCAGTCTGGAGGTGTTAGCTGCCTTTCGACACCGTGTGGGCAGGAAGGAACAAGCTGCTTCCAGTCACAGCGGAGCGGGGGGTGGAGTAGGGATGAATTCTGCAAAGACATGGGCCAGGTCATCCCTCCCCCCGGCGGCTGGAAGTAGCTCCCATCCCTTCCCTCTCACACAGTGCCGAAAGGCTGATGCTGACCACATTCTGGTGTGAACCCTGGCAGAAATCTGGGGCGGGGGGCATGTGACCCTGCATGCCCCCATCCACGTGTTGACTCAGGAAGACACGGCACCAGGTACCAGGAGAGAGGGGTCTGTCCTGGGGACCCAGCCAGCCATGGAGGGCGAAGAACACCAGGCAGGGAGGGTTGGGTTGGTCGGTCACCTTCACCCTCCTCCCCCTGAGAGAGCGAGAGCGCGCTAGTGTATGTGTGTGACCCCTCCCCCTGTGAACCCTAAAGCCTTAAAGATAAAAAAAATAATCCAACTATGCAATATTTCTTTTTAACAGGAGCTCAGTCAACTTGATGTTAATTTGAATGTTTGTACTGCATAGTTCTAACTGATTGCCATTGAACTCGATTGAATGAGAGTCATTTTACCAGGTGTCCCGTATTCAGCATAGGGAAATATGGTCACCCTATTTATTGCACCAAATACCAGCTTGCCTGTCTTCTATTAGATAACAGTGGTCTGCCAATGTCCCTGTGTCACTCCCTGTGTATATCATGTACCTGCCTAACTCCAGGTGTATTCTGCAAAATTAACAGCTTACTCAGGATATGTACATAGGCTGTTTGGAAGGATGTGAGAGCCTTTCACAGGCAAAACTGGTTTCAGGTTTGGATATGGCCCCAAACTTCAGAGAAGACTTAAGCCAGCTTGAAGCATATAACTAGCGGCCTCAGAGCCTACTTCATACAATCCTCTCATCTTTAGCTATCTTCTGATCAGACAGTCTAGCAGCTATTTAGCTCCCTTCTCCTCACAACTTCAGAGATGGCTTCAGTGCTTCAAGTGAGACAATCCTGATCAATAAGATGTACCAACCCTTTTTCGTAGCCTACCATATTGCAACATAGCAGTGCCCCAGCACCCCTTGTAGATCAGCATTTCTCTATCTCTCTCTCCCCCCCACCCCCATTCTCCTTTGGGCTCTGTTCAGCATGCATCATCATGGCACATGCTTAGCCAGCAGTGGTAAAGCTCAACGGTTTGTATGAAAAAGTGGGCGTCTCTCCCCTCAGATGTTGGCTGCATCCTACCATCCAGTGGCTTATTTACTAGGCTAAATCTACAGCCTGCTCTCTTCCCTGGAGAAAAAAAAGAGGAAAGCAACACTCAAACAAGAGACCTTCCCCTGGCACAGTCAAAGAGGGTGAGAGAAACTCCAGTCCTTCTATATGAACTGTGCATAAGGTCCTGATTTCCACAACGTTGACCTGGGGAGAGGCTATAAACAACCCTGGTTTCTCCATGGGCAGTGAAGGAAGAAATCTTGGTTCCTGCTCCTTTGGCATGGAAGAGAGAGAGAATCCCCCTTAGTCCCACTGTAGAGGAGGCAAGAATCTGTGGATAAATAGCTATGTTTCATGGACCGAAAAGGGGAAGTGACTCCTACCAGCATGCCTTTCTCAATCTCCAAAAAGCACCGGGTCTTGGTGGCTGCTGTGAGTCTCTCAATTCCATTGGGAAGGAAAGAGCATGGGTAATGGGGTTATAGGAGTCAAAAAGCAAGGAAGGAATGGCTGATTTGGTTGGTGATGCAAAAGAAGCAAACTTGTGCTTGAGAGATGAACAGGGAAGACAAGAACGGATAATGCTGGGGGAAGAAATAGCTCCACCAGCTTTAGGGCACCAAAGGAATTCTCTGCTTGCTGTTTCTGGCCAGTTTCCATCCATTTCATACCATGCAAGCAGTGGGCATGTAGGAAACCAGAGAATCCAGTCCACTGAATTTCTTTTGCCTGGGTGCTAGTAAGTCTAGAAGTAAACAAGCCCACTGGTCAGAAAATGGTAATGACACCTTTATGTATCTAGTTAATTACATGGCCCTGTAGCATCTGTGTCACCTCTTGCGGGCCTGTACTAATGTAGCATTGTGGGTCCTCGAAGTCATATGATCCCTTGTTATTACAACGGTGTGGCATCACACCTTCTTTTTAAAGGTCAACATTTTAAACTTTAAAATCAATATGCTTAGTCGGATTATTTGAAATTTGGTGTGCCTCAGCGGGGTACAGGGCAGGGTTAATGAGCCAAATTTGGGGTCATTTGAGCCGAGGGTTGTGGAGATATAAGCCCTGAAAAAATAGTCATTTTTCTAAGAGTTGCTAAGGTTGTGTGGGTTTTTTTGTTTGTTTGTTTTTTGCGGAGCTAGAGATAAAAATTGATGCGATACGGATCAAAATGGCCTCATTTTGTTGAGTTTTACCCAAGGCAGTGAATGGCCCCCCACTAAGTCTCTGAGGGGACCCAAACTGAGAATGGAATTGAAGAAAATGCAATTGGATGATAGACATACAATTAGAAAGGCCAAGACAAAAAAATGATATTAAATTAGCTAGAGACATAAAGGGTAACAAGAAAACATTCTACAAATACATTAGAAGGAAGAGGAAGACCAAGGACAGGGTAGGCTCATTACTCAATTACGTTTTTGTTTCGGTTTTAAACAAAAAGGGTAGTAGCGATTGAGCATCTAACCTAGTAAATGCCAGTGAAAATTAGGTAGGATCAGAGGCTAAAATAGGGGGGGAAAACACATTAAAATTATTTAGACAAGTTAGATGTCTTCAAGTTACCAGGGCCTGATGAAATACATCCTAGAATACTCAAGGAGCTGATTGAGGATCTATCCGAGACATTAGCGACTATCTTTGAGAAGTCATGGAAGATGGGAGAGATTGTAGAGGACTGGAAAAGGGCAAATATAGTGCCCATCTATAAAAAGGGAAATAAGAACAACCCGGGGAATGGTAGATCAGTCAGCTTAACTTCAGTACCCGGAAAGATAATGGAGCAAATAATTATGCAATCAATTTGCAAACACCTAGAAAATAATAATGTGACAAGTAACAGTCAGTATGGATTTATCAAGAACAAATAATGTCAACCAACCTAATAGCTTTCTTTGACAGGGTAACAAGCATTGTGGATAGGGGGAAGTGGTAGATGTGGTCTATCTTGACTTTAGTAAGGCTTTTGATACGGTCTCTCATGACCTTCTCAAACAAACTAGGGAATTACAACCTACATGGAGCTACTATAAGGTGGGGGCATAAGATTTGACAACCATTCCCAGAAAGTAGTTATCAGTGGTTTACAGTCAAGCTGGAAGGACATACTGAGTGGGGGCCAAAAGGGTCAGTTCTGGGTCTGGTTCTGCTCAATATCTTCAACAATAATTTAGATAATGGTACAGAGAGTACACGATAAAGTTTTCAGATGATACCACGCTGGGAGGGGTTGCGAGTGCTTTGGGAGATAGGATTAAAATTAAAAACGATCTGGAGAAATGGTCTGAAGTAAATAGGATGAAATTCAATACGGACAAATGCAAAGTTCTCCACTTTGAACAATCAGTTGTACACATACAAAATGGGAAATGACTGCCTATGAAGGAGTACTGCAGAAAGGGATCTGGGGGTCATAGTGGATCACAAGCTAAATATCAGTGAACAGTGGAGCACTTCTGCAAAAAATGCAAACATCATTCAGGGATGTATTAGCAAAAGTGTTGTAAGCAAGATACAAGAAGTAATTCTTCCACTCTATTCCGTGCTGATTCGACCTTAGCTACAGTATTGTGTCCATTTCTGGGTGCCACATTTCAGGAAAGAGGTGGACAAATTGGAGAAAGTCCAGAGGAGAACAAAAATGAGTAAACGTCTAGAAAACATGACCTATGAGGGAAGAGTGAAAAAAATTGTTTAGGCTTGAGAAGAGAAGACTGAGAGGGGACATAACACTTTTCAAGTACATAAAAGGTTGTTACAAGGAGGAGGGAGGTAAATTGTTCTCAACCTCTGAGGATAGGACAAGAAGCAATGGGCTTAAATTACAGCTAGGGCAGTTTAGGCTGGTCCTTAGGAAAAACTTCCTAACTGTCAGGGTAGTTAAGCACTGGAATAAATTGCCTAGGGAGGTTGTGGAATCTCCATCATTGGAGAATTTTAAGAGCAGATTAGACAAACCCCTGTCAGGGATGGTCTAGATAATAATTAGTCCTGCCATGAGTGCAGGTGACTGGACTAGATGACCTCTTGAGGTCCCTTCCTGCCCTATGATTCTATGACAGCGGAGAAGAAAGAGGTTGGGAACTCAGGTGAGGGAGGCATGGCACCTCCCCATTTCTGCCAGTGCACCCCAACCTTCCTGCAGCCTCAGCTCTGCCATTGTACCTCAAGCTCTTTGCAACCCACAGGTCTGCCAATGCATCCCAACTACTCTGCCAGCATGCCCCAACATCTATTCACCCCACAAATCTGTCAATGCGCCCCAACCCAAGCACAAATCCTGCACTCATCAACTATTCCACTTGATTGTGAGCTCCTGGGGGCAGGGACTGTGTCTGTTATTACAGTGATGCAGCAGTGCTATCTTAGTTAAAGTTGTGTCAAAACTTCTGTTTAAAGGTTGACCTTTCTAAGTGCTCTTAAAATCAACATACTTAGACTGATTCCTTTGAAATTTGATGTGCCTGAGGAGAGTGGAGGGTAGGGTTAATGACTCAGATTTGGGGTCATTTACCTACGTGACCTTTCTTCTGTTCTGCTGGAGCTGGCGGTAGCCAATGGGAATGATTTACATATGCTCTAGGTGCAGTTAGGAGGTTAGGTGCACCTACACTATGTAGTGGGGCCTGCTTGGTAAAAGTGTATTTGTGATATGAGGACATGTGTGGATTACTTTGAGGTGTGGGACAGAGCTGTGATTCTAATATGAGGAAATCTCTGTTTTCTACCCTCTCGTGTGTGAGCAAAGGGAAGAGCTGCATGTGTACCTTCAGGATCAAGTATGCATCATTTCAGTGCAGAACGGTGTATGTTACACAATTAGTATGGCACAGGGGCTTATTACAAAGGGTATGGGCAGTAGATAACTGGGATATGAGAGCTGTCTAAGCATTTGTTATCTGCACGCACGCCGATAAAATGAGTGTGGTCAGTATCAGGTGCAGCCGTATTGAATGGTGGAGGCGGCAGTTAGCTCTGCTTGGTTGAGGTGTGTTGGTGAGATCTGTGAATTACTTTGGGGTGTGTGATAGAGCTGTGACTGTGATATGAGGCGATCTCTGTTTTCCACCCTCTCATGTGTGTGAGGAAGACTTGAGGTGCCTGTGTGCCTTCAGGATGCACTATGCATCCACAATTTCTATGCAGAATTGTGCAGGGTTGTGCTGGTAGCAGGGCCTAGAGCTTCTATTACAAAGGACAGTGTCGGCAGTCCCGGAGGTGGAATCCGAGAGGATTCTAATGCTTTAATGGTGGTTAAGTGAAAGTGTAGGTTAAGATGGTATCCTGGGAGCAAGTGTAAGGGAGCTGTAAAAGGCTTTGAAGTTGTTCTTAAAGAGTACATGTGTGGTATTCTTTCTGGGGAGTTGGCTAGGTGTGGGAGTGTATGCTGGGATCTGGAACCTCCTGAATCTTATAGTTCCTATGGCCAGTGTAAGTATCTGCTCTGTGCATACTGAGGCTCTGCTGAAAGAGGTTAGTGGGCAGGTGGCATGGGGCACTTTGTCCTTTAAGACTGTTAGATGGAATCTTGTGGGTGAGAGTGAATGGGCTGTAAAAGGAGGTGAAGACCTTGTACCGTTTTTCAATGCTGGGGTTGGTATGTGGGTTAATGGGGCATATTCGGGTATTGCTGAAAGAGGGCAGAGTTAAGGTTGCATAGGCAATGTGAACTGTGCATTTCCTGGTTTACAGAAGTTTGAGTTTTGCTCAACTAAATGTTCTGCAAGGGGACAAACTACCATCAAGCAACCTGAACTCTGCACGAACATAGTTTTTTGTCATTAATTTAAAGGTTTGCCTAAGCCAGTGTTGGATTTCTTTCATACTGGAGGATGCCATTATTAACTATAAATGAAATCCATCTTGAGACTAAATCTGAAAAGGTTTTTTCTGTTAATCTTAGTGTTCATCTTGTAACTCACAACTGAAAAAGGGTAGGACTAAGCAGGCAATGACTTGTCTCTTTCACAGATGTACAAAACAGTAGGCGAGCCCAGACTGGTATACAGATAAACACACTTATCCTTGAGCTCAGCACTTGTTGGCATTTATTAGCTGTAGAATTATCAGAGTTATCTAAGTAATATTGGAGAGAGCAAAGAAAGCACACCTGCTTTAAAATGCCCATTTGCAGTTTCACTGCCTCAGCCATGGGTATTGAGGGATGCATGACCTCATCTTTGAGACAAGCATATGCTAGGGACAGGATAAACCTGAGTGAAAAAAAGTTATTTTTGATAATGAAAAATATTTACCCCTCTCCCTATGCCCAGGGATAACAAGTGCTCAGATATTACTGTGATGGGATAATATAACAACCTATACAAGTACATAAGATCTAACAAAATGGTTGCAAAACAAGTGTTTCTATGTCTAATGTGCTTGTAAATCACACACATCACAAAAGGTGTGTGTGTGTGTGTCCTATGATACTAACCCTTTGACAGTTGAGCTCTAAAACAATTTCCCCTCAGCTGTAAAACTGATTGGTTATTAGTATGTGCTCAGATGCCTAACAAATGTGATACAGCATGGCCAGAAGGCAGCAGGAGAGAATTAGAGGGGAGATATGTAAGCCCCAGGGTGATGGGAGCCCTTATTTCCTGTAAAGGGAAGAAAGTTTGCTACAGATTAATTAGAGCAGCTGAAGCCAATTAGAGCAGCTGAAGCCAGTCACCTATAAAACCCCCCTGCTTCAATCGGACAGGGAAGAGTTGGAGCAGAGTGGTTCTGAGTTGGAGCAGAGTGCAGTTTGGTGGTGGAACAGAGAGCAGTCTGGAGGAAAGCAGAAGAGAGTTTGGAGAAGTGCTGCGGCGGGCTAAGAAGACCAAGACGCTAGATAAAGGAACACCTGGCTTGTGCAGAGGGATGCCAGGAAGCCCCACAAGCTGAAGGGCAGGAGAGGGAAGTAGCCCAGGGGAAAGTTTCACTAGTACAAGTGGTTCACCCCCTATCCTACGGCCCCTGAGCTGGGACTCGGAGTAGAGGGTGGGCCCGGGTCCCTCCCTCTCCACTCCCCATCTCTGGGATACTAGTGGGAAACCGGATACCCCAGTTGAGGGGCAAGAAATGGCACCCTGAAACCCCCCCCACAAGAAGAGAAAGCACGGGACCCATCACAGTAGTGCCGGCAATCTGCCACACAAAGCTTTCCACCTATAAGGCTTTTAAAAAAAAACTATTGTATTTTTGTATTCTGCTGCATTCATTTATACTGTTCCAGATGCATTGAATAGGACAACAAAACACTGAAGAGGGAAAACTGTGTTGATCCACTTATACACAGAAGCTATGTTGATGAGCACGGGAGAAATACCCAGAACTACAATAACATGAACATTGGGATATATCCCAGAAAGTGCTGTGCAACTGCCACTATTCGTGTTTGTGTTCCAGTAGTGCCCACACAACCACTCTCTCTCTCTCTCCCTCCCCTTCTCTCTAAGAGCCAGTCCCTGCTGGAAGAATTGACAGTCTAAATAGTCACAACAGCCACAGGGAGAAAAGATTATTAAGGATTTGGCTCTTTGCGTAGTTTTAGAAAATATATTCATATGCCAGGGAATTGAACTACTGCTTTGGCTTCATAAAAATGGCTAAGGACCACCAATCTTGGTCAACAAAAATGAGGGTAGAGAGGTAGTACTTGTGGTGTAAGCCTCAGGTCCCAAGCAGGCAGGTTGATATGTAGGATACCAATGTAATCAGTAAATCAGGTCAAAAATAGTAACTGTTTTTTTACCGATGACGCATCCGATGAAGTGGGTACTAACCCACGAAAGCTTATGCTGAAATAAATTTGTTAGTCTCTAAGGTGCTACAAGTTTTTCTTTCTTATTTTCATTTTGCTGACAGACTAACACGGCTACTACACTTAAACCTGTTTTTTTACCGAAATTTTAAAAAATAATAATTCTTGAGTCAAGGTTTGGGTTACAAATACCGAAGACCTGCACCTCCAGCAGCAAAGAAAGCTATGCTAGGGTGAGAAATTACTTGGAGGTATGGCAGTGCCGCCTACTGACTTGTGAACACCACTTCTTGCAGCACATGGGATTTTTCTTTAAATGACTCCCACCTACATGCCAACTAGGTCTGACCCTACTTAGCCTGTGACAGCAGCCAGAGATGGTCCCTCTGCAGGCAGCCTCTCTTGGCCCAGTTATCCTTTTTCTCCTTTCTTAGGCTTTGGTTTTATAGAAGGTTCTTATGTGTTTTTGTTTTGTTTTGCCTTGGTTGCTAAGGCGGAATGGTACATTTTTAGTGTGGAGGCAAGGATTTAATCACGTGTCTGCTGAGGGGTGCATTATCCTTAGAGATTAATTTGGAAATAAAGTATTACTTTTACAGAGATGGGTGGATTTGTGTCTTATTTTCTGTTCTCCAGTCCAGGAATATTAAAAGTACTTTAACATTCCTGTATTCTCTAAGGGAGCTATGTTATTCCACCCTACATTCTTCAGCTTCAGAGACAGCAAGGGTAAGAACAGCTCCAATATCATTTACCAGGCTCAGATAAAATTGGCAATTTCACGGAAAGTCAGAAAACAAAACAGATTCATGTAAAGTACAGCTTTATGTGTATCAAAAAGGCTGTTTCACAACTGTCTTTCAGATGTGCTAAAGGCAGCTGCTTCACTGTCAAGTTAATTCAATAAGCAAAGGGAACGTAATTCATTTGGTGTGTACTGTTTGCTAATCAAAGAATATTTCTTGGCATGTAAACTGTGCATGATAGAATGTTAAGCCTGAAAACATATTGGTAATCCTCAGTTTTTATCAGCTCCAAGAAACATAATGTACAATCATGTGAACAATTCTTTTCATTAAACTACGGAAGGCCAATGCTGCTGTATAAAATTCCAAGCTGCACTGAGTTTGTGGTCATATGAGGGAGCTCATAAGAAAATACTCCCGCCCCCCGCATCTCTAGGTAGGGGAACAGGGACAAGTGATGATATAAATAATTTCTCCTTTCAAATTATTGTCCCACTGAGAGTCATATGCAATATCAACAGCAAAGCCTCTAAGCAAATAGTGTATCTGTTATAGATAAACTCCTTTTATCTAGGTTAACATAATCCTCCCATATTGTACATCTGCTACAATGCCAAAGGGAGTGGTGGGGGAACAAAACCATTTTCCATTCTGAGAAGGATTAACCAGCATATCTCTATAGCTTCATCTGCCCTAGGGGCTTGTTCCGTTGCATCTTGAACAAGTGGGGCTGCTCCAAGGCAAGCTACATTGGTGCAGGGCATCTATACCAGCCGTCTTGTCTTGGCTGTAAAGAGTTGCACTGTTTCTACATGCAGCACTCACCTACGGTTGCCACCTTTCCAATTCCTGGTAACCTGACCCCCAAGGCCCTGCCCCGTCTCTTCTTCCCAAGACATCATCCCCTGCTCCACCTGGTCCCCAAAGGCTTCACCCTCTGCGCCACCTTTTCCCCCAAAGGCCCTGCCCCCATCACTTACTCCTCTCCCCCTAACCCCCCATCGCTCTCTGGATCGTCTCAAGGAGCCTGCCTGCAGATAGGAGGTGGCCCTGGCTGAGCAGGGGCTGACACGGGTTAATGACTTGGCACCTCCCCCCACGCCACTGTAACTGGGCTTTTGGTTGGGTGCCATTTAGGGTTGCCAGGTCCCCCAAAACTGGGCACCTGGCAACCCTAAATGGCACCTGGACACAGAAGCCAAAAACCAGACTGTCTAGGTAAAAACTAGATGGGGGCAACCCTACATTTGCTGCAAGCACTGGAAGTCTCTATGGTTTGCTGCACCTATCCCACTATTTGCAACACACTCCGTGGAGCAGGTGCACACAGGAGATGGTATACAGCATCTGTTCTGTTCACAGAGCAGATGCCAAGGCAAAAGGGCCCCAGACTCACCTTCTGAGTAGGCCATCGCTGAACCGACTCCAGGCCTAGATGTTTGAGGGCTATTGTAGGAGCACTGCCACTCTTGAGTGGGGGTGATGCACCAGGAAACGAAGAGCTGGATTTAATTATTGTCATTCACTTATTCCAATTTTTTTAAGCTCAATATTTTTTCCTATTCTTGTTGTAATACCCTTTGTTTTGCTGTTAAATGACTGTTCCCTTTTCTCTTGTGTTCCCCTGTGGGAGACAGAGATTAAAGGGGTCTGGATGTGCAATGGTAGGGAGGATATCCCTGCCAGCTCCTCAGTGGTGCCCAGTTGGCAACCCCTGCCCCAATCCTTCACTTCATGCAGTGGGGGCAGAGGATGGACTGATTCTTCGTAGGATGAGTGATTGCCTGGTGTAGCGGGGAGTTAAATGGATCTACTAGGGGATAGTGGGAAAGGGATTGTGTGCTGTGTATCCTTTAACTCATGACCCCTTTTCTTTGTTTTCTAGATCTCAGGAGGGTGGGAGATACTGTGAGGCAGCATCTAAGCCCGGTAAATAAGTACATGTGTGCATGCACCCTAGGTTAGCTGCTATCTATCTATATATATATAAATGGAGATATGCCAATCTCCTAGAACTGGAACAACCTTGAAAGGTCATCAAGTCCAGTCCCCTGCCTTCACTAGCAGGACCAAGTACTGTCCCGACAGATTTTGCCCCAGATCCCTAAATGGCCCCCTCAAGGATTGAACTCACAACCCTGGGTTTAGCAGGCCAATGCTCAAACCACTGAGCTATTCCCCCCCGCCCTTTGATGTTTGTGCTTTGCAGATAAATCCTCATAGGACCAAACAAACAAAGTTTTAAAAGTTTTACCTGCCCTAAATAATAACAAGTTTGTATTTTCCAGCCTGTCTTTACTGCCTTGGAAGATTGGGGTGGGGATGGAGAGAGAGAAGTGGGCAACTGTGGAGGAGGGACAGAGCCAAGCAGATACCAGACATGTTTGTCTCAGGTTGTTGCAGACCTGTCCTGAATGGGGGATGTGCACTGCTAAGACTAGCTGAGCAGTCAATGGCTCTTGGGTCTACAAGCAGCCAGTAGGTAAGTGGCTTAATGGCAGAACGGTCTGAGCTACCAAAGCAGTCACTGAAGCGTGGCCAGGAGCACTGTGGGATTACACTGGAATGACAAACTGCACCGTTGTTGCTGCTAAGCCAGTGTTTGCTCTCTCCACTGACACTGCAATAGTAGAGTCATATCGTGGTGGATAAATACCATGCTTAGCCTTCTCCGGAGCAAGCACAAGCCCAGTGTGTGTGTGCGCGCACATGTGTGCTGTTTTTACTATATAAATTAACAAGTACTGTATAACAGAGAACACATAGCAGCTGTCTACATACCACACCATAGTCTGAACTATGCAGCCACTCAGAAAAGGGCAGAGTAAAGTTTTCCCAGTTGATTAGAATGTGCCTTACTGCATCGCGGTAATGAGCGTTGCATACATGCATCACATGCAGTACGGATTGCATGCTTATAAACTAGCAAAATCTGAATGCAGAGATGGCGAGAAGAGTTCTATACTTAGTAGTATTGTTTTGCTTCCTTGGATTGCTCATCTATCTATTTTTGAGCAGGATCACAGTCATATGGGCTACAGTTTTGGAATATTTGATCTTCACTTTCAAAGCAGTTATCACAGGGAGTTCAGTGCTAATAAGCTGTGTAGATCTCACATACGTGCCTATCGGCTGCATCCTGCTGCATAGTATTTTTGCATAACTAATGAAATTTCATCATTCCTGCCAGGCAATATATCATAGATCTAAAACATCTTGAAAGTTTGTTTCTCTTGCAGTTGTTACGGGGGGGGCGGGGGGGGGGGGCGGAAAGAATCTTTCAGACCAATTTGGATCCACACTTGCAGCTTGTGGGAAAAACTCAATTATAGTTTTGAAAGCCCTAATCACCAGATATTTCTGCCCAATGACTTTTTGACATTTCAAATATGTTAATTAGTGCTAGGTTCAAATTCTATGCAGAAATGAGATGCTGAGAACCTAGAGATTCAGATTATACAAATCTCAACCAATCATTAAAATCTGGACTCCATTCATGCCTTATTTTCTTTCGAACAGCTACAAAAAAGACCATTCTGAGCAAGAAACAAAAACACATTTGTGCGCATCCATTCCCCCCCCCAACCACCATGGCACTTCAATTTTAAAAAGCATTATTCCAGTAATGAGTGAGAGACTGGTGGTTTGTCACTTGTGCTACTGAAGGTTCAACAGTAAAAGCCTCTGACAAAGCAAAGGAAAGAAATAGGGGTGCTTTCTAGACACACAGTAAAGGTACGTCTACATTATGATAAAAGACCCGCTGCACAGCCGCAGCTGGCCTGGGTCAACTGACTTGGGCTTATGCGGCTCAGGCTGTGCGGCTATAAAGTTGCAATGTAGACATGCAGGCTCAGGCCGGAGCCCACACTTTGAGATCCAGCCAGTGGGGAGGGGCTCGGAGCCTGGGCTCCAGCCTGAGCCCAAATGTCTACACTGCAAGACTTTTAGCTCCACGAGACCAAGGTCTGTGAGCTCCTGTCACCTGACCCAGGCTCCGAGACTCAGTGCCACAGGGTTCTTTTAATCGCAGCAGAGATGTATCCTTGGAGATATTCCCTTCCCCAAGGAGCCGATAAATTTTATATAGATGAAGCATGTAGCAATATCTGTGGGTCAGGTTGCACAAGAATTTCTGTTCTGAAGTCATTTTCAATTACATCATTTTTTGCTGTCTTCTCATTTTGGCTGAAGTTTAACCTTGTTTTTCCCAGCCTGGATGTGTTTTGGAAAGCTGTCATAAAAACAGTTCAGCCCCTTTCAACAAGGAGGGAGTGTTTCGGGGTGTGCATCACAACCATTTGGGAAAAGCAGTTTCATCCTTAGCCATTCATCATATGGAAGGAAACAGTATTCCCGCTGGACCTTCTCAACATATGCACATCTTTGCAAAGAGAACAAAACATTACCAGACCATTGCTCCTCATTATGACGGTTTTGTTTTGCAACGTGCCTGAGGGTTATGTCTGCACTGCAACTGGAAGTGGGACTGCAGCACCTACGGATCAAAGCTAGCCTAGGTACCAAGAGCCACGAAGCCACAATAGCGTGGATTTCAGGATGGGCTCAGTAAGTACCCAGGGTCCCGGGCAGGTATACACTCAAGCGGTGAGCCCTTCCTGAAGTCTGTGCTGCCACAGCTTCATCACTATTGGTACACGAGCTATTAGATTACAGCTAGCTCCGGTAGGTTGACACATGATGCAATCAGTTCCAATTCCAGTGTAGACATGCCATAATGGTAGTGTGGTGGCCACCTGAAATTTGGCAGGCACATAGTCACAGAGAGGTGCCTTGGTGAAAATTGGTTGTGATTTGTCCAGTCAGAAATGTTTAAATAATTGTATTTCTTATATGCGCACTGATTTTTAGAAGAGTCCAGCCACATTTGATATGATGTGTGAAGTTAAACAAAGAAGGATGCGTGGCTCCATCCTATGTCTGTCCACTGGATGTGTGAAGGTTTGTAAAGAAGAAAATTTTGCATTGTCCAACTTTGTTAGAGACAGAAATTTCTCTCTTTTTCTCCTGTACCTGGAACCAGTGCCTAGAGCCAATAACTAAACCCAGCCTGGGTTCAGTTATTGCATAGATTTGCCCATATCTAAAAAGCACATTTTCTGCATAAATGTTTGCAGTGTTAAATGGTAAGAAACAAAATGGGGGCGGGGAGAGGCGGGGGAAGTATCCAGCAAGAATCAGGACTTTGTGTACGCTTTAGTGTGAATTCTCTTTCCAGGTAAAAGCACTCCTCTTTCATTGTTGTTTCCTTTAAATGCTTTAAGATCACCTTTGAGCTTTGACTCTAACCCCTCATAGCAGAGAAAAAAGAAATGCATCTACTAAATCTTCCATAATAGGAGCGATAAAGGCAGAGTTAATGAGACATAGAGCACAATCAGTCTGAACACACAGTGCCTTCCAGACACTTACCTTTCTGTGATTGTTTCTCTGAGTCCACTAGTAACACCCTTAACCACCGTACTAGCTTTGGGGGTCAGCACCACTTGAGATATAAAAAAGGAGCCCTTCCTTCTTCTCTCAATGATTGATGCCTGAAGAAACTGTATCAGTTTTTCTGGGTCTGTTGTGTTTGCCCAAGGAGCTGGCATCATCTGCCCTGGCCAAAGAAATGGTACCTCAAGAGCCACTGGACTGTGATAAAATACCAGTATTTGGTAATCCTTCTCCCACAGGTACTGGAGACTTACTTCTTGGGCAAATATAGCAGGGCACATTTTATTCCCAAAGGTGCCTTTGAGCATTTGGACCAGGTTCTCATGATGATATTTCTGCATCCCATAGAAATGATTGAAGTCCAAGAAGACCACTTCTTTATGGTGGTCAGTCAGAAATGCGTTGATCTCTTCAAGGCCCTCATTGACTTTGGCACTGAATAACCCATGAGCAAAGTAAAGTTCATTGTCAGGGTCTCTGGGTTTAGTGGAAATTCTGAGATCAAAATATCGTATACCTGCGCCCAGCTGGCTAGTAAAGTTCATCGTCTGTGTTGCCAACCACTTTCTCATCAACTTTTTAGCCACAGTCCCAAATACGGAGACAAAATTCTGGACAGTTTCTGGTTGTTCAGGTCCAACTGGAGAGGCTTCGTCGATGTAGAAGCTAAAGGAGTCGTGAGACCCTACAAATATAACAAAGCAAAATCAATGTTGCATTCATACACTTAAAGTTATAAATACTCCTCTCTTTCAGGATAATCTCATTTTCTGGTCAGCACACAGATACTCTAAAATTGCCCCCCACCTATACACACTCATTATTTTCATGGAATCAATGTTCACATGTGTTGAAAGTGAATTAATTTAGGGGAGCTAAATGAAATGTATATTACTTTCATGAGTACCTCTTACTTATGCCCTTAGTACTACTGAAGTCAATGGGCCTGATTCTGAGTGTAAGTCAGGAGTAACTCCACAAGTCAGTGAACTTGTAGAAGTGTGTAATACCTATGTAAATGGGAAGAGAATTAGGCCCAATCAGTACGTTCACATGACTGATGGTTAGCTGGATCAGGATCTTTGTGATGAGCTAAAATACATGTCCCTGAAATTTTACAAAAGCTAAAGTTTTCAAAAGCCCTGAAGTGACTTAGGAGCACAGGTACCATGTTCAAAAACAGCTACGTCCCACGGACTTTCAATCAGGATCCTAAACAAGTTACTTCTGAAAAGTATATGCCAAATTTTTGCACTCATGGGAGAAACAGTGTAAGAACGATAGTTTAATAGTTATAGCTGATGCAGACGCTGCATTCCATTGCTTAGAATGAGGAGGTTCATTGTATACTTTGAACAATGATGAACTGTATTGTACCTTTTTATGTGCAGAGGTTAATTTCATTGCACATTTTTTAAAATTTGCACTACCAAAAAAGGTCAAACACCACCCAGTTTCCACTGCACATTTTCCTTAGTTTCAAGGATTTGTCTTATCTTGCAATATTCACTTATTTTGTCTAGTTTGCAGCCACTTTGTATGAAAATTGCAACTAAAGCTAAGCATGTTAATATCAAATACGTTTTCTACAAGGGGACTATATCTTGCGTTGCAAGGAGAAGCACATGATCTTGTAGGTCTTTTTCGTTCTTAAGTACTGTGATGCGGTCTAAAGGGGAAGGTGACAGTCTACACTAATATGATCACCACAGTTACAAAATTGTGAAATATTGTATAAAGTATGCCTTGTGAGGTATCATTGGAAAAGTTGTAATCTGCTAAATATTATCATCTTGTTATGTGTATATCGACGCTGTGTGTGGCGTTATGAAATTTTTCTCTGAGTTTGTAACTCAAACATGTCATGGGTCTGAGAAACACGCACTGGCTAGCTCTTTAGAAATAACAAAAGAGATGTAAACAAAGATGTTTGCATGTCGTCCCTTAAGACCCCTCAGACAGCATGTAGGAAAAGGTGCAAGCTAGAATCCACAATTCAGATGAAAGACAGATGGCAGAGCACATATGCCATGGAACTGCCAGACCTGTAACACAGCCAGGATGTTTTCCAGCCAAAAGGGTCAAGATATAAAAAGGGGATACAAAGGCCTCTGGCCACCTCCTTCCTACCCCATCTCTGGACTGTTGATTCTGACAAGGGAAGTTTTGAACAAAAGGGCCGAGGTTCCAAAAGCTACTTGGGCAACCCAGAGAGACTTATAGAAAACTAGCAGATTTAACATTCCTACTAACATTTTGGACCACATACTCTGATACAATTGTAATGTGTTTTACCTGTTTACCTTTTCATAATGCTCATTTCTTTTCTTAGTTAATAAATCTTTAGATAGTTTATTAAAGGATTGGCTACAATGTTGTTTTTGGTGTAAGGTCCTTAGCATCCATTGACTTGGGTGAGTGACTGGCATCTTAGGGCTGGAAGAACCTAATGTGTGATGATTTTTAGTTTTAATATCCTTTCATCACAAAAGTCCAGTTTGTCCAAGTGGTAATATGGGCTGCTGGAAGGTCTAAAGGGATTGCTTGTGGCTCCATATTAAGCTAGTATAGTGATCCAGGAGCACACATTTGTTGCTGGTTTGGTTAAATCTGATAATAGAATAAACATTAGTGTGGGAATGTCTGCCCAGTTTTTGTCAGTCTGACCTGAAATTGGCGCTCTCAGCTGTGATCCACACCAGGTATAGTAATAGGGTTGCCAGGTGTCCCGTTTTCGAGCCCGCTCCCTGCACCTCCTCCCACACCGCAACCCCCTACCCCAGTCCTGAGCCCCCTCCCACACCCAAACTTCCTCACGGAGCCTGCACCCCCTCCCACACCCAAACTCCCTGCCCCAGCCCTGAGTCCCCTCCAGCACCCAAACTTCTTCCCGGAGCCGGCTCCCTGCACCCTCTCCCACATCCAACCCCCTGACCCAGCCTGGAGCCCCCTACTGCACCCCAAACCCCTCATTTCTGGCCCCTAGCCCGGAGCCCACACCCCCTTCCACACCCCAACCCCCTGCCTCAGCCCAGAACCCCCACCCACACTCCAAACCCCTTGGCTCCACCCCCCAGTCTGAAGCCCCCTGCTGTACCCCAAATCCCTCATCCCCAGACCTACCCCAGAGCCTGCACCCCAATCCCCTGCCCCAGCCCAGAGCCTGCACTCCCAACTGGAGCTTTCACCCTCTTCTGCACCCCAACCCCATCCCAGCCCGGTGAAAATGAGTGAGTGAGTGAAGGTGGGGGAGAGCGAGCGACAGGGGGAGGGGCGTATGGACCGAGCAGGGGGCAGGGCCTCGGAGACAGGGCAGGGCCAGGCAAGGGCATTTGGTTTTGTGAGATTAGAAAGTTGGCAGCCCTATATGGTGACAACCACCATTAGCTTTTGGTTCTTCATCATAAAATGCACAAAAATGTACCCTTCTTTCCTACTGTTATACTGCATCCCATCACCTTGCCTGGGATGGGTTTATGGAGCCCAAGCACAGCAGGCAACTCTGTCTCTGTGGGTGAAATTCATCAGAGTGCAAGGAACATAAAACTAGGCTCCAAGTAATTCAAATTCCTTGCATCAAGAGTGGGATTTTCATCAACGCCTAATTGTCAACGACTTTGAAAGCATGAAAGCTGTGGCAAACAAAATATCAAGGTTAAAGAAGTCCCCAATCTGCTCATTTCTGGATACCGTATTAGCTAAACCATGATGAACCTTACACATTGCAATGACAGATGAAAGGTTTTCTTCTTTACATAGAAAAAAGAAAGTAATTACTGCCCATCTCAAGCTTGGTTGAATTCATCTTTGTTTATTCCAAAGAATACCCTCATCCAATATTAAAACCACCCCTATTAAACAACTCCCTGAAATTCCCATTGTTTTCCCTTATTGTCTTAACTGCCTCCTTCAACTGCACTTTATTTTAAATAAATTGTGAGCTGTGATTAAACTTTTTTCTGATAAGTGTTGCTTTGATACCATATTCCTTGCATAGCCTGGTTACCGATTAGAGATGTATGTGGTTACACAGAGATACTCTAATACTAGATCTGCATACAGCATTGTTCCTGGGTCTCCTGCTGTGTGACTTTGGGCAAGTCACTTTGCTTCTCTGTGCCTCCTGCCCCCAATTGTCCATATCGCAAGGACCAATTTTCCTGCAACATATATTCTGCCACAGGCTGCCTCCAAGAAGGGTTAGGTGATGGAGTAGCAACAGGTCAGTGCAGTGCTCACTGGTAGGCTTTTTAAGTTGCAAAGAAGATCTAACACTCTCTCTCTTTCACTCAGAACAAACTCTTTTTATATTGACTCACCCTATTTCCATCTCAATCTTTTCTCTTGCACGCACACAGCTTTCTCACTGCTCTGCCAACTTTTTATACCTTTTTTTCCACTACAATCACTCATTTCCCCCGCAATCAGTCTTGTCAAGGATTGGCTTCCGTTCCTACATTTACAGCTCTTAATCAGTCACTCCAATTTTATGTACTCAGCAGTGGTAACGTGTTTTCATAATTCTCATTTCAAAATAGCTAGTCAGAAAGAAACTTGAAAAATAAAATGCTTACTCACTGGATTCCCACTCAGCCAAACTCCCTTTTAGCATGGAGTCACCCTGTGTATGTTTTTGTTGCTGACCTCTCAGGTTTAAAGTAATTGCAAATGATGCTTAAAGTGTCTGCAGCATGCACAATTAAAAAAATAAAGTGGTCAATTTCAACCACTAAGACATTAAGCTTTGATGTACTTACAGGTAGTCAAGCATTATTTAGATATTCAAGAGTAAAGTGTACAGTAACGTCTAGCTTGCAGGCAAAAAGCTTCTGGTACTTTCATTAAGGAAATGGTCTTAGTTTTCTATAGTGAATTCTTTTAACAGGACAACTGGGAATATGCAGCCTAGTTATCAACATATTTATAGAATCCCTGGAGGGCTATACTCCCCCATTTAAAAAATAATTGGACTCAATGGTGGAAAAAAGACCCTAAGGTAGAATGTATTTCAGTTTAGAAGTTGTTTCTTTAGCTCCCTAGAGATTTACTGAAATACTGCCAACCTACTGTTTCCTGGCTCCCAGCATTGTCCCATCATTCATAAAAAGGGCAAGCATAGATGGACTTTGGTATGTCTCTCTCCCTTCACCGCCCCTTGCAAATGCTTAGATCCTCTTGCTTAATGGGGGTCTGGTGACTACCACCTAGAAGAGTTGTCCTGAAATGAAATACTTCTTCAAAGCAGTGCCAGACTCCATCACATCCTCAATAGTGTTCTCAAGACTCACAAGTCATAGCAAGGCACAAGTAGGATACACAGCTCTGACGCACTTTCTGACACCATGACCCCCAAATCTTTTTCAGAGTCACTGCTTCCCAGGATAGGGCCCTACATTCTTTATTCCTAGATGTTAAAGTTAAGAATTACTTAGACAAATAGAGGTCTTTAAATCAGTAGGGCCTGATGAAATACATCCTAAAATACTCAAGGAGTTGACTGAGGAGATACCCGAACCATTAGCAATTCTCTTCAAATACTCATGGGAGACAGGAAAGATTCCAAAGGATTGAAGAGGGCAAATATAGTGCCAATCTATAAAAAAAGGAATAAGGACAACCCGGGGAATTACAGACCAGTCAACTTAACTTCAGTTGACTCAGAAAGATAATGGAACAAATAATCAAGCAATTAATTTGCAAATACTTAGAAGATAATAAGGTGGTAAGTAACAGTCAGCATGGATTTGTCAAAAAAAAATAATCATGTCAAACCAACCTAATAGCTTTCTTGGACAAGCTAACGCACCTTGTGGATAAGGGGGAAGCGGTAGATGTGATATACCTTGACTTTAGTAAGGCTTTTGATACTGCATCGCATGACCTTCTCATACACAATTTAGGGAAAAATAGACTAGATTGAGCTCCTGTAGGGTGCGTTTATAAATAGTTGGGAAATCGTTCCCAGAGAAAAAAGTTATCGGTGGTCCACAATCAATCTGGAATTGAATGGGGGCCCACAGGGATCAGTTCTGAGTCTAGCTCTGTTCAATATCTTCATCAATGATTTAGATAAATGGCACAGAGTACACTGATAAAGTTTGCAGATGATGACAAGATGGAAGGGGTTGCTAGTGCTTTGGTGGCTAGGACTAAAATTCAAAATGATCTGGACAAACTGGAGAAATGATCTGAAGTAAATAGGATGAAATTCAATAAGGACAAACGCAAAGTACTCCACTTAGGAAGGAAGGAACAGTCAGTTGCACACATACAAAATGGAAAATGACTGCCTAGGAAGGAGTACTGTGGAAATGGATCTAGGGGTTATAGTGGATCACAAGCTAAATATAAGTCAACAGTATAACTCTATTGCAAAAAAGCAAATATCATTCCGGGACGTATCAGCAGGATATTCATTCAGCAGAAGTGTTGTAAGCAATTATTTCGTTCTACTCTCCACTGATAAGGCCTCAAGTGGAGTATCGTGTCCAGTTCTAGGTGCCACATTTCAGCAAAGATGCGGATAAACTGGAGAAAGTCCAGAGAAGAACAACAAAAATGATTAAAGGTCTAGAAAACATGACCTATGAGGGAAGATTGAAAAAACTGGGTTTGTTAAGTTTGGAGAACAGAAGACTGAGGGGGGCCATGGTACCAGTTTTTAAGTACATAAAAGGCTGTTACAGGGAGAATGGTGAAACATTGTTCTCATTAACCTCTGAGGATAGGACAAGAAGCAATGGGCTTAAATTGCAGCAAGGGAAGTTTAGGTTGGACATCAGGAAAATCTCTCTAACTGTAAGGGCAGTTAAGCACTGGAACAAATTGCTTAGAGAGGCTGTGGAATCTCTGTCACTGGAGGTTTTTGAGAACAGGTTATACAAACACCTGTCAGGAATGATCTAGTTTTACTTAGTCCTGCCTTGAGTGCATGAAACTGGACTAGTTGACCTATTGAGGTCACTTCCAGTTCTGCTCCTATATGATTCTATGTAACATTTACATTTATCCATATTAAAATGTGTACTGTTTGCTTGCACTTGGCTTACCAAGCAATCCAGCTCGTTCCGAATCGGTAACCTGTCCTCTTGATTATTTACCCCTCCCCTAATTTTTGTATCATCTGCAAACTTCATCAGTGATGATTTTATATTTTCTTCCAGGTCCTTGATAAAGATATTAAACAGTATAGGACCAAGAAGTAATCCCCGTGGGGCCCCGTTGGAAACAGACACGCTTGATGATTCCCACTTCATAATTACAGTTTGAGACCTAGCAATTAGCCAGCTTCTAATCTATTTAATGTATGCCATGTTCATTTCATATTGTTCTAGGTTTTTTACCAAAATATCATGCAAAAAAGTCAGACACCTCACAAAAGTCAGAATCAAGTTAGTTTGGCGGGATCTGTTTTCCATAAACCCATGCTGATTAATTACATTACCCTCCTTTAATTAATCAAATCCCATATCAGCCATTCCATTATCTTGCGCAGGATAGAAGTCAGACCGCCAGGACTATAAATTACCCTGGTCATCCTATTACCCTTTTAAATTCTGGCATAACATGAACTTTCTTCCAGTCTTCTGGAACTTCCCCAGTATTCCAAGACTTACTGAATAATCAGCACTAATGGCCCAGTAAACTCATAAGCGAGGTCTTTTAAAACTCTGGGATGCAAGTTAGCTGGACCTGCTGATTTTAAAATGTCTAACTTTAGTAGCTGCTGTTGAACAGACTCCTGAGATACTAATGAAATGGTAAGAGTGTTATCATCATCAGTTATGACTACCTCATCCGCTATCCCCCCAAATTCAGAATATTATGCAATACTTCAAGCTTTTCTACATTATTATTTATAATCCTACCATTTCCATCTAGTAGTGGACCAATACCATTGTTAGGATTCTTTTTGCTCTTAATATACTTAAAAAAATATCCTTATTGTCCTTAAATCTACAGGCTATAGATTTCTCCTCCTGTCAATTTCTGCTGTTATCACTTTTCTTCAACTCCTTGCTTCTGATTTATACTTATTACTGTCAGCTTCTCTTTTCTTCTATTTATTATACATATATTTTAATTTCTTTATAACTATTTTCACTCCCCCTCTAAACCAGGTCATTCTTTTAACAATATGACTGTCTTCCTTGATTGTGTTTTTTTGGGCATCTAGTAAAGTGTTCTTAAACAATTCCCAATTATCATTCACATTTTTCTGATTATGTTCTTTCTCCCAGTTGACTTGGCTCATAATTGTTTTCAGCTTTGTGAAACTGACTCCTTTAAGGCACCTAATATATGGATTTTATTCTGGTTTATTATAAAACCATTATAAATATGATCCAGTCACGATCACTTGTACCTAACTACTATTAATTATTAATTCTGTGATCAGTTCTCCTCTTCATTAGTCTAAGTTACAGCTGCCCTGCGGCTGCATGCAGTACTGCCAGGAATCTCCCCATTCATGCCTGGTGCAGACCTGCCCCCAAACTCCCCTACAGGGAATGGTTAATGAAATGTGTATTTGAGATATACCCCACACTTAATGTACCTAAAAAGTGTGTGGGTGCATGCATGCAAGAGAGACAGATTAGGAGGGGGGGGGTTAGGTCTGTTCCAATTCCTACTGCAGAAGCAAAGCTCAGTTACTTGTTTCCTTGAACCCTAAATCAGCTTATATTACAATTCACATTTTCAAGGTTACCTTTGCAAGGAAGAGGGTCAGAATTGTCCTTGGTAAACAAGTTAATAAATAAAAGAAAGCAAGCTGAGATTCTCCATTGTATTTATAGCTCTCCAAATAGGGTGCACGTGCCACAGCTATGGGTTTCATGAGACCAACTGCTCACGCAATTTTTTTTAAAAAAAGGCAATATAAACACATACAGCCCTCCTCTGGTTCCCTCTCCCCTTTGATAATTCCTTAGTCATTGGTCTCTTGTAATTATTTGTGTAGGAGGAAGTGTTGCAATGTTTTCTATGAGATTTCACAAAGTTAAAAAGACATCACTGAGTATAGATACCCTCCCACCTCTTTCCAGTCAACCCACCACCCCCAGACAGATTTCAGTTTAGAACTTGTACAGATAAATGAAAGCATGATTGGAGATTATTTCAAAGGCAAGCCCTTTTTGCGTGCTTCACACATTATGAACCCTATTCTACATTCTTTACTCAGGCGAATGTCCTTTAACTGCAGTTAACTGACCAAGGACAGCAGGATTAGGCTTTAAGACAGAATCAATGTGGAACTGACTAATCCGCATGTTGAATCAGCTCATTAGAGATTGCATGCTGTGCTAGTACATTAACAAAGCAGGTGCCCCTTATAGATTCATAGATTCATAAATTCTAGGGCTGGAAGGGACCTCGAGAGGTCATCAAGTCCAGCCCCCTGCCCTCATGGCAGGACGAATTACTGTCTAGACTATCCCTGATAGACATTTATCTAACCTACTCTTAAATATCTCCAGAGATGGAGATTCCACAACCGCCCTGGGCAGTTTATTCCAGTGTTTAACCACCCTGACAGTTAGGAACTTTTTCGTAATGTCCAACCTAAACCTCCCTTGCTGCAGTTTAAGCCCATTGCTTCTTGTTCTATCCTCAGAGGCTAAGATGAACAAGTTTTCTCCATCCTCCTTATGACACCCTTTTAGATACCTGAAGACCGCTATCATGTCCCCTCTCAGTCTTCTCTTTTCCAAACTAAACAAACCCAATTCCTTCAGCCTTCCTTCATAGGTCATGTTCTCTAGACCCTTAATCATTCTTGTTGCTCTTCTCTGGACCCTCTCCAATTTCTCCACATCTTTCTTGAAATGCGGTGCCCAGAACTGGACACAATACTCCAGTTGAGGCCTAACCAGCGCAGAGTAGAGCGGAAGAATGACTTCTCGTGTCTTGCTCACCACACACCTGTTAATGCAGCCCAGAATCAAGTTTGCTTTTTTTGCAACAGCATCACACTGTTGACTCATATTTAGCTTGTGGTCTACTATAACCTCTAGATCCCTTTCTGCCGTACTCCTTCCTAGACAGTCTCCTCCCATTCTGTATGTGTGAAACGGATTGTTCCTACCTAAGTGGAGCACTTTGCATTTGTCCTTATTAAACTTCATCCTGTTTACCTCTGACCATTTCTCCAATTTGTCCAGATCATTTTGAATTATGACCCTATCCTCCAAAGCAGTTGCAATCCCTCCCAGTTTGGTATCATCTGCGAAACTTAATAAGCAGACTTTCTATGCCAATATCCAAGTCATTGATGAGGGAACAAGATAGAAGCCTCATTCCCATAGGAGTTTAACTCCTATTTATGCCACTGAAAAGTGCCCCACACTTGTAAAAGACAAGTAGATTTGCCATGAAAACGTTCATAGCATTTTTCAGTTTCTTAATTAGATGAAAGATTTCATTTCAGTTTTCAAAACCAAAATAAAATTATTTTTGGTTTCTCCTCCCCCACTTCCCTTTGCAGTGGACAAAAGAAAGAGTAAGGAACGGAAATCTTTGTCTTTATTTTTTAAAGTTTTTTCCCTACTTTTCATTTCCTTTTCCCCACAACCCCCAATTTTCCAGGGGAATAATTTTTGATGCTTTAAATAAAGACATCCCCCCCCCCCCGCAAGTCCCAATTGTATAAATAAATAATAATAAAACACTATTTTAAAAATGAAAATATAACTAACATATTTACTGCAGACAGAGTTGAGCAAAAATATTGTCAGATTCCTGTTTGAAAACATTACTTCCTATTGAAGGTAAGAAAACAGCAAGAACTGAGCCTACATGGTTACAACCAGCTCCGGGGCTTGTTGGTGTAAGTTTGCTGATAGAAGCTGCAGACAGACAGACAGTCAAAGGTAGAGAGCAAGCAGGAGGAGAAAGCAGATGCCTAGGGGTTTCACGGAGTCTGTGTAAGGGGGAAAAATGTGCTAGAGAGGGGACTGAGGAGTAAGCAATGCCCCACTGCTCCCTGCTTTGGAGAGTGGAGCAGTTAGCTGGGGAGAGGCAGATTATTGACTTGGAATTTTAGCAAACATTAAAACTACAGGCATTTAATAACACTGTTGCGATATATATTTAAAGCACTTTATACGTCAGCTAAAAGAGTGAACTTACAAAAAGAAAACAATTTCCTGCAGCATGAACTGTCTCCTATGACTCAGAGGAGGAAAAATGAGCATGCAGTAGAGGAGGTTGATTGAGATCACCCGCAGCGGAGGGGAGTAACACTCCTTTAGGGAAGGGAAGTAAGTTAAGGGGTGAGAGGACTGAAAACAACATGATGGTTTTCATCTCTCCTATTCAAGGGTAAAAGGCCATCTCCCTCAGAGGAAGTTCCCACATCCAAAGCCCACTTTTCCCCTTATCAACAAGACTAGGAGTAGAGTTATGGTTCTGGAGGTCTTCACCCAAGGAGAGAAGTAGGTGCTATTCTGCATATAGGCCATCCTGTGGGCAGAGTCCTGCAGCTTGTGCGCTCTTCTGCCACTGCTCCCTCAGGGAGGGCTCTGTGCATGCTGATGGCGAGGTGGAGCAAGGTCTCCAGTTCATCCCACAGGTGTTTCAGAGTGCTGGGATGACCACCCTGCCCTCATCAGCACCTCAGCTAGTATACCTTCCCCACACGTAGTCAGGTGTAAAGGTCTGGGCCCTTGCAACCTCAGTGCAGTGGGCCTACCCATGTGATGAGCAGGACCTCTTCCCTCTTCAAATCTCTCTCTCTCTGCACTGTTGCCTAAGACACTAAAATCTGCCTACTACACATTTCCAACCTCAACAAAACTTCCTAGTTACATCCACAGACAAACCAACCAACCTTGTTTCATATGAGCATGAATGAATACAGAGCAAGTTGCAAAACAAGTGAATCCATGTTCAGGTTTCAATTCACCAAATACTTTCCCCCAGGACTCATCCAGCTATGGACCTGAATATAGCAGAGCACAAAAGAAACCATCAAATCTCTCATCCCCCCAGAACATGGTGGTGCTGAACAGGGAACACGTTGTCATGTTTACAGGAATGGACTCAGAAAATAATTTAGAATTCATGAAAAAACTGACAGTTATCTACCAGTACAACACTGTGGCTAAAGGGATTAACACAGTCCTTTGATACATGAACAGGAGAATCTTGAGTAGGGGTAGGAGAGGTTGTTTTAGAGACCATTACTGGATACTGTCCGGTTCTGCTGTTCACACATCAAAAAGGATATTAAAATTGGGAAAGGTTCAGAAGAGAGACACAAGAATGATTTGGAGAAATGGAAAACCAACCACACAGTGGACAAAATTAAGAAGCTTATTTACCTTATCTAAGGCAAGTTAAGAGGTGACTTGATCATGGTCTATAACAGTGGTTCCAAAACTTGGTTCACAGCTTGTTCAGGGTAAGCCCTGGTGGGCCGTGAGATGCTTTGTTTACCTGAGCGTCAGCAGGTACGGCTGCTCGTAGCTCCCAGTGATTGTGGTTTGCCATTCCTGGCCAATGGGAAGTGGCTCCACCTCTTCTCCCCCCCTCCTCCCCTGTGTGCGCGCTTCCCGCTCCTCCCTCCTCCCTCCCAGAAACCGTGAAGCCGCCAGACAGCTGTTCTGGCAGCGGAACGTCAGAACGTAACTGGGGGTGGAGGGGCATGGGGAGCCCGGCGGGCCGCCAGGCTCCCCCCGCCCCCTCCTCCCAGTTACGTCCTATGGCCGCTAACTCCCCTCACCCCTGTCCCCAGTTAAGTTCTGTGGCCGCTAAGATCCCCGTTCCCTCCGCGCAGCTCCAAGGTTCTATTTTTACCCCCAGGCAGTTCAGAAAGTAACACGGGGAGCCCGGCGGGCCGCAGGGAAGTGCTCCGCGGGCCGCGTGTTTGAGACCCCTTCTATAGAGCAAGTCTTCCAGTGACGCAATATTTCCTGCACAGTTTTGAGGCAGACTTTGGTTCACTATGGCACACTTCTTGCTGGGGCAAAAATAAAGAAGCGCAGGTCTGGGCATTTGCAGGCGGCAGCTACACAGAATAGTAGAAAGTTTTGTTATCCCATTGTTGTACATAGCTACTGTTCACAATAAAGAGTTTATCTTGACAGCACTCTGCTCATCAGTAAAATACTACAGGGAATAATTCCTCTTTCTGGAGTTCGTTCACAGAGGTTCCATGAACAAATCCTTCCTATAGATCCATTTTTGTGAGGCCTACGCAAAACTAGCTGACAGACAATGGCAAGGGTGATAGGAAACTGAGGTTAATTCATCTCGGGGGGGAAGACAATTAATGTATTGTGAAGACATGGCCAATCATCACCTTGACCACTTCACACGTATGTTGAACCCTTTACCTTTATTTACCTGGTGTTTTTACACTGGAAGCTCTTCTACCAGGAACTATGTCTTATTTTAAGGTCTGGCCCATGCCTAGCACGTTTTAGGTGTTATCAGAAACAAAATAGCCTCTCTAGCCATCATACCTATATTAGAAACATCTCTAGTGGTGATGTACCATAAAAGGAGACTCTCATACAGGGTCATCTCAGTCAGAAGGAAGGTCACTGCAATATTTGGGCTCCCCCTGCCCCCACCCCCCAGTTACGTTCTGTGGCCGCTAAGATCCCCGTTCCCTCCGCGCTGCTCCAAGGTTCTATTTTTACCCCCAGGCAGTTCCCGCCGCCAGAACAGCAGTCTGGCAGCTTCATGGTTTCTGGGAGGTAGGGGGGAGGAGCGGGAAGCCGCGGGCTCAGGGGAGGAGGCGGAGAAGGGGTGGGGCCTAATGGAAGGGGTGGAGTGGGGGCGGGGCCGGGGGCAGTGAGGGGGCGGGGTCAGTGATGCGGCCCTCGGGCCAATGCACTAGTCCTCATGCGGCCCTCGTGGTAATTTGAGTTTGAGACCCCTGATCTAGTGCTGCTGTGCCTTACAGTATGCACCAATTGCTGTTTGCACAGCCATCAGGTGTGAAAGAACTGCAGATCAGGAACCCTTTCCCGGAGGCCTCCATTCGGCTGCCCGATGAGAAGGTAAACAGGATCATCAGTATTTGATTTTTTAGCTGTGCCTGTAGAATAAGGCTAACAATCTCATTCAAAGATTCGACAAGTCATGTTTCAAGATTGGCATGGCATCATTAGATTCTGTAGAGAGATTTCCTAACCCATGTACTTTACTTGGCACTGTAAATCAGCTGTGAAGAGGTCATAAAATGGTACCATGTCCTCCTGCTCTATGACATTTCATCAGCAACATCTCTTGCACAACATTTTAATGTTCCAATTCTCATGTGACCTCATTGGTCACTGTAAATTGTCCATTCTAACTGTATGTACAAGGGTAGAAATTGTAAAACCAGGACCCTCTATGTATGTTGCAGGAGGTAAAGGATTAAGACAGGGATAGTCAATAGGCAGACTGCTGGCCAAATCCGGACCACCAGATGCTTTTGAACGGACCCCCCCAAATATTTATTTACTTATGTTTATTATTATTATTTTCTCCGGAGTCTGGACCGTGATTATACCTTGACCAAGAAATTTGGACCTTGACCCAAAAAACTGACAACCCCTGGGTTACGACAACCATGGAACATCACATGACAGGATCTTTGCCACAAAATACCAACCTGCAACCTGCTGTTACCAGGACTAGAAGACAATGGGCAAAAGGTCCATTGTAAGTGGTGTGCCATGGATTTCTGAAGAACAGCAGTCAAGTAATGCATACAATATGAAAAGGAACCCTTGAGTACAAACAAAAAACAAACCATTTGATGACTACTCAATGGGAACAAGTGATAGGTGACTTGTGCTACTTTTTAATTTTCCATAATTGAGGTGTGGGTAGTGGTGAAAGTAGATTGAAACAGAAAGGGGAAAGCTCACTGCACTACAAAAGGGGGAGACATGGGGAGCACTGCTTAGCCAAGCCAGGGAGGAGTGAGTGAGCTCCTCTCTGCTTTTATTTCAGCCTCTGGACATGGAGAAATCATGACACCGGAGCACAGGAATTGTCAAACTGGATCAGACCCGAGGATCATCTAGCCCAGTGTCCAGTCTCTGACAATGGCCAGAATCAGATGTTTCAGAGGAAGGTGCAGGAACAGCAGGCAGATGAGGGATAATCTGCCTCCATATTATGTCTCATCCAGATCTCTAATAGTTAGAGATTGGCTTAAACCCTGAAGCATGAAGTTTAATATCCCTTCCAAAATTTTCATAATCATTAATTACAACTCTGGATATTCTTGATAGCCATATAAATATCCAATTACTTTTGAGCCTGAAGGCCCAGGATTTGATAAAGAATGGAAGATTTTTTTTTTTAACCAAACTACAAAAGATCTCATGAGAGGTTTCTCAAACAATATTCAGTGAACATAAGTGTAGCTTTGATGCTATTTCAACTAGCCAATTAAAATAAAAAACCACCTTGTAAAATAGTTAAAATGTTGAGAAAGCTAATGACGGCGGAATAATAGGTAGGATTGTAAAACAAGTCAAGCAGTGAGTTGCATCACTTGGTGTACATCCTCTGTGCCCCAAGGAATATGAGGAAAACAATCATAATTCCATTTTGAAAAACAGGAGTGCAACAAGAAAAGTTTCACAAATGTAAAGGGATTGACTTCAACTGAGTAATGCCAATTTACACTAGCTGAAGATCTGGTCAATAATGTTTAATAAGCAGTCAAGTACAGATAGCACTTTAGATTAATTGAATGAGCACTCACCTGACTGAGTTTGCTCAGGTTTCTGAAAACATGTAGTTCACACTGCGCATGTTCATGGCTTAATACAAGCATTAGCTCAGTTGCTTCCTGCTAAAATCACATTAACATATCATTTGCAGAGTCAGAAATATACATGTACAGGGGTGCTGGAACAGAGAGAGAGAGAGAGAGAGAGAGAGAGTGTGTGTGTGTGTGAAATTGGAACCAAACCGTAAACCCTGTACATGATCTAAACCACTTCAAGCCAGCGGGTGCTGATGCACCCATCATCTACGTATATCACAGGCAGATTTACCGCGAAACATACCGTGCCTTGGCATGGGGTCCCCCAACGACAGGGGTCCCCAGGACCGGGCACTCAGGCAGCCCGCTCCGCGGGGGAGGGACTCCAGGGGCAGAAGCTGTGGGGAGGGGCACAAGAGCAGGAAGGGAGGCTCACCTGCAGCCTCGGGGGAGCAGGCGGGAGGTAGAGGTGGAAGTGAGCATTGCGAATGCAGGCCATAGGATTCAGGAGGAGCACAGGGCGGCCATGCAGCCGGTGGCCAGAGTGAAGCGGCGCTTTGAATGGGAAACTGCCGCTTCTCTCCAGCCGCAGGCTGCGTGGCTGCCCCCTGCTCGTCCTGAGTCATCCGGCCCGCGTTTGCGTCGCTCCCTGGTGAGCGGCGGCTGAGCACAGCCCACGGGAGGGCAGCAGGGGGGATGGAGCTAGCCGCCGGAACCAGCAGAGCCCGCAAGTGGGGGGTCCGGCTGGGAGAGGTGAGCAGAGATGAGCGCACGGAGGCAGCAGAGTGCTCAGGTGGCCACCGATGGAACCGTGCCCCCCCTGCCGTGTTCAGCCCATGCAGGTCTCTGCCCGTTCCTCTGAGCCAGCCAGTGCGGGGCCACATCAAATTCTGAAAAACCACGTGCGAAAAACGGAAGCAGAATCCTTAGCAGAAAAGTTTGAAAAGTACGATATTGCTTTTGTGGAACCCTTTACTTCAAAGAATTAATGCCATCAGCAAATTGCTGCAAAAGGTTGATACACATTTATTGAATGCTGCACAATTGTTAGCCTCACTTACAAGTTTTGTCATGGAAGTTCGAAATGACTATACCTCGGTAGAAGCAGAGGCACTAACATTAACAGAAAATATAGGTTCCTCTGATATATCTGATGAGAAGCGATAAAAAAAACACGAAGTTATTTTTCGATGAAACTAGAGACAATGAAATCAATTTAAAAGGGCAAGAGAAGATCATCGCTGAGACAGTCAATATTATTTGTGACACAATAATAGTGCAATTGCAGAGTAGAGGTGAATCTCTAAAGAAAACTGTTGATTTATTTTGCGTGTTTTTTGAGAGAAGTATGAACGAAAATGCTAAAAGCCACTACAGTAAGAAATTAAGTCAATTTTATTGAGAGGACGTAGACATAAATCTTTTTGAAGATGAAGTGAAACATTTCATTCATTTTATCGAAAATGATGAGGTCTGTGCTTCGAGATCACTTGTTGATTTGAATAGACTTGTACGTGACAGTTTGCAACCAACCTTTCCAAATGTAGAAACCATTCTGAAAATATTTTTAATACCTGTCACAAATGCTTCTGGTGAATGTTCTTTTTCTGTATTGAAACGAGTTAAAAATTATTTGTGAAATACGATAAGTCAGGAACATTGACAAGTTCAGTAATATTGACAATTGAAAGTGCCTCTTTACCAAATATTACTTATGACTTAATTGATTATTTTGTAAAGAAAAAGTGTAGGAAAAAAGCTATCTGAATAAAAAAAAAATTTTCAAATTGAGTAAGTTTCTTCAGAGGAAGTTAACTTTATTTTTGCATTCATGGATCATCTATACTTTTTATTTTTACACATTTTTCCATCTAGACCAGAAGTTCTCAAACTGTGGCCCGAGAACTCCATTCAGGTGGACCGAGGAAAAAAGTTATTTTTTTTAATAAAGCGTTCTTATCCAAAGCACTTTACAATAGTTAGCTAATGGTACAAACAATATTTGGAAAGATCATTAAGTGGTCCGCCAAGACCCTCAGCACTTTTCAAGTGGTCTGTGAAAAAAATATTAGACCACAAAAACAATCGAGGTACTTCACTTTATTTTCATTTACTTCGTATTACTTATAATATAGGATGAAGAAGAAAAGAATGAAAGACAGGGGGCAGGGGAGATGAGAGAATGTTCTTTTTCTTGGCTGGGTACTGTGGGGGACACCAAAAATGAAGCTGAGCACATGGCCCCCATTAACTCTAAATCTGCCAGTGATGTACATGTAATTTGATGCCTATCCTTATCCTTCCATCACAATTTTAGCTACTTAATTCCTGTCTCAACTGTTTAAAATAATTTACCAGTTTATATGTTAACACTTTTCAAAGTAACTGGAGTCACTGGCATTCAAGACTGAAATAAACTATACCCCAAAGGTTTTCTCTGGTCACACCTGCTAACATGTCTCTCTCTAGCATGAGTATGTTGTGGTGGTAATATGATGCTTCCTGGGTTTGGAAACCTTGACAATGCTGATGTCTGCAATAATCCTGCAACTGGCAACTTTGGGGGATGCTGATATTTGGTAGGATTCTGCTGACACCAATACAAATTATTTTATTGTTCCTTGCTAATTGAGCTGTCACCTTTTCCTTTGGCATTAATAAGTATAGATCACCATAGTTTCAGCAGAATTATCACAGCCAAAACTAGCTTGGTGTCTTCTTTCCTCGCTAGCTCTCCAAGACAAGCTCAGGTATTTCAGGTCAAGTCACTGGCAGGGATCTGCCCACATCCCAGACTGTCAATTTGCTACTCTGTTGCAATAGTAAAGACTCTGGCTGTTTTCAAATGGTTATGCCGTTGTTCTTATTAAGGCAAGGTGACCTTGTACTTAACAATTAAGTTATTTTTTATTAACATCATATTGCGCTGTAAGCTGCAGCCTGCCACTTACTTTGTTCTATCCCTTGCAAAATGGTGGATGACCTTTGGCCTCTGCAGCCACACTCCAGATCTTTACAGAACAATAGCAGCTGCTCCACACAGTTCTGTTGTGTGCTGGTTCACCCTGAAAAGTTACATCAGCATAGCTACGTCTCTCAGGGGTGTGAAAAATCCACACCCGAGAGATGTAGTAAAGCCAACCTAACCCCTGGTGTAGACAGAAGAATTCTTCCATTGACCTAGCTGCCACCTCTTGAGGAGGAGGATTACCTACGCTGAGGGGAGCACCCCTCCCGGTGTTGTAGTGTCTATGCTGAAGAGTTACAACTGCGCCGCTGTAGCATTTAAAATATGGATTTAGCATCAGGTGCCAGACTGGAGAATGTCCGTCAATTAATTTTTTTCCTGTTTGCCTTTCTTCCAGTTGCTGTACAGTAAATCGGGGATTTGCTTCATTTTGAGTAACTTTTACGTTTTGTGAAAAATAAAGCCCTTGTTGGTCTGCCCATAAACATTTGTGCTGTAGAAGCCAGTCACATTATTTGTAAACTTCTAAAATCTAACACAGCCGGATACAAATCTGTATTGTCAAGTTTAGCTTTCTCTGCAAAGATTTTTCACTGCTAGAATAACTCAGACATTCCATTATGTTCTGTGCATAGACAAGATTGGAACTAGGCCCCTGATCTTGCCTTTGCATGATGGGCCTCGTTCTGGAAACCTTTACTCATCCAACTACTGTATTCTTGGGAGAGTAGTCTCACTGGCTTCAAGAATGAGAGCTTCATGCATAGCTCTTGTGCTCATTGTATGGTTAACATCTGTACTTAATACTGGTCTCTTTTACAGAGTTGCCAGAAATAACGAACGCTTATTAAATTAGGATCTAAAACTGTAAATGTAGTAATAAGCACAGCAGCAGTCAAATCATACGGAAATCCCTTCATGTTTTAGTCAACGTGACTTTGAGACTCTCTGAGATTTCCTCTGGTTTTACAAAACTGAGTTTGAGAGGGAAGCATCGTAGAGATCCTTCTGACTCTAATAAGCCTGGTTAATGAAAATGAGCTTGCCGAACAAACTATGGGGAAATCAATGGGATTGCTTGTGTGAGTAAAGATTTGCAGTACCAGTTATATCCGCAGTAACTATTTCCTCGACATCCTCAAAAAACTGTATGGATTAAGCATCACAGCTAAGAATATTTACACAGCAGCAAGATAGCTGATGCCTGTTTCTTAGAATTTCAGTGGTGAATCCATTTTAAGTTAGGGTTTGTTTTGCAAATAAGTTTCTCTACTATCTAATGAGAACACTTTAAAGAGTTAAACTACAGTGTCAGCTTTTGATCTCACATTGGTTTAAATCCAGAGTAGCTCCATGGAGTTACACTAGTAAGTCTGGAGGAGGGTAAGTGAGATCATAATTTGCTCCCCTAGCTGTAAGAGACATTTTCTGAATGTTTATTAAGTGGTATGCAAATGAACATTTGGTTTAAGGCACATTGGGTAAAATTTTCAAAAGCATCAAGGGTCTAGATCCACAGCAGTACTTTGGGATTGCTCCACTCACCACTGCAATGCCTCACCCCTAAGTGTCCTGCTGCCTGGGCTAGGCACCCAGGCTCCTCCGACAATGCATGGGGACAGCTGGGCAAATAAGAAAGGGATCCTTAGAGACCTGCATGATGAGTGGGTGGCTGCCTAAACCAGCCAGGAGTGAAATGCAGAGGAAAGAGGAGGGGCTTTGAGGCAAGGAACTTAGGCACCAAAGTGGCTGACCTGGTGCCTGAGATAGACACCGTCCTCCGCTCAGGATCCTCAGCTGTGAAACCCTTCCTGGAGTTAGGGGCCTAAGCCAGGTCAGTCACTAAGGTAGCACATGCCCAGTTTTCCCATCCCATTCATAAAAAAAGAGGCAGATTCACTCCAGAAGATCCCAGGGCACTCACCTGGGATGAGAAATTCAAATCTCTACTCTGCCTCCCTGCAAGGGAATTTCATTTGGGCAATGGGATTGCTCACAGTGCAGAGGTTCAGGGCTTGTCTGCAGAATCTCAGAAGGATCCCGTTAAAGGCAGAAGCCAGCATCATAGGAACAAGCATAGGAAAACCACTGAAGCACAGGATTCCTCTTGTGCGTGAGGTATAGTACAATATGCAGACGGGAAAGACGCTGGCAAAATGACAGCTGGATGAGCTGAAGATGGCAGCAAAATGGCCATTTTTGTGGATAAAATCAACATAAATAGATTTTTTTTAAAAAAGTGTACTATAGAGCCTCTTGAGTGAGCACATGTCTGCATTATACATATTGCCCTGACTGTACCCTGAATTTCAGCACCACTACTGGCTAGCACTTACACAGCACTTTTCATCTGTAGATCTCAAAGCGCTTTACAAAAGGAAAAAAACGGAGGCACAGAGAAGTGAAGTAATCTGCCCAAAGACACCCAGCAGACAAGTGCCAGAGGTGGGAGTAAACCCCGGTCTCAGGTCCAGTCCAATGCACTACTCACTGGCCAAACTGCCTCCCAGCCTAGAACTACTGTAGTCAGTTCCCATTAAAGTAAAAATCCCAACTAAACTAAAACCTCAGACTCTGGTGAAGTTCAGAGATGGATATGAATTGTGAGGCTTGCACCCATTTTTAAACATTGGGTCAGATAAGCTTCCATATATTGAGATGTTTATAGGAGTATTAGAACTGCAACTCTGGGAAATGTTCCCAAAAAAAGCTCAAAAACAATTAAGCAAAAGTCAACTGGTTTCATATTTTGCTGGAATCTCAACAAAACTCAGACCATGTTCACTTTAAGATTTGCTGAGATTTGACACTCTTTCAAGTGCTTCTGAGTCCAAATGAGATCATCTCTGGGTTGATTTCTGGTTTTGGAGTGAAATCAGGCAAGAGACAGATTTGCATAGTTTTGTCACAAAACCAGGTGAAAAGCAATGGATTTGACTGAGTGGTTTCTCTTTAAGATTTTGCATTCATCTGAACCCAAGCCGAAAGTGAAATTTTGGAGTTGCATGAAACCCTGTGAATAGAGACCACTGAATTTTGCAAGCTCTCAGTCTAAACACACGATGAAAATACAGTGCTGTCCTCGGTGTATTTCAAGTACTGCCAACTGAGCTGTTCAAAAAAATATTTTTATATGTGTGTAAAATTCCAGCCCCTTCCCAAAGCGAAGATGCAGGCTGGTTCTTGTCTTATTTGAACTAGTTCACGCTATCCCAAATCAGAGAGAGTTTCCTTACTAAAATATACAGTGAAACAGTGTCTCACAAAAGGATCTCTCAGAGGCACTCTGATATAGTAATATATTGCAATAATCTTACTGGGTGCCTGCACATACAATAAACTAAGGAGAGCCAAATCCTGAGGCATCGGTGTCGATCATTTTTTACTACCATCTCTCGCACATGCACAAGGTAGTAAATGATGCACTCCAAGAACGATTAGATTGAGTGAGATATTCACACCACTCAGCTTAGGCCAATTTAATAAGCACACATTCATAGCAATAAATAATGGGTTCCCCTTAGGGCTTTATGCTCCCACTTCTGCCATGAAGGTAACAGGGTAAGAAGGCCACAAAGCCCTTAAAAAAAAAAAGGGGGAGGGAGAAGCCCATCTCCTGCTTCCAGGAATTTCTGGAAGCCCCTCCATATCCGCTCTATGAGTTTTCAGTATCCCACCCTCAAATTGGTTGGCCATAACTTAAGCCCACAGGACATATCTTCTGCACCTGGCCCCCAGCAGACGCACTGGTGAGTAGATAAGTAGATTCTTCAAAACTTCTCTCCCACTCTGTTGAAGCTACTACAGCCCAGTGACTACAGTAGACTCTGCAGCTCCTTATGAACCCTCATGAGAGCAAGTGAGAATAAGAGGATCCATGCAGCAGCAGATCACTTGTTCCGGCCCCTCCTGAAATTAATTCCCATCCGTTTCTCCCCTCTCCCACTGGCATGTTTCTGTGGTGGAGCCCTCTGGCAAGTTGTGCACCGTAGGGAGGGAGGGGATACCCATTGCATGGTGCCCTGAAGGCCTGCCTGCCCTTGTGCAGCAAAACAGCACTGGTTCTCTGCCAAGGGAGCCACTAGAGGTGGCAGGAGCAGATTTTGCCCCTCAGTGCAGGCAGAGGAAGAAGAGTGAACAAAATAGCCATAACACCTATACCCACCACAGAACAGCTTCGCCAATATGTGAATTTTGGTTTCCTATCAAATCATCACTCTGTCCAATCATCTGTTCCAGCCATTCATCAGCTCATTCCAATAATCTGTTCACATAAGCAAAGCCTGTTTTGAACCTTCCCTGCCCTCTACTATGGCAGTCCAATGCCCAATAAAAGGTAGCTTCCCTATGGAGTGCAGAGTACAGTGCTGGAGCGAGAAAATTAGAGTCTAGAAGCCTCAATGTAATGTCCTCCCCTTTCTGTGCGTCAAAGAATAATGCTCAGAATAATTACTACAATAGGGATGTTAAAATGTTAACTTGTACAGTAGTCTATGGCGCATGTAGTTTTGATTGACATTTTGGCTAGAAAGTGAATCTTACTTAGCAATCTGTTTGTGGAATTAAAGTACTAATAAAGGCAGTTTGATAAAGTGATGTCTCCCTGTTTGAAAATGAGCCAAAGGAAACCAAAGTTCTTATGACTTTTCTCCTGCAACTACAAAATGATATTTAGATAGATAAGATTTCATGGTTCTCAGTGTGGGTGGATTTCAATCGTTAGCACTAAAAGCTAAATATAATGATTAGGAAGTCTTCATCGAATATAAGCTGTGTAATAGTCCTCAGTTAGAAACACATGCTGCCTTCAAGATCTGCAATATACTGGATGCTCCATCTCCTTATGTTGATCTGCCCTTCTATCACCACTATCATTGAAGTATACGAGTTACTCAGACATTAATGAATATATCCAGATGGGGGAAGGGAAGTATCATCATTTCACAGATGGGGAACTCAGGTACAGAGAAGCTAAGTGACTTGCCCAATGTCAGAGAGGAAATATGTCGATGAACTAGGAATTGAACCCAAGATTTCAGAGTCTTAGTCTTGTACTGTAACCACAAGTTATGGCTGCTAGTCACTTTAACCAAAATTTTCACAGGTGGCCACTATTTCTGCATTCCTAGTTTTTGGGGGTGTTCAACTTGAGTCACCTGGAGCATGAATTTTAGAAGTACTGAACACTCAACTGCAGAAGAAGTCAAAAGGTGCTGAGGATGCTCAGTAGCTCTGGAAATAAGGCTATGTAGTCTAGAACAGGGATCTCAAACTCAAATCACCACGAGGGCCACATGAGAACTAGTAAATTGGCCCGAGGGCCACATCACTGAAACCTTTTCATACAACGATACAAAAGTATAGTCAAAAATGAAAAAAATGAAGAGTAATATAGTATTCTATTAAAAGTCAATGTATTAACTTTTTAAAAACTGTAATGCAAAGAGGGGTTTTATAAAATATAAACACTCAGCAATGTTTGGAGCTTGGCTGCCAGTGGAGTCGGCACCTATGGCGGACCGCAGGAAATAACTCTGCGGGCCACATGTGGCCCACGGGCCGCGTGTTTGAGACCCCTGGTCTAGAAGAAGGTGAATATGTCTAGGAGTCAGCAAGTCCTGTGTCCTAATCGAAGCCCTGCCAAAAATTCGCTGTGTGGCCTTGACCAGGTCACTTTGCCTTTCTTCTCAGTTTCCACATCTACAGAATGGGAAGAAATATCACAAATTTTCCTACCTCTCAGGAACACTGACACGATTAAGTAATGTCTGCTCAGTTCTGCATTAAAAAAAAACAAAAAACACAACCTAATCTGAAAATTCAGGCCCAGGAAGTCTCTAATTGCGCACCCAAAATTAGTGGAGACTTTTTTGAAAATACTGTCCTAAATTTCTCTGTGCCTCAGTTCCCTGCCTGTAAAAACTTTATAGGGTTGTTGTTATAACAAAAATGATAAATGCATTTGTTATGGTTTGTTATTTTTTCTATTGTGATAGTGCCAAGAAGTCCCAATCAAATGGGCAGGATACTAAGCACTGTACAGACATGTAATGAAAAGCCCTTACTTATGTGACAGGGTGCAACCTGGACTATGGGACCGCTGAGCTCTCTCTCCCACCAACCTGGGCTCTTCCTCGCACTGTGATGCTGTTGGCAAGCTACAAATCACTGGCAGGTACTGCATTTACACAGACATCCACAGGCAGGGACACACCCAACTGAGTTACATAAATGCTTCTTCCAGCCACTCATGAGCCAACAACTGAGAGGTTAATGTTCAACAGATTAAGACTTTCAAAATGATACCTCACAAGGCATACTTTGTACAAAAAATATCATAATTATATGACCATGGTGAATATGGTGGTTCCGGGGTGCTGCTTTGAGCTACAGAGAGCCACAACTTTCCTCCAAGTATAAAATGAAAGACAACAGGTGAAAGTAAACTGATGAGGGAACCCCAAGAGAACAGTAAGACTATTACAAATAGTACAACAAACAAACAGTGTTCACCAGCTGCTTAACCATTGTTGAGTTGTGTAGTTCTGCTTCATGGCATAGGCAAGTTTGAAGAAAGAGAATGTTGTGGCTTTGCTGATTTGAAGGTGCTCCCCACCCACACAAAAAGAGAGCAGCATGAGAGAAAGGTAACCACTGCCACCACCAAGTGATTTAAACAAGAACCAGGGAAAAGGACTACTTGGAGTTCCCCTTCCCCCCCAAATATCCTCTCAAGCCCTTACACCCCTTTTCCTGGGGAGGCTTGAGAATAATATCCTAACCAATTGATTACAAAGTAATTAAAGACCCACCCCCTGGGTCTTAGAACAACGGAAAAATCAGTCAGGTTCTTAAAAGAAGGATTTTATTAAAAAAGAAAGGTAAAAATCATCTCTGTAAAATCAGGATGGTAAATAACTTTACAACGTACTCAATTCAAAACTCAGAGGGTCCTCCCCTCTGGGCAAAACCTTAAAGTTAAAGTTTTAGTACAGAGAAACTCAAGCAAAACAAAAGAAAGCCTAAACAAAATGCCTGACTAACTTACTTGGTTGTAATATTGGAAATTTGGTTGAGGATGGGTTGGAGGAGATGGATTTTCTGCCTGGTCCCTCTCTTAGTCCCAAGAGAGAACACTGACCCAAAACAAAGAGCACAAACAAAACCTTCCCCTCTCCCAAGATTTGAAAGTATCTTCTTTCCTCATTGGTCCTCTTGGTTAGGTGCCAGCCAGGTTATTTGAGCTTCTTAACCCTTTACAGGTAAGGAGGAGTCTTAACCCCTTAGCTGTATGTTTATGACAAGCACATTAGAGATAATTAATAGAGCGAGGCTAAACCATGAAGGGTCTTAAAAGTGAAGACAAGCAGTTTGTGTTTGATGTGGGGGGGAAAGGCGAAGAGTGCAAAGATGTGGGTGGTGCTTGGTTGGTAAAGCTCAGATACCATAATGATGAGCACCATAGAAAAGCCTTAGGAAATTAAATCCTTATTCAGTGTAGGGTTTTTATGGCATATGGCCACACATTGAATGGAAGATAAAAAGAAATATTGAAGAACTGCCTTATTTCTTAAGCATTGTCCGTTTTGTGTGTTGAATAAGGTAGGGGTATTGTGAGAGAAAAATAATATGTGATCATGTAATTAAAGACTGTATCATAATGCACAAGGGGGCAAATTAAATTTTCACAGGCAACCTCTCACAAGCACCCCCTGGCCAAGTGCGTGTACCTGCACTCACTCCTGTAGTTTGTGGTGGGTCTTCAGTGAGTCGGTCTTCTGGCCAACTTAACACACAGTATGTGCAAAATACAAGTCAAACTTCTTCTGGGGTAAACAGTCCAGCAGGGGCCTATCCCAGTACCCCTTGACTGCAAAGTTTTTGTAGTCCTCCCCAGGCTCAGCTCTCAACCAGTTTAACAGTCCCCTCAACCCTGGTATGGGGCCACACCCCCAGGACTTCCTCCCTGCAGACTCTTTGCCCCCTCTGGGCCTTTCTGACCCCAGCTCTCCAGCCAGGCCACTGAAGAGTTCAGTTCCCATCCGGGGGGGTGGGGCGGCGGAGGAAAGAGGCAGGATGTATCAAAGTCCAATATAATCCAATATCACTGACGCTTTTGGGGGGTCTTCAATCCCCTTTCCTGGACCTGGTTCAGAGCTTAAGTTACTTCCCCAGTGGCTGGTTGTGGGGGACCCACGCCTGCCCACTACTCCAGGTCCCAACCCAGGGACTCTACGAATAGTAGTCACTCGCTGCGTCCCTTTGACTACGCACGATGCTACAACATTTCCCTGGGCCACTTCCCTGCAGCCCCTTCACCTTCTTCGCTCTTACCATAGAGCTTACAGTTGCTAAGTCCCTGCAGCCAGCCAAAAACTCTCTCTCTACTCCCTCAGCCCTGGGCTACACTGGGGAGGGAGGGGGTTCGACCTACGATACGCAACTTCAGCTATGTGAATAGCGTAGCTGAAGTTGGCGTATTGTAGATCGACTTACCTGGCCATAAGGATGGCGGCGAGTTGATTGCTGCCGCTCCCCCGTCGACTCCGCTTCTGCCTTTCATGGAGGTGGATTTCCGGAGTCGACGGGGAGCACGTTAAAGGATCGATTTATTGCGCCTAGACGAGAGGCGATAAATCGATCCCCGATAGATCGATTGCTACCCGCCGATCCGGCGGGTAGTGAAGACAAGCCCTCAGTCCCTGCCAGAAACTGCTCTGTCCAGGGTCCTGTAGCTTTTTCAACCAGCCAGGACCCCATCCACACATCTCCAGGCAGCAACTGGAGCTCCTCCAGCCTGCACTGCAGCTCCTCTTATATGAGCCTGCTGAGCTGGAATGGCTGCTCCCTGCAGCCTCTCCCTGACTGGCTGCATGAGACACAGCTACTCTAGGCCACTTGAGGGATTCACTTCTACTGCTCCTTATTGGGACAGGGTGTGGTAGGACCATGAAGCCTCCCGTAGGGGGTCACACTGGCATTTTCGAATTTCTGAGTGCTTGCTTTGCAATTTTAACAGTCTTTTAACAAAGGTTTTTTCATGCAATAATAGCCTGTTATCAGGTGATTAAAAATACCAGGCTATTGATCACTCTACTTCTCCTAGATCCTTGCTAGGCTGACTCTTCAAGAGCCAGGGGGAACCATCTCTGTGGCACTTCCCTCTCAACCAACAGCAAGTAAAAGTCATATTCCTCTGATTGAGCTAATCAGGTTTTGTTTATTTCTAAAGGATGGTGCCATTAGATAGAAGTTGTGGAAATAGAACCTGACATCATTCTCTATCATTATAATGATTGCCTTCACCCCTTTCCTCCTCAGAAAGGATTCTCCTAAGATGTCCTTGTTTTTGCCTCCACCCTTAAAGACATTAAAGCATTATTTACACATCCCCCAGTATCCTGGATTTCTCTGCGGTCTACATGCCTAAACTCTGCCACTGTTAGCAATAGTGTTGGTCCTACGCCCAAACAACAGAGAAGGGTTCTGCAACACACTCCGGTAAAACTTTACAAAAGAACAGCTCAGTTAAATCAAAACGTAAGGACAATGGGTGCAGATGGAACTTGAGACACAGAATTATCAAATCTGTAACTAGAGTAGGCACATGGAATGCAGGACTTTTTATAGTACGGGAATATTGGCACAGGTTCCAAGAGGGGAAAAAAAGATACCATCTGAACATAATTGGTGTCAATGAGCTAGATGGACAGGGAGTAGAAAAATGGGGTCTGATGGTGCTAAAATCTTATATGCAGGAGCAGGAACATATGAAAGAAGTATAGGAATTATATTGGATAACATCACAGCAAAGACCCTACTGGCTTGGGAGTCCGTGAACAACAGAACAGCCAGACTGGAAAAAAAACATGCAAAAAATATAATAATCCAAGTATTTGCATCAACAAATGCAGCTGATGATAGTAAAAAGGATATATTCCTTGTCCAGGTGCAGCAAGTATTGGATGACATGCCTAACTATGACATCAGGTTGATGATAGAGGACTTCAATGCACAAATTGGCAACAGCTCTCCTGGCTGAGAAGGAATCATGGGCACAGCAGTGGAAAGCATCCTAACTGATAGCAGCAAACAGCTGTTGAATCTGTGGTAAACACACTCTAAAGATAGGAGGCAGTCTCTTCCAGCATAAGAGAATTCACAAAATCACATAAGATTATGGACAATGAGACGGTCAACCAGATAGATCATGTGTGTATATCGAAGAGATGTGCATCTTCACAGGGAGGTGGGAGGGTTTGAGAGAGAAGCAGATGTTGGCTCTGATCATTATCTTGTAGTGTGGTCCCACTACAACTTAAACTCAAAAAAGATTACAAAAATGGACAAAAAGTGTTATAGCAATAGAGAAGTTCAAGGACAAAAGATACGCAGATCAGACTGCACTTAGCAACTATTTCAGTGTTGTACAGGGCAAGGCTGATGAAAGTCTGGAAGACAGATGTTGACTACTGTCTTCTTCCAGTTTCAAGACATCAGAGAAGGTAGTGGGCCTCCAAAGAGGTTGGAAGAAAGATGCATGGATTATATCTGGAACATGGATAGCAACCGACAAGCTGAAAATTATGAAGGAAAAAAAAAAAGGAATAGTGCAAGACACTGACAGAACTCAAAGGCAGATGCAAGATATAGCAAAAAAGACAAAGAAATGAAGAGAGGCAGGCAAGATAGAAATGCCTGGGTTCAGAAGGCGGCTGCAGAAGCAGGCGCACAGAGGGCGACATCAAGCAGCTGTATATAATAGTGAAAGATCGCTCACAAATAACCAGACTACCACATGGACAGATCTTAAAAACACATGAACAACAAGCCAGATGGACAGAACATTTCCACTCCATATTAAACCGTCCAGAATTGATGACCATGCACAGGTCTGAGAGAAATGCCAATGCTAATTTAGAAAAAGAAGAGGAACCAACAACACCTGATGAAATTAAAGAGTTATCAAAGGTCTCAAATAGGGGAAAGCTCCTGGGGTTGACAGTACTCAACTAAGAGGCAGGTGGTGGGTTAATTCTGATTGAGCAGCTAACCGATAAAGGAAGTTTAAGTGCCATAAGACTGGAAAGACTATTATCATGGCATTGCTAAAAAAGGCGACCTTACTCAGTGCATGGACTGGAGAGACATTGTACTGCTACCAATCCTGAGAAAAGTATCTGCTACTGTTATGCTGAATGGAATAAAAGCGGCAGTGGACAAAATATTACAAGAACAGCAGGCTGGATTCCATCCAGGCAGATCACTTTGTGAACCCATTCACTGTTTGGCAGATCATCAAAAAGTTACTGCTTGGCAAAAACTATCTTAATAAATTTTGACTTTAAGCAAATGTTCAATAGTGTCTGCAGAGACACCCTATGAAATATTGCCCGGAGCTATAGGACACCAGACAAGCTGATCAATATAATAGAGAGTTTATATGATGGAAGATCAGATTCAGGCCTGGGTGAGTGGTTTGATACTATGACTGGTGTTAGACAAGGGTGTGCGTTGTACTAATCCTCTTTGCATTATCAATAGACTGGTTGATGAAGTGGACAACAAAGACATCGTGGAGAGTGCAAAATGGTTAGTGAAGATGAGTTACATGACCTTGACTTTTACTAAGTAGGACATGGAATAGAATGATTGCCCTTACATCTAAGATAAAACAGCAAAAATTGTATTGAAAGTAAATGTAGAGAAATCCAACACTATAGAGGTAGGAAATTAGAGAACAGATGCAAAGATGAATGTGAAGGGAAAAGAAATTAAAAGGGTAGAAAAGTTCTGCTATCTGAACTACATGATCACATTTGAAAGCGGCTGCAATAAAGGATATTCATACAAGATTAGCAAAAAAAAAAAACTTTTGGAAGGATGAATAGCATCTGGTCAAACAGAGGTTTTCACACCAAATTAAAAGGTCAGATTATGTCATGTGACTGTAGCAAGCATGCTACTATATGGAGCAGAGATTTGGCTAATGATAGTGGCTTTAAAAAAAAGATTGGAGGTTGTCTGTCACAGATGGCTGAGGAAGACATTACACGTTTCATGGCATAACAACAAATGCAAGAGTAAGGAAGCTGACATAGCAGGACATCTTAACAAATATCAAAGAAAGAAGGCTCAGATGGTTCAGACATATATGCCATACGGAAGATGGGGGACATGCTAAGCATTGATTTGGGTGCCTGAATGAAGGAGAAGGCAAGGAAGGCCAAGAAAAATGTGGCAGAAGATAGTGACAGAGGAGGATACTGAATGTATCCTGGCATCACCTATGAAAAAATATCACAACTAACAGGCAACCATAATCAGTGGACAAACTGGACTGCCCAATGTGTCAACAGACAGGAGAAACTCAGATCCAGGATAAGGACTACATGAGTTGAGAGGTAAAAGCTTCCTGTAGTTCTTAAGACTTGTGAAAAATACATAATAAATACAACTGTCATTTTCAAGTGAGAACTGCTGTATAATGACAAACAGCTGCCACATTCCACCTCACGGGTGGCTACATTTCAGTGAAGAGGGTAGCAACTCTTGTATGAACAGTTTAAAAAACAAACCTCACTCTGCGTCATTTGTATGCATCCTTTTCAGTGTTAACCACATGCTAACAACTGAACTTTTAATTCAATCGGAAACATGTGGAGTTGGTTTCATTCTGGGAGTTGAAATTACAACCTGTGGATCATCATTATGCGGCCAAGCTATGTAAGGAGATGTTTGGCCAGGAGTATGGAAACCTAGGAGCTAACGGGTAAGGTATTTCTACAGGATGTCTTTGGAATTGTTGGTTCCATTCCATTGCCACACAGCTTGCTTGGTAGAAAATCAAAACCCGTTATATAGAATCTTGCCCTATTTTTTCCCCTATATGGGAGAGGAAGGGCAAGCTTGTAGTTAAGGTACTGGATTGGGACACAGGAGATTAAGATTCCCATCTCTGCCACAAACATCTTTTGTGATCTTGGGAAAGTCACTAAATCTCTCTGCACCTCTGCTCCTCATCTATCTAATGGAGGGAATAAATTATAATACATTTAGTTTCTCCAACCCTTTGTCTTATTGATTTAAATGGTGAACTCTTTAGAGCAGGGAGTGTCATTTGATAAGCATTTGTAAAAGTGCCTAGCACAGTATGATAGGTAGGTGCTACTGTAATACAAAATAACTAAACAATATCTGCAATTAGAAATGGTGAGTCTGGAAGTGATGAGTCAAGAATGTCTGAGCCCCCCCCCCCATTGCTTTTGAATTCAATGGTGAATATATTTTTTAAAAAGCAAACCTGCATACAATTTGGGCCTGATCCAAACCCCATTGAAATGAATGGAAGGACTCCCATTGTTTCCACTTGTCTTTGGATCGGGCCTTCTAAGTGTTTTAATTTCTCTCTTGCACAGTTGGAGGTTAATAAAAAATGCAAACTTCTTACACCTCTAATATTTCCTGTATCGGGAGAAGTCTTTTCATTGAGGTGTTCCCATTAACTCTTTATCAACAGGAGACAAATCCAGCAGCCAGACTCCTACTGGGTTAGGAAATACCACCTGGCAGTCTGCTATTGTTTATTACCCTCCCACCTGCCAACTACAGACCAATTAATCTTAGACAATTCTCTGGATGTAGCCCTAAGTATTAGAGGAAAGCCTTTTCTCCTGGTATAAGAAGCAAAGAATCTCTCTCCATAGTCTTTCCAAAGACCACCAGGAGGAATGCTGAGCTCAAGCTCTGGTTCACATGCTATGGCACGCAAGGGGCATGCCCTCCCAGTCGCCTCACACATATGCTGCTGGAGGCACATGCAGCTTGTGATCAAAGAAGAAGCAAATCAGTCAGCAAACCTCTGAGCCATCTTGTTCTGCATCTGCAAGATGGCTCTTGTTTGGAGCCCAAGGCCAGCACTGTTCTGTTTTTACCCACCCTCGAGCACTGCTCTACACCTTTCCTTGACATGAGTGAAAAATTCTTCCCTTTGAATTTTTGTGAGGTTTTTGTTGTGATGACACCATGTGTTTGTGGACTGGCTTTTTGTTGTTTGTTTGTTTTAACTAAAACAAGGGGGAGGGAATAGTTTTTACTCGGAAAGCAGCATGTGCCTACATACAAAAGTTATTTTCTCTCTCTCTCTCTCTCTCGTGTGCAAATATTTGTTTGAATAGACTTCTCGTTTCCCCCCAGCAGACACACTTTTAGTCTCAATTCTAAGAAATTCAAGGAAGGTCGGTTCTGATTTGTGCCTTCTGTAGGCTGAATTAACAAGGCTGGCTTATTGCTTTGTAAAGAATAATTCTTGGTGACAGAGTATTTTCAAATAGAAGTTAATTTCTATCCAGTTTGCAGTCTCTTTCATTAAAGGGCTGCACACAAATCTGCTCATCCTGGTTCCAAACAAAGATGTTTACTGGTACATTCCAAACATACACTCCCTTTCCCTACCCCTACCTCCTGGTAAATGGGGAGAAAGGGAGAGACTCCTTAAATCAAGGACTTTCTGAGTAGAGCTGGTTGAAAATTTTCAGCTGGACACTTCTTCAGAAAAATGCTGACTTGGTAGAATTGAAGCCTTCTGTAGGAACGTGTCAATTCTGTCAAAACTTTCAATAGTTTTGAGGCAGCCAGCCAACCTGGGCTCCCCCACTAGCTGCCTCATAGAAATGTAGGTCTAAAATGGACCTCGGTAGGTCATCTAGTCCAGTTCCCTGCACTAAGGCAGGGCTAAATATTATCTAGACCATCCCTGACAGGTGTTTGTCTAACCCCTTCTTAAAAACCTCCAATGATGCTGACTCCACAACTTCCCTAGGCAATTTGTTCCAGTACTTAACTACCCTGACAGTTACGTTTTTCCTAATGTCTAACCTAAATTTCCCTTGCTGCAATTTAAGCCCATTATTTCTTGTCCTGTCCCAGTTAAGGAGTTGTTAAGTTCTTGTCCTGTCCCAGTTGTTAAGGAGAACAATTTATTGCCTCTCTCTTTACATAGGCTACCTGACTCCCTGAGCAGTCAGCTCCTTGGAAAAATTGGGCAACATGGGGAGGCAGCTTCTCAGGGAGCCCCTTCCCCAACTCCTCAGGGAGTGGGCAAACCCCTGGAGGCAGCTGCTCATGCATCCTTGAGCAAGCCCAAAAGTTCTGTTTTCATTCCTCTGAAACAAAATTTTTCAGAAATTTTCCACCCACCAAAAGTTCATAATTTTTGAATTTTCATCCCGATTTAGGACAAAGTCTGTAAAATGACTAATTCTCCATCAGAAATAATGCACAAAACTGATGAGGAAATACACATTTTCTTCGAGACATGTTCCATCACTGTACAAACACAGATATAAGGCTGCATTCCTAAATACACTGGGGGTGAGGGGGAATAGTTCTAACATGCCTTGCTTTCCGTAGCATTGTCTGAGTGTATACATGTAGCTATTAGGGCTTCATAATTCAAGCCTTTAAAGTGAGGGGTCAAGCTGAGATAGAGTGAAACACCTTTGTGTTAAGGGGGTTTGATAGCCTGAAGCTTGAGCATTACAAAAGGCGTTTAACGCAATCTCAGACTGACCTCTTCCTTTAACCACTAAACAAACAAACACTTGTCTCAAAGGGTCCTGTGGCACCTTATAGACTAACAGAGGTATTGGAGCATAAGCTTTCGTGGGTGAATACCCACTTCGTCGGATGCAACCAGTGGAAATGTCCAGGGGCAGGTGTAAATATGCAGGGAAGAGTCAGGCTAGAGATAACGAGGTTAGTTCAATCAGGGAGGGTGAGGCCTCTTTTAGCAGTTGAGGTGTGAACACCAAGGGAAGAGAAACTGCTTTTGTAGTTGGCTAGCCATTCATAGTCTTTGTTTAGTCCTGAGCTGATGGTGTCAAATTTGCAAATGAACTGAAGCTCTACAGTTTCTCTTTGGAGTCTGGTCCTGAAGTTTTTTTTTTGCTGCAGGATGGCTACCTTTAAAAGACTTCTATAGATCCAGACTAACACAGCTACCCCTCTGATACCTGAAACACTTGTCTGTATACAGATTTTGCACTGACTGTACTTAAAATGTGATTAAGTGGATTTATTTAAACTGGTGCAAATAACCAGTTTACTTTACATTGGTTGAAACTTGGTTTATATTGGTATGGCTTGAACATGCAATGCAAGCTAAACTGATACAAGCCAGGTTTAAATTGATGGAAGTGTCCACACAAAGTTGTACTGGTTTAATTAAATCAGTTTTAAAAATTCATGTTTAAAGTGGAGCTACTTTCCATGTAACCAGGCCTAGGAGTCAAGTGTCCTGTCGGTGTCCCCCCTCCCCTCACTCCTAAAGCAGGGAAGGTGTGGCTATAACAAGTGGTGGTGTTTAACAATATTCTGTAATGTTGGCTGAATGAGCCTGCTGACAGCCTTTAGTGCCTGTTGCGATGATACACAGTTCCAGGTTAAGATGCACTGTAATGCACCTACATTTGTGTTAATGAAAAGACAGCAAGTTTCTTAAGGATATACTAACAAGCTGCTGGGAAGGAACTCGCCACTGTTAAAAACCCGAGTAGTAAATTTAGTCAATCACACCAACTCTGATAACTCTCTGCAACGGAAACATAGCCACTGGAATTTAAAAATCAAGTGAGGCCAAACGTTCTTTGGGATTTTTCAGCCACCTCTAGGGAAGACTAAGATTCACATTTCCTGTTATAGGATGGCCACATTTTTTCTGCATAAAAACCCCAAATGCAAGCATCAGTGAAAAGAAGGATATGGGGTTTATTTTGTAAGACAGAGAGAAATGCAGATCTAAAAATACAGGGAAATTTTAAGTAAGCAACACTTGTGAGCCAGAACTCTAACAGGGACATATTGTTAACTGCAGAGATTATAGAAAAAAATGTATGTTCCAAAATAGGAAAAGCAGCTATTTAATTACTTCACTGACTTGTCTTCAGGCAAAAGCATTTACTAAGTAAATAAAATATTTCAGTGTAGAGCTAGGATTTCTTATGGCTCTTGCTTTGGTCAGGTTGACAAATAAAACTAGCACAAACCTCAAAACCTGGGAGGCAAACAGTTATCTCATTAAAGCACACCATATTAACTTGCAGCCATCAACCCTGCTGCATGCTGTGCTATGAATAAATTAAATGTGAATTCAGAAGCATTCTGGCTGGCTGTGTCTGACAAGCAATAGAACTGTACAAACTTCACCAATCATTTCAGCTTGTGTAACAGAGTCACAGGGAAGACAGAAGGGAGGCAAAAGGAACAGAGTTCATTTCTCTCCTCGGGCACTGGTACAGCTGTAACTCAAAACACGTGAAACGGCTTTGTATTAATATGATGTTGAACATACAAAACTGAACTGATCTCTGGTACGATAACCAATAATAAAACAAATATTTCAGTGAATTACCATGATCAGTGTCTTTTTCTGGTTGAATGTAACAGCAACTATCAATGCCCACTTCAGAGGAAATGTGATTTGGACATGAAATGTACTAAATCTGGCACTGTAACAGCTTAGGCAGGCAGCAGAATCAGATCATACACTGTGCCAGCCACGGGATGATGGATTTGTCCATCATCTTAAATTCATTGGGTCAGATTCTCATCTTCACCAAGCCCCTTTACTCCACCCTGACATTAAGGAGGCTTTAAAGTGGGCATAAATTATATTTTGCCTACTTGAATCGAAATTACTTTCCAACAAGCATAAGGCCCATTCTTGGTGTACAGCAGATACACTACCTGAGCGGAGTAAAGGGCTTAGTGTAAATGACAATCAGGTTTTGGCTCCAGTTCATCATCTGATACACAGGCATAACTCCTACTGATGTCAATAGGTGTGAATGGCACCCACTTATGTCAACAGAAGTTGCACCTGGGGGCAGAACTAGTCCCTTAGTGTTATATATGAAAACATTTCTGAATACATACATATACTCTCGAATTTGTGAATTTCAGTTGGGTTAAATCCAGTTTAACAGGCTAGCTTCTCTTTCCTTCATCATAATAAAAACAAGAATGAGCAGCAGGCAAGTGTGACAGCCACCATCTTGGTGAACACATGGGATTGAACTGGAAACCTCCAAAGCTAAAAGCACAAATCAGCTTGAACTAAAGGGGGTTACACAAGGATAATATTGTTCCAATGCACTCATGATTAATATAAGAAATACAATATCAATGGAGTAATGCCAAGACTGACAAGTTCACAGGAAACAGTTCTTGTTGGCCCTCTGGCCAGTTTGGTACAATGGCAGCAGCATTATGGAAAGATAGTCAAGGAATAAATAAGAATTAAAATGTAAAAAGAGAAGACAGTTTAAAAAAAGAGGTATAATTATGCCTAGAACTACACAAAGCCCTTTTCTTTCAATAAATCTAGTGTGTTGGCCTCTGGCAAAATAAGATTCCATGGCATTATATTTATTTCAATGTGCAGGCACATTAAGTCACATGCTGTCAGGAGGTTTCTGGGATAAAATCATGCTGAATTCTAATTAGCAAGTTTAAATGGATGGGAAATTAAAAATTAACCTTTTATTCATCAATATTTTAAAGCCATATTAGGCTCCATTCAGTAGAGAATGCCCTAAGGAGGCACACAAAGCTGTCTTACAGAACAACTGAAGGGAAACCAGGATGGATAAGACGCATCCACTTTAATGTGAAGGAAGTACTGTAGCACACAGCTAAACTCAGGCCCATTGTTTAAATGGTTCCAAAATTAGAGCTATTCTGCACCTGTATTCCACAGCTAGAGAACTCCATTTGCCTACTTGCCATGGGAAGCATTCCCAGTCAAGTAAGGGGCCCATTCATATCTCCAGAATGAAAGCTTTATTTCAAAAGCATTTAAGAGATTTCCAAAGCAGTATCAGAGGGAAATTAACAAAACTCTCATGCTGTGGACAGTTGTGAAACTATCCAGACCATATATTGTTGTTGGCGTCCGTTAGTCTCGAGAGACAATGGATATGCGCCAGCTGGAGTGTCCTCTCCAGGGCGCAAGCCAGGGCAGGGTGATATGGAGGAACAGCTGTTGCCCATGCAGCAGAACCCCCCTCTCCACGTAACTGATGGATCCAAGGGAAAGACAATGTCCATACAACTTGGCACCAGTGGCGTCGCAGGAGTTGCCGGAATGACGTTGAGGACAATGTCAGACCGCCATCGGGACTCCGATACCGGATTTGGTTTCAGGGTTGACTCCCTTAGCCTTTCCCATGAGTGGGTATTGCCACAAGGCAGCGGAGGTTTTAAATCAGAGTTTTCCTTCTCCTAGGTGGGCTGCCTTCCAAGACTGACGAGCCCCACCTACCTGAGACCATGTATATTTCAGAGTGATCTCACAAGAGGAAAGAAAAGTATCAACCCATCACTCCAGCTCTCTGCTATCTGCACTGGCTCTTAATTAGATCAGAGTCTAGGTCAAGATTTCTGTCCTGATACTCAAACCTCTCCAGGGGATTGTCCCTACTGAGATCACCTTTCCTTCCACAACTAGAACCTCCCAGAAGTCCTTCCATTCCACCAGAACACTAGAAAGAGGTTTATACATGCAGAAGACAGATTTTTCACAGGAGCTGGACATAGACTATGAAGTTTATGACTATATGAACTTATGAATTCCATTTTAATTTTTATGAACTCTGTATGGTTATACCCTTACTGAGGTATTTCACTATAGATTGACACCCTCTCTCTTGTGTTAAGAGGACGGGGTATGGTACTTGGTATCTGTCCTTGAATGGAAGAGATCTTAATGACCATCAACAATTGACTAATCTTGCCCTAGCAGGACAGTGGAGCCACTTGATAATGACTCATAACTATTGTAACAAACCCAGGAGGAGGCTTTCAGCCACAACCCATAGGAGGATCAGAGAATGGAAAAACCCCAGGGGAAGGACAGAAAGAGAGGCTATGTTTGAATCTACTGTTAAAAGGAGGATCTAATACAGTGGCCTACAGTGGAGCTCAGCGAGAGCTGTAATGGAGCTAACTCCTGCCTAAAATGAGAATGGCCATGGAACCAAGCACAAATCTTATTTCTTCTTTGCTTCATTAATTCCTTCAGACATAGCTTGATTTGTTTACAGGTTTGTCTGGAAAGTAAAAGAAAATAATTAAAATTTCTCTCTATTTTTAAATACTTGGAAGGTGTCTAGCTATTATGGTACTGGGCTTATACAAGTAACAAATATGGATGTCAGACTTCAATGCATATTTCAGAGTGAAAACAATGGGTTTGATTATGATACTGCATGCAGAGAGCCCTTAACACAGGGTTTACATGGTGCAGAGGGCCTTGCATGGACCCTCTACTACAATGGAATTGCACTTAGTAAGAGGAAAGGCTGTGTGTCACATTTGACCAACTAAGATGAATGGGTATGTTTACACACCAGGTCAAAAACATGCATTTCTGGCCACAGAAGATGATGTGTCTCTACACCGGCTGCAATTCATTAAGCTACACCCCCTGAGCAGCATGAGCACCAACACAGAAGTAACAGCTGCTCACCCATCACATACAAACATAACCCTCAGCCTTTGCTCTCTTTTCCCTTGCAACTAAAACTTAATTTTTCAGAAGACACAAAGTCTGAGAGACCAATTGCTTGGGAAGAGGAGGTTACTCACTTTGTTCAGTAACTATGGTTCTTCAATATATGCATCCCTATAGGTGCGCCACTTCAGTTAGTTCAGGTGCACATGCACCTCTCAAGCCTTTGATCCGAGGTTTTCCATTAGCAGTGCATAAGCATCAAGTTCCATTTGGCCTGTGCATGAGTGCTATACAACCTTGTGCCACACACATACCTCAGTGCTTTCTCTATCCAAATGTCCAACGAAGAACAGTTCAAAGCAGAGAGGAAGGAGAGTGGGTAGTGGAGCACCTAGAGAGGGGGCATATCTCAAAGATCCACAGTTACAGCACAAGATAAGTAACCTCTTCTTCTAGTAGTGTCCCTGTGGGTGTTCCACTTTAGGTGATTCCTGAGCAGTATCCCCACAGGGAGGAGGGACCTTCACAATTGAGTCTAAGGGTACGTCTATACTCACGCGTCCTGTCGGAGGCGCGGGATCGATCTTCTGGGTTCGATTTATCGCGTCTTGTCTAGACGCGATAAATCGAACCAGGAAGTGCTCCGCCGTCGACGCTGGTAATCCAGCTCGACGAACGGAGTAGGCGGAGTCGACGGGGGAGCCTGCGCGCCGCGTGTGGACCCCGGGTAAGTGCTTTTTCATTCGAACTCAGATAGTTCAATTTCAGCTACGTTATTCACGAATAATCTTAGTTCGAATTATGGGGTTAGTGTAGACCAGCCCTAAGACTGACGACAGTACAGCAGAACCAAGCACTACAATCAGCTCTGCCAGCGTGGACCAAGGCCTAGTGTTTAGAAAAAAAGTATACACTGAGGACCATGTAGCAGCTCTGCATATCTCAGACACTGGAATGTTCTTGACTAAAGCTATAGACGTTGCCTGTGATCTGGTAGAGTGTGCTAGAATCCTTTGGGGGAGGTAGAGCACCAGCTGCATTGTAGCGAGTAATGATACACTCAGATTTTGGACGCCTTGGACCTTTCTGCGATGGAGACAAACAGCGTAGGACAAAAATTTTGGGAAAGGCCAATGCACATTTCACATCTAAAGTATGAAAGGAGGTCTCATGCTGAGATTTGTGTGGTTTAGGAAAAATACTGATAGGTGAAGGGCCTGGTTAAGATGAAAATCGAATAGCACTTCAGATAAAAATTTAGGGTGAGGCCGTAAAAAGATTTGTTCTTGAAAAATACCATAAATGGAGGGTCTGCCCTTAAGGGCCCAATCTTCCCAGCCCTGCAAGCTGACATAATAGCTACTAGAAAGGTTACCGTCATAGATAAATGAAGCAAGGAGCACATTGCCATAGATTAAAATGGAGGTCCCATGGAGGCATCCAAGTACAAAGCGGAGATCCCAAAAAGTAGGAGGATCCTTAACCAGGTGGTAGAGGTTCCCTATATCCTTAATAAATCTTGAGGACATAGGGTGAGCAAAAAGATAGAAAACCCTTTTAGTGCAGGATGAAATGCTGCTACTGCGGCCAGACAAACCTTTATAGAGCTAGAGGATACCCCTGATTTCTTCAAGTCCAGCAGGTAAGCAAAGATGGCTGAAAGCAAAGAGGATTCTGCCACTCAACAGTGACAGTGACACCAGTGATTGAACCCTTTCTATTTCAGAAGGTAAGTCATTCAAGTAAGCTCCCTTCTAGTTTTAGTAATGCTTTTTGAGCAGGTAGATTCTAATACCGGGAACCATATAAAACCATGCTTGGAAGTGGAGGACCTGTAGGCCGGGGTGATGCATGAAACGTGTTCTGGGAGAGGCGATGAGGGATGGTCAGACGCTTAAATGCCAGGTGGACACACAGGTGAAGCAGGTAAGGATACAAAGTCTGTCTCAGCCAGGGCAGTACTATAAGGATAACCTTGATCTTGTCCTTTCTGATCTTGTTTATCACAGTTAATATTAGTGGTGTTGGAGGGAATGCATAAGAGAGACCCTTCGTCCAGGGAAGGGGAAAAAATATTCCCTAAAAAGAGTGGTGACCTAGGCCACTTCTTGAGCAGAGTAGGGGGGCACTTCTTGTTGCAGAATATGGCAAATAGGTTCATCTGTGGAAGTCCCCACCTTTTCAGTATCCCATGGAGAATTTGAGAGTTCAATTCCCATTCGTAGTCCTGGGAGAAATATCTGCTGTGTCATTCTGGACTCCTGGAAGGTAAATGATGGAGATCCAACTCTAGTGAGCTATACACCAGTTCCATAACTTTACAGCTTTGGCACCAAGGGAGAAGGATATTCCTCCTCTCTATTTGTTGATACAGAACACGAAAGCAACATTATCCATCGTGATCCTGAATGGACTTGCCCTTGATGAGGGATAGGACCTGAAAGCAGACATTCCTGACTGCCCTGAGTTCCAATGGGTTGATATGGAGACTGGTTTCCTGAGGTGCCTATCTGCCTTGAGTTGTGAGGGCACCATAACAGTGATGCATCTATTGTCACACACTCATTGTTCGAGCTGGGCCGATAAAAGGGACACACAAGCAGACATTGATGGAAAAAAATCAACTCAAACTAGGGAGTTTTAATCCACTTATCTGTTGCCCCTCACCACTCTAACAACACTTTAGACTTCTGTAAAAAGCTACAGAATGGGTCTTCTGTTCTAAGGCCTTATGCCAGAGGTCCCCAAACTGTGGGGCACCCCCCCCCAAGGGGGCACAAACATTCAGGGAGGTGCGACAGAGCCCGAGCCAAGCACCACCCAGCCCCGCTCTGCTCCGACCCTGCCCCCAGCCACAGCTCCCAGCCCCAACCCGCAGCTCCACACCCAGCCCTTGGCCTCCTTACCCATCTTCCTTCCCTCCCCCTCAGGGAGCTGCGGCCCCAATCCCTGCCCCGACAGGGGAGGGGCACAGACCGGGGTTGGGGGAGCACAACCCTGAAAAGTTTGGCAGCCACTACCTTATGCAGAGTATTCTTCCACCCTTGCCTCTGGAGGAGAGACCCTCAGTGCTCTACCCAGCTATTGGGGCTGAGTTTTAGAAAGAGGATTTGATCTACAGTGGCCTGCCTAAATTACTAGATCCCTAACAAAATTCGATCTGACCTTTTCCCCCTCCCTCTGATCAGAGCTCATCACTGGTTATCTTGAACATGTAATCATGGAAATAAGCGCAGATGGTAAGCCTGATATAGATGGTGCCATTCTAGAGGAGTTGTATGTCTTGGGCATTCCAGTCCTTCATAGATGGCATTGGGGGCCTGCTGGAGCCATGCGTCTCCAAAGTGCTCCAGGATCGCCTGGCCCCGCTGTATCAGAGGAAGAGCCCTTTGCTTCCACAGTACCAAGTTGAGCGGTTGAAGCCTCCGACACTGTAGACTCAGTGGGAGTTTGGGGCCTTTTGGGAGCTGGCTTCTTGTGGTGGGAGATAGAGCTCCAGTTCTTCACAGCTCTCCCTGAGTCCTCCCACTCTTAGGCAAGACATTGGACAAGGTTGAACGGGTGCCGAATCTGCCCAGAGATAGATGTATGGGGGGCGGGGGATGTGTGTGTGTGTGTGTCCTGACTGACTCTGAAGAAGGTCAAAGAGAGTGCTCCATCATTAAAACCCTCAATTTGGTCTCTCAACTCTTCTGTGCTCTAGATCAGTGATCTCCAAAGTTTTTGGATCGCGCACCCCCAGGGTGCCGCCGAAGGAGGAAGACGGGAAGATCTGCCGCAGGCGTGTCGCCAAAGAACAAAGGCGGGAAGACCTGACGCAGGTGTGCAGAACTGTTGCCAAAGAAAAACAACAGCGGAGTGCTGTCTGGCGGCGCTCCTCCTGCCGCGCACCCCCTGGGATCCTCTGGCGCATCCCACTTTGGAGACCACTGCTCCAGTAGCGTAGCCAGGGGGGAGCAGGGGGAGCGGCCGCTCCCCCTGTGAGGAGAAGCGGTGCTAAGGCGCCGCCCGAGGAAATTTAAAAGGTCCGCGGCTGCAAGAGCCGCGGGCCTTTTAAATCCCCGCCCAAGCCCCGCTGCTGGAGCCGGGCTCGGGCGCTTTAAAAGGCCGGCGGCTCCTGCTGCTGCGGGGAGTCGCAGGCTTTTTAAAGTGCCCTCCCCCGCCCCCGCCCTGCTGCCAGAGCCAGGCTCGGGCGGGGATTTAAAAGGCCCGGGGGCTCCGCAGTGGCTGGAACCCGGGGCCCTTTAAAGCGCCGCTGGGTGAGTACAGGGGGAGGGGGAGGCGCCTTTTTATAGTGCCGCTCCCCCTGTGCTCTAAACCTGGCTACGCCACTGCACTGCTCTAGATTTGAGAGCTAGGCAAAAAAAAGTTACACTTTGGGGAGATATGAAACTCTCACAAGTAACAGATACACTTACAGACAAGAGAGACAGCAGTTGAAGTCTGGCGAAAGGCCAGAAAGGTCAAATAAGTGCCCCAGGAAAAAAATTGGCGGGGGGAGGGGAAAGGAAAGGGAAAAAAACAAGCCTCCCACTAACTAACTAATTCTATACTAACAAAACAAAACAAAAAATACCCTTAGAACACGCTGAGGCACACTCAAGGTGGATATGCTAGAGCTCCGTCTCGGGCCAAGGCAGTAGAGAAGGAACTGAGGGAAGTTTGCCTGCACAGCTCTATATACTCTCGTTGTGCAGCACAAGTTTGTATAGAACACATGCACAGGTCAAACAGACACTGCTAATGAAAAATCTCCTATCAAGGGCTCGAAAGGCCCAAGCACACCTGAAATAACTGAAGTGGAGCACCCACAGGGACACTACTGAAAGAAGAATATAAACAGTTTGGTATATTGCTATATTAGGTATATTTCCTCTGAGAAAAAAGTTGTGTGGTGGGGTGGAAATATTTCCTTTAAAAGAGTAAAAATATTTATTACATATTAGTGTGCTTCTTACCTGCGCCTGGATCTCAGAGGTCCTAAATTTACAACAGGGTTCTTAGATTGCTATGGTAAATATTCCTTTTTTATTGAACAGCAAAGTAACCACCACCATAAAGTTCCTGAGCAGATATCACTTGGGCACATTCTTTTTAAAAAGTTCCCAAATGAGGCTATTTATCAGAGCAAGACATCACTTGCCTAATGGCCTACACATCACTTTATGGCACAATGGAGAATGAAACCTGTGTTGGTAGAATAAGGGAATGGAGACTAAAAAAGAGGGAGAAAAAGGAGGCAATGACAACTAGTTTTGAATAGGACCATTCATTCTGAGTAAATGCTACAGAAGAGCCATGTAAACAGACGACATCTTTCTAGCAATTAAACCTTCTTCTTGTATTGACCATCTCTTCTGGCACTTGACTGGTCATACAGAAAATATATTCATTACAATCAGAATTACTGTATCACATCCATAGCTTGTGCAAATTATAAATTACATTCACTCCAGCTTCATCTTTCAGTATAACAGTTACCTGTAAGGGCAAAGCCAAGGGAAAGAACATTTGACAGCCACCATTGTCAACAGTGAGGCCATTAAACGATTGTAATATCCCTACTAAACAAGGCCATCAATAGAGTGACAGCACAGTGTCCTTCCCTATTGTCATCGGCAAGCAAACTTTTTTCATTATCCTCCAACGGTGATCCATGGTCCTGATAGGAAAGATTTGCCTTCACCTCAAAGGAAATAATGGTTGGCAAGGAAAGCCTCTATTCTTCCTACCGCTAATGCTGGTCCAAGAACTATTTCAGAGTATGGCCAGCTTCTTGCTGAAGGAGATCATTCATCCTGCCCTTGTTCTAAGGAATTTATTCTCTCATTGGGAGTGCTTGTAGGGGAAATGTACACTGATAACTCCTGCTACTGTTTATGTGGGTTTCATCCATTAATTTCCTGTACATTGTTATTAGAAGTATCATTAGGTGCCCATTCCTATGTTATTTGGATGCCCTCAAATGGAGGATTCAATCCCCAAAGTAACATTATATTTCACGGTTACTTTTTCAAGCAGTTGCTAAAAAATAATTAAACTGTCAAAATTCAGAGAGAGTTTAAAATAACCTGACTCTAGCACACACTGCAGTGCATGCTCTGTATGTCTGGGAATTGCAGGTAGAGCTATAGTGCAGTACAAGAGGCAGGTTCTCTTTCATCCCTCTGTCGCTTGAGAATTCACAGCAGGAGGATGTACAAGTTTGACTTGCTCGCCATAAGGATCTTTTCTGAACAAGAGATTTCAAAGAACGTTTTTTTTTAAATCCAAGTTGCTGGCAGACAGGATATTTGGGGGGCCAGAAAAGGACCCACAGATATGTCCTGACCATAAAATGCTACCAATACTTGCACTTAGAGTTGAGAAGGTATTATAAGTCTCTATTTTCAGGTGAATAAACACATTTTTGGGAGTGGAAAGGGGAGAAGTTATCCTTTCAGCTGATGTTTTTCCATGTTTATTCTCAGCTCAAAAAGGTGAAAGCTCCTACTATATGAGTTAGTGTATAAATCAGAGCTAAGCACATTGAATCCATCTGTACTTATTTCCATGATTACCTGTTCAAGTTAACCAGTGGTAAACTGCAATAAAAGAAAAGTTAGATTGCATTTTGCTAGGGACCTAGGCATAGGACAAAAGTAATTTAGGCAGGCCCCTGTGGATCAAAATCTTCTTTCCAAAACACAACCCCAGTAGCTGGACAGGACTTTGGGAGGGTCTCTCCAGGGGCAAGGGTGGAAGAATAGATACTATCCTTGATCTTAGCCATACATGAGGTCTTAGAACAGAAGATCCATCCTGCAGCTTCTACAGCAGTCTAAAGGGTTATCACAGTGGTGGTGGTAGGGAGTGAGGAGGACAGATAAGTGGATCCACCTAGTGACAATTCATTCCCTTCGGATGCCACCCCCAGCTTTCCCCCCAAAAGAGTGATGGTGTGCGGCTGTGCTGGGAGACCTCGCTGAACTGGGCTGCGGCCAGAAGAGGAGACAGGATTCTGGCTTGAGTTAGATAAATGGCAATCATCACACATAGAATCCTATCATGAGCTGCACACAAAACACCTTACAAACCTGAAACCAAGATCTGCCCAGATAAGCATGTACACCTCACATTTAAGGTTCTCAATTCAGCAGATCACTTAAGCACATACTTAACTTTGAAGTCAATGGATGTTAAGCATGTGCTTAAGTGCTCTGCTGAATCAAGATCGAAGAAAATGGGAATTCTAGTTGCTTATCAGAGAGCAAACCCTGACTCAAATTCCTGCCTAGCTTGAGAGAAATATCAATTGCTAAACACTAGTTCAACACAACAGGCATCAACAACACAGAGTCCTAATTGTAGACAGAGCTTAAGTATCTGGGCTAAAAATCTAATAATCAATCATTGATTAAAAAGTCATTACACAAGAGGGGCCTCCACACTATAAAAGCCCATGTCCTCAGAAGAGATGATCACAAGAGATACAAATAACTACAGGGCCAGATGTCTCTTCTGAGTGTGCAAGGTTTCCTAACGTAACTCCTAGTTGCATTAATGAGAATTACAGATACAGGGTATGATTCTCAAAAATGCTCAGCACTGCTCTAGCTCTGCTCCCGTTGACATCAAAGGTTAGACTCCCAATTAGAGCTGAATTGTGTGAATGCTGAGTGCTTTTGAAAATCCCACCTATGAATATCTACATGCTGATATGAAAATAGAGACTCGTGGCTCTGAAACCTGAACAAGAACCAGTAGAACCCCAGCATGGGGGTTTTACATTTACCATTTTAAATTACTCCAGAAAACCCTTGCACTACAATATTTGACCATCTGGAGGTAAGCACCTGACAAGCTTGAAGAATAAATGCAGATTATATCACTCATTTTCTTCCTGGGCATGTATTGACATTATTGCATATAGTAAACAGGGAATTAAAAGCATTCATACACACGCACACTCTATATCTTGTGCTGATTACTGTTAAGTAGCAGAAAGGTTTAATGCTTTAATGATGGAATCTATTTATTTACTTACATTTGCATTACAAGAAAGTGCAATTGTTTATATTTTCAGTCAGTATATGTAATATATTTCAAAAACTTTAAGTAATATAAATTCAACATTTTGGAATTAACAACATTCATCCTCATGAATATTTAAGATGCTTAAGTCATTCCTAAGTGTTTTGCCTGATGCTTAAAAATTGATAAATTTGATTGACACATTTACAGTTGGCTTCAAGGCTTCTGTATCTGATACAAGCTTGATTGATCAAGCTAGCAAAGTGAGTTCAGTGACACAGCCCTAACCACACACTTGTAGTTTTTTCCATTTGATGTAGTTTCAGTACATATTTTAGCCTGAATGGAGGATGTGGTGTCTGTTTGGCTCACCCTACTGTTTGGCGAATGATCTGATTGATAGATAGGGCGTTCTACTGCTGCCTTTTCTCCAGTGAGTAATCCTTACAGCAAGTATCTCTAAGTAGGCCCACTGGGACTATTTACATTAGCTCACACATTACTCATGGAAGGAAAGGTTGTTAAGATCATGTCCTTGAGCGGAACAATTATGTCATTACATCCAATACACCTTTTCGTCTTCTCTTATATTTTTAAATTAATACTTTTCTGTTTCAAGCCATTTCTACTCATTGAACTAGGATCATGGACTTACCTCTTTTCATACTTTTCTTGCTTCTATTTTCAAAATAAAATGTTCTGGCATTGAAATTTGAACCATGTAGCATACCTTGAGCACATAGCCAGTCTGATCAGTCATGGTCAGAAGGATTAGTTCTTGACATCAGTTTTCCTGAAATAGCACCTGAAAAGCAGTGAGGTCTGGAGGGGAGAGTGTGGTGGAGGGAATGAGAATGCATGGGGGAAATTACCAGATCACACTTTTTTTGTTGCAGATCCACAATAAGAGATATACACACCATTGCACCACAATCTTAGCAGGTTGATCTGGCAGTTACTGCCTAAAACATCCTGACACAAAAACTCTATTTAAAAATAATCAAAAGTAGTAAGTAATATTGATTTATATGCTAACCAGTAGCTACTAAAGATGGCAGGTAGCCGTCCCATCTGGCACCTTGTTAGTGGCTGGCAACGCCCTTCCAGAAGCTACATTTTCTGATTTTAAATCCATAGTTACATAAAGCAGGGATATGACCCCAGAAGTGATTTGATACATTCCAGGTGCCCTGCAAAAGGGGCCTACCCCAAATCTAGTCATTTTGAAATAAAAAATGTTAAATAACTTCATTTTAAAAAGAGCTGTGGTTGAAAAAAAAGTATTACAGTGGAGTCCAGTAATCTGCTTGCTCTTCCCAGTCCTCCAAAAGGTTACCCTTCCTTTACCAAATTCTACAACTTCTAGGACAATCCAAAGACAGGAAAACCTACAAGACACAGTCCCCTTCCTGGAGGAGTCTCATACAGCTGGAGGAAAAAGCTACTTCAAGCAAGCTTTAAACCTGGAGACTTATGAAATATAGTGGCTTGCCTGGGATTTAAACAGAATGGAATGTTGCCTTTATGATCTTAGTATGGGCTTCACTCAAAGCTCAATTAAGGCAATGGGACTCTTTCCAGTGGACTTTGGATCAGCCACTATTCATAGGAGTTTATGGCCAGAAATCAAACAATATCATCTAGTCTGACTTCTTCCATAACACATGCCATAGAATAATTTCACGCAGGAATTCCTGCATCAGACTACAACATCTGGTTGTGCTAAAGCATCTCTTTTACAAAAAGACGTCTAATCTTGATTTAAAGACTTCAAGTGATGGAGAACCCACCACTTCCCATAGTAAATTATTCTAATGGTTAATGAGCCTTGCTGTTAACAGCTTATACTTTATTTCCACTTTGACTATATATGTGACTGAAGTGACATTTATATTTCACTTCTCTGCTTCCCCCACATCATGCTGTGTTAGTTATCATCTTACTGGAACACCATCCTGATAAATACTGCTTATATTCTTTAATCAGATTCAGCAACACTTTTGCATTTTGTGAGGGGGGAACAGTTTTCCAGCAATTCTAGCAGTATTCTGAACCTACAGTACCTCTTTGATACCAAGTCTCTCACTTTTTGGTTTTGCTGTGCCAACTGACTATGTTTGGATTTCATTGTTTCGATATTTTAAAAATAAAGTTAAAGACTAAAAAAGGCAACAACTTAATACATGGAATAAATTGGAAAAGAAGTTAGAAAACTTCGTTCACTACAGCAAAGCAACTTTCAAAGAGTAACATTGGTAGAAACAGTGCTACAGCAAGCTTGTGGCTATCTTCAATCAGTGTTGCAGATCGATTACAATACACTGGTCAGCCACAAAGCCAAGGAATCATGGTCAAACACTTAGCGAATATTGGACCCTAAAAAATAAATGAAAAATGGAAAGAGAAAGAAGAGCATGCTGGCTCTGTCATTGCCAAGACAACCATGCCAACATTCTGCACTCAAGAACTGAGTTGGGGGGCAAAAAGTTATGTGATTCAAAAACACACACAGAACAGGGAACTACATGATGAACATGAAGATAAGACATGTATTGGAACACTGAATGTAAGAATGTACCATGCTGGAGCACTTGCAATAACAACACACGAGTTGAAAAGATGTAGGGGAAAATTGGTTGATGTAAAATGGAATGGGAAGGTAAAGAAGAATTCTACCCTGATGAAAAGAAGAGATTGACCCCAGGAAGAGAATATGGTGGACAGTAGGACAGAGTTGCATTGGTGCTATAGCCAAAGCGAAGCCAGACTCTTAGGCCATTTAACTTGATATCATCTTGTATGCTGAAGGTGAGATTCCAAATCAAATCCAGTGCACAAAGAAGAAATTGACTAATTTTATAATGACCTACAAAAAAAAATGCAAGCAGTTTCAAGACAAGACCAGTTATTGATGGACGTTTTTAAATGCGAAAGTAAGAACAGACTGAAATTCCTGGGCTGGACCATAGGCAGATTTTGATTACATGAAGAAAACTAAAGAGGAGAGAGGTAGAAATTTAGTAGCCTAAGCAACAACCTGACAATAAAACACACTGTTTCAACGAAAAAAGATTCAGAGGAAGCAGACATGGATATCACCTGATGGGCAAATGAAGAACATGATAGACTTTACTTGTGAATCACAGATGGAAATCAAGTGTGTTGTCATGCAGACCATTAGCAGCCAATATCAGATCATAAGTTAGCGCTGGCATCCATGAGGTTGAGGCTCAGAGCAACTGAGAAAATGTCAAGCACTAAGATCTATGACATGGACAAATTGAAAGAGCTAGAAATCAGGAACGAATACAAAGAAGCAATGCAGAAAAACCATCACAGCTCTGGTGGAAGAGGAAACAAACAGTGAAGAGACATGGAACAGTGTAAAAATATGGGATTACAACAGTGGCTCACCAAGTGTTGGGCTTCGAAGCCAAAATGAAGAAACCAAAGTGGATAATGGATGAAATGCTGCAGTTGAGTGATAAGCATAGGAAGCTGAAGAAGAATAAGGAGGACATAAGACTAAGGGTTGAGTACAATAGGCTGACCAGAGAGATAAAACAGAAAGTGAAGAGAGACAAAACTTAATAAGTGAACAATGCAAAGACAGAAGAATACATGAAGAGAAATGCGACATCGGGGTTGTATTGCAAGACAGAAGAACTGAGTGGGACATAGGAGTTGAAGATGTTGATGGTGAAAGACAAGTGCAGACAAGTAACTGAGGATGAATAAGCAAAGAATAAGCAATGGAAAGAATATTTTGAAGATCTGTAGAACATCAGTAGACGACACAGTCCTGGAGAAGCTTCCCAGCACAAACAAGGGAGAACAGATGCTGGAATTCTTTGAAGTAGTAGAAAAGATCCCAATAGAAAGTTTGAAAAAAAAGAAAAAAAGGCGCTGACAAGTGACAACATAACCACAGAGCTGCTGCGAGCAGGCAAGGAAATCATGGCTAAGGTGATGCATACGTTTATTTTCATAACTAGACATATGATGTTGCTATGTGCATTTTGCCATGATATTATTCATCAGCAAGTTATGAGTTTTTAAAACTTCACAAGGCATACCTTGTACAAACATTATTACACTGGTGTGTACGGTGTAAACACCAGAGTGTATTCTGTCATAGGTAGCATTTGGCAGAATGGGTTACAGCAACTCCTGACAACATATGGCATCTCTGAAAAACTGATCAAGCTGATAGAAAACTTCTTCAGGAGGAGTCAATGAGCATGGTAAGAGTAGACAAAAAGCTTCTGGATTGATTCAGGACAGCTGTAGGAGTGAGACTGGAAGCAGCAATGGCTGTAGCACAGAGATGAAATGGGAAAAATGTTATGTGGCAGGACAGTGCATAATCTTAGATTCACAGACAATATTGACTTCACAGCATCGACCAAGGAGAATTTACAGAGAACAACTGACAAGATAAACGAGGAAAGCAGAAAATTCGGATTGAAGATCAACAGGAATATGACAAAAAATTATGCAATTGTGAAACAAGAGGTAAAACTCCAACTCTGAAACAAAGAACTAGAAGAAGTGGAAAAATCTGAGGGCACATCTTCATGGCAATGTTTAACGTGGCTTATATAGTCACGGCACAGCGCTCTAAAAAAAACAGCAACAAAAAACCACCTTCACGAGGGGCATAGCTCCCAGCGCTGGTGTACTGTCTACAATGGCACATTACAGTGCTGAAACTTGAGCGCTCAGGGGTGTGTTTTTTCACACCCTGAGCAAGAAAGTTACAATGCTGTAAAGTGCCAGTGTAGACAAGCCCTGAGTACATTGGAGGACTAGTATCAAAGAATGGGAATTGTGAAGATGACATTAAAAAAAAAAGAATGAGACTAGCCACTACTGCATTCGGCAATTTTTGCAAGATCCGGAAGGCTAAAGACATTTAGATAAAAGCAAGAGTCAGCATAAGACCACTGTCATGCCAATACTGCTGTATGGATTGGAATGCTAGAGTATGAAGAAAAATGATGAACAAGAGATTTTGACTGAAAAAATGAACTGGCTGAGAGGAATACTGAGAGTTTCAAGACTGCAGAAAATAAGAAAATGACTAAGGCAAGAAATAATGCTGTTACAGAAGATTCAAGCAAAATAATTGTGATGGTTTGGACACGTGTAAAGAATGATCAAGGAAAAGATACCTTACGTGGCAATACAAACCAGCCAGCAAGGAACTAGAAAGAGGATGCGCTGGTGAAGAATGAAAAGAAAAAAATGTTTAAAAACAAACAAAGCTGAGAAACTGGTACGAGATAGAAAGTGGCGAAAACACACTTCATTCAGCCCCATTGTTGCTGTTGAGCTGACAGACAGGAACCAAAGAGAAAAATTTAGTATACATCATCCTGAATTAAGTCATGAACCTGGGAACATGTCACATGATAAACAACGTGCCATCACATGGTGCACAGAGGTTGACGTATAGGAAAGCAGCAGGGAATGCAGTTTCCCTTCTTCTCCTAAAAGCAGAAGGAAGTGCTCCCTTCTTTGCCTGGATTAGCTAAGCAGTTCCTCACCACATCTCCCCCTCCTCCCCCACCCCGCCCCATTCTGGCTGGTGCAATGGGAATTCCTTGTTTCTATCTACTTTAACCATGGATAGCACAAAGAGCATGATAATCTCCACTTGACCTGGAAGCACAGCAGCTACAAGAATAATAAAGGTCATATGTTCCACCATTGGCACTTTTGCAAGAGAAACACCAACCAGCCATGTCAGAACTGCCAGCACAGATCACCTTGGTAGATTTCCTGATTGATCTACCAACTCAAGATTACCTGTCCTTTTACTTTGTTGTTGCTTTAATAAACTGATTTCTAGTGTGACACATTATACAGTAATGTACTATTCTTATGCAGAGAGATTATTATAGCTGTGGAGTGCAGAATAGTAAGAATGATCCATTTTAGACCGAGCGTGCCATTGCCATGTATAGAAGTGTCAAATTTCCAACGAAAGGCATAATGTGTTTTAACAACTGTAGGGTGTGGAATATATTAGGGATTGTATGTCTGTGTAGGCAGTATGAATAGTATGAACAGAACAGCAAATACACTGGTAATGGTTGGAGTTTTTTTCCTTTCTTTACAGATTTTACAAAAGCTCAGGAAACTACAGTACCATCACTGCATCAGAGACCTCCAAAGGAGAAGAGGGTAATGGGATACTGTACAGTCATGACTTTTTGACATGCCTCATAGCATTTTCATGTACACTTTCAAGAATCGGTGTAAATTAAAATAGGATTTTTCTTTATGTAACCCTTCTGCCAGTCAGAGTCGGCAGCAACAAGGGCCGGGTTCCGTATCTAGGGGTTCCATTCCAATAACACAATGCAAAACCGGCTCGAGCCCCCACCCAGTGACCTGGGACAAACACATATCACCCGCCCTGGGCGCCTCTAAGAGGCAGTACTTCCCCTCTCGCAAGCACAGAGTCTGAGTGTAGAAAAAACCTTTTAATGACAGAGAGGAACAATGCGGCCTTTTGCTGGGGAAACACCACATCTAGGATTTGTAAACCAAACTGTGAGCAACGACCCACCCCAGCAAATTGGCCATGTCCTTTCCCTTTGGTTCTTGAGTCCAGCAACCCCAAAAATCACCCAAAGTCCCAAAAGTCCAACAACCCAAAAGTCCAGACCCAGAGTTCAAAAGTTCATCTGCAGTGTGTTACACCCCCTCCAGTCTGGGTAGAAATGGGGAGGGGAGAGGTCGTGGGGCTTCGCTCGGCTCTGCTCTGCCAGCCATCCCACGAGTCACTCCGCTCAGCCGTCCCGCAAGCCGCTCCGGCTGTCCCGCCAACTGCTCCGCTCCGTCAGCAGCTCCGCTCCGTCAGCCGGCCTGCAAGCTGCTCCAGCTGTCCTGCCAAATGCTCTGCTCCGTCAGCAGCTCTGCTCCACCAGCCGCTCAGCAATATATCTTCTGGCTCCCCCACTACTTAACACAGTGCTCAGTGATTTCAGCTCATAACAATTTCAGCTTTTTAGTGATTTCAGCTTGTAGTTAGGGGAGCCTTCGTGCTCACTTGCACACTTAGTCCAGAGTAATTCCAACTCAGCAGCCTGCAATTAGACTCCTAAGGAACTCAAAATTAGCTCTGATATTCCAGAGTGGAGAGAGAGAAGGAGGTGCAATTGACATTTAGGACCCTCAGAAGAGGCCCATGCCACCAGATACAAATACCTGTCCCCAACCTCTCTCCATTCACTGGGTTTTGGAATCCATGTCCCTCGCCTAGCAAGTGCTGCTTAGCTAAGGGTGAGTCCCTTCATCATAACAAAAGCCCACTGTCCTTGATTCACATAATCAGGGTAACAACACTTTATTCTTCCTGCCCCAATAACAGAGAAACTGGGGCTCCCACAGCAGTCAAGGTGACCATTTGGGCAAGCGGTCCATCATGCTTTGCAGGGTGGGTGTGTCCATGCAAACAAGATTAGCCCCTGACATCCCTTTCCACAACTCACCACCAGATGTCAGGGTAGAGCTCATCCTGACTCTGCTTACATTTAGTAGTGTATTTTTGCATAATCTGTATTAAAAAGATAGATGGGTTCACCCTTCCTCCCTCCCCACCACCCGAATCTCTGGTTTCTCCTTATGCTAGAGATTTTTATATTATATTAAGGGACAGAACACATTTCCTAGATCCATACATGCTGATTTCTCTATTGAATCATCTTTTCTCTCGACCCTCTGGAGATCTCTCCATGTGGTCCAGGCTTGAAGACAGGACAGGCAGAAAAGTTATCTTTCCCCTCCCCACCTCTTCCAATTCAGCTTGCTTAGACAAACGTGATATTGCAGTCTGCATAATCTCAGGATCTCTAGGGAAAGGAGCCTCAAGCAGCCTGTTTCTGATTAAACTGCACTGCCAGGAGGCAGAGCCAGTGCAGAGGCACAGGGCCAACGTTCAGATGACCCTGGGATCTTACAATGCCTGTTAAAAATGCAAAAATACATACAGGTGGCATTGTATTTCTAAATAGACAGCATACAAAAAAAATGCAATGATACCACACTAGTCACACATTTCCCCCAAATCCACTGCATCTGCACAGAGAAGTTAGATAAAAACAAATAGCTTGCAACCTTCCAGCAAGAGTAACACTACTTTGTTTCTTAGAATTCAGAACAAATCACACACAAGAGCCCCAAAACAGAGAGAAACAAAGCAGGTTGCTCCCTAAAACAGAGACACACAACTCAATCCACCTTACTCTAGGCTGGCTGCAGATTCACTGCCGCTATGCCCAGTTTGTTCACTTCCCAACATAGCCCTGTAGCCTGCAAGCAGGACCAGGAAAACCTCTGAAATTTAAAGTGACAAGCTACAATTTCAGCACAGTTTTTAAAATATACCACAATGGCTGTTTTAGCTTACAAACAAAAGCCCTGATTCAGCAAAATATGTAAGTGTTTAAGTGCTTTGTTCAATCAGGGCATTATTTGGGGCCAGATTGTAAACGGTCGACTCCTATTGGTGGGTAGTTATTTGCCACATGAGTAGTCCCACCAATGGGATTACTCGTGTCAGTAACTGCTCCCCAGTGGCAGTCACAGGTTCACAATCTGGCCCTTAATGAGCAAGGACAGCTGCATAATTATTGGCCCCTTATTCAATTAAGGCTCAACTCAGCACAGAATAGTCACAGCTTTGGGCCCTGTAGAAAAACTCCAAGGTCACTAATCTTGCCTCTCAACCAGACTGAGTTACTCAGCACAAAACTTGACCTGGGAGCAGAATCACTTTCTGGCAGAAAGTAAGATGCCTCCTGCAGACAGCAGGTCTGTGCCGGACAAGTCATATTAAAGCGTTCTCTCCCACTCACACTTTTTATGCTGAGTCAGCAAGACAAAAATTCCCTTGCCTTCTGCACCATCAGGATGAATTTTTTTTAAAGGGAATAGTTGCGGTAGTTCAATGATTTGCATTATCTATCCTCCACTCATGCAGATTGCTCTTTCTTAGTCAGGAACAGAGTGGTCAATCTCTAAATTAATTCCTTAAAAGATTCTTTGCCAGCAGGTGACCTCATTCTGACTGAAGGTAATAGGACACTGAGCAACATTCTTTTTTTTAAAAAAAAAACATTGTCTAAGAACTTTCCAAGAAAAAGTTTTTTTTAAAACTAATAAACCATCATTATTTTCCTGTCAGTCACATTTAAAACAGTCTCCTTCCTGGAGGCAAACTGATACTCAGTGGAGTCTGATATTGTCACAGATAATTATACTCCAGAGTCAGGATAGCTAAACAGATCCAAATGATCCAGAGAAGAGAAAGTCAGCTGGAGAAAACTGAAAGAGCATTGGAAGACTGACTAGGGGGAGGTTGATGTCAGGGAACAACTTTTATAAGTCTGGATAAGTTTAGTTGGGCTTCAGATAAGCATCCAAATGGAATACTTGGAATATATAGTTACTCTGAATGAGGTATATTGAAGAATCACTAGGTATCAACTTGGATTTCTTAGAGTCAGAGATGAGAATTGAAAAAAGATCTGTTAGGTCATCTAGTGCATATACCTACCAAATGCGAGAAGTCCTTACTTTGTTTACCAGTGTTTTGTGCAAGCCAGTTTTACAGGAACTAAGCAATGCTGCTTCCACCACATCCCTGGAGAGACTACTAAACCTAATACGTTATATATCGCCTTGTCAGCATATTTTCCTGATCAGATTAGAGTTTAACTGTCATTACTGAATAGAATTCTATTAAAAAGAAGTTTTTATTTAAAGTATTGTTGGAAGAATGGGCGACTCTCAGAAGTTATTTTAAAATGTGATCTCAACACTCCGGAAGGATATTCCTCCAAAATTTAAAATATTGTAATGGTTTTATACTCACATTAGTGGGGGGCATGAGGAGAAGAAAGGGGGTTGTCTGTGCCATACAGTAGAAAAAGCATAATGGAAAACAAACTAAAATGGATTCCAATTAGTTATTCCTTTCGTGTTTTAAGAATGCTGCAAGTTAGGGAAACGATGACATTTTTATTCATATAAAAACAATTAGAAGGAAAAGGCATGCCTTCATCTGTCTCAAGAAAAGTTTATTTTCCAATTTATTAAACTCCCCTACTGACAATTCCAGGGGCACGGTCAAAATATAAAAACCAGATACAATTAAATCTTCAAATGACAGTGTCAAAGAAACACTCTTCCCATCAGACAAAAACCTGATAGGTGACCTTCGTGCTGCATTGCCAGGCTAACAAACTCTGGAGAAGCTGGGGAAGCAAATTCCAAAGGAGAGGTAAAATCAGCAGCACAAGTGCTAATACTGGCAGCTGCCTAGCACCCAAAGAGTCCTGGAAAACGACAAGCTGGACTGGGAAGAGTCCAAAGAAGTTCCTGTGGGCTGTAGCAGTGCTACATAAGGCTGAGAAAAGTACATTCTCCCTTTGAAGCAATGAAAGGATGACGGATATGAACAGGAGGTGGCTATTGGTGGAGCTGGGTTCCCACTACTTGACCACGATGTCTTGCATGTGGGGGAAACTAGGGCTTCAGTCTAGATAATTCTCATATGTCCTCTCCAAATATGTAGGTACAGCTGTGGATGTCTGAATTAGACAGGCACAGTATTGCCAGCCGCCAACCCCAAGTACTCAAAAGTCTTGAGCTAGGCCCCTCAATCATGAGATTGAATAAAAAATAATACGTGTTGGCTCCTTTTTATTTGCTTTCTGGATTTTGAGTCTTTGGGATTTATATTTTCAAGCTGGTCTCTGCAACCAGGAAGGATAGACACTTTTTTAAAAATGGGAAAAATAAAATCATCACATGATTCCATAAGCTGGAGCTTTTTTTTTTTTTTTTTAAAGACTAAATATCATGATGAAAGTCACAAGGGCTGGCAACACTGTCAGGAGCCAGTCACAGGCAAGCCAAGGTTCATGCAGGAGTCTATGCAGGAAGAAGAAATGAAAACACCCAAAGCTCTTCCCCAGAGCCTGTATGTTAATGGTGCTGTTTTTTCTGCCACAGGGAGTAGGTAAGGAAGACATCAAATGACCAGCTTCTCCTGACCACAAGATAAAAAAAAAAAATGAAGTGAAGTGTTGCATTTGGTCTGGGAACTACACCTTTTCCATTCTGTATTAGAAACCAAACAGGCATCTGTCAGTTCAACCTAGTACAGGCTGTAACTAGATTAGAACAGTAGGTTAGCTCCCCTCCAAGATGGCTTGACTCAAAGTGGGGGGAAGCAGAAGAACAGGACAAGAAATTCTCTCTCAACTCTTACCTCTCTCCCTCTTAGCAATTCTAACTCATCTTAACCCTTTGTTAACTCTACGCTATGTATAGCAATACTACACAACTTGAAAACACCCTAAGAAGAATTGATTGCTCATGATTTGTGAGATGCATGATTACAGTTCCCTGCTAGGCGATTTCATATGCTGCAGAAGCTGCACTACTAAGCAGACTGAAACTGACACCTTCAAAATTGACCAGCCTTGCCAGTGACTGCTCAAGTGGCAGTACAGGGAATTAGGCCCACATACACTTGAAGCAGCAACTAGCCATTCCTTCCCACTACAGGGGGTCCCCGGCATACATCTCCCCCTTATCTGTCATTTCACTTATCCATTGCTTATTAATAGGGGAATGTGTTCTGATTCACATCAGTCCCGATCCGCATATCCGTCGCTTCACCTTTCGCGTGGCTTTTCTTTGGGTGCTTCCCCTGGCATTCAGGAGGTGCTGGCAGGAGGGAGAAGCGGGGATGGGGCATGCTCACAGGAGGGGGTGGAACTGGGCGGGAAGAGGTGGGGCGGAGGTGGATGGGGGGGGCAGGAAGAAGCGGGGCAGTCCATTATTTCTTAGGGGGGGGAAATTCCCCGGTATCCGTCATTTCAGTATCTGTCGCCCATTTCAAGAACGCAACCCCGATGTATACCAGGGACCCCTGTACCATGTACCTCACTGACCCCAGATTTGCAGCCCACCACTTTAGTATCCATTTACATCAGTTAACATTCCCATCATGTTTGATGAAGACTGCCCCATCAGCAATTGGCTCATTGATACAGGCTGTGGAACTCCCTCCTTTAGCTGAAGAACTTTGACATTTTGAGAAAAAATAAATTAAAACGCTGTGTGGCCTTTGGCCATCACTTGACTCCATAGGTACTTTTTGTACTTGTAATACAGAATCTGAATATTTTCTGCCAATATTTAACTATAAGAGATTATACTGAATTAAGGTTTACAGAGCCATTTTGTGTGACTGCCAGAACACCAGTTACATGCTAGAGGTATAATAAAAGAAAAAAATACTGTCTTCTACTAAACATTAATTGATTGCAGATAAAAGCGAGCTGGCAATTTAAAACCAGGAAGTACATAACTTATTCAAGCTACACCTTGTTTTTACAAAATATATTACAGGAATTATTTAAAGGTTAGAGTAGTTCAGTTGCCTCTATACTTCTTCTTTTTAAAATCACGAGTAATTTAAGTAATCCAATAAACCTTCAGCCTCCCTAGCAACAACATCTCAGCTAATCTGCAGTGTCCTGTCTGAGTGTGTTGTGCAGAGGGGAGTTAAATTTGGAACCTGTGCAGTGAAAAGTATTTAACTTTCTGAAAAGATTTTATCTGATGGTTTACTCATTCAGGGAGTATTTAAGCCAGTCAGATTTAAAATTAGATGAGGAAAAGATTACACATCTTTTATCACAAGTGGGGATATTAAACCAGGTGGGTAGGCTGCTGAAAACTGTTCCAATAATTGGCTTTAGGTTAGATTGCCAGAAAACCATGATGTGATTTAAAGCCAGAAATGTAAAGAAGGCAGAATTTGTACTTTTAAAAAGATTAAAAATATATTTCGTTTCATATTGAAATAAATGTCAGCTCTTAAATGGATTTATCATTCTACTCCACTTCAGGAGGAGGGACATTTAATCAATAGTGACCCATTTAAAAACTTTGGGCCTGATCTTATTAAATGCTGAGCACCCTCAATTCCCACAGGAGCTGAGAGCACAGAGTACCTATCGGGAATGAGGCCTTTCATCTGTTGAACAATGATCTATTAGGGGAGAAATATCCTTAGCTTTTCCTCAAGCCCTAGAAGACAATTATCTGACAGGTAGAGAACATCTGAGCAAGGGCTGATTATTGCTATTATAAATGTAAAGTTACAGTTTGATTTAAATATCCTTCCATATAACTAAACAAAACAGAAATAATTATTGTTTCTTCACTTCATACAACCCACTGCTTTTTAGAGCACAATATTTATTCTGCTACCTAGCTATACCCAATTATGGGATCACATGCTTGCTATACAAATCCTAAACATGACCTCAGTGATTTGGCCTGAAAAGATTTGCAGCATCATTACAAAATTATGCCACCAGCACATACGCATTTGTACACGAAAATATATGCACAAGCTGTTGCTCACCAAAACCCCTAGAGCAGTGGTTCTCAAACTTTGGGTTGGGACCCCAAAGTAGGTCACAACCCCATTTTAATTGGGTCACCAGGGCTGGCGTTTAGGGATCCAGGACCAAAGCCTGAGCCCCACTGCCCAGGGCCAAAGCTGAAGCCCAAGCCCCACCGCCCGGGGGCCGAAGCCTGAGGGCTTCAGCCCTGAGTGGCAGGGCTCAGGTTACAGCCCCCCCCCACACACACACACACACAGGGCTGAAGCTCTTGGGCTTTGACTTTGGCTCCCACCCAGGGCAAAGGGGCTCAGGCTTCGGTCCCTGCTCCTGGGGTCATGTGTAGTAATTTTCGTTGTCAGAAGGAGTTCACAGTGCAATGAAGTTTGAGAACCGCTGCAGGCAGAGGAAATTACCACTGATTCCAATTACTGACTTGCTACTTGAGGGGGGGGGGGGGGGAAAGTGTTGCATTGCATTTGTTTCCACTGATTTATTCCTGTCACGACAATATTTCTATATAAGTGATTGCTGAGTTCTTTGACACTATAGATGTATTCCAGCTAAAGATAGGCCCGAACCAAAATCCCTAATCATAGGTCAACTGAAAATCCTGCTTCCAAACATGTCCTAAATACTAGGAAAGTTTAGATTGAAATCCAATCTTTACAACTTAGATTCATCTCTCTTTCAAAATATATTCCTGTGCAGAGACCCATGACTTTCAACGGGGCTCCAAGCTGGAATGAAGGACTGTACATGAGGATCTGTTTGCAGGACAGGTCTCCCAAATTAAACACAGAACGAGCTAGGATAGAGGTTATTCTCACTGGAACAGATGGCCTATTAAATCTAAGCAGTGTGTAATCAAGAGAGTCTTAAAAGCAGAAACCAAATTATATTTAATTAAAAGCAGGAAGAATCCCCTCCCTGCCTGCTTCCCCCCCACCCCCCAGAGTGTTCAACATGATGAATAAAACTTTACAATCGAAAACGCTCTCTGCAAAGCAACGATTGTAGTTCTCAGAACCTTAACTTGTTTGCTTTGTATAAGTAGGATTTTATTATTGTTATTATATGGCACACTTGTTTTGAGTTCTCAAATTATGCACGTGTGGCAATACAAAATGTACCGATACCTTTCATACAGAATAGTTGTGTGATACAACTTTACAAAGTTACAGAACATAATTACAATTGCAGAGTTACATCGTAGAAGAGGAAAAGAGGAGTTTGGATGCACAGACAAAGGAGTAAAGATGTTTTCAGCTATGATTTGAAAGGAGATTGGGAAGTCAATGAGGTAGTAAGACAGGAATAATTCCTGCCAACATTAGTGAGATTTTACGGAGGGTCAGAGAAAAAGCCAATTCTATTGGAACGAAGTCAGCTAATACGGAGTGGACAGAGACAGAGATGCATTAAATAGGCAGTTCTTATTTTAAAAAAGTAAGGTAGTTCTGAATCAGAGCTGACAGTAGATGGGGAGCTAATGAAGGATGATGCTTCTGCTGGTTCTGCTTTTTTAGGAGGTCTGAGGAGGCAGGCATCATCATTCAGAGCATGCTGGAGTCTGGAGACCTGGGGCTCAGAGAGACCATTGAGAAGGGAGATTAATAGCGAAGGCAACAGAAAAATAAGCCCTGGCTCAGGATTTCAGCAGAGGTGGAAATTGAGGCAATGGCAGAAGGAGAGGTGTTGACAGACTGTTTTACAAACAGGGCAGACGTGAGAAGAATACAAGAATAGAGGAGAGAGAACAAGGTTACAGTTAGTAGAAACAACAGGAGGGGAGGGGGAAAGGTCAAGGAAGCAGATAGAGTTATTTTTTAAGATGACTATTCATTTATTGTCTTAAAACAAAAAAGCCCTTCCCCGGGACAAGAGGAAATTGAGACAAAGCCATACCATGGACTGGAAAGGAAGGAATGATTATAATATATCAGAATTATATGTACAGCTTGATCACCTCAGTGCAAGAACGGTACTTAACATTAAAGGTAAGAATAAGCGGAGAAACTATGAATATGTCAAATTTAAGTTTCTAAAAACATACGAATTATCTGCTATTCAAGCTCAAAGTGAAACAATATCTGAAAAAAAATATTTAGTAGCTGATTCCCCTCCTCCATTCTTTGATAAGGCTCAACAATTTCTCAAAAATGGCTCAACAATTTTTCTTAAAACTTTCCAAGAAGTTTCCTCACTTGGCTGAGAAAAAGCATGAGAAATGTCCACCCAAGAGGTAATATTTTTCAACAGTTATAAAGACACTAATATAAGGGACTAGAATAAGTGTGTCATCTGAAACAGAGCTACAGTGTTGTTCATGCAAAGCTATATAATGCATAAAAACCAGGTAAAATACAGCTACAGTAATACAGGTGGCCTGTTCAATGAAGAGCTGAATTAGGCATAAGAACAGCCATACTGGGTCAGACCAAAGATCCATCTAGCCCAGTATCCTGTCTTCTGACAGTGGCCAATGCTAGGTGCCCCAGAGGGAATGAACAGAACAGGTAATCATCAAGTGATCCATCCCGTCACCCATTCCCAGCTTCTGGCAAACAGAGGTTAGGGCACCATCCCTGCCCATCCTGGCTAATAGCTATTGATGGACCTATCCTCTATGAACTTATCTAGTTCTTTTTTGAACCCTGTTATAATCTTGGCCTTCACAACATTCTCTGGGGCAAGGAGTTCCTCAGATTGACAGTGCATTGTGTGAAAAAAATACTTCCTTTTGTTTGAAATCTGATGCCTATTAATTTCATTTGGTGACCCCTAGTTCTTGTGTTAGGAGGAGGAGTAAACAACACTTCCTTATCTACTTTCTCCACACTAGTCATGATTTTATAGACCTCAATCATATCCCCCCTCATCTCTTTTCCAAGCTGAAAAGTCCTCATCTTATTAATCTCTCCTCATATGGAAGCCATTCCATGCCCCTAATAATTTTTGTTGCCTATTCTGAATCTTTTCCAATTTCAATATATCTTTTTTGAGATGGGGCAACCACATCAGGACCAATATTCAAGATGTGGGCAAACCATGCATTTATATGGAGGCAATGATATTTTTGTCTTATTATCGGGCCCTTTCTTAAAAACGTGAACAGAATGTTGGGAATCATTGACTGTTGCTGCACACTGAGTGGATGTTTTCAGAGAATAATCCACAATGACTCTTTTTTGAGTGGTAATAGCTAATTTAGACCCCCTCATTTTATATGTATAGTATGGGGTTATGTGCATTCCTTTGCATTTATCAACATTGAATTTCTTTTGCCATTTTCTTGCCCAGTCACCCAGTTTTGAGTGATCCTATTGTGGCTCTTCGCAGTCTGCCTGAGACTTAACTATCTTGAGTAGTTTTGTATCATCTGCAAATTTTGCCACCTCACTGTTTACCCCTTTTTTCTAGATCATTTATGAATATGTTGAATAGGACTGGGCCCAGTACAGATCCCTGGAGGACACCACTATTTACCTCTCTCCACTCCGAAAACTGACCATTTATTCCTACCCTTTGTTACCTATCTTTTAATCAGTTACCGATCCCTGAGAGGACCTTCCCTCTCATCCTAAGAGAGCTTACTTCGCTTAAGAGCCTTTGGTGAGGCAACCTTGTCAAAGGCTTTCTAAAAATCTAAGTAAACTATGTCCACTGGATCCCCCTTGTCCACAGGCCTGCTGACCCCCTCAAAGACTTCTAGTCGAATGGTGAAGGCATGATTTCCCTTTACAAAAACCATGTTGACTCTTCCTCAACAAATTATGTTCATCTATGGGTCGGACAATTTTGTTCTTTGCTATAGTTTCAACCAGTTTGCCCAGTACTGAAGTCAGGCTTATTGGCCTGTAACTGCCAGGATCACCTCTGGAACCCTTTTTAAAAATTGGCATCACATCAGATTCTCTATCACATGACTGGAGGATAGCTAATTTAAATGATAGGTTACAGACTACAGTTAGTAGTTCTGCAATCTCACATTTGAGTTCCTTCAGAACTCTAGGGTAATACCATCTGGTCCTGATGATTTATTACTGTTTAATTCATCAGTTTGCTCTAAAAACTCCTCTAATGGCATCTCAATCTGGTACAGTTCCTCAGATTTGTCACCTAAAAAGAATGGCTCAAGTTTGGGTATCTTCCTCACATCCTCAGCCATAAAAACTGATTCAAAGAATTCATTTAGTTTCTCTGCAATGGCTATATCAACCTTGAGTGCTCCTTCAGCATCTCGATCGTTCGGTGGCCCCACTGGTTGTTTGGCAGGCTTGCTGCTTCTGATGTACTTAAAAAAAAAGTTTGCTATTACTTTGAGTCTTTGGCTAGCTGTTCTTGACACTCGGGGGGGAAGGCTCCGTGTGAACAACCACTCCACCCCGGCGGATTGCTCAAGTAACAGAAGTCTGTCATTCCCCAAGTTTTGAAATGGCCTTTCCTTCCCTCCTCACTCCACCCCTTCTCCCGGACCCCACCCTGGCCACTGTCCCAGTTCTCTCCCTTTCTTACTAAATCTTGAATAAAAAAAAATAGTTGTTTGTGAAACAATGGTGCCTTTATTTCCTTTCAAAGCAAGGTGCGCTCGAAGGGGGGGGAAGAAGGGGGAGGGGGGTTGGTAATTAGAGAGGATAGGCAATATAAACAGAGTAAACAAACGGGAGCAGGTTCTTATCAAGGAGAAAAACATAAGAGTCACTCGGTATCCTGGCCAGTCAGGAAGCTAGTTTTCAAAGCTTCCCTGATGCGCACCGCGTCCTGCTGTGATCTTCTAATCGCCCTGGTGTCTGGCTGCACATAAGCTGAGGCCCGGTGATTTGCCTCAACCTCCCACCCCGCCATAAACGTCTCCCCCTTACTCACAGAGATTGTGGAGCACACAGCAAGCAGCAATAACAATGGATATATTGGTTTTGCTGAGGTCTGAGTGAGTCAGTAAGCTGCGCCAGCGACCCTTCAAACGTCCAAATGCACACTCCACCACCGTTCTACACTTGCTCAGCCTGTAGTTGAACAGCTCCTTACTACTTTCCAGGGCGCCTGTGTATGGCTTCATGAGCCAGGGCATTAGTAGGTAGGCTGGGTCCCCAAGGATCACTATAGGCATTTCCACATTGCCAACAGTTATTTTCTGGTCTGGGAAGTAAATACCTTCCTGCAGCCGTCTAAACAGACCAGAGTTCCTGAAGACGCGAGCGTCATGAACCTTTCCCGGCCATCCAACGTTGATGTTGGTGAAACGTCCCTTGTGATCCACCAGTGCTTGCAGCACCACTGAAAAGTAGCCCTTGCGGTTAATGTACTGGCTGCCCTGGTGGTCCGGTCCCAAGATAGGGATGTGCGTTCCGTCTATAGCCCCACCACAGTTAGGGAATCCCATCGCAGCAAAGCCATCTACTATCACCTGCACATTTCCCAGGGTCACTACCTTTGACAGCAGCAGCTCAATGATTGCGTTGGCTACTTGCATCACAGCAACCCCCACAGTAGATTTGCCCACTCCAAAATGGTTCGCGACTGACATTGCATTGTCAGGCATTGCAAGCCTCCAGAGGGCTATCTCCACTCACTTCTCAACTGTCAGGGCTGCTCTCATCCTGGTGTCCTGGCGCTTCAGGGAAGGGGACAGCAAGTCAAAGTTCCAGGAAAGTGCCCTTACGCATGCGAAAGTTTTGCAGTCACTGGGATTCATCCCAGACCTGTAACACTATGCGGTCCCACCAGTCCGTGCTCGTTTCCCGGGCCCAGAATCGGCGTTCCACGGCATGAGCCTGCCCCACTGCCACCAGGATGTCCATTTTGCGGGGTCCCATTCTCTGAGAGAGGACTGTGTCCATGTCCTTGTCACCGTGCTGCCGTAGCCTCCTCGCCTGCTTTCTCAAGTTCAGGTTCTGGATAAAGCGCACAATAAGGCGCGAGGTGTTGACAACGGCCATAACTGCTGCGATGATCTCACCGGGCTCCATGCTCACCACGCTATGGCGTCTGCGCTTTCAATCCAGGGAAAAGGGCGCAAAATGATTGTCTGCAGTTGCTTTCACGGGGGGGGGGGGGGGGCGGCGTGACGGTTGAATGACGACATGTACCCATAACCACCCACAACAAATTTCTTGCCCCATCAGGAATTGGGAGCTCCACCCAGAATTCAAATGGGCAGCGGGGACTGCGGGAACTGTGGGATACGTACCCACAGTGCACCACTTGGAATGTCGACGCTTGCCCCGGTACTGTGGACTCACACCGCCGATTTAATGTACTTAGTATGGACACACACGTTCGACTTCATAATATCGGGTCCCAAAAATCGATTTTGGTAAAATCGGACTACAGTCGTAGTGTAGACATACCCTTAGAGAAAGCAATTTGCACTTCAAAAGGAAAGTGGTGAGATTTGTGATGATCATTAGTTTTTAGGGGCGGTCAGTCCAGTGTCCTGGACCACCCTCAGAAGGTTCTGTATCCTTCACAGACAAGCTTTACGCATATTGTTGAGAGTTTCATTGTGCCAAAGGAGTGAAGTTGTTGACCACAGTCTTTGTCCCAGAGCTTTAGACAGTCTTTTAGGTATACTGGGCCGAGGCCATGGAGCACTTTGAAGAGAAGGACCAATACCTAGAACTTGATTCAAAGTTCTACGGGAAGCCAAGGTACAGCATGGAAGACAAATGTGATGTGTTCATGGTAGCTTGTGTTGCAAGAAAAGTGCTGCAGCATTTTGTACTAGTTGGAATTAGTTCTAAGTGCTGAATGTTTCACGCCCAGGTATATCACATTGCTGTAGTGCACCAGAGAGGTGATGAATAATTGAGGCCAGGTATTTGTCAGCCAGAATGGGACAGAGTCTCCTAGCCACCTGGAAATGGTAGAAAGCATTACTCACAACTGTTACGATGCGAGAGCTCAGCATCAGCAAAAAATGTGCACTCCTAGACTGACTGAATTGACCAATTGTAGATGTAAACCTTCCATCAGAGGAGATGGTACTGTGGCTACAAACTCCTCAGAATATTTTCCTCTGCACATCAGCATCACCTCTGTTTTGTTGGATTCAGCTTCAACCAGCTCTTCTTCATCCATGAGCTGATCTTCTTTCAAGCACTTAGCCATCTTGGTGCTAGTAGTGGTGAAGGACAGGTAGTGTCAGGGGCAAAGCTGACTCCCAGCCTGGTCACAACCCAGCAAGTTCAGCTGGACCCAATGAGCCCCCTCCATATGGCCGTGCTTCCTGATTGCACATGGGAGCCACCAGTTTGCTACTTGAGTCTTGAGCCGGTCGTGGCTCCCACTGGCCACGGTTCGCCGTCCCCGGCCAACGGGGGCTATGGAACGCGGCGCAGGCCAGGGGCTGTGCCAGTGGGAGCCACGACCAGGCAAACCTGCCGCCACGGCAGGTAAACAAACCAGTCTGGTGCACCAGGGGCTTTCCCTGAAGAATCGGTGGACCACAGTTGAGAACCACCGATCTAGGGTGATCAGACAGCAAGTGTGAAGTATCGGGACACGGGCCAAGGGATAATAGACTTCTATATAAGAAAGTCTCTATATTTGAGGCTGTCACTATAAAATCAGGACATCTGGTCACTCTAGCAGGGAACCATTGTAGGTATCTCGTCTGACCTCCAGCATAACACAGGCCAGGAGACTTCCCTGAATTAATTGCTGCTTCAAGTTCAATTGCTGTGCTTGAACTAGAGCATATCTTTTAGAAATAGATCCAATTATAATGTAAAAATTTTCAGTGATGGAGAATCCACTACCACCTTCCTTAAGTTTTTCCAGTGGTCAATTACCTTTACTATCAGAAATTAATCCCTTATTTCTAATTTCAATTTGTCTAGCTTCAGCTTCCAGCACTGCATCTTGTTATGCTTGTCTGCTACATTGAAGAGCCCTTAATTATCAAATTTCAGTTCCCCATGTAGGTATTTATAGACTAATCAAGATGCCTTTTAATCTTCTCTTTGATGAGTTAAATAGGTTGACTTCCTGGAATCTCTCACTATAATACACATTTTCTAATATTTTACTCATTCTTGTGGCTCTTCTCTGAACTTGTTCCAATTTGTCAAAGTCCTTCTTGACATGTGGACACTTGAACGATCAACCTCCCCTCTTTACCACTTGTTTTACACACACACACTCTAGCTAGTTTTACTTCCCCTCTAAGCCTAGCTGGTCTTTTCAAGGTGGAAGCATGTGTTGTGTGTGTCGCTCTCACTGGAAAGCTGCAAATTTCCCTTTTCCAGTGGTGCAAAAATAGTTCCAAAGTATCCACCCCTGGTCTCATGTAGCCATCAACATAGTATTAATACAGGCTTATCAGAACAATTCTACCCCCACAGCAAAAGCTTTATTAGTCAATGTTAAAGATCTAGTACCCTACTTTTTTCTAAAATTAACAACCCTAATCCCTCAAAAAAATTATGCGACTTTTCTTAAGCTCAACTGATTCGAGTATTTTTTTTAAATAAAGCAAAAGGATTGCAGAAGGGGTGGGAGAAGTGTAAATGTCACAGCTCAGAACATCTCTAGCCATGTGTAGTCTTCAGAAATAGGTCACCTTTAAAAAAAAAAAAAAACCATCAAAGCCTAGACATGGCCACAGAGAACATTTTACCAGCAGTTCCTCCTTACCCAAACTGATGGCATTCCAGCCCTGCCTTCTCTAGTATTTGCAACTCTAACAATATGGCATAGAGAAGAGACATGTCTCATAGACTTTAAGGTCAGAAGAGACCATTATGCTCATCTAGTCTGACCTCCTGCACAATGCAGGCCACAAAATCTCACCCACCCACTCCTGGAATAATCCTCTCACCTATGTCTCAGCTATTGAAGTCCTCAAATCATGGTTTAAAGACTTCAAGATGCAGAGAATCTTCCAGCAAATGACCCATGCCCCATGCTGCAGAGGAAGGTGAAAAACCTCCAGGGCCTCTGCCGATCTACCCTGGAGGAAAATTCCTTCCCGACCCCAAATATGGCAATCAGCTGAACCCTGAGCATGTGGGCAAGACTCACCAGCCAGACACCCAGGAAAAAGTTCTCTGTAGTAACTTCTAACATCCCATCATTGACCATTGGTCCTATTTATCACTGATGGCAATTAATTGACCTTTGACTAAGATCATGTTATCCCATCAAACCATCCCCTCCATAAACTTATGTAGTTTAATCTTGAAGCCAGATAGGTCTTTTGCCCCCACTGCATCCCTTGGAAGGCTGTTCCAGAACTTCACTCCTCTGACGGTTAGAAACCTTCGTCTAATTTCAAGTCTAAACTTCCTGATGGTCAGTTTATATCCATTTGTTCTTGTGTCTACATTGGTACTGAGCTTAAATAATTCCTCTCCCTCCCCGGTATTTATCCCTCTGATATTTTTAAAGAGGGGGGGAGGGATAGCTCAGTGGTTTGAGCATTGGCCTGCTAAACCCAGGGTTGTGAGTTCAATCCTTGAGGGGGCCATTTAGGGATCTGGGGCAAAAATTGGGGATTGGTCCTGCTTTGAGCAGGGGGGTTGGACTAGATGACCTCCTAAGGTCCCTTCCAACCCTGATATTCTATGACTCTATATCTCCCCTCAGCCTTCTTTTAGTTAAGGTAAACAAACCAAGCTCCTCGAGTCTCCTTTCATACGACAGGTATTCCATTCCTCAGATCATCCTAGTGGCCCTTCTTTGTACCTGTTCCAGTTTGAATTCAGTAGTTTCCCCAGAATTTTGGATGTTTCAGGTCAAACCAACTACTTGGAAACCAAAAGGCAGCCAGAGAAGATCACAGTGTGCTGGTCTCGTGTGTTCCCAGTGAGAAGCCATGGTGACATATTCAGCACTATCCACATAGATTTAAGGTGTGAAGTGCATTGCAGCTGGCTAATCTCAAGGTGACATGGAGGAGGGCAGCAGGGTCTGCACCTGCTAAAAAAAATGGTTCAACCTTCAGGTGTGACAGAAGAAAAATGTAACAGACCCAGCTACCCATGAGCCCCTATCATTCAAGAACAGCTGAAGATCTCACACGGTGTACTTGAGTTACCAACATCAGGCAGAAAAGGGGTATATAGATGCTACCATATGAATCTTAAACATTGCAAGCCCAAATATATGCTAGGTCTTAGTCCAGACTAATTTTGGTGGGAAGGTTACACAATCTGGGGGGGGTAGGGCAGAACAGGAAAGATCTTGTGATAGGTATTTTTAAGGCAGCTCAGAGATTCAGAATATTAGAAGTAGCTCACGAGAGAAAGATTAATAAGCAGAGTGCCGATGAATTGATCAAAACTACATGGCAAATTAATTTATCCCATGACTAGCACCTCTGCATTGTATGTGTACATGTAATAATACCTCAAGTCACATTAAAACTAGCTACACATTCACTGATGGTATGTGCATATAAACAGTGGGTGATTTCTTAAGGACATGCTTTCTATTGCTGAGAGCTTACTTTGTTGCATAAATTTGTATCCAGGACCCAGATAACAAGCTTTGGGCAGATGGATATTGTTGAATAAATACGTACAACATTAAATCTACTGCTATTAGTTTGCAGACACAAAGATTCAAACCACCACCACCTAGACTGGTTATCTACAAGGATTCTTTACGCTGGCATTATCAAGGGCAGAGAAAGTGAGCTAAATTAACAAGGAGTACTTATGTCACCTTAGAGACTAACACATTTATTTGGGCATAAGCTTTCGAAAGCTTATGCCCAAATAAATTTGTTAGTCTCTAAGGTGCCCCAAGTACTCCCCCTTCTTTTGCGGATACAGACTAACACAGCTGCTACTCTGAAACCTGAGCTGAATTACTTTCTTTAAAACCAAGTACAAAGTCCATTTTATTTTACCTTTACTACCAAACAAGCCAGAGTTGTTTTGGAAACAAATGTATAATTATAGCTGGGTGGATCTTCTAATATGAAAGGTAAACTAATAGAATCAGAGGAGGTATAGGCTAGGACAGACTCAGAGGAATATATCTATTCAGAGTGCTCCATGCAGTTACCAACAGGAGATTAAAATGTGCAACTGTTGCTTTCCAGTAGTTTATGAGATTATTTTCCACCGTTATTACAAGTTGCAAGTTCCCTCTTCTGGGGATGACACTAGTGGAAAATTATAATTAGATACATTAGCACAGAGCATTTCAGAACAAAATAAATATAGACTTCACAGCAAAATGCTGGAGGAAACTCTATGGTATACAGGATCATCTTAATATTTGCTGGGATCATCCCAAATTGAAAGGTTTCTGGTTGTTAGAAAGTTGACCCAACTGTTGTTTCAGGGATATATCTCCCAGTTTACCATTATATGGTGTTAGAGAAGTGTCCTGATTTTAGGAAATCAAACAGATACCTAGTTAGAATTATTGAGACTGCAGCCAGCTAATGTATTTAAACAAGGTAGTGACAAAATCTAATACCGACTCTAGGAATGTGATTGACAAGAATTTAAGTAGTGAAACACTGAACGAATCACTCCATGTAATAGATTAACAAGTGACAGAGCAAATGTGATAACCTTGTAAAAGATAACTAAAACAATTATTGTAACAAACTATACTGCCTCAAATCTGATTGAATACATCTGTAAAATAGATTGTTGAAGGGAAACAACTTTAAAACCGTTGTATACATGCCTATGCAATTAGCACATTACTTGTATACTGTGCTTGGAATAACAGACAATGAGAAATTGTACTGATACTGGCTAATAAATCAACAGGTTGCCTATTATAGTGGAGCATCTTTTGTATTGGATAAGTTATTATAAATCTATTAGGAAAGTGAATATAATGTTACGCTAATATTTTGCTTCTTGTGACAGTAGCATAGGAATAAATATTCAGGCTCTGAATTAAGCTCTGATCTACTCTGCTGTTTAAAATCAATACTTCTCCAGCTGCCAAAGAAGTTTAGGTCCAATTGTAAAGAATAAAACCGGCTCTATTTACCAGAAAATGAAGACAAGAGGGAAATAAATATGAGTTGCAAGAGATATTACCCATTAGTGACTACATTTTTATTTCCCAAGACTTAAGAATTCACAAGTTTAAAAACCAGGAAGATTTGTAGTTTTTGCATCTGCACATTTCCTTACATAGCAGAAGTACACCTGTCCAAATATTTAATAGACTAACAGTTATGTGCACTTAGATTTAAGTGTTAAAATGTGTATGTACTGGGAAGAATTTGCAAGACAGCAATATGAGCTTCTGGAAGTTTATTTAAAAAAAATTAAGTCCTATGTTTGACTTTCAAGTAAAGCCTCTGCAGTGTCGTAGTAGCCACATTGGTCCCAGGATATTAGAGAGACAAGGTGAGAGAAGTAATATCTTTGATTGGAGCAACTTCTGTTGGGGAGAGAAAGCTTGTCTCTCTCACCAACAAATGTTACTCCAATAAAAGATATTACCTCTCCCCCCTTGGCTCTTTGAAGTCGGTCAGTTATGGAAATAACTTCATGGAAATAAATGTTGGATACAATATCGGCAGCAGACATTATGATTACAATTGTGGTAGTAGCTAAGTGTGCTAAGCTCTTTCCAAACATTAAGGAAGACACATAGGCACCTAAACCCCAGACATGCCTAAATCTCAGTTTTAGGTAGGGTTGCCAATTTTGGTTGGATGTATTCCTGGAGGTTTCATCACATGACAATCTTTAATTAAAGATTAATCTTTAACTCCTGGAGACTCCAGGACAATCCTGGAGGGCTGGCAACCTTGTTTTATGCTGCACTGCAATCCACAAAACTCCCACTCAGCTACCCTCTAACCCTGTAGGTGCCTAAATTTTCAGGGTGACAATTCCCTTGATACCTACATTTCTGGCTCTGGGCACACACACTGCTGCCTCCCTATAGCATCCAGATGCCTCTCCCACCAAAGCCCCAGAGAGGGCCATGAACCAAGAGAAGATAGGCAGTCGCAGGCCTGTCTTGTCCATGGGGCCCCAATCTGGAAGGCATACAGAGGCTGCCTATCAGATTACATTGCAATCAAAATTAGGGTAGTGCCCACATTATTACTTTATCCCAGTGGTTGGAGCACTCACCTGCGATTTCGGAGACCCAAGTTCAATTGCCCCCTCTCTGGCCTGAGGGGAGAAAGGAGGTGACCTCTGTTCAAAGCCTATGTCTCTCAGGAGAGTGTTGTAGCCACTGATGAACCTGGGATATTTTGAGGTTGTGCTCCCTGAATCTCTCCTGTTGCAGCTGTTTCATACTGTATCAGTAATTAGTATTGGAGGAGGGAGACTGAACCCTGGGTCTCCCACCTTGAGATGGGTGCCCCACCTACTATGCTACAAAGTCATTCTCTCTATGGCCCAATGACTAAGTCTTTATATAGAGTGGAACAACTTCAACAGGAGAGACTGTGGGAGGCCCACATCAGGACATCCCAGCTCAGTGGCTAGTACAGTCTCCTGAGAGGTGGGAGACCTGGATTCAAATCCTGTCTCCTCACCAGAGGAGGGAACTGAACCCACATCCCAGCAGACTTCTCTAACCCCTGGCCTAAAAGATGTAAAATGAGCAGCAGTGGCAGCACCTCCAGCTGCTTTGTGTGGCATGAAGTAAGCATGAACTTGTTCTCACAAGAAATTACTTAAGTACCTAAGCTACCTGACTTCAAGAGAGCAGTTGCCAGGTGTGGCTTGTAAGCAGAAGTTGGTGCCTCCCGGCAGCCTGGACTTCCAAGCTAAACTCTGTCAGAGGGTACTCCCTTAGCTATTCGATGTGCTACACTGCCTAGCCAGTTTCCATCATCTCAAAAACACACCCAAGCTGTTTGCCTTTCATAATATGTACCTTTTACCAAACAGTTCTTCTGCAAACCAGACATGATACAGGCATATTGCAGCAGAAGCTCTCCACACCCCTTCACACACCTTACCTTGTGAGCTCCTCCCGCTAGCTTCCTGTTTCTTCTAGTTATAGCCTCCCAATTCTGTCATTAGATCAGAAATTACCACCCTGGCACTCATAATCCCCCGACAGAAAGTGGCTAATAGCCTCCAGCTGGACCTACAACCTTCTTCACGCCGCAGCCAGCACTGTCACATACCTCTCTTCCTACTTCAAGGAAGACCCTTTACCTCACCTCCTAGGGGTCTTCTTCGCTATTTAAGCCCTACCCTCTTTATGGGGTTGAAGTTCTAATGGGGCTTCTACTGCCCTTTCAAACCAGTCTTCCATGGGCCACCAGTGAGGGTTTCCTGCCTTCCATCCACAAAAAGTACACCTTAAGGATGGATGTTTCCACCACAGCTTTGTCTCGGCCCATAGATCATAGCTAGTTACACCCCAATGACCTTAACTCTGCTTTCTTTTACCCCTGGCTTGTAAACAGCCAAGTAAGTTGCCCCTCTAGAACTGCAATACCTTGGTCAAGGTCCTCCTCTGTCTTATCTTGTCCCTGACTCAGGACTATCAGAGTAAGTTTGCCCATAGAGGCCTCATTATTAGGACCCTTCTCCCTCTCTACAGCATGACCCCTCTCTCAGGTCTTGCTCAGAGTTTTTTCCTCCTGGGAGTCAGCCAAGCTTCTGCCCTCCTTCTTCTCTAGGTGTCCCTGCTCTAGTACTTCCTAATTCACTGCCCCCTTCTCAAATTTATCTCCACCACCACCACCCAAGGCCTTGTTAATATACGTCTAAGGTGCTTTTATACTACCCCTGGAGAGGAATTACTCATTCAGACCCATTTATTGGGGTCTCCCCCTCTATCTTTTGTCCTTCTTACTCAAGGGATACTGAGTCCAGTCCATGCCTATCATGACCGCACTGGGTAATGACTTTATTACACTACTCTCTGTCACTTAAGTCTGCCTTCCACCTCCACGGGGAGGACAGCCAGAGGGTAAGCTTTCTTTTCCCCATGCACACAGTGGATGGTTATCGTCACCCCTCTCTGTTGCCAGTGCGGTTTAACCAAGATGCTTATGACTAGGGAACATGCAGTTGCTGAGTCTACCACTCCCTTTGTGGTTCTCCAGCCTATTCAGATGGGAACAGTCTCTATCTCAGACCCACCTTGTACACTTTCCCACCCACAGAGCTCCATGAACCCACAGTCCATGTATGGGCAGTCTCTGTGTCCTTTGCATGCCCTCCCCCCACTGGTAACCAACTACTATACAGGCAATTGGGGCACCCTTGTTCACCCCTTATATCTCCTTGCCAGGTTTTCATGAAGGAGGTTTCTCAACCTTCTTTCCCCTTCCCTGGTTGTGAGGGGATGGAGTTTTCTACATGGGAAGCCTGCTTCCACATACTCCTCTGTTAGTTTCACCACAGCCTCTAATGATTCTTGCTGATACCTCTGAACCTCAATTTGCGTGGCCTCAGGGAAGCTCTGCATAAAACTGTTTGTTCTAGGACAATAAAGTCCATTAGAGCCTCTTTGTCTTTCCTCTGCCTGCCTGCCTACCCAGGAGTGCTATTCTCTCCATCTGCTGGGTCTTCTGCATCTCCATCTGTTGCTCAGCTAGCCAGAGTAGCAGTTCCTCCCTCGCATCCAGATCCTACTACCCTCACGTGGGTCACTTTCCCTCAACCAAGAGTGTTAAGGACCCTAGACTAACCCCCACTTGCCACAGGGTGCTCCCTGAGCTACCTGGTGTGTCACACTGCCTAGCCAGTTTCCATCCTCTCACAGTCATGAACTCACCCAACCTGCTTGCCTTTCACCTCTTATACCTTTTATTGCATGTTTTTTTTGCAAACAGAATGTGGCACTAGCCTATTTGCCGCAGGGGCTTTCCACACAGTTTCTTTCCTTTGTACAGCTAACTTTCTGAGCTCCTCCTTCTTGCTTCCTGTTCCTCCTACTTAAATCCTTCCAATTACTTCATTAGCCTAGTAACTACCACCCAGGTGCTCATAACCCTCGCCCCCCAGCAGAAAGTGGTTAACTATCTCCAGCTGGGCCTGCAGGCTTCTTTCTGCTGCAGTACCATCAGTGATCAGGGTGCTGCTGCTAGCACTCTGTCGTAGAGGGGCGGGGCTTAGGACACAGCCCTTTCATCAGCATCTCCTATTGGCTAGTTTAGGTGGCTCCCTGTCTAGCAAGCTGACTTTTGTGGATCGCATCCTTTAATGCTTAGGTACCTATCTCTCCCCATTCATTGTACGGGAAGCCTAATCCAGACTTTGTGGATCCCATTGTTGTTCCAGTGATTTCCAAAGTACCCAAAAGTTAGGCATTAGCGTCACAGTGTTTATGTCCCTTTGTGGATCTGGGCCACAGTCATGTCCCAGGCTTCCGAAACATGATGATACTCTTTGGGGGGGGAAAAAAAAAGTATCATTAGCTAACACCAGCATTTAAGAATTAGAGATTTGGATAACCGGATGTGTTTGGGATTGTTAATGATTTATAGGAGCAAAGGGCCAAATTTCAGAAGGTTTGATCTTGTGCCAATGAAGTCCATGGGAGTTTTGCATTAACTTTAATGAGAGCAGGATCAAGTACATAGTTCTTAAATGAACAAGAACTCCTTTTGAAATCAATGGGAATTTTGCTCAATTAAAGACCATAGAATTTGCTCCATAGTTAATAATAATATTGGTGCTGTCTGGCACTGTTAGACTCAGCAAAGCAGTCATAGATCAAACATACATGGAGACTTAAACACTCTCTCATTCCTAGAAATAGTTGTTCCTAAAGAGTGTTGAGGTATGTTAGCAGAGCAGTGGGAGGAAACTTGCATTATTACTGCACCTGATCTCTGGACAAAGCTACACTAGGAAAATTAGTACTGATTTTACTGCGACATTTCAGCTGCAGTTGCTGAAAAATGGCATGAAATTTCTTAGCACAGATGCCTCCATTAAAATCTTAAGGCTCTTAGTGATGTCAGTCAAGCAACCAGTATCCTTCATGAGTATCAAATGTAATTTAAAATGTATGGAAATAAATGAATTTGATGATCTGCTCAAAACTGACAAATATCTCTTTAAAAAAAACCCAAAAACTAGCCCTGTATTTTGAAGGGAAACTTGGTCTGTAAATTTCCCTATACATTTAAAGTTAATTTATTTATCATTATATGCAACACACTGTGACAATAACAACAACAACATTTTGTTTGTTTTCAAATAAAAAGCTATTAACAAAAAATAATAAGCAAGTTTTTTACAACACAAGCACAACTGGACCTAGTGATTGGTCCTTCATAGATTCCTATAGCTGGATATTAACGCCAATACCAAAAATACTTCAGAAGGTAAGCATTTGTATTGTGAAGCCAGTGGGAGACTCAGGCAAATACTCTGCAAAAATAGAGGCACAAACTGTAAAGAAGAAGAAACTACTATGATGTTTAAAAACAAAAGACAGAAGGAAAAATAGCAAACAACAGTTGTAATTACATTGGCTTGAAGTACCTTTGACTGGTGATACAAATGTCATAGCACCAGCAGCTGGTGCTTAGGGCTTGCAGGAAATTAGGTAAGAAATGTTGACATTTATCATAAGTGTTTACTGGGACACCTAAGAGCCATTATAATTTACATTAGACTGTTAGAGCATTGGTACAGTACAAAAGGACATATCAGAACATTTCCCACAAACCAGGTTTCCTGTTAATCCCAGAACCATCGGGTTGATATAGGTTTACTAACTTGATTAGCATTTCAGACTGCGACACCAATTTGGGCATCATTTTAGTGTATTGTTACATAGAATCTTTTGGTGAAAAAAAGAGAAGGAGGTGGAGAACAATTGCTCTAACAATAACGGCAAATCAGGCATTGCACGCTATCATTTTTTACCTTATTCGGTTCAGGGACCAGACTGACATTTTACATAAGATGTTTTCAAAAAGCTCCAGAAAATGAAGTCACATATTGAAACACAGTATTTACTGTCTGTCTGTCTCTCTCTCCCACACACCATAACTCACAGTCAAAACTGGGATTTTCAGATATGCGCAGGGAAATTAATTGCCATCCATTAAAATTCAATGTAAATTGGGCACCTAACTCTCTTAAGCTCCTTTAAAATTCCTAGAATACAAGATTACTTTACACCAGTAGTTTATCATGATTTTAAGTGATAGTGCATTTTACTCTTGTATTGCCCCTTTTACTCTGGTAAAGTAACACAAGGAAAAGGTATTTCGCAAGGAAATGATCTTGTGTGTGTGTGTGCGTGCGTGTATGAGTCAAATGCTATGAGTTTGTAATTCATTTTACCTGCAAAGGTATATACTGCTCACTTTGCACAAGTAAAAGAACTACCTCCACATACAGACAAAAAAATCTATTTGTTTGGAATCAGCCATATACAGCAGTAGATAAATATTATGCAGCCACTGCTCATCTGTACATGGGCAATGCGATGGCATAAGGTACCATAATTTAAGAGAAAGACGTAACAGTAGCACGGACTACGCTAGTTTACCTCCTTAGTAGTTCACCACCACTCATGTACTATATAGAGAGAAGCACTATTTTCAGAGTGCTTTACAATTTTCACTATTTCATCTCTTTAGCTGTGTTTAAAATCAGTGTATTTATGTCAGTCCATTTACAATGTAATTGTGGCATCTGAATGACTCATTCAGAGAAGATTAACCCCTACTCTACACTACAGGGTTAGGTTGACCTAGCTGTGGATGTGTCTTCACTTAAATTTGGCTCCTGCTGGCATAAGTGCCTCTCTACACCAATTTAGTAACGCCCCCCCCCGCCCCGCGAAGTGGCATACAGACACGGTCGATGTAATTTGTCACCACAGTGTCAGTGTAAACATTGTATTGCTTATGTCAACTGTTACTGGCCTCTAGGAGCCATCTCACAATGCCCCCATGCTGACAATACAATTGATACAACCACTCCTGGTGAGGATGTGCACTGCTGACACAAGGAGCCAAGCGTGCACACATACAAGCAATGTAACAGCTATGGTGGCTGTAAACTGACATAAGTTAGTTGACATAATTTTGTAGTGTAGACATTGCCCACCCCTGTGCTAGGCCAACTACGACCCGCGGGACCCTCCTGCCCCAGGAAGCTACCTCCGGCCCCTCCCCTGCTGTTCTCCCCTTCTCCGCAGCTTCAGAGCGCTCCACTACAGGCACAATGCTCTGGGCGGCAGGGCTGGGAGCTCCTGGGGCAGCGCAGCTGCAGAGCCCGGCTTGACCCAGTGCTCTATGCTACGCAGTGGCTGCAGCGTGGCACGGCTTCAGCCGGGCGGCACGGCTGTAGCGCCACCAGCCACCCGGGCCCCAGGCAGCGCGGTAAGGGGGAAGGGAGGGTTGGATAGAGGGCAGGGGAGTTCGGGGTGGTGGTCAGGGGTGTGGATAGGGGTCGGTGCGGTCAGAGGGTGGGGAACAGGGAGGTTGAATGGGGGCAGTCAGGAATGAGAAGAGGGGTTGGATCGGGCAGCAGTCAGGGGCAGGGGTTCCGGGGGCAGTCAAGGGACAGGGAGAAGGGGTGGTTGGATGGGGTAAGGGTCCCGGGGGGACCGTTAGGAATGAGAGGAGGAGTTGGATGGGGCAGCAGAGGGCAGTCAGGGGCAGGAGTTCCAGGGGTGGTCAAGGGACAGGGAGCGGGGGTTTGTGGATTGGGTAGGGGTCCCGGGGGGTGGGGGAGGGGCCATCAGCGAACAGGGGTGTTGGACGGGGCAAGAGTCCGGGGGGGGGGGGGGGCGGATATGGGGGGAAGCCAGGCCACAACCCCCTCCCCTAACAGGCCCGCCATACAATTTCCAAAACCTGATGCGGCCCTCAGGCCAAAAAAAGTTTGCCCGCCCCTGGCCTAGCAGAAGAAGACATTTAGAACTAGTCAGTCCAACATATTCATATATATATTAATACCTTTACCTCCCCTGCACCACCATTTTTAATGGCAGTGGGTTTTTAAAGTTTGTCCGTTGGGGATCCTTTCATGGTCTTTTAAAGAACTGAAGCAAAAATTGTAATCAGACTGACAAGATCATTTTGAACATTTGTGTATAGCAAACTAGTTGCGTGCCATATAAAGAAAGAGGGATACATGCTAAGTTACACTGAAATGTCTGACAAAGGCAGGCTACATCTATATATGTGAAATCTCTTTAATAATAGAAATGCATACCGCTTCTAATACCCATTAGTTGCTTAATCTCATTTGGTTTTCAAGCATCCAAGTCAATACAAAATCATGTACTCATGTAACCACAAGGCACTCATTTCTGGTGTTATCCCTAAAGAGCCCATTTCTTTAGAAATCTTATAAGCATGAGCAGCTCAGTGTTAAGTGACACACCCTGCAGTCTATCATCTTCTACTGCAGCAAATTTAGTTTGTCAGATATTCCACATTTGCAACCCTTTAATAAGACAAGTAGCCACAGGCATTCAAAGGCTGCAGTTGAACCATTGGTCAGGTACTTGAGGAACAGCTTCAAATGCAGAGAAGAGGGGTGAGAGATGATTGGTTGTTTTTTTTAATTTGGACTAATGCAACTGGCAAATAAACATGTCACAGCCCAGTAAGCTGTTAACACTCTTATAGGGCAATTAATTTGTTAGCATTGTTAGCATAATCGCCAGTTAGCATTTGCTGAATACGAACGCTTTTTTTCGTCATTGTTTTGGTGGTATTGTTTCCCCCCTCCAGAACACTGCCACACCAATCCATTTCAGTCACGTAATAATTGAGAGAACATATTAGCATTTTCAAAGATCTGTCTGATTTTTACCTTTGCTCTGTCTGGCTGCAAACCCTCACTGAACAACGGGAGTTCAGAAGCAGGCAAATGTGGCATATTCCTACTACAGCTCCTATAAAATGACAGCCCAGTACTTCTCACCAGCTCTTGTGGATTTTGAACAATCGCATCCCATATACTAGAAAGCCGTTATGTGCTCTCACAAACTGGTACCCTGCATTTGACATTGCCTTGGCAGTGGAGAGGGTGTAATAATGATACTGCTTTAATAGTCCTAAATAAGTTCTCTTCCAGTTTCCAAAGCTGAAGGTGCTTTGCTAATTACAGCTCATTGATCTGTTGGGAAGGGGGGTGGGAGGGAATGCATTAAGGATCTTCAGACAGTTTAGCACTCCAGATTGTGCAGGTCATTTGAAAAGTTAAGACACAGTAATTTCTCCTCTGTCCTGGGCTGCACGAGCTTCCAATCCATAGTGAGTCTTTTACAGAAGACTGTAGTAAGTATGCAGTGTCTCTCTTTCCCTCAGTCAAACTGAGCAGCAGAAGAGCTCTTTGTACGCTCAGAAGCTTGTCTCTCTCACCAGTGGCCTTCCCAGGAATTGAAATGGGGGAGGGGGGTGTCACTAAATTGGCATGTAACTAGTTCACAAAACTGGGGTTGGGGAAATTCAGGGGACCTGTAGGGAAATCACTGTCTCTCACCAAACCCAAGCTGGTCCAATAAAAGACTCACCTGGTCTCTCTAACATCCTGGGACCAGCATAGCTACAACAAGGAACCTTTACACACAGGAACCTTTTACACACACTTCATGCAAGCTTCAAGCACAGACCAGGCGCTCACAGCAATTGCTGGCTCGCTCTCTCACAGCCACACAAACACACGCTTCTGCATTTCACTGAAGAGCTGATTCCCTTGCACATCTGCACCAGATCACCCCCCTGTCAACATGTCAAGCAGCCCTGTAGGGGAAAGGAGCTTTGCTGCTGCTGTGGCTGCCCCGAACTTTCCTCGCCTCTTGTCGCCGAGAGGGGCTGCGCCTCCGAGTGAGACTCGAGGAGAATATTAATGACCCTGGGAGGGTCTGGCAAAGAAATCCCCAGATCCGTCCAATTCAGTGTCAACAAGGAGGAGAGGTGAATGGCCGTGGTGGAGAGAGGACAGGGATCTGAGCTGCAAAACGATGGGGGGGATAAGGGCACGGAGAAGGGAAGCGAGGGGGGACAGACCCGGCTCCACACACACACAAAGGCAGCTCAGAAAAGCAGTCACCTTGCAAGCAGAGCTCCGCTAGATTTCACCCCTCAACCCATGGAGGCAAGCAGGGGAAATGCCAGAGCTCGCCCCATTTCTCGGCGAAGGAGGCTTTTCTTGGCACACGCTAGTTCAGATCCGCAGTGAATACACACAGCAGGGGTGGGGGGAACAAAGAACCCCGCGTAGCTGCGGTCTCCTACCTGGGATCGCTAGGTTGGTGAGGGGGAGGCTGTGGATGCTTTCCGGCAAAGTTGCCATCCAGTCTGCGGATTGCAGCTCACTCTTCCCTTGCGATGAAGCCATGCTGCTGCCTTGCTCGCCGGAGCCCGCCTCACTCCTCTGCCGGGCAGCCTCACTGCCTGGTGCCTGCAACCCACGGCTCGCTCCTAGCCCGCCTCACTCCTCTGCCGGGCAGCCTCACCGCCTGCAACCCACGGCTCGCTCCTCCCGCCCCGCCGGAGCTCACACGCCGCTCTGCGCCACACCCACGGGATGGCGCAGGCACGTGCTCATTGTCATTAATTAGTCCAAGCGCTGCCGCCACCGGCCTCACTGGGAGCTTTTGCTCTGGGCCGCCGCTCCTGCTTGAGCGCCTGCCCTCCCCACGACCACTTTGCCTCGCGTTTTAACTGGGTCCACGCTGCTCCCATATGCCTCACACTCCCCCCTCCCCGCGCTTTGTTTGCTGTTCCGGCCGACTCGCTGGAACCAATTTGCCATGCTTCTGATGGGGATTTTGCTCATTCATGTTTAATCAATGGCGCATAATACTTCCTCCCTCAGGGGCTTGTTTATTTTTCCTGTCTGTTTCCCCCTGCTCCTCACAGGGGTCTCTGCTCCTGGGGCTGGCCCTCTCCGGAAGCATGATGTTCATCTCACTCCATCTGTCTCCTCACACAGGGCTTCTTCCTTTATAACAAAAAAATAGGCTGACATCATCCTCTTTTGTTCTTTGATCTTTTGGGCAAAACTCAGGGGTGCCTCTTCTTCTGCACTTCATTCCCTGATTAAAAGAATGATCTAAGTGTCTGTTTTACATCGAGAGGGGTGGTGTATATTCATGAATGAACTCAAATACCCCTTTCAATGTATGGATGTGTACAGCAGTTTAGGTGGGGAATGGAGACATAACTAGGACACCCTCTCTACACTGGGTCGTGGACACTAGCAGGGAGAGAGAACACCCTCCTGACCTTCCCCTGCCCCCTCCCCGACAGCCGTGTGGGATGAGGAAGAAAGAATGTCTCCCCAAAGGGAGATCACTCCCAGGAGCCAGAGGTATGGCAGCAATAGTTGCAGTAGGATGGGCGGGGGGAGTGTTGAAGAGGAGCGGGCATGAAGACATCATCCCTTAAGAAACTCCATCTAGTACACATAGGTCTCAGCAACACGGCTAGCCACAAGCACGGAGAAACAGAAATGCAGGGCTGGAAAGGACCTTGAGAGGTCATCTAACCTCAATAAAGGGGGCTGGCAAGACCATACCTAGACCATCCCTGACAGGTGTTTGTCTAACTTGTTCTTAAAAACCTCCAATGATGGAATTGCCACAACTTCCCTTAGAAGCCTCTTCCAGAGCTTAACTACCCTTATAGTTAGAAAGTTTTGTCTAGTATCTAACCTAAATCTATCTTGCTGCAGCTTAAGGATGTTACTTCTTGTCCTACCTTCAGTACACATGGAGAACAATTGATCAGCATCCTCTTTATAATATATTTGAAGACTGTTATCAGGTCTCCCTTCAAGTCTTCTTTTCTCAAGACTAAACATGCCCCGGTTTTTAACCTTTCCTCACAGATCAGGTTTTCTAAACCTTTTGTCATTTTTGTTGCTCTCCTCTGGATTCTCTCCAAGTCATCCACATCTTTCTTAAAGTGTGGTGCCCAGAACTGGACACAATACTCCAGCTGAGACCTCGCTGGTGCCAAGTAGAGCAGGACAATTACCTCCTGTATCTTACATACAACACTCGTGTTAGCACACTCCAGAATGATATTAGCTTTGTTTGAGCTACATCACATTGTTGACTCATATTCAATTTGTGATCCACTATTATCAGCAGATTCTTTTCACTAGTACAGCCACTTAGCCAGTTATTCCCCAGTTTGCAGTTGTGTAGTGTTTTGTTATGGAAGGGCTGTCCTCTGCTCCCTACACTGGCTTCCCCTACAGTACAGAGTCAAGTTCAAGGTCTTGGTCCATATTTTCAAGTGCTCTTTGGCCTGGACCCAGCATATCTAAAATATCACACAAAGCTTTGGGATCAATTACTTGGCTTCTCAGGCACAATGGAACTTTCTAGTTTCTGTCCTAAAGGTCAAGCTCAACTGTGCCGGGGACAGAGCATTCTCAGAAGTCAGCCTGAAATTTTTTAAATAAATTTCCACACAAAGTGAGAGGGAACCAACCAACCAAACCTCACCACTTTCCACACTAAGTGGAATGTGCACTTCTTAGGCCTGCCTTCTCTAACTAACACATTCTGCTACAAGTTCTTGGACTGTGGCTTTTCTTACAGAAACACAGAGTAGCATGTATATCAAAACTAGCAGCAAGTCACAGCAAAACACTACCACACATACACAATTCTCCCCCTTGGTAGTGGATGAGAGAGAGAACGAACCACACATGATTGTGGTCAGTCACATTACTTAATGCACTACTGGAAGGCGCTCAGATATTGCAGTGATAGTTTAAGAACCTATATAGACTAGACTAGTAGTGAAGTGACCTAACTGAGGGCTTCCAGGTCTATGGTCCCCTATGACACAGATGGAACACATTTTGTCTTGGTCATTTGCAACAACTGCCCGATGAGGAGCAAGGGACTGATAAATACTACTGGCAAGAAATTGAACTTTCTGTCCTGGCTTCAGTGACATGCCCTGTGCCAGAGTTACAAATTCCCTGTCACGTGAGAAGTTTTAGTGTTCACTGACTCCAGCAGTTACTGTGACATCTTCTTGTTTTAAAAAATTCACATGAAAATAAAACAAACTCAGCTAAAAGTAACAGTCACAGTCTAGTCTGTTAAGAGTTTCTGTCTTAGATCCTGTCAGTGGCTTTCTGATCCCATGGCTACTTGTTCTCAAAATAGCTCTTTCTGCAGCACACTCTTCAGTGCTCAAGTAGATCAGCCACATGGACTTCAACTTTTCTGTTCCTGGTGTTTTTCTTAGTGACTGGGGGTACGTGTTAGTTCTGCCAATACAAGAGCAAAGTCGGTAGGCCTCTGTGTCCTTGTTTTTGTTTCAATGTCTTCTACTCCTCTAGGACACACTGTCAGGGATAGTTATGACAGGTGGCTTTGGAACGCATGGTATATCTATTATCTTGGTAAACTGCCAGCCTCTTTTTGTTTGGATTTTAACTTTCTCTCCTACTTGCATTGGGAGTAATTGTTGAGCATTTTTGTCATAGTATTTCTTCTGGTTCTAAATTCCTTTTGTAGCTACTTCCAAGTTAAGTGCCTTCACTTCAGGAAGATTATTAAACTTAGGCAGAATGACAAATGTCTGAATAGTGCCACTGAACTGGAACGCCTACTAACGCATTGTGAGGCATGTTGCAATTTTTTTTGACAATTCTAAATATTGATCCCTTGAATGCATTATCTCTTTTTATTTTTATCAAGTTCTTGATATTTGTTTTGACTTCTCTGCTAGCTCATTCAACTGTAATAATAATTGTAAAGGCCTGATGTGATGTGCTTGAACTGATAGGTGAAAGGAAATTATTGAAATGAACCACTTGGACCATTATCGGTTATCAGCTTCTTTGGAATCTGATGGTGAGCAAACTTTGATGTATAATGTGGCATTGCATTGTTACTCAATGTGGCAGGCAAGAACTCAGTTTAAAAACAAAATCTGAGAAGTAATCACTCGTTTAAGTCAAATTCACAATACAGATAAGACAAGCATCTCCCTAGTCCGAAGAACAGTGGAGCGATTTCTTGGCACATGGAGCATTTAAAAAAACATTTAAATAAAAATTGATGCTTTTGTTTGAACACTCCCAAGAAGGTATTCAATAGAAATAGATCTCAAGGAGGGATCTGAATAAGAAATTGAACTGATGCTCCATAGAATCATAGAATCGGGCGGGACCTTAGAAGGTCATGTAGTCCAACCCCCTGCTCAAAGCAGGACCAATCCTCAATTTTTGCCCCAGATCCCTAAATGGCCCCCTCAAGGATTAAACTCACAACCCTGGGTTTAGCAGGCCAATGGTCAAACCACTGAGCTATCCCTCCCTCCGTCACAGGAAAGATGTTCGATCTGTAGTGAGCAGTATAGAAAAAAGGTGTAGAGAAAGTTGTGGGATGAGTGGGCAAACAGGCATCAAGGCTACCATGCTTTTTTCCAATATTAGCAATTATTTACTCCCTGCCTGTTAGTGTGTAAATCCATTCCTTCCAAAGTAACTGGCCTTATTATACACCATCAATGAACACAAAAGTCCATATGGTCCATGCTGTGAAGCAAAACAACAAACTGCACTCTAGAGCTAAAGACAAGGTATCATTTTGTATCATCTTAGAGTGACATGAAAGAATATAATATAATTCTACGCATTTTCAAACAAGTGCTTTATGTTTTGTAATCAATACAATCTATGACAGAGGGGTGAGGGGTAAAGTTTTTATCAACACAGGTTTGGTCACATTACTCAAACGTTACAAATGAATTGTGCTCGGCAACTCAAAAAGTACTGATAAATCTTTATACCACTTCATCATGTATTCTGAAGATGACATTTTCTTACAGAAGAATGATTTTATAAAAAGAGTTTAGAAAAGTTAGACATACAATTGGTACTATTGCTTGTATGTTTCCATCTGTAAAACCCAGGAGACCATGAGTCTAACTGTATAGCACTCCTGGCAAGAAAACAAATTAAAGCACCTTCAGTAGCTTTTTTCTATATCTAAAAATCAAAGGGTTTGTCTGTTATTGGACTTTCCAGGGCTGGAAGTCAATGTTTTCTGTCTCATTGGAGAGGCATGAATCTCTCCCTTTGCAGTGGTATAAAATTGCTGGCTAGAGCTTTCACAATCAATTAGGGATCTGAGTGCCTCAAGTTTTGGATGCCCAACTTGAGACACCTTAAAGGGGCCTGATTTTCAGACCATCAGTACTTGGCACTTTTTAAAAATCAGGATCCTTTAAGGTATCTCGAGTTAGTCATCCTTGAAAATCTTTGTCCCTGTTTCTAGTCCGCTGCAACTCTTAAATCTGTCACTGTCTCAGGACTGAATATTTCCTGACCTGCACTGTCGATCAGTGTAATTTGGAGAGCGGGGGGAAGGAGAGGAATTCCACAGGTAGTAATCATTTTCCTGATAGCTTGAAGAAATATTTCTTTGGAAGGTTGATTAGAAGTAAAATTATGGCTGTTTGAAGCTGCTCAGAGGTTTGGAATGTCAGAATAAGGACTGGTCTACACATTAACTTGCACCAGTGTAGTAACACCAAAGCACACTCCTGTGCAGACATTCTTATTTCAATTTAAGAGTGATTTATTTTGGTTTCGCTTAAGCCGGTACCTAACTAATTTAATATAAACTGAAATAAGCCTGGTTTGCATGTGACAGAGTGCTAACTAGCATCCAGGTCATGTAGATACTTGTATCACAGAGAAGATTACAGACTTATTTGGAAGCAATTAACCTGTTATGGTGGCGATTGGGGCAGGTCCCGGATGACTGGAAAAAGGCTAATGTTATACCCATCTTTAAAAAAGGGAAGAAGGAGGATCCAGAGAACTACAGGCCAGTCAACCTCACCTCAGTCCCTGGAAAAATCATGGAGCAGGTCCTCAAGGAATCAATTTTGAAGAATTTAGAGGAGAGGAAAGTGATCAGAAACAGTCAGCATGGATTCGCCAAGGGCAAGTCATGCCTGACTAACCTAATTGCCTTCTATGATGAGATAACTGGCTCTGTGGATGAGGGGAAAGCAGTGGATGTGTTATTCCTTGACTTTAGCAAAGCTTTTGATACGGTCTCCCACAGTGTTCTTGCCAGCAAGTTAAAGAAGTATGGGCTGGATGAATGGACTATAAGGTGGATAGAAAGCTGGCTAGATCATCGGGCTCAATGGGTAGTAATCAATGGATCCTTTCTATTTGGCAGCCGGTATCAAGCAGAGTGCCCCAAGGGTCAGTCCTGGGGCCAGTTTTGTTCAATAACTTCATTAATGATCTGGAGGATGGCGTGGATTGCACCCTCAGCAAGTTTGCAGATGACACTAAACTGGGAGGAGTGGTAAATACACTGAAGGATAGGGATAGGATACAGAGAGACCAGACAAATTAGAGGATTGGGCCAAAAGAAATATGATGAGGTTCAACAAGGACAAGTGCAGAGTCCTGCACTTAGGATGGAAGAATCCCATGCACTGCTACAGACTAGGGACTGAATGGCTGGGCAGCAGTTCTGGAGAAAAGGACCTAGGGGTTATGGTGGACGAAAAGGTGAATATGAGTCAACAGTGTGCCCTTGTTGCCAAGAAGGCTAACAGCATTTTGGGCTGTATAATCAGGAACATTGCCAGCAGATCGAGGGACGTGATCATTCCACTCTATTCGGCATTGGTGAGGCCTCATCTGGAGTAATGTGTCCAGTTTTGGGCCCCACACTACAAGAAGGATGTGGAAAAATTGGAGAGTCCAGCGGAGGGCAACAAAAATGATTAGGAGGCTGGAGCACATGATTTATGAGGAGAGGCTGAGGGAACTGGGATTATTTAGTCTGCAGCAGAGTAGAATAAGGGGGGGATTTGATAGATGCTTTCAACTACCCCAAAGGTAGTTCCAAAGAGGTTGGATCTAGGCTGTTCTCAGTGGTAGCAGATGACAGAAGAAGGAATAATAATCTCAGGTTGCAGTGGGGGAGGTTTAGGTTGGATATTAGGAAAAACTTTTTCACTAGGAGGGTGGTGAAGCACTTGAATGGGTTACCTAGGGAGGTGGTGGAATCTCCTTCCTTAGAGGTTTTTAAGGTCAGTTTGACAAAGCCTTGGCTGGGATGATTTAGTTGGGGATTGGTCCTGCTTTGATCAGGGGGTTGGACTAGATGACCTCCTGAGGTCCCTTCCAACCCTGATATTCTATGACTCTATGAGATTATTGACACTTGGGGGCAATAGTTGGGCTAATGAGGCAATTAGCTCAATAAAGGGAAGATGCATATTGGCAGGTGTACAAGAAATAAGGGAAGTGGGGGTAGCTCAGAATGTGAGCTGGGTGTGATATAAAAAGCTGTGTGGAACGCTCCTCCTGACACATGCCTGTACTATGTTTTGTAATGATTGGAATCTAACGATTAAAGGTACATATGGGAAAAAGAAGTGGAGTGTGTGTATGTTGTGAATGAGAGACAATGCAAATGGGCCAGGCAGCCTGGCACACCATATAGTGAAGGGAGCACCCTGTGATATTGCATCTGTTTAACTAAATAGGTTTAAAAAGCAATCAAACTTTCAGTTAAACAGATGAAATCTACATGCAAACAAGCCTTGAGTCTCAAAGGAGGTGGATTCAGGGAGACAGTCATATAAAAATAGTAAGGGTGATTGTGAAAAAAATATAAGTTAAAGGGAGTATCCACATATCTAGAAATACAATCCCTGGTCAGTTAATGCCAACTATGTTAGACTCAGATATGCCACGGAATGAATCACCATGAAGCCTGAACTACCCTTTCACTACTAGCAGTATTCCCTCTAAAACAGGACTGCAAGCATGCTGGTTAGTAGTAAGTGCCGCTGCCTATTCTGAGCAGTTGTGTAGAAAAATGGAATATTTCAGGCAGTAAAAATGTCAGTTTAGCACTTTTTAGCAGTAATACATTCATTTAATGAAAATGTTTCCTGTAGTTTTAATTCTAGTACAAGTAGCATTTATGAAAAAACTTCACTGATAAAATGACAAAGTTTAGCTACCAGAGATTGTCTTTTCACATGTCCTTGGGTTTAGGAAATGACTTCTATTTTAGTCATGTGAAAAACAGAAGTAACAAGATCCTTCACTTTAACCACCTTAAAGTACAATTCTACTCTGAAAAGTGACTCTGGAAAAATGGCCTTGTGGGACATTGGCTCTCGTTTGCCAAATTAAATGTGCTCAATTTACAAATAAAAATAGTTATCTAAATGCCAGTCCTACAAACTCAAAACTGTTTTATGACCACCACCAATCAGACCCCCAAAATAGTTTTTTTTCTACTTTTCATTGGAATTTCAGTGTTTGAATTTTTCTGACTCAAATTCTGGGAATCAGGTTGTTTTCTCTCCTTCTCACATCTCATGACTATTAATAAAGGTCCTTCAGAACAAACTATGCCCTTCTTTACACCTGTGTACCCCACTGTCTTCAAATTATTCCCTCAGTGACACCCCGGCAATACCATTGCCTATAACTAATTGGAACTTAATTATCAATTATGTTGTTGCTACACACACATACATACACAAATCCAAGTAACTGTCTCTCAGCTTCACTGCTCTGCACAGCAAACAGGAGTAAAATGCTATTTTCATCCCCAAAGTGAGAAAATATAACTCTGAATATAGTCACAGGAAGCAGACCTACTGAGTATGAAGGTGCCATTTTGACAGTCACAATAACGACGTGTAGGAGGGGCCACACAGTCTTTTTACAGATCTCTTTATAGCCTTACCTTGCATTCATTAAGAATGCAGCATTAACTAACATCACTTTTGTCCAACTAACATGCAGCATTTCTGAAGGAACAAAAAAAACCTGAAGCAATTAATCTTGACTTCCTTCTATAAGGAAGATTTGTGCACAGCTTATATTTTCAGACAAAAACAAGTGAATGTGTCTCTTGCATTGTGATCTGAATGCATAAACTTTTAAGTCAAGCAGCTGAGTTATACTCTACATGACTGTGAAAAGGTGTCCACCTAGTTCCTGTTGAATTTGAAAAGATGCCATATCTGTCCTATGCAGTGTTATTGTAGCTGGGTTGATCCCAGGATGTTAAGGAGACAAGGTGGGTGAGGTAATGCAGTATCTTTTTATTGGACCAACTTCTGTTGGTGAGAGAGACAAGCTTTTGAGCTTTCACAACTCTGTACAAACTTGAAAGATGAAGGAGCTTCAATTATCACCTAAATGTATTACTTTAATTGATGACTGGGAATGTGCCACTGCTACTAAATGATTATATATTTTTTGTTTTCCATGGGGAAAAAAGAAATCAGTAATGCAGGTACTTTTGCAAATAATGTAACTGAATTATTGACTGCAAAGAGGGCAAATCACTCACAGCCCTATTCGCCAATAAATTCTTTACATGGTCACATTAAAGTATGTGATTGGGTGGGAAGGGTTTAGCAGAGGAGAGAAATTTGGAAGTTTGCCATGTGATCCATCGACCTGAAATTTAGTGTAATACCAGCAAATACATAAATGCTCATAAATAAGACCATCTGTGATTAAAAAGCCCCACGTGTGGCTTGCTTAGAGAACTTGTCTAAAACCTTGTTTTCAAGCATGTTGATTTCAGCAAGTTCTCAAAAATTAAGGATGTCAAACAAAAATGAGATCTGGATCAGAAAATAGTTCAGCAGCTGAACTAGCCTTGGGCAGCTCAGACACAGGTTCCATAGCCATCATCAAGATAGCCAGCTGAAAAACTAGAGATCTTTTTCTCCTTGTAGAAAATGTCTACCTTTTGTCCAAGAAACCCTCCCCCTTCAAAACAATGCCTCCAATTTTTCAGTTTTGAAAACAAAACAAAACAAAACAAAAAACAAACCTTTTCAAGGATACCATACACTTTCTATAATTGTTTTTTGTCAAAAATCACTTTTTGATTAATGGAAAATGTACTCAAGACTCAAAAAACCATTCACAAAACACCAGACATGATCATAAGCAGTATAGTCCAGTGAAGGAATCTAAATTTTCTAGCAGCTATTCCCACCTGCTGGGACCCTCCCATTGTGGATTTTATCTAGCAGCAGATAGAGTGGGAAAGATAAGAACAATTTTAAAAGTGTTGAAAATGTGAGACGACAGCTTCAGGTCAAGAACAAAGTGATTCCCATTTGACAATATTTATTTTGTTATCGCATTGTGGTTAGAAAAATCAATGAGAAGAGTAGAGCTGAGATGCAGAAGGTGGAGATATGGATAGCATAGATAGCACAAATGAATTATGAGCAATCAATCTGTGAATATCAATCTCTAGTTTTTATTCTTATGTTCTTATCAGTTTAAGATATAGCTCAGTCATTTTGGATACCTACACAATGTTAGGCAATTGTGAAAAAATGTCTCCACAGACTTCTTAATAATAGAGAAATTATTTTCTTCATAAACCAATTTAGTTAAAGTAGGAAAATTATACAAACATTCTGAACAATTACAAAAATGCAACTTTGATATATGACAGCTGGTGTATTTTTCTTTTACCATCAAGACATTCTGCATAACACCTTGTAATTAATCTTAATTATGATTGAATGTCATATATGCAATATTGTGATTATTTATGCAGTTCTGATTGTTTTGGCGTAGGATCATTACAAAAATATAAAATAGCAAAAATATTCATGGGTTTTGTAGATATGAGTCAGGAGGTAGGATTAGCTAGACATGGCCTATAAAGTGTAATGATAATAAGGCTTTTCTTAGGACTTGAGTCCAATGTCCTATGCATATTTAATTAAAGTCCCTTTAATTTAGAGTTGTTTTTACCTCATTGCCAGTTGATTAGAGAAAACCAATTTGGTGTGTTATTACAATTTTTATTCCAGAACACTAATAACTACAAAGTTAAAAAATGTCTTATACTTCCCTAAATTATTAAACAATATGATCATTAATACTGATATTACAAATATAAACTGAGTTAGTCCAATCAAGGAGTTAACAATAATGCAAGTTAAAACTGGGAAATTATAAAGAGAACATCTTAAGACCAACAAATGCTGAAGTTATTGCATAAACACAGCCAGTAATCAAATCACAAAGTTAACCTAACACAAACGATTAAATGACTTATTTAATCTTCTTATTTCTATGCAGTTTATACTTTCTCTTGTGGAAAGGATAGATTAAGTTTTAAATCTTTATGTATTCCAGATGACTCTTAGAGACCTATGATAAGATTTTCTTCGAACCTATGCTAGCGAATACCCAATGGTAGTTTACACTATGGGCTTATATGCACATACAATTACTATTAATGGCCGCCCGCCCCCCAAAAGGCCAGGATGGGTGTCTCCTGGCAGGTGTCACTGCATAAGTGTGTCCTATTAAGGAGACAAAAAGAATAAACTTATTTAGAAAAAGTATCTGCTCTTTAGCTTGCTTGTCTTGTGGAGTGTCAAAGTCAGTCAGTAACTGGTTTGGAGAACTAGGCAAAGTCTTCGGGCTCAGGTACCATCACATTAGTGGGCATCATTCTCGGGTCAGTTGGCTGATCTGAGCTATCTTTGTCTCTACTCTCCTTGGCAGAGGGAAGCATTTCAGCCAAGTTGTCATTGTGGTGACACTTCTTCTTCATTTACCTGGTCTTGTATGGGTGAAATGCAGGCTGGTATCATCCCACAAGACCTCCCCGTAATCTTCTGATAGAATCAGGAGATCACAAATTTCTCACCCCAACTGCTTTGTCCAATCCTGGTGATGTCATTCTGACTCTTGGTCCACTTTTGGGGTTCTCCTTTTAGGGTACTACTTCTTAGTCACCTCCACCACTCTGTGTTTGTCCCAAATAAGCAACATTGAGGGAATAACAGAAGGTGATGATTGTATCAATATGGTCTCTAACCCTTGTTTTAAGGTGAACAACTGAGACTCTTCAATGGCCTCTTGACTATTGAAGCTGTTGTATTCCTGGTCATAAGTTATGACCCATTGCCCTTTGACTGACAGAACAACAAAAATACAAAAGTAGTTCCTTACCACTCACACATCTCATGCTTTACTTCCTCAAGATGGAGAAGGGCTCATACATAAAATAAGAATTGGTAGAACTGTCACCACATCTGGGAGACCTGGTGAAAGGTCACCTCACTCTATCAAGGCTCAAGGTCAGTCTGCTTCAAAGCTACTTATTAAATCCGTTAACATACACTTATTAAAATATAACGATGTAAAGTTTATACTCAGTGTCTACATGACTATAGGCCTATATATCCTGCAAAGAGTTAATAGAAGGGACCTCTATGGGGGACTTGAACAGAAAATGCAAAAGATATTGAAAACAAAGAGATACTTAATGACTACTTAAACAATTAATGGGATAGTTCATTATCACTTCTTATTTGTCTTTTGAGGCATGATCCAAAGTCAGTTGAAGTCAATGAAAATATTTCCACTGACTGCAGTGGGATTTGGGTCAGTCCCTTGGTGAAGAGCATGTATCAGTTCCTAAGAGAAGATATCAGTTTAATTGCTCTCTAATCTCATCTATCTATATCCTAAACTTTCAAGGGATGGATTTGACAATATGATATAACTTTTCTAGCTCTATCATTGATCCTAATTAAGAAGCACAATGGATTCCTGGCATATCTGATATTAATTGTACAGTACAGGCTGTATTAATATTGGTTGATTTCATTCTTCGTGTCCTAGAATTATGCTTCATGACAGATGTATTTCTGTATCCAGGATTAGGATCCCCAGAGGCTAAGAGCAGGTATCAATTTAATAGCAGATACATCTCCAATCTATAATCTAAGATTTCAAGGGACAGATTTGACAATCTGATATGTCTTTTTGTAGAGGGTCAGTCTAATAGCCAGCTGGCCTAGTGGTCAGGCAAACGCTCCAACAGTTCTTTCTGGCCTGGTTATTGTAGAGGGGGCTCCAACTGGATCATATGCAGCAGGACTCAATCCATCCTTTAGCTTTTTCTTAGTGATAACATGTACTGCATTAAGTTGGTGGTTCTCGAATCCTGTCCCTCCGGCATTTGGCAGATCAGATCTAATATCCCACTGGGCTGTCTCCTATAGTAATTCAAATGGGGAAAACCCCATGGAGGATTGAGGAATTTCTGGGACAGCGAACAGCTGAGAAGGTAGGAGCTGGTCCCAGTAATGAGGCCACAAATGTATTTAACATCCCTTTCAAGGTGTTATTAAAATGCTCCACCAACCCATTGTTCTGTAGGTGGTAGGCAGATGTTTTTAGAGCTTTCACCTTAGTAAGCTGCACATCTCCCTCATGAACTGTGACAAAATTGATTATTTGGTCAGTGATTATTTCTTTAGGGATCCCTACCTGGGCAAATATTTTTGTTAGCTCTGCAGCAATGACTGCTACCTTTGTGGACTGGAGAGTATCTCCTCAGGCTAGCGTTGGGCATAGTCCATGATCACCATGGTGTCCTGCCATGCTCATTTCCAGTGGGCCTATTAAATCTATTTGTGCCCTTTCAAATGGGGTCCCCACCACAGGGAAGGGCTCAAGATTTTGGGATTGTCCTCAGGCTTGTCCAAGGACATGCAGGGCATGAGGTATCATAGAATCATAGAATATCAGGGTTGGAAGGGACCTTAGAAGGTCATTTAGTCCAACCCCCTCCACAGTGTGTCGCATGGGCCAGCTTCAACACATCTCTTCAGAATGCTTGGGACAAGGAGTTGCATCCTGACCTCCCCAGTCTGAGGGTCCATCGCTGCTTGATGTATCTCTTCCCCTTGTAATTTGAAGTGTGGCCATTGTTTTAATAACTGTGGTTCTTTTACTTAATTGCTGATCTGGGTGAACTGCTCATAGGCTCAGCTCAAGGTCAAAGCATTTAAATTGTTCCTCAGTGAAGTCAACTTGATTCGACAGCAGATCTATGTTGAGAGGTGTGGCATGCAGGTTCCTAGCTTGAATCCCTGTGAGCGCAGGTCATCAGTAAGACCATTAAGTGGGGATGCAGAAGTCTCTTCCCCTGGGTCATTGTTATTGGTGTTGAGACCATTAACTGGGGATGCAGACATTCCTTTCCCTTGGTCATCGTTCCCCACCCAACCCCCAGCCAGACCATCTCCTCGGGGTCTTCTATTGTTTTGTCCTCAGCCTCCCGCTCTTCTTCCTCGGAGGACACCCGTCTCCCTGCTTCTAGCACTCTTGGAAGAAGTTCCAGTCCTGCCCAATTATCACAGGCTAGGCTAGGTTTAGGGCCACTCCCATATGGGCTGTGTCCATGCAGTTAACTGGACTCAACTCGTCGTGTACAGGCATATGTCCCCGTGAATGCATTGAAGAAACAGGGTACCTGAAGGCTCTCCCTTGACCTTTGCCATGTATTCTTTGACCATCATCTGACTACACAATGAGGCTATTAAGCCTTGGACCCTGACCCCATTAACCTGTACTGACACCATCAAACTTTTCCAGGCCCTTCTTGTGGGCTCTGGATTCTGCCTGTCCCTAATTGGAGTCCACGTATGGACAATCCCATCAGAAGTGGCCCAGTTGCCTGCAAGGGAAGAAGTTGCCAGACAGTGGAAAGGCTTCAGCTGTTTGTACTCATGTTTGATGTGGGGAACCATCTTTCTATCCTATCTCTCTGTGGGGGCAAACTCCTGAGGTCAGTCTCCGCTTGATTGGCCACTTTGGATTGGGAAGCCAGGTACCGTTAGCGCCTCCCTTTCTTGCTCTTCCTTCAGTTGTCTGAGTTGGGCTGGGTTCCCTCTTGGTGTTTATCAAAAAGACCTGGTGGTCAGCATGTAGTTGTTGGTCAGTATCACTGCTTCTCACAGAGTTCCTAGTTGATATACCACCACCTCCCAAACTTCAGGAAGGAGGATCTGGAGGAATTATTTCAACACTACCTTCTCTGCCAGCTGCATTCCTGTCCTTTCCTCTGTCTTGAGCCACTGCCATCAATATTCTTTAGGACCTGGGCCACCACCGTAGTTGGAGCTTTGGTTGAAAAATCTCTCTCCTTGGAACCTGTGGCAGGTGAGTCTTGTCAGAGATGCCAAAAGCACCCAAGATGGCCACATTGTGTAGGGAAATAGTCCTGTGAGGCTGTCACATCAAGGCTTTGGTATATAGTCAGTCATGTGGGGGATGATTAGGATCACCCAGCTCTCCATCCACTGGCTAATAGGCCACTGTGATGACCCTCTCAAATGTCACTGGGTATGCTTCAGCCTCATCTTCCGGTCCCACTTTGGTCAGTTTCAAGGAGAAGTTTGGAACTGGATTGGATGGCATGTTTTGGGGTTGCAGCAGTGTCACCACCTGTTGCACCAGCTGTTGCTGCTGCTCTCTGTGTTATGTAGTCAGCTCCTTAATAAGCTGGTGTTGCTACAGAGCCTGTTGTTGCGTCATCAGTTGCTGCAGTAACTGGTTCTGTTGCTGTTAATTCTCCACGAACCATTCTAACAACCTGTTAAGATCCATCTCTATGACCCTCTTCATAATTTTTTAAAAATACCTTCAGTTGCCTGCTGTCCACATTCTCCTCCAATTTTTGTAGTGAGTCAGTTTGATAGCCAGCCGGCCTAGTGGTCAGGCAGTGGCTCCACTGTTCTTTCCAACCTGGTCATTTTAGAGGGGGCCCAAGCTGGGTAATATGCAGTGGGCCTCAATCCTTCCAGAATGTCTTTTGCAGGGTTCTGTCATGGCAGAGGAGTAGGAGAGCAATGTAGGGGGACATGAGCCAACCCACATCACTGGGTCCCAACCCAGGGTCTTAGAGGAGTGTGAGTATCCAGACCACTCATTAGTTCAGCCCAAGTTATACTGCCCCTTTGGTTGCTTCCTACCAGGCTGTGGCTTCTCTGTTTTGTGCATGGTAACAGATCTAGGAGTATCCACTTAGTCTGCCAGTGGGACCATGTTCCATTCTTTGCAGTCTCTTGGGAGTTTCCAACTCTCAAGGCAGTGGGGGGAGGGAAATCTGGGTCACTGCTTCCAGAGGATCCTTAACAATGCTGTAGCCACTCCTCTCACAGCTCCAGGCAACAGCATCACTTCCTGGTACAGACTATAGCTTCTTGCCCCCTTCCCCTGGGCCACCAGTGCCTTTTTAAACTATCCCTCCATCTGGAGCATACCCTGCAGCTGCTGAGGGATAGGGCCTCCCTAGCCCAGTACTGCTCTATGACTTGTCCTGGTTTAACATGGGGTCTTTGGTCCTAATTAAGGAGTATGGTGGATAATATCTAGCTTATCAGATATGAATTGTACATTACCTTGTGTAATGATATTGGTCAGTTTCATTCTTACTATTCTAGCTTCATGACAGATGTATTTTGATATCCTGCATTAGGATACCCACAGGATCTCTTTCTGTTTGCATGGTAATGAAGCAATGACAAAAGATGTTGAAAACAGTGAGTGGGACTGATATTTTATGCAAACCACCTAAATCAATATGCTGCTCACATTCCACAAGTGAAAGTGCATATTGGGAGTGACAATACCCTTTATATTAAATACACACCATAATCAATATGACCAGCTTCATTAGTCTAGTTTGCCTCCACTCAGTTGCAGAATGGATATAACAGAATGCAGGAGCACTGTCTGGTTGCTGGTGAAATAGATGATAGCTCCAGCTTCACTTTCCCCACTCCTTATGCTGGTGCTTTGAAGAAGGTGTGAGCCAGGGAAAGAGGGCACAGGGGTGCACAAGGCTTACAGGGATCTCGGGGGTCTGGTATCTACACACTTGTTCATCAAAGAGTGTCATGTAAGGTCTCTCCTGAAAGTCTGTGTCACACTGGTCCTCGTAATCACAGTGAAATGTATGTAAGGAGCTATGTATATATACTGAAAATTATATTCTTAAGGTCTATTACTTGGGGCTGGTCACCAAAGGGTGAGAAGCACATTTCTTTTAGGCAAGCAATGTTTATCTATCTGTCTGGCTACAGGTAAACTGAGTATTGTATGGTTCACAATGAACACCCATTTACACTCTGAGCTGAATGCTAATGAAGGGATTGTGAGAACATCCAGAGAGGGAAGGACATTTACAAGAAGAAATATACCAGCAGGAGGGAGTTCTGTTTACAAGAGAAAACAATGGCCTTTTGGACTATAACTGTAGATACAGAGCAACACTCGGGAACCTTTATGGAAGAGAAAAGCTGAGAGGGTGGCTTGTTTCATGAACAAAGGACCACAGCCTACCTCGCTGAAAAACACTGGTGAGCAATACTAGGTGCTAGAATGAATGTTTTTTTATATGTAACCCTTTGTTTTCAATACTTCCATCTGCTTGCTTCTTCTTGAGTCTCTGCTCTTTGTTAGTCAACACAAGCAGAAGTTTATTTAACAACGTATATAAGTGCTGTGTGTTGAGTGGGGCAGTGATCCTGAGGTGTAACTGGTAAGCTGGGCTGTACTATTCCTCTGGAAGGTGAGACTGCATTCTGTGAGTGTCCAATGGAACCGGGCCTGGAAACTCCAGGGGGATGCTTGGAGTGTTCAGAGCTTGGAGTGTGCTTATTGCCAATGGGTAGAGAGAGTGGGGTCTGCAGAGGCCTGGAGGGGTGTATTTGTATTGCCAGAGACTGGTGTTGTTGGGGAGCTGACCCATGGCAGGTGCAGACAAGGCTGCCTCACACCAAGGGTAGGTGGTAGCAAGGTGCCTCCCAAGCCCGAGTTCCCCCAGGATGCCTCACAGAGGGCTATAAATGTGGCTGCCTGGGAAGCAGAGCGGAGAATACCTTTGAAAAGACAGTGTGAAGGGGTCGCCTCACTGCTGACACCTCCTTGTGGCCGGGCATGGTGTGGCAGCTTTCTCTCCACTGGGGTCTGCTGCCACTGGCTGCTCCACCTCTGCAGGGGCCTCACTGTTCCTGTGACTTGGCTCACCAGCCAGATCACTTCAAAGCCTCTCCCCTTCCAGGGCACTCTGTCAACAAACAGCAAAGGGAGTTTTCACAAACCAGCTGAGTTAGTGTGAGAGAGGGGGGAACAGCTCCTTCTCAGGGAGAATCAGGGTCAGGCCATCCCTTCCCTATGGGAGAGTTTTTCAGGCAGCAGTCGTCAGGGAAGTTCCTGCCTTCCCTTGGCCTGTCTGTTCTCTTCCCTGCTCTGCCCACAGGTGAGCTGTTCTGCTTCCCTCTTTACTCCTTCTCCAGCCTAGGCATGTCTTGCAAGTGTGGCGGAGTGGAGCTGGCTGACAACCCCTGGTTGTCCGGTGTGGGTTTTGTGTACCCCATTACAACGGGGTCACAGGAATGACCTAAACCCCAAGCTGGGTTGTTTCTCTGGTTAGTTTTGCAGTCTGCCCTCTACCCCAGGCTTGTGCTGCATCCCTTGCTTATGAGAAGTATTGCAAAGGTTGGGCTAAGCAGTGAAGCCCTTTGCACCAGTGTGTTAATTGGAACTGGAAATATTTGCTATTATAACCAAGGAGAACTGAGTGGGAAAGTGACCAAGCCAGAACATACAAAGGAAGAACACAGCAGAACAGATTTTGGGAAGGAACAGAGAGAGGAAGAACATCCCTTATGGCAATGGAGAAAGCTGGTGGCCATGCTGATTCCTTTAGATCTGCCAGCTGGTGTTCTTAGCATGCCTGCAGACCTGTTAAGAGGGCTGGATGGAGTTGCTTGAATGACTCTGTTCCTTCCTCTCTGAAAGGTCTTAAAGGGCAGTACTGAGCAATTGCTTTTCTGCGCTGAGATGTCTCCCATGCAGGATGCCCCATGTGTAAAGGAGACCAGCAGGAATTTAGGGTGGGGGCAGGAGCTGGTGAGGGATGTGCATAGTCCCACAACTCATGGCAAATCTGATGAAGAGTTCACATAGCCTCAAGGCATAAACAACTTAAATGACGAGTCCCCTTTCTGCTGGGGAATTCCCCTACAAAAAGGATTGAGTCTGTGGGGAGAGGATTCCCTGGCTATGTGAGTTTGAGCAATGCTGCCCAGAAGCCAGAAGGGATTCAGAGGGCCTCTGATCCAATGGGCAAGCTCAGGTCCTACACACACAGAAGGCTTTAGTCTCCTGCAGATCCCCTGTTGTCGGTACAGATTAGCAGTGATTTGTGGGTTTCTGGGGAAGAACCCATGTTGGTTGATCTTGGGAAAACTCCACAATGGGAATCTCTGTTTTCTTCCCTTTCCCCATGGGTTTTCCTACAGGAAGGTGTAATCTGGCCCTCTGCAACCTAAGAAAGCATAATTAAGTCTGCTCCCTCAGTGTGGCCACAGGGCACCTTAAGGAGGCTAGGAGGGAAGTGTGTCTATGACAGAGCAGGACATGCTATAAAGGAAGATGCAGACTGCCTAGTCCCACTCTGTACTGCAATGCTCCAGGAAGGGCATGGAAGCCCGTCCCCATTCCACATGTCAGCAGTAGTGCTGGGAAGGTCAGCCCTGCTCCGAGACCCCTGATTGGTTAGGGCATGGGCACAGAGGAGGAGCTTGACTCGCCACTCCCTCACAGAGGTTGTGCGTCTCTGAGACACACCTCCCTTTCCAAGATTTCCGTAGTAGAATACAGCTGTGCTTCACCTCTGATATGAGCCACTGGCTAACCACTGGCCCATACTATAGATTAAGGTCTATGTTTAACAGAATTACTTCTCTGGTTCATAGTGACCTGGATGCATGCTCCCAAAGTTCATAACCATTTTACTTAAAATTCTGCAGCCCTAATTCAAACCAAACATTTCTGCCTACAGAATGCCTGAAATGCTGCATCTCATGCCTTTCTTCTTGAGCAAAAAAACTGGTAAAACATTTTCATTAAATGCAGAGTTGTTTTGGATTTTAAAGATAATTAAATGTTGAAAATGTAATCATTCATCTGATTTCGAGCTAATAAAAGATATGAAGAATTTGTAATAAAAATACAATCCCTATAGGATTTGAACTCATTATTTTGGCAATATAAGCTAGACACTTCAGCCATTGTGCTGCTCAGGTCTTGCCCAGCACCCAAAAGAAAGACAGACATTAAATAAGCCATAGGAGACTTCTCCTAATGTTTCCTACAACCATTAGAAACCAGTTCAGAATTTTTTTTAAAACCCACAAAATATGAAAGCTACTGAGTTGAAACAAAGGAACTGCCCATGCTGCTCTTAAGGAGGAGGCCCAAAGCCTGTTCCCAGTTCATGCCAGTAATTTTCTCATGTCAACTCCAGGTACTGCAAAGGTGAAGAGTATAGCTAGGCTTGGCAGAATTAGATTTTTTAAAAATAATTTTGACAGATAATATCAATGTTTATTTTAAGCACTTTATTTGTATCAGTTTACATTTTCACAGTTGCAGGAAACTATTGGTGGGCCAGACAATAATTATTTAATGGCAATGGACATTGAGATTCAAAAAGTTTAAAGCTTTTTAACCATGAAAACACAAATTTTCAACATCCCATGTCAAAATATACAAGTAACGGTCCTTAATTCAAATTCTCATAACTTCTCAAGCAGCATTTTAGTGCCTATCTGTAAGTTTTGATTTTTATCAGTGGAAATATTTTTTTGTTGCTTTGTGTGGGTGCAGTGAAATTGACATTAACCAACATTTCCTGATAAAAAAGTTTAATCTTTCCAAGCCTGCTTTTAGAGGAAGCACAGACAATGAAGATGCCTAAAGTACATAGAATTCAGCTACTAAAAGGCGCTTGCATTGTCAGTGGTAGCAATTCACATAAAAAAAACCCCAAACCATAATTAAAACATGTCTTGTTTGTGGAAAGCAATAGAATGTCAGTTCTGATTGCTATGGAAAGCTCAAGGTTGATCCGGCTAGCTGTGCTGTTACACTTCAGACTAATAACTGTTTCCTGGTGTTTCCTATTTAGTTAGGCAGGCTTAAATTCCGTATATCTGAATCTCAGTTAGCTAAGGATGGAGTGGCAATATGTTGGATAGTAATCAGTAGGCATATTGCTGGGTGATTTAGAAGTTAGCACACAGCCTGCAAACTAAGACTGCAGAGTCCTATTCCTGATTCTGACCCCCAATTCTGCAGCAGTTACTCAGGCAGAGTAGTGGTAACTCCAGCATGTATTTCTATTTTAGTTAGTTGTTGATGGTCATTTGCACTACATGTCTCACTTCCACATCACACTTGTGCATGCTGTCTTTTTAGGCTCTGCAAAAGGGTATTTACCAGTAAGAGCTACAGCAAATCTGCAACTGAGGAGACAGGAGGCAGATATGGACACAGAAAAGAAGAGGAATGGGAGAAAGATACAGCCTGAACCATATTATTATTGCTTTCTAACCTACATTTATAAACTAACCATGGCCCCAGAAAAAAAAATTAAGTATTTAAAAATATTTCAGGATGTACTATATAAACAGTCCTATCAAATAACTGAAGTTTTTAAAATGAGTTTAAAAAAAATCAAATTGGCAGTGTCTCTTTAAGTTCCAAGACAATATATACTACTTCAGGGCTCTTATCTGCTTTAGCACTCTAGGTATCTTATAACATGAGAATTGACACCACTAATTCTAATGGATTTTGATTAATCACAGTTAACTCACATGATTAACTAAAACAATTAATCGTGATTAATTGCAGTTTTTATCACACTGTTAAACAATACCAATTGAAATTTATTAAATTTTGGACATTTTTCTACATTTTCATATATATTGTATTCTGTGTTGTAATTGAAATCAAAGTGTATATTATTTTTGATTATAAATATTTGGACTGTAAATGATAAATAAAAGAAATAGTATTTTTCAATTCACCTCATACAAGTACTCTAGTGAAATCTCTTTATCATGAAAGTTGAACTTACAAATGTAGAATTATGTACAAAAATAACTGCATTCAAAAATAAAACAATGTAAAATTTTAGAGCCTGCAAGTCCACTCAGTCCTATTTCTTGTTCAGCCAATCGCTCATACAAACAAGTTTGTTTACATTTGCAGGAGATAAGGCTGCCCGCTTCTTGTTTACAATGTCACCTGAAAGTGAGAATAGGTGTTCGCATGGCACTGTTGTAGCCGGTGTCGCAAGATATTTATGTGCCAGTGTGCTAAAGATTCATATGTCCCTTCATGCTTTAACCACTATTCCAGGGGACATGCATCCATGCTGATGATGGGTTCTGCTCAATAGTAATCCAAAGCAGTGTGGACTGATGCATATTCATTTTCATCATCGGAATCAGATGCCACCAGCAGAAGGTTTATTTTCTTTTTTGGTTATTCTGGTTCTGTAGTTTCCGCATCAGAGTGTTGCTCTTTTAAGACTTCTAAAAGCATGCGCCGACCTCATCCCTCTCAGATTTTGGAAGGCACTTCAAATTCTTAAACCTTGGGTCCAGTGCTGTGGCTATCTTTAGAAATCTCACATTGGTACCTTCTTTGCGGTTTGTCAAATCTGCAGTGAAAGTGTTCTTAAAATGAACAACATGCGCTGTGTCATCATCCGAGACTGCTATAACATGAAATATATGGCAGAATGCTGGTAAAACAGAGTAGGGGACATATATTCTCCCCCAAGGAGTTCAGTCACAAATGTAATTCACACTTTTTTTAACGAGTGTCATCTGCATGGAAGCATGTCCTCTGGAATGGTGGCCGAAGCATGAAGGGGCATATGAATGTTTAGCGCATCTGGCACCTGGCAATGCCGGCTACAAAAGTGCCATGACAATGCCTGTTCTCACTTTCTTGGGACATTGTAAATAAAAAGTAGGCAACATGATCACCTGTAAATGTAAACAAGCTTGTTTGTCTGAGTGATTGGCTGAACAAGAAGTAGGAGTGAGTGGACTTGCAGGCTCTAAAATTTTACATTGTTTTATTTTTGAACTATGTAGCAAAAAAAAAATCTACTTTTGTAAATTGCAGTTTCATGACAAAGAGATTGCACCACAGTACTTGTATGAGGTGAATTGAAAAATACTATTTTTGTTTTTTTACAGTGCAAATACTTGTAATCAAAATAAATATAAAGTGAACACTGTTCACTTTGTATTCTGTGTTGTAACTGAAATCAATATATTTGAAAATGTAGAAAACATTCAAAAATATTAAATAAATGGTATTCTATTATTGTTCAACAGTGCAATTAATCGTGATTAATTTTTTTAATCGCTTGATAGCCCTAATTAGAATGTATAACAAAATATATACACCTTACCTAAACACTGGTAATACTTCTGAAAGATATTTCTCTCATTCTGCCATAGCTGTTTTCTACAGTACATACAATTTGTGTCTTTCAGATACATAGCATGATGTTGATTATTTTAATGTCACTGGTATATAATCCTAATTCTACAGTTCAATCAATTTTACACATTATTATGCCATCAATGTTCAAACAAAACCCACTATTGATTTCAATGGCGAGTTTTGCTTAAAAATAGAGGGCACAATTGATTGGGACCTCTAGGCAGTCCTGAAATACAAATAAATAATAAATAATAATAATAATAAATCCCAGATTTTATCACTGGGTTGAGGTCTCCCCTTTTACTCATTATTTAAAGCAGACAACTAAATGAAGTATATTTTTTATAGTGCAAAAGATGTATTTTCAGAGCTCTTTATTAATAAAATAAATAGTAGGTACCATCTTGCCCCTTATGATTCAGCAAAATGAAAGTCTCAAAATAATCTTTCTATGGCTGCCTGGCTGCAGTGTTAAATTAACATAGTACCATAGTAGCATACCCAATTTGGTTTTATTCATGGTCATACTTACACTAATAGCTTATTGGGCATGACTCCCCATGCGCTTTCCTTTGCTGTGATAAAATATCAACTAGATTTCCTTTTACAGTCTTATTAATTAATAGCCAGGACTAGTTTACTCAAATTAGTGGCTCTGTCTCCAGCTGAGAAATACAACTCGAACACATTAGTTTTAGAAATCTCACTCCCATAGTCCCATTTCCCTTATTTCTCATTCTGAGCACGGAGATGGGGTACTGCTTACAGCTGCTATCTGGGAGATTTTGGGTGATAGCGTGAGCTACAACACTGTGTGTTGCTGAAATTGTAGTTCATAAGAGAAAATGAAACTCATAGCTACTGTCGGGGAGTTGAAGTCCAAACCTGGCAGCACCGCCTAGTGGTGTTGATCTGGGCCACATTGTTTCGTGGCAAGAGCCAGTGGTAGGAGAACCCGGCTGTCTCTATTCCACTGGGTTCCAGTCCAGGACCCTGTGAATAATAGCTCAGATATGTGGCCTAGGGGCAGGCACCTTTATGCCTGTTCCCTGAGCCACTTCCCACCTGGCTTTGGTTCCTCTGTCAATGCCACTGGTCTGGTTTCTGCATTCTCCCTGGATTGCACTTGAGGGGGGCGGGTGTCTTCCTTTATTAGCCATGGACCATCGTTCTCAGCCTCCATGGGGTGAAGGGTCTGTGGTGGCTTGGCCATGGGGCATGTCCTGGCCTGCGTAGAGCCCCGGTGGCTTCTCTGCAGCACACAACTGCTCCTCTGCTCTGTCAACCCAGACTGAGCTGAGCTGCTCCCTTTTGAGCCCAGCCTCCTGATGTCCAGCAGATGTGACTGGGTGGGGCCTTCTGGTCTCAGAGCTGTTCTTTAACACTTAGTTCACCAGTGTGGGGCTCATACACCCCATCACGGCTACTTAAAGAGATATTTCAATTATAAAAAACATATAGCGAGTTCTGGAATATTCAGTAATTGTTTTCTGCCATACTAAATTTAATTCTGGAACTCTCAGGTACCATATTTTAAAAGGAACATGACAGGTTTAGGATTAGATGAAATCTGAGACTGTTACAACACTTAGAAGTTGCTGAATGTTAAGTATTTAATTTTGCACAATATGTTTGTTCAATAACTAAAGAGTTAATTATCTCACTTTGTATGCACATGGGCAAACCTGCCATCCATGGGCTTGATTTTAATTTCACTTGCCCTTCTGTAAACAGGAGTAACTCTCTTAAAGGCAATGGAGTAAAACTGGTATGAAACAAGTATAAGTGAGATCATGCTCATGCGCATTGCCCCCATGTTAGAAATCCTGTTTGCTTTGGATGGGTGACATCCTGAGATCTCAAATCTAAGTGTAAGTAGGACACAGGCACAGTATTAAATGGGACCCTAAGGTTATTCTTGTTTACTTCTAGAAACTTAACTAAGCAGGGGGAAAAAATGCTCAGGCAGAAAAATGCTCAGGGCTCAATTCTGATCTCACTTGATGTTGTCAGGAGTAACTCCACAGAAGGTAACAGATCTTTACAGGTGTACAGCCAGACTAAGTAGGATCAGAATCAGGCATCAGACATTTATGAATGGGAGGGCACTGATATTGATTTCTGATTGTAAACGTTTTGTTAAAATCCCTGGATCAAAGTGGATATGGGCATCTTCACCTGCAGCTAGATTACAAATATAGACTCTGATATGATTTTAGCACTGTTGCATTAAAAATATGCCATCTGCAAAGCAGAAATATTGATGTGTTATACCATTAGGCATACAAATAGAAAAATCCAACATAATCCAGTCCCGTTTTTAGAATTTTTTTGGAGGAGTTTCTCATGACTTGCAACAGAGGATATTGTGAATGTTTTGGATGAACATGCATGCACATTAGATGGATTTTAGGCTTTCTTAAACAAGAATATCTGATAGTGACCCCACTATTTAGTTTGCCTATTGCTTCCCATTAAAACACTCTTGCAGCCCTTTCCTGTTAGAAGTTCACACCTCCATCATTTGCAGCAGGCTTTTGGTGAGTGGCATTCCCCTCAAAGTAGAAGAGTGCCTCTTTGTCCCCTGAAACTCCATTCAGATTTAGCTGAGTTGCAAATTGGGAAAAATTGTAATTTCCTCTCTCTCACTTGGCTCCTTCAGGGAAATTTTGGCAGTCTGAAAAAGTCATTAATTTGGGGTCCAGTTCCAGTTCCTCAGGATACAGCATGATGAAGAAGGATTCACTGGCTTTCCATGGCTTCAGCAAATTTGCCTGGTAAATTTGTTGTTCTTTCCCCACCCCGGATGTCTGATTAAATAGTCCACAGTTCCTACCTTCTTTACTACCTCATAAAGGTCTTGCCACTTGGCCATCAGCTTTGATTCAGAGCTTGGAAGAAACAGCAGAACTCTGACTCCCAGCTGGAAGGCGTGCAGTCGTGCCCTTTTATTATGACACTGTTGTTGTTCCTGTGTTTCTTTGATGTTTTCTCTAATATAGGCCTCCATAGCGTCCCCTCTTGCACGTAACTTTAAAACATATTGTACAAGGTTTTCAACTCTTGGAGCTTGACTTTCTCATGTCGCCACACCAGGCCAAGTATGCCTCTTGGCTGTCACCCGTATACGAGTTTGAATGGTGAAAACTCTTTTGAAGTTTGCAGTACTTCCCTAATGGCAAAATGTAGGATCAGGAGTAGTTGGTCCCAACGTTGAGGGTCCTGGGTACTGACTTTCTTGAGCATTCTCTTTAGCGTCTGATTAAATCTTTCCACTAGGCCATTTGTCTGCAGAGGGTACATGGATGTACATAATGCTTTGACTTTCAGTAGGCCACAGACCTCTCCGATCAGCCAGGATGTGAAATGTGTTCCCTGGTCTGTCAGGATATCTTTGGGCATCCTTACCTGCCCAAAGATCTTCAGTAGGTCACTAGCAATAGGCTTGGCATTTGTTGACCGAAATGGTATGGCTTCCAGTTATTGAGTGGCATAGTTCACAAGTATATGCTGCTCTCCGGAGGCACTGTTCTCTAGGCCTATAAGGTCAATTCCTATTCATTCGAAGGAAGTCTTCTCCAAGGGAAAGGGTACTAGTGAAGTCTGTGGAACTCCCTTATAGGCCACTAATGGGTATTCAGGAATATGACGCACAGAAATTCTCAACTTCTTTACGGACCCCTGTCCAAAAGTATCGGGCCAGGATCCAAGACTGTCTTATCCTTCCCAAGGTGTCCCACAGCTGGGATTGCATATGCTAGATGTAGGAGCTCATGACAATATACCTAGGACACTAGTAATTACATCCATATCTCCTGTGTCTGCTTACACAGTATAACAAAGACAATAGGAGGGTACTGCCATGCCCTCAGGGGATCCACCTCCTTGTTGTCAGTCTCTGCTACTTGTTTGAAGGCCTGGCTCAAACTAACATAGGTTTCTTCATGGAGCAAAGAAACAAAGAAGCCTGTTAGCCTCTCTGGATCCAGTTGCAGAGAGGGCGTCACACTTGGGCCTGTGGAAGGCCCTTCCCCTCATCTTCTGCATTGCCTGGATCTACTACAGAGTCAGTGGTCTCCATTATGCCTATGGAGGGGGTTGCCTCTCTCACCACTCTCCGCTCTTTCCCTTCTATCCACTTCTCTCTGCAGGACTTTCCTTCTAGGCCAGGAGAACCCTTAACAGGACCTGTAACATTTCTTCTGGAGTGTCTTCCTCAGGCTTTGGCACTAAGGGAAGTTTCTCTATAGGTTCAGTGCAATATATCCAGTCTTGGCTTAATATCCCTAGATAGGAGAGATCCAGACACACGCAGACCTTCATCTGGCCTGGGTTCCCATCAACCGTCAATGTCACGATCATGCTGGGATACTGTACAATATCTGCATGGATGCATTTATTGCGGATTTACCCTTTGCCAGCTTCCCTACTGGTCCCACTACCCACACCCAGACAAATGTCTGGTCAGATTCTGAGTCTATTTGGGCCAGTGTTCCTTGGCCATTCACCTCTACTGGAGTCGTGAGTTTCCCTGGGGCTTTTTTTCTGGGCCCTATTTTCTCCTGTCCACACCTGCCCAAAATTACACACTATGTATGGAACTCGATAAACCTGTGTCCCTGTTGCCCACAGGAGTAACAGACTATCAAGTCCATGCCTTGTCTTCTAGCGACCTTGTCATCCATTTTCTGAACGTCATTGGGTCCTGTGTTGGCATGGGGTGTGGGGCTGGTGGGGTATTTAAAGTCATGGTCCTGCTATCAAGGGGGAATCTTTCCCTGTCACCTATCCTGCCCAACAACCAGTCAGGTGTTTGGGTTTTCTTGGGGCTTACCCAATATGGGTCAGCCCCACCCTTGGATACATGGTCAGTTTCCTTTTCAAATGTATATGGAGTATACACTTCTGCAGCAGAGGGCCTCCAGATGGCTTGAGGAGCCTGTAGTCCTCTAAGGCAAGCGGCGTCTACTAGGGTTACCAGTTGGTATCTGGAAACCCAGTCTTGGCCTCGTCAGTATGGAAGAATCTGTACAAACTGTTCTATAAGAATGGATCCTGCTATCTGGGGTCCTGTTCGAGACACTGGCTTTAACCAGCACCCGCAGAAGTCCTTTAGCCTTTGGATAATCGCTTGTGGTCATGCTTTGGGGGTAGAACTTGTGGTGGAAATGCTGATGGTAGGTTTTGTCATCTGGACCTAGCCAGTCCAATATGGCAGCTTTCACCTGTTTATGGTACTTGGCTGTTGCATTGTCAAGTCCCTGACATGCTGCGTGGGCTTTCCCAGTGAGAAGCGGAGTGACATCGAGAGGCTGTGGCAGTGGCCTCCCCAGGAATTGAAATTAGGGGGGGTATTCGAATTTACTGGGGGCGGGGGATAGGGAAGTGTTTAATTTCTTGAATGAATTTATGCTATTAAAAGGGTAAAAGTTCGAAGTTTTTAGGACTGTATATTTAAAAATGTATCAGGAGTGCCTAGGGGCCTGGGATAGGTGCTCCTTTTTATTGGTTGTATAAATCAACCAAAATAATAAGTGATGAAATTATTATGAGATCTGTAAATCAGCAATTGTATTGGATAAAATATTAATGGACTCTGAAATGTAGGACACACCAAACTTGTGAATTTTTTTTTCCCATTTCCTTGTTGTGGAGAACATAAGAACAGCCATACTGGATCAGACCAAAGATCCATATAGCCCAGTATCCTGTCTTCTGACAGTGGCCAATGCCAGGTCCCCCAGAGGGAATGAACAGAACAGGTAATCATCAAGTGATCAATCCCATCAACCATTCCTAGCTTCTGGCAAAAAGAGGCTAGGGACACCATCCCTGCCCATCCTGGCTAATAGCTATTGATGGACCTATCCTCCATGAATTTATCTAGTTCTTTTTGAACTCTGTTATAGTCTTGACCTTTGCAATGTTCTCTGGCAAAGAGTTTTCTGGCACAGGTTTACTGTGTGTTATGTGAAGAAATACTTCCTTTTGTTTGTTCTAAACTTACTGACAATTAATTTGGTGACCCCTAGTTCTTTTGTTATGAGAAAGAGTAAATTCTTTACATTGTCCACACCAGTCATGATTGTATAGACCTCTATCATATCCCCTGTTAGTCATCTCCTTTCCAAGCTGAAAAGTCCCAATCTTATTAATGTCTCCTCATATTGAAACTGTTCCATACCCCTAATCATTTTTCTTGCCCTTTTCTGAACCTTTTCCAATTCCAATATATCTTTTTTGAGATGAAGCAACCACATCTGCACACAGTATTCAAGATGTGGGCGTACCATGAATTTATACAGAGGCAATGTGATATTTTCTGTCTTGTAATCTATCCCTTTCTTAATGATTCCCAACATTCTGTTCGCTTTTTTGACAGCCGCTGCACATTGAGTGAATGTTTTCAGAGAACTATCCACAATTATTCCAAGATCTCTTTCTTGAGTGGTAACAACTAATTTAGACCCCCATCATTTTATATGTATAGTTGGGATTATGTTTTCCAATGTGCATTACTTTGCATTTATCAACATCTGCCATTTTGTTGCCCAGTCACCCAGTTTTGTGAGATCCTTTTGTAGCTTTTTGCCATCTGCCTGGGTCTTAACTATCTTAAGTACTTTTGTATCATCTGCAAATTTTCCCACTTCACTGTTTACCCCCTTTTCCAGATCATTTATGAGTATGTTGAATAGTACTGGTCCCAATACAGACCCCTGGGGACACCACTGTTTATCTCTCTCCATTCTGAAAACTGAACATTTGTTCCTATCCTTTGTTTCATATCTTTTGACCAGTTACTGATCCATGAGAGGACCTTCCCTCTTATCTCATGACAGCTTACTTTGTTAAGAGCCTTTGGTGAGGGACCTTGTCAAAGGCTTTCTGAAAATCTAAGTGCACTATATCCATGGGATCACTGTTGTCCACATGCTTGTCCATATGTACACGCTCAAAGAATTCTAGTCGATTGGTGAGGCATGATTTCCCTTTACAAAAACCATGTTGATTCTTCCCCAACAAATTATGATCATCTATGTTTCTGACAATTCTGTTCCTTACCTTAGTTTCAACCAGTTTGCCCAATGCTGAAGTTAAGTTTACCGGCCTGTAATTGCTGGGATCACCTCTGGAACCCTTTTTAAAAATTGGTGTCACATTAGCTATCCTCCAGTCATTTGGTACAGAAGCTGATTTAAATGATAGGTTACAAATCACTGTTAGTAGTTCTGCAATTTCACATTTGAATTCCTTCAGAACTCTAGGGTGAATATCATCTGGTCCTGGTGATTTGTTACTGTTTAATTTATTAATTTTTTCCAAAATCTCCTCTAATGACACCTCAAGCTGGGACAGTTCTTCAGATTTGTCACCTAAAAAGAATGGCTCCAATTTGGGAATCTCCCTCACATCTTCAACCATGAAGACTGATGCAAAGAATTCATTTAGTTTATCCGCAATGGCCTTATCGTCCTTGAGTGCTCCTTTAGCATCTCGATCGTCCAGTGGCCCCACTGGTTGTTTAGCAGGCTTCCTGTTTCTGACATACTTAAACACATTTTTTTGCTATTACTCTTTGAGGCTTTAGCTAGTTGTTCTTCAAATTATTTTTTGGCCTTCCTAATTATATTTTTACACTTCAATGGCCAGAGTTTATGCTCCTTTCTATTTTCCTCACTAGGATTTAACTTCTGCTTTTTAAAGGATGCCCTTTTGCCTCTCACTGCTTCTTTTATTTCTTTTACACGGTGGCACTTTTATGGTTCCCTTACTGTTTTGTTTTTAAATTTGGGATATACATTTAAGTTGAGCCTCTATTATGCTGCCTTTAAAAAGTTTCCATGCAGCTTGCAGGGATTTCACTTTTGGCGCTGTACCTTTTTAATTTCTGTTTAACTAACTTCCTCATGTTTATGTAGTTCCCCTTTCTGAAATTAAATGCTTCCATGTTGGGCTTCTGTGATGTTTTCCCCACCACAGGGATGTTAAATTTAATTATATTATGGTCACTATTACCACAGGGTCCAGCTATATTCACCTTTCGGACAAGATCCTGTACTCCACTTAGGACTAAATCAAGAATTGCCTCTCCTCCTGTGGGTTCCAGGACTAGCTGCTCCAAGAAGTAGTCATTTAAGATGTCAAGAAACTTTATCTCTGCATCCCAACATAGAGACTCAGCAAGCTACACCAGCTATTGGGCCTGCATGGAGCTCTACAAGGACAGAGACGATGAGAAAGCTGCTGGAACGAAATACTGAAAGTCATCTAAGTGTGTGCTCTGTGATTCTATGCATAACACTGAAACATAAATTCATTCAAGAAATTAAACACTTCCATGTTTCTTACTGAAGATCTAGTTTGGGAGTGAAAAAGTCTCTTCTCCTCAAGTCCAATTCTTATTTTTACAGAAGAGCTTTTGGTAGCAAAAATACTTGTTTCATAAAGCATTCTTCCTGTAAAGCTCCATAAACATTGTGGGCAAGCTCTATGCACTGCCCCACATGTTCTGTTAAAAAACCTAGAGTTATGTCCTTAAATCCAGACTTTGCCTAATTGTTCTCTTCTGTCACACAACATGCAGTAATATTGTGCTTACAATAATCACGCTTAGAAGGAAGGGACTGCGGTCTTTGTTCCCCAGAAAAGCTCTAACAGATATACATAATGTAACTTCATTTCCGTTTTTGTTAAATTAGATCAATATTTTAAATATCCTGAGTACAAAACACTTTGTTTCTCTGTTATTACAAAGCCTGAAGGAAAAAGCCGGAAGCTGTCCTTATTTCCTTAGCAACAGAATCAGGTGTGATTTATAATACCATGCCTCCCAACAGCTGTCTCTAAGCAACAAACTAAACTGTAAAGCCAACTGTTGTATGCACAGTATGTGGATGTGGTTGACGAAAGGCAATGGAACAAAAATACAGGTGGCATCAAACTGGAAACAAAAAATCTAAATAAGCAAGAAAGATGAAAATGAAATAATTCAGACAGTGTCAACACCTCAGTTTAGTCTGCCAAATGCTCTATATTTGAAGAAAAAAGCACTCAATCAACCAGTCAGCATTTAGTTGACACACAGATCTGAGTTCCTACTTTCCTAGGCTCTATCCTGGCTCACCATGTGATACCACGGTGTCTTCTGAACAGTAATTTAGAACATTCATGTGAAAGAGGGGAATAGTGTCACATCAGAGAATAATTTCAGTAATGGGTCACCATTAAAAAGTCAGCATTTACCAACAGTTGCCATACTGAATACTTGAGAGATCACAGTTATTTCCAATTCTAAGTCTAGTGATACTTTTGCAGCTCATATATCACAGTGTTGCAAATGTTGGTGAATGTTGGGTTTCTAACGGTAACTGTAACATTATTGAGGGTTGCCAGATGGTGCTATTCCAGGTAGTACTAGAAGTTTGTTTAAAGGACAGCACAGACAGTTTGTGGAGAAACAAACTGTTAGTTGTGGTGCAATTCACTTTAGAAGCTGAGCACATCAATGCTTAAATCTATTCTTTCTGCTTTAGTCTTTCTAAGAGCTTGGCTAAATGAACATTTAGTTCACGGCAAGCTGGGGTGTAAATCTATGCACACTAGCATGCCACACACTAAGGCTGCATCTACACTATCCGCCCTATTCAGTGGGTAGCTATAGTAGTTCTGGGATCGATTTATCGCGTCTCGTCTAGACGCAATAAATCGATCCCAGAGCCGCTCCCCGTCGACACCGGAACTCCAGCTCCGCGAGCGGAGGAAGCGCTGTCGACGGGGGAGCCTGCCTGCTCCGGTGTGGACCAGGGTAAGTACCTTTTGAAATTGATCTAAGATATTTGACTTCAGCTACGTTATTTACGTAGCTGAAGTTGCGTATCTTAGATCGATCCCCCACCCCCGTAGTGTGGACCAGCCCTCAGTATCCATGTAGACTCTGCTACTGCATTTAGCGCCCTTTGATCTACCCCACTTTGAAATGTGAATAAAGGGAACTTTAAGTGTGCACCAGAAGCGTCAACATGTACACTTCATGTTTAGCATGCTAGTGTGGGTTAGATTTACACCCCAGCTTGCCCTGAATTAAGCATTCATTTAGATATGTCCTTACAGAATCATTTTTGGATGCAGAACTGCTGCCTGCAGATTATACCCACACAAGCAAACAAAACATTACATGGTGTCAAAATATTACAGCCAACACTAACTTACCCCAGATTCACAACTGGAATTTAGGTGTCGCAACACTGAGCATTGCAATGTGTAACTTTTGGGCACCCAGAAAAATAAGTAGAATGATGAGATCCACAAAGCCTGAATTCGGCACCTAGACTCCCACACTGAATGGACCTTCATTGTCTCTGCCTGATGGCCGGGCTGGTCCAAGAAGCAAATATGCATTCCTTTGTCTAGGGCAGACCTATTTACCAACTCCCACTGATATGCCTGGTTTAAACACTCCTTAGTTATAATTCCAGCATACATCCATCCATAACTCTTAATACACTCCATGTGTATACATAATATTAATGATAATATATAATATAATGCAATAATATTAATGATCAGTGAGATTCATTTTCAAGTGATACCTCCTCACAAAGCATATTTTGAGTTGTAAGATGTGGGGACTCAAGGACCCTTGTTCCACTTGGTCCCTCCCTCCCAAGATGTTGGGAGAATACAGGGATTGCTCCCTCCTTTCACCTGTACTGCCAGAAATAACCCAGTGGGGTGCAGGAGAATGAGGAGCCAGGATCCCATGCTGTCCACATTCCCCAGCCCAAGGAGCAGGCCAAGTGCTCTGCAAGGAGCAGTGCTAGGGAGCTCCAGGAGGAAACTCCATGCCAGTGTCTACATGTTCTGTCTGGCTCTGAATGAACTTGCACTACATGAAATGAGTAGTTTGGGGAAGTGTTCTCTCAGCATCAGCATCACCACGCCAAACATATCAATTATTAAGGCAGAATGACTTAAAGCAATTTACCTCAATAATGGGAATGATATTAGTCCAGTATATTCTCTCCCTGTCCTACTGGAATCTTTGCTGCTGTAGTGTCATTTTTAAATTGCAGAATATTTTTCTTTAAGTTCATTGTACTTCAAAGCCAGTAATTTTAAACATTAAAGAGTTGACTGCAGGAGGCTTTGACCTTCCTTCTGAAGTGCTTCTGCTCTGACAATGCTTCACGTCTCGAGGAAACTTGTCAGCAGCCAGTAGTCACGATGAAATCATTTTATTAGAACACATAAAAAAGACAGGGTTCAGGCTATTGTTTAAAGTCAAAGATTCTTTGTCAGAATCTTTATTCAAAATGTGCAAGTCAGAATACATCATTTATCTTAGCTGTCAAATCATTCTTTCCTTCATTAGAATATTCTTTCCTTTAGTTGGGGATTGGTCTGTGATTTTACTGCAATGCCAGCTTAGGTTTTTGTGGAGGTTTGCAAAAAGCCAGGTAATTAGAATTACATTTATATCACTGGTCCATCTAGCAGCAACTGTCATCATGGCTTTATTCCATCCCAGCTAACCACTGTACATTTTTGTTAGCACAACTGTTTTTACCATTACTTTCAAGTGTGAAAAAAGTCTGATTTTTTTTATATTCCTTCCCCACACTGGACAAGAAAGGGTTAATTTCATATTGTGGGCTGAGGAAGCCACACCCCCTCACCACTGCTGGGCATGCTCCAACTGGAGCCTCAGTATAAAAGGGAGCAGCCCTGCTAAGTCTGCCCTGACTGCTGAGGAAGGAGGACACACCCTGCAGGCTCCCTCCCGGGAGTTGCTGGAGCCCCAAACGCCAGGCATGCCGAGACCCAGGCTGATATCCAGCTGCCCACGAAAAGACAGATAATAAGACAGAAAATATCATAAGCCACCGTATACATCCGTGTTATGCCCACAGTTTGAATATTGCATGAAGTTCTGGTCGCCAAATCTCAAAAGAGAGATATTAGAATTGGAAAAGATATAGAGAAGCGCAACAAATATGATTAAGGGTTTGGAACAGCTTCCATATGAGGAGAGACTAGAAAGACTAGGACTGTTCAGCTTGGAAAAGAGATGACTAAGGAGGGATATGATAGTGGTCTATAAAATAATGAATGGTGTGGAGAAAAAGTGTTATTTACCCCTTCACATAACACAAGGACCAGGGGTCACCCAGTGAAATTACTAGGCAGCAGGTTTAAAACAAACATAAGGAAGTTCTTTACACAACACACAATCAAGCTGTGGAACTCATTGCCAGGGAATGTTGTGAAGGCCAAAAGTATAACTGGATAAAAAAAATTAGGTAATTTCATGGCGGATCAGTCCATCAATGGCTATGAGCCAGGATGGTCAGGGACACAACCCCATGCTCTGGATGTCCTTAAGCCTCTGACTGTGAGATGTTGGGACTGGATGACAAGGGATGGATCACTCAATAATTGCCCTGTTCTGTTCATTCCCTCTGAAGCATCTGGCATTTGCCACTGCAAGAAGACAGGATACTGGGCTAGATGGACCATTGGTCTGATCCAGTATGGTCATTCTTATGTTCTAATGAGTTGCACTGGTGTAAAATCAAATTAAGAGGAAAATCAGACCCTAGTCACAACTAACAGAAGTAACGAGTTAATTCTTTCATTGTTTCCTTCAATATTCAACTCTCCCTGTGAGCATGTTAGCTTTGTTTTGTCTTAGAGAGAAACGTGAGCAGACTTTAACATCTCAAAAGCTATCACCTAAAAGTGGCTCTCTTTTCTCAATAAGGACTTTTAATAGCATCTAAAGAACTGCTATGCAGAATAAGAGAAAATGTTAAAATTAAGCTTTACTTATAAAGTTTCAAATGCTTTACCTGTTGCCTTCTTTTAATATGTATATTTAATAAAAGGTTTTGATAGTGGTCATTGACAATGGGAATAAGTCAGTGTAATTTTTGTAAGTTTTATTTCTGAAAAAACTTGAAATTTCAGTTTGGAAAGAAACTGTTTTGAAATGTATTTTGTTGCATTTTTTTAAATCATTAAGGGCAGCTGCTAGGTAGCACTGACGGAAACATTTTATTTTCTAGCAAAACATCTCCTGTTTGTGCTTAAATGACACCTTGTAAGGTAAGGCAGGGTGTTACAGGTAGGGAAAATGAGGCTCAGAGATGCTAAGTGACTTCCGCCAGGTCACACTTTGTGGCAGAACTGAGGATTGATTCCAAATCTTCCCAGTCATGCCTTCATCCTCAAGGAACTCTGGTACCTCCTCTTCTGCACTCCTATGCCAAGGAGATAAAATAAACTAGAAAAAGTGACTTAAGATCCACTTTAAGTTTTTAATGGAACAAAAAACATGGTTTCTAAAAACGTCAGGATCCAGACACCACTAAAGATGGGGGGGAAAAAACCTCAATGTAGATCACCTGCCGAAACCATCCCTCCAACACAGGATCCTACCAGGCTGCTGACTGTTCATTTATCAGCTACAATGCATCTGATGGGGCAAATGGTGGGGGGGAGTTATTACTGCAAGTGTTCAACGGGTGGGTGAGAGGAAAGGATCCATACTGGAGGCCTTTGAGGTAGGGAGTGATGGAGAAGAGGTAGCTGGGAGCACGTAGAGAGATGGACTGGAGATTTCAAACTGTTCTTTTACGGACCTTTCAGCTATTTTAACTCATTTTCTATTGCAAACTCATTTAACCGGCAATCCATTCCAACTGTATTCTGAAGTCAATGGAATTGCCCACATGCATTAAGAGAGGCATCTTAGCAGGGCTGGTTGAAAATTTAACTGTTTGTTGATGGAAAATTGGGTTTTTGATTAAACTAAACTGTTCATGAAAAATGTTTTCAGAAAAGCAAATGTCAATTTTTGATTTTTTTAAAAAAACCAAACCCATACTGAAATATTTTGATTAAAATCTACCGCTGCGGTACTTCCTGGGAGTTGTAGTTCAGTTTCCTTATATCCCTATTCTCCTCCATGGGCGAGGCTCCCCACCTGGACTACATCTTCCATGATGCACTGTGTCCACTCACCAAGAAGGGAGACCTGGAGTAAATGATACACTATGATTCACACGGTTGTGATTGTGAGCATAGAATTTGTCTCATAACACCACCACCACCACCTAGTTCTTTTTACCCCTGGATCTCAAAACCCATTACAAAGGAGATCATCATGACCTATGAAGGAAGGCTGAAGGAATTGGGTTTGTTTAGTTTGGAAAAGAGAAGACTTGAGAGGGGACATGATAGCGGTCTTCAGGTATCTAAAAGGGTGTCATAAGGAGGAGGGAGAAAACTTGTTCATCTTAGCATCTGAGGATAGAACAAGAAGCAATGGGCTTAAACTGCAGCAAGGGAGGTTGGACATTAGGAAAAAGTTCCTAACTGTCAGGGTGGTTAAACACTGGAATAAACTGCCCAGGGCAGTTGTAGAGATATTTAGGTTAGATAAATGTCTATCAGGGATGGTCTAGACAGTAATTGGTCCTGCCATGAGGGCAGGGGGCTGGACTCGATGACCTCTTGAGGTCCCTTCCAGCCCTAGAATCTATGAATCTATGAATTTATGGAACCCCTGAACCACATTGTTTAGGTTTGGAATAGTAAAACAAGACTTCTAAAACATCTTAACTCTCTCTGGGCTAAATCCCCTTCATTATGATGTTACCTTCCTTACAGGCTACTTGGAAATTCTTTCATGAAATTGTTATAAAAAGTATAAAGTGTCATTATATTACTTGGCCCCAGTTGCCCTTTTGTTACCAGTATTTATGCCTGTTATGCATTTGCTTGCCATTGGAAAGCTCTGACTTTTTAAATGTCATGACTTTATTTAGCTTTACTATTTTCATCAAAGAGAACAGCCTGTGACTGGTAAAGGGAAGCTTTTATTTTAATCTTTTGACTCTTATTCATAAATATGCAGCTTTTCACTGCTTATGTTTTTCCAATGTTTGTTAAAAAAAGAACAAATCAATAGGAAGATTATTGTAATAACTCAAGAACAGGACTGATTCACTACTGGATTACTCCAGTTTTAATCCATCTATGGTTGGATATACTCATAGGTGCTGACTCCGTGTGTGCTCCGGGGCTGGAGCACCCATGGGGAAAAATTGGGGGGTGCCGAGCACCCACCGGCAGCTCCCCGCCAGCCCCGCGTGCACTTGCCTGCCCAACTCACTCACCTTCCCTGCGCGGCCAGAGGTGCCTCCTGCTGAAGGTGCTTTTTTTAGCCACAGCAGCTGGCTGCCTCTTAGCTGAGAGGCGGCTGGCTGCTGTCGCTAAAAAAAGTGCCTTCGGCGGGAGGCACCTCCGGCCGTGCAGGGAACCCAGAAGGTGAGTGAGTTGGGCGGGTGCGCACGGGGAAGGGGCGGGGGCTGGCGAGGAGCTGCCGGTGGGTGCTCACAGCCCCGGCCCCGGGTGCGCTGCGGGGGCATGCAGAGACGTGCCAGCAGCAGGGCTAAGGCGACTCCCTGCCCGCTTGCAAGCCGGGGGGGAGGGTGGATGCAGCGCGGCCGGGGCCGGGGGAGGAGGTGGGGCCGGGGCCACGAGCACCCACTGGCAGTTCCCCCCCCCCCCCCATGCTTGCCCGCCCGCCCAACTCACTCACCTTCCAGGTTCCCTGCGTGGCCGGAGGATGTGCCTCCGGCCGCACTGGGAAGGTGAGTGAGTTGGGCGGGCGGGCGAGCGTGGGGGCTGGCGGGGAGCACACCCACCAATTCTTCCCAGCGGGAGGGAGCAGGGATTTGGGGAAAGGGCGGGGCTGTGGGTGGAGTTGGGGTGGGGCCAGGGGGAGCACCCAGCGGCGCCGACACCTATGGATATACTTGTTTACCAGTTGTTATTGTCCAATGGATGGAATAAGTCATTTTCTTTACACAACTATTCTGCATTAACGCTCTGATACCAACCTATAAACAAACATACCATAGTGCAACATGTAACCACACGGAGACACCCTCACTCCCAGGAGCGCAGGGACATGCCGGCCACTTCCAGGAGCGGTGCGGCATGGAGGGAGGGAGGCAGAGCGGGCAGGGAGCCGCCTTAGCCCTGCTGCTGGCATGTCTCTGCGTGCCCCTTCAGGGGACGGGGGCAGCGGGTCTCCGTGCACTGCCAAGGGTGGGGTCTTCCTGGGAGTTTCCTGGAGCCTGCCTGCCTGAGCCCTGCTGCGCCGCTGGCCGGGACTCAGGGGAAGGTTGTCGGATGAGATTTGTCCTGCATTTTGGAGGCCCCCCTGTCGTTGCAGGCCCTGTGCCACTGCATGGTTTGTTTCATGGTAAATCCGCTCCTGGTATTGAGCTATCGCTTATTAACGCTTTATTTTAAGGGACATTTTAGGGAAACACCATTTCCCTTAGCATATCATGTATTTTTTCCCCTCAAGTGTACATTTCTACTGCCCTCAAGTATACAATGCAATTATCATAAGCTTCCATTTAATGTTTAAAGTGGTTCTTATGATCAGTTTTAATATATTTCCATACATCTGAAAATAAGGGGTAAATCAATGAAATAAGAGGCGGTTCCTTAAAACAAGGGATGGGTGGTCATCCTATGATAAACACACACTTAAAATAGGAGAAAGGATTTCTTTGCCAGGGCTGCCAGAAACAGTGCAAATAGCCTAGGCACAATTTTTGTAAGTTATAAAGGTCAATACATGAGTCCCCCTAAGAGCAGGCCAGTACAGGGGTATGACAGTAAGAATCCCCCTCCATGCCCATGCTCCTGCCTGCTGCTCTGTATCCTCTGCTGCTGATGAGCTCTGTCAGCAATGGCATGTGAGTCAATGCTTGCCAAAAACAGCCATAAGAAAATAGCACAATTCCATGTCCAAAGTTTCAGTTCTTCTCTACAGGCTGCGACTACATTGGAGGAGGAGAGAAGAGAAACAGGAGCTACCGATGGGACTGCAACTGCCAGCCGGAGAGGCCAATAGCCGTTGAAGAGAAAGCTCCAGGTGAGCAGAAAAGAAGGGAATCGGGGGGCTTGCCACTAGCCAGCATTTCCTGGGGAAATGAACAGATGAGAAACAAGCCGCCCAGGAGCAAGTGCAGGGATGAAGTGGTAAGGAAATATGCAGTGGAAAGGAAGAAGCAGCAGCAGGGGGAGAGGAGGAGGAGGCAGGTGGCAGGGAAGAATGTGATGCAGATCACGGGGACAGAGAGTGGAACAGGACAGATGGGAGAGGGAGATGAAAGGAAGAGCTAGATGAGACAGCATGGTTGCTTCCCCCCCCCACCCCGCACCGCCAAAATAGAAAACACTCCATTGAAGACAGCTTAAAATACAAATAGTGGATTCATTTCCCTGCTCAAAACCCATAATACTCCTACAACCAGAATGAACTATTTAAGGGCACCCACTGTATTTTTCATGTAAGCAGCTACTGCAGTTGCAGTTGCCATGGGGATGATGTGCTATCAGAAAGGGGACAATACTTGGGAGGGAAGCTCCCTCATGGGAAAGACTTGCAGAATGTTAAAAAAAAAGTGAGAATCTTTGTCATTTTTAAACTATCTTGTAGGATTTAATAGAGGATCATAATTGAATCTAGAATTCTAGAGGATAGTTAAAAAAACTCATAGAAAGAATGGATTGCAGAGTACTTTCCATAGAACCTGTTGCTTTCACTTGTACTAAGTTCTTTTTGACTTTTCTGTAAGGGGCAGATACACAAAATGGTCCCTCTGTTAAGAGGTGACCCACACTATGACAAAGTTTGAGATTCACTGACTTAGTGCTGCATATCAGTTTAAAGCAATGCAATAGAAATACACAAATGAATGTCAACTTGACCCTATCTCTTTTGGGGTTATGTACATGGCCCCTGTATGCCTGATTTTGTCCTATGTAGACTTTGCTAGTTTCATTGATGACATAGTTTTCTTTAGATTGTGAGTTCATTCGACCTGAAGACAAACATGACTTCTTGGAGAGAAACATGGGCCAATACGCAGACAGTGTGATATCTCCTCCCTCGCTTCTTTAACCTTTTCGAATCTGAAGGATGGGGCAATACCTGATAGAATACATTCTGTAATACACAACATGACTCGGAATGGATTTTGAATGCCAAGGCGTCAGTTTGTGTGCAAAGGCATCTCATGAAGGAAACAAGAACAGGATAGCTAAGCAGAAAAATTGCAGGAATCAGTTAAAGTGTAATATTTTACATGCTAAAACCAAGATCAAGATGCTGTTATGTTTGTAACAACCTACTGCTCTAATCTACCCCCTGAAGCACACCACACGTCACTGCATAATTTAGATTTGGCAATACTGCACTTGTCGTGCATCACGGATTAGCATTTGGTTCTAGAAATCAAAAGATCATATAGACTGTTTAATGTAAGAGATGTCAGGAAATGCAAAAGATATCTGAACCCATGAGTCACAGCTCTCATTTACTAACTCACTCGTTAGATAGTTTCACTTCAGGACTCTCTAATATCCCTGGAGGATATTCTGCTTGAGGCTACACCAGTGTGAACTGAGAACCACTGCAGTGAATTTAATGGAGTTATTCCAGGAAGACATCAGTGAAACTGAGCAGAACCTGGCCCATCATGCTAATTCACAGATTCTGTAAGGCCAGAAGATAGCATTAGATTTTCTAGTCTGAACTGTAAAAAACAGGCTATGGCCTGTTATTTTTATTCCTGTACTAAGCCCAGCAACTTGTGTCTGACTGGAAGCCAGGGTTGATCTGAAGACGCCAAGAGATGGGAAATCCACCGCTTCCTTTGGCAACTTGTTCAGTGTTTAGAAACCCTCCTCAACTTAGTCTGCATCCTACGGATGCTCTTGACTGTTACAGATTTTGTTTTTTCTATGGAGAGAGAGATTCATTTATACTATGAAGATTATGTGGAACCCTCCAAGTGAAATATTTTGTCTGATTTTTTTTTATTGTCAGTTTTCCAAGTTTTGATTCATATCCCTGGTTCTGGATTGTTTTTTGACTTGCATACATTTTTTAAAAATGCAGGTCAGTGGGAACAAAGGGGAACCCCAGCATTAGGAGAAAGTCATTCTGATTTGTATATAGTATTTCACAGCATCCAGAGGTATGCTGGTTGCTTCACAGAAGACAAAGAAAGACACAGTCTCTTCCCTGAAGAGCACACAGTGTCAATACTAGCTGTAGCATGATGTGTGAGGGTGAAGGACACTAGAGAGATGGAGGGAGACAGGATAAGGGTTACAACAGCAGATCAGAGAATTTAAGCTTTATCATTTGGAAATCATCAGTGTGGTTACTTGGCTAGGTAGCCTCTTAATTCTCCATACTCGGTTCAACTGTGGTCCCTTTATGCACCATTCAGGAGTTCATAAAGCCAGATGGCATATGGATCTATGCTACCCCACCCTTACAGACCACGGAGAAGGGTGTGTGTTGGAGTAGGGCCAAGGGAGGGCATAGCTGGGTGCTAAGCTCCAGCTATTATTGGGTGCAAAAATAGCACATGTCCATTGCAGTCACTTATTGCTCTAGCTTACATCAGGGCCCCTGCGGGTCCCAGGCAGGGCCAAGAAAACATAAAGATGGCCCCTGTGTTCCTCTCCTGAATGAATCTGGCCCTACCAATTCAACATGCTCACAGTCTAAGATATGATGGTCAGGTATGATGTCTAGGTCTAACGTGTGATGATCAGGACTACACACTGTAGAAGGTCAAACCATCCTCTCATTTCATGGGATTTAAGTCTTTGCATATATAAATACTCCAGGCCAAATGTTGAATCCTTACCCACTTTTTAACTTAGTCCTTACTTAATAAGCCCCCACTTCCCAGTCTCTATGGAAGTTTTGACAGAAATGTGACTATAAATGAATAAGGGCTTCACATTTTGGCAAAGCAATCTGAGAACCCCAGCTTCCTTGAGTGTGATGAAAAGCATTAAGATCTTATAACTCCCAGATGTCCCTATAGCACCTCTCTATTTAAAAGTTCATTCCTCTTTTTTTTAATCCTTCTCTCCAGGATTTACTTTATACATGCAGGCTGCTTTTCTTAAATTAATTGTATATTTTATTTATTTGAAGAGCCCCATCTCTTGCTGCCAGTCACTGTCAGTGGTTTAAATATGTCTTGCTAGTGCCTTAAGCCCTAGTATTAACCTCATTGCTAAGTAATAGCTAATCTTTGCAAAAGAGTTAGCAGAACTTGTCATATGGTAAATCATATTCTACATGACACACTTCGATCTGACATTTGCATCTTAAAGAAGGAGTTACTCAAACTATTGTATATTTGATTTTTTTGGTCCCCAGCTCTAAGTGATCAGACTAAATGGTACTGAATTAACAGTAAGCAACTTCAAAATGGAAAGGATGTTTTTTTAAATGTTGGTGTATATGGGTGACGTGGGGAGCTGATAGCTGATATCCTCAGGGGCCTCCATGGATGGCTCCCACTCAGATCATAGGGTGGGGCAGCAGGGGCTTTGTATCCTCAAAGTTTGGATTGTACAGTTCAAGAGAAAGGAGCAGAAGTGAAATCAGCTAGTCCTCTTCCTTCTGGTGCTGCTTGTAGCCACTGCATAGGCCTCCACCTTCTCTTTAATTTCCTTTATGAGTATTATGCTTAAATCAGCAGTTACACTGGATTTACATCACTGTAACTGAGAGCAGAATTTGGCCCTTTGTCTTCTCGAGATTCCACATAGACAATGTGGCTCTAAGTATCGGTCAGGAGGACACAACATCTGTCTGTCATAAGTACCTATAAAATGTCAATCACTCTGCAGGTATCCCTTTTTAGATGTACATGAGGCCCTAACCTTACTGTCCAGTTTTGCAGGCACTCAGATATCATGGTGATGAGTGTGGTAAGAAGACCTAGATAACAGTAGCATAGAAATGTATTGCAAAGCTTTTCATGTGTGATCTTCCGTACACATACAATAGCTCAGCTGCATGGGACATTTCTGCTTACCAGAGTTCTATACAGCTTTAATAGGATTTTTAGTTTTAAAGAGTTAAGACAATATTATAACCTCAAGTTCATCCTCCTTTGTACTTTAATACCACATTAATACTTCGGCATTTTCTTGATTTAAAAATGCAAGTGGCGACCTTCTGTTTGTGCTTGATACTTGCAAGAGATTCTCAGTGCCAACGCACAAATTAAAAAGCTGGATATTCTTAATCACATGGAGAGGGAGTTTAAGACTTCTCCGCAGTTCTGTCCATTGACAGTGACAAATGAAAGAGGACTCCACATTTGAATAGAATGTATTACAACAACTGAGCTGGAGAGCAATTAGCATTAAGAAAGGAAGTAGAGCGTTCTTGTTATCTAGTGTTATTTCGTACTATCAAGCCACGGCCTTTTAAATTCCTGCAAATAGGAAAAAATACAGTTCAGTTAAAACATGTGTAGTGTGCTGTTTTCCATTTGTTTATTTTTTTCCTTCTTTTCTTATATTTTGTTCTGGTTCTGTGAGCATAAATGGTACTGTAGCTATTTTCTTCATTTCTGTTTATTCAACTCATACTATTCCACTATCTATTCCAGAGCATAACTACTCTTATAGATAGGATGGATATTAGGAAAAATTTTCTAATTCTCTCTTTCTGCATTTTAAGCCAATTACATCTTGTCTTACCTTCACTGGCCATGGAGAACAATTGATCACTGACTTCTTTATTTGAAGACATATCAGGTTCCCCCTCAGTCTTTTTTTCACAACAATAAACATACCCAGGTTTGGGGTTTTTTAAAGTCAGTTTTTCTAAACCTTTAATCATTTTTGTTGCTCTCCTTGGGACTCTTTCCAATTTGTCTACATTTTTCCTAGAGTATGGCACCCAGAATTTGACACCGTATGCTGAGGCTTCACCAGTGCTCAGTAGAGTGGGCCAATTATTTCCCGTGTCTCACACACAGCACCCTTGTTAATATACCCCACCGTACTGGTTCTACACCACCCACCTCTTGCCCCCCAGGTATAGGAGGATGGTGAGTGCTTGCCCCGTGCTAGGGAACCCCAGCTGCCAATGACCCTTCTCAGAACCATAAGTTTAGCACATCAACAATACATGTGTAAGTATGATCTGTAGCAGCTGTCAGCACCTCATTCAGAAAGTTTAGGGGCAGAATGGACCATTAAAATCAGCTAGTTTATCTTCCTGTATATCACTGGCCATTAAATGTCACCCAGTTACCCTTGTCTTGAGCTCAGTGACCTGCGTCTGGATAATGCGTATCTTCCAGAAAGGTATCCAGTCTTGATTAGAAGACATCAAGAGATGGAGAACCCACCACTGTGAGTGGTAGTTTGTTCCAAAGGTTAATCATCCTCACTATTAATGTGTGCCTTATTTCCTATTTGAATTTGGCTGGCTTCAACTTCCAGCCATTGGTTCTTTTTCATCCTTTTCTCCACTAGATTAAAAAGCCCTTTAGTACCCAGTATTTTCTCCCCATGAAGGTACTTGTGCATTATAATCAAGTATCCTCCTAATCTTCCTTTTGTTAAGATAGAGATTGAGCTCTTTTAGTGTCTCACTGTGAGGCATTTTCTCCATCCCTTAATTTTTGTGGCTGTTTTCTGCACCCCGCTCCAATTTTCCCAACATTATTTAAAAAATGTAGACAGCAGAACTAGATTCACCATTCCACTAGCAGTCTCACCCAATGCCACATACGGACATCCAAGCGTTGTATTAGCCCTTTTAGCCACCGCATTACACTGAAAGTCATGTTGAGTTGATTGTTCACTATGGCCTCTACCTACATCCTTTGCAGAGTCAATGCTTGCCTGGATACAGTCCCCCATTCTGCAGGTCTGGCCTGCATTCCTCCTTCCTAGATGTATAACTTTGCATTTCTTATATTAAAAATACATTTTGTTTGAAAGGGTCCAGCTTACCAAGCAATCCAGATTGCTCTGTGTGACTGTCCTGGCCTCCTCATTATTTACCACTCTGTGTGTCATTTGTACATTTTATCCACAGTGATTTTATAATTACTTCCTGATCACTGATGAAAATGTTGAATAGCACTGGGCCTTGTACCAATCCCTGCAGAACCCCAATAGAAACACCCTGTTAGATGATGAGTCCCCATTCTGTTTAGGGGTGGCTCTATACATGGTATCAGATATGGAAGACCAGGGAAGAAGTGTTGTGATCTCCCTTGGATTTGCTATGTTTCCCTTTTTGCTTGAAGAGAGAGGAGATTTCTAGTATATGAAATAAACTGTTCTATAGTTATTGATAACTCAATCATGAGATCTTGAATACATATGTTAGAGAATAGGATGAGTTAGTTATGCCCTAAGCACCTGTCTCAGTAATGTGTAGAAAGAAAAATTGTGTAGTTATGGGGCACTTCAGTTTAGGAGACATATGCTGGAAGTCTAATGGAGTCAGCAGTAAAACATCATTAGAGTTTTAAAAATTATAGTTGATGCTAACACAAAATGGTTGCCTAGGGTAATGTCGTGGTGGGAGTCTGCTACAGACCACCAGACCAGGGGGATGAGGTGGGTGAGGCTTTCTTCCAGCAACTAACAGAAGTTACTAGATCACAGGCCCTGGTTCTCATGGGTGACTTTAATCACCCCGATATCTGCTGGGAGAGCAATACAGCGGTGCACAGACAATCCAGGAAGTTTTTGGAAAGTGTAGGGTACAATTTCCTGGTGCAAGTGCTGGAGGAACCAACCAGGGGAAAAGCTCTTCTTGACCTGCTGCTCACAAACAGGGAAGAAATAGTAGAGGAAGCAATAGTGGATGGGAACCTGGGAGGCAGTGACCATGAGATGGTCGAGTTCAGGATCCTGACACAAGGAAGAAAGGAGAGCAGTAGAACAGAGACCCTGGACTTCAGAAAAGCAGACTTCGACTCCCTCAGGGAACTGATGGGCAAGGTCCCCTGGGAGAATAACATGAGGGGGAAAGGAGTCAAGGAAAGCTGGCTGTATTTTAAAGGATCCTTATTGAGGTTGCAGGAACAAACCATCCCGATGTGTAGAAGGAAAAGTAAATATGGCAGGCGACCACCTTGGCTTAACAGTGAAATCCTTGCTCGTCTTAAACACAAAAAGGCAGCTTACAAGAAGTGGAAGATTGGAAAAATGACCAGGGAGGAGTATAAAAGTATAAATTAGGAAGGCCAAATCACACTTGGAGCTGCAACTAGCCAGAGATGTTAGGAGTAACAAGAAGGGTTTCTTCAGGTATGTTAGCAACAAGAAGAAAGTCAAGGAACGTGTGGGCCCCTTGCTGAATGAGGGAGGGAACCTAGTGACAGAGGATGTGGAGAAAGCTAGTGTACTCAATGCTTTTTTTGCCTCTGTCTTCACAGACAAGGTCAGCTCCCAGACAGCTGCACTCTGCATCACGGTATGGGGAGGAGGTGACCAGCCCTCTGTGGAGAAAGAAGTAGTTCGGGACTATTTAGAAAAGCTGGACGAGCACAAGTCCATGGGGCCAGATGCACTGCATCCAAGGGTGCTAAAGGAGTTGGCCGATGAGATTGCAGAGCCATTGGCCATTATCTTTGAAAAATCATGGCAATCGGGGGAGGTCCCGGATGACTGGAAAAATGCTAATGTAGTGCCCATCTTTAAAAAAGGGAAGAAGGAAGATCCGGGGAACTACAGGCCAGTCAGTCTCACCTCAGTCCCTGGAAAAATCATGGAACAGGTCCTCAAGGAATCAATTCTGAATCACCTAACGGAGAGGAAAGTGATCAGGAACAGTCAGCATGGATTCACCAAGGGCAAGTCATGCCTGACTAACCTAATTGCCTTCTATGATGAGATAACTGGCTCTGTGGATGAGGGGAAAGCAGTGGATGTGCTATTTCTTGACTTTAGCAAAGCTTTTGATACAGTCTCCCACAGTATTCTTGCCAGCAAGTTAAAGAAGTATGGGCTGGATGAATGGACGTTAAGGTGGATAGAAAACTGGCTAGATGGTCGGGCTCAATGGTTCCATGTCTAGTTGGCAGCCGGTATCAAGTGGAATGCCCCAAGGGTCGATGCTGGGGCCGGTTTTGTTCAATATTTTCATTAACGATCTGGAGGATGGCGTGGACTGCACCCTTAGCAAGTTTGCAGATGACACTAAACTGAGAGAAGTGGTTGATACGCTGGAGGGTTGGGATAGGATAAAGAGGGACCTAGACAAATTAGAGGATTGGGCCAAAAAAAATATGATGAGGTTCAACAAGGGCAAGTGCAGAGTCCTGCACTTGGGACGGAAGAATCCCATGCACTGCTACAGACTAGGGACCGAATAGCTGGGCAGCAGTTCTGCAGAAAAGGACCTAGGGGTTACGGTGGACGAAAAGCTGAATATGAGTCAACAGTGCGCCCTTGTTGCCAAGAAGGCTAATGGTATTTTGGATTGTATAAGTAGGGGCATTTCCAGCAGATCGAGGGACGTGATTATTCCCCTCTATTCGGCACTGGTGAGGCCTCATTTGGAGTATTGTGTCCAGTTTTGGGCCCCACACTACAAGAAGGATGTGGATAAATTGGAAAGAGTCCACCGGAGGGCAACAAAAATGATTAGGGGGCTGGAGCACGTGACTTATGAGGAGAGGCTCAGGGAACTGGGATTGTTTAGCCTGCAGAAGAGAAGAATGAGGGGGGATTTGAGAGCTGCTTTCAACTACCTGAAAGGGGGTTCCAAAGAGGATAGATCTAGACTGTTCTCAGTGGTAGAAGATGACAGAACAAGGAGTAATGGTCTCAAGTTGCAGAGGGGGAGGTTTAGGTTGGATATTAGGAAAAACTTTTTCACTAGTAGGGTGGTGAAGAACTGGAATGGGTTACCTAGGGAGGTGGTGGAATCTCCTTCCTTAGAGGTTTTTAAGCTCAGGCTTGACAAAGCCCTGGCTGGGATGATTTAGTTGGGGTTGGTCCTGCTTTGAGCAGGGGGTTGGACTAGATGACCTCCTGAGGTCCCTTCCAACCCTGAGATTCTATGATTCTATAATATGGAGATCAGCTTGCACTTTGTACAGACAAAGTCGCTTCTATCCTGTGGAAGAAAGACAAACATGGCACATCCTGTGCAGGTTACGACAGCGGATCGCTCAGCATCCATAGTCCCTTCCTTCCAAGAGTTTCCTCATTTGTGGCAGAAGCTACTCAGTGAAACCTGCAAGGGGGATGCCGCAGTAGGCTCTCTCCAGTTGTACTCCCAGGCTAACTCCACCTGTTTGCTTCTCTGCTATTCGCTGCTCAGCTGGTTCGCAGCTGACTGACTGTCTTTTTAGAAGAGCCTGGAACAAAGCACTCCCAATTCACACTATTCAAACAGGCAATCAAACAATCAAGCACACGGTCAAACTGCCAAACTGTCCCCTCAACAGATACTCACTTCCCCGTCTGCAGCCCTCTGGTTGCTCTGCCTCTGCGTTTAGTTTGGGTTAAAGTAGTTAGGAATGGCAAGGATAGCTTGCCCCCTTCGCACTCCCCTTCCAAACTTCCTCTCAAACTCCCCTGTTTGCAGCTCCTGTTCGCTCCTGTCCATCGCCCACAGGCCGGCCCGCGCAGTTCCCTGCTCAGCCTCAGCCCTGCCCCTCCGCCGTGTGTCGCTGGGGGACGGGACAGCGGCTAACTGCGCTAATTGCATTCAATACAGGGAAATGGGACAGTCCCAGTCAATAAAATATATACACTTGGTGCTCCAAAAAGGCTAGTTTCCCCAAACTGCAGAAAATTATGAGAGAAATGGATTGGGAGGAAAAATTTAGACAGAAAAATGTGCACAGTTTATTAGATTGCCAAAAGCCGTTATCCCACATTCAATAAAGTGGACAACTTAGGCTAAAAGTCCATTCTGGTTCAGTGGCAATGTGCAGGCAGCAATTAGAAATAAAAAAGTAAATATATAACAAATGAAAAAAGGAAAAGTAGACAGTAATTAGTATAAATTAGAAGTTGTGAAGTGTAGAAAATTGATAAGGGATGCCAAATCCATCTGAGGAAAGTCTGTAGCTGACAATAAGGAGTTTTTAAAGTATTAGGAACAAAAGACATCCTAGCAATGATATAGGCCCATTACTAGATAGTGACGATAAAATTGTTGATACAGAAAAAGCGGAAGTGTTCTATCAATATTTCCATTCTATCCTGTATTTGGAAAGAAGCAGGATGATGTATTTCAAGTATCAGAGGTATAGCCGTGTTAGTCTGGATCTGCAGAAGCGACAAAGGGTCCTGTGGCACCTTATAGATTAACAGAGGTATTGAAGCATAAGCTTTCGTGGGTCAATACCCACTTCTTCGGATGCAAGGACCCTTTGTCACTTCTGATGATGTATTTGTATCAAATGAGGATAATGCAGAAGTACTTTTTGCTCCATTAGTAACTAAGGAGGGTGTAAAAATATCATCTATTGGAGATAAACATTTTTGAATCAGTAGACCTGGATAACTTGTATGCAAGCGTTCTGAAAGAATTGGCTGAGATCTTTGGGCCTGATCTTAATTGTTGTTAGTTTAATACAATAGTTTAATACAATCTTGGAATTCCATGGAAATTTCAGAAGACTGGAAGAATGTTAATATTGTGCAAATATTCAAAAAGGGTAAGTGAAATTATATGGATAACTATAGGCCTGACATCAGTCATGGGCAAAATAATGGAAAAACTGGTTGGGATTCAGTTGATAAAGAGTAGGAATAATAGTAAATGATAGTCAACACAGTTTTATGGAAAATAAGTCTTGTCAAACAAACCTGATTTCAGTCTTTCAGGACGTTACAAGTTTAGTAGACATAATATGAGAGAGAGACAAGGTAGGTGAGGTAGTATTTTCTACTGGACTGACTTCTTTTGATGGAAGGGATAAGCTTTTGAGCTTCCGAGAGCTCTTCTTCAGGTCTGGGAAAATTAACTAGAGTATCTGAGTACATTACAAGCATAAGCACAGGCTGTAGGAGACCACTTTAAATGAAGTGGGCAATTAAGGGTTAGCAAGCAGTGGCTTGTGCTACAAATTGTTGAAATGAGCCATAAAACCAGTGTCTCAAAGTCCATGGTTTTTGATGTCAAGCTGAGTTATGAATTTAAGTTCCTAGGCTTGATTTTTGAAAGTGTTGTGCAGGTTTCCCTTGAGGACAAGGACTGAGAGGGCAAATATGAGTGATCGCTTTGTGAAAAGTGATATGGTATTTTTGTCTTATTTTTCTATGAGAGTTCATTTGAGAGCATAGTGATTGTCTGGTTTCACCCACATAATAGTTGTTGTGGCATTTGATGCACTGGATGAGGTACACAACATGTTGTGGTAGACATGTGTAGAACCCATTAATCTTGAAAGGGGTGCTGTGGGGGGAATTGATGGTTATAAAAATTGAGATATGTCTGCAGATTTTGCACCTGTTGTTACAGCAGGGTCTGGTGCAACTTTGAGTTGGCGTATCCTAATCTGTGGGGAACTTGCTTCTGATTATGAGCTTGGCAAGATGGAGTGTGGGGGGAGGGTTGTTTGAAGGCAAAGAAAGGGTGTTTGGGAAAGATTTCTTTCAGGATGTAGTCCCCATCAAATATGGCTTGTAACTGTTTGACGATACCCCTGTATGGGTTCCACTTGCGGGTGGTAGAAACAAACAGCTATAGATATAATATACTTAGTACTATAGGACATGGATTTTTTTTTAAATTTCAGGGATCAGTATTAGGCCTGATGCTTGATTTTAGCTGGAGATGCAGCCACAGGGGTCAGATTATAGTGGGAGAAAGTGGTGGTATTTTCCTACATTTCACTCACAATACCAAACTCCATCACAATACCTAGGCAGCAGAACGTTTCTGGTCAGATAATAAGCAGTGAAATAGTTTCCCTAACCATTAGAAAAGCAACATCAACTATGGCTCCCAGAGAGCCTATGCACATCAGATTGCTCAAAACCTCAACAATCAGCTCAGATGTGAAAAGAATTCCATTATGCATAGCACAGAGGTAATGGCAGCTGATTACATCAGCAGAAGCATGTATAGAAAGACATTATGCATGTGGGAGATTAGCAGATAGCAGATATGCACTGCAGAGTTCCCAGAGACATAACCGAAAATATTTGAGTTGATTCTGTCATATGAGAAAAAATGCTCATCTGACTCAGCTGCAAACATGAATATATATGGTTTAAGTGTACCAGTTCTGCATATCCAATATCAATTCTGTTGTACCTATGCGTACCAATCAACTCTCAATACTCAAAGAGACTTGTTGGATAAACACAACTTTATAAGAAAACAGCAAATACATTATATATATATAGACTGACTAGCTATAAACAAGATGAGAAGCTGTTCATACCTCTTAAATTATAGGAGCAATCTAATTTTTACACTTCAGGAAGAACAGATGACAACTTGCCACTACGTTAGATGAACATATATGAAGAAAAGGTATATGAGCTTGAATCTACACCTCTGAATGGGAGCGCCTTGCCATTGAGAGCAAGACCAAGTTGCAAAACCCAGCCCTCAGAGAAAAACATTTTTGTTATACTTAGTCTATGATATTGCTGATCATATAGCTTGTTTAATGCATTCAATTACCATATTGACAGGCTTGAGTGATTGCATTCCTAGATTGTGGTCTCTAAAAGAGAGAAAGCAATGTTAATATTACAAAGTAGCCTTGGATTGAAAGATTCTTTTAAAATCTTATATTTGCACTTGATGCCACAGTCTTGTTAACATTCAAATTTATATTCTGAACAAGAAATACTGAAATTGTGAGTAAGTCTCAAAATGGTGTCTTCCCTGATAAAAAGCAGTAAAGAGCCCACACTCCGGTCTGAATTCAGGGCTTCCATATACTTGCTATATGACTTGTTTCAGTTAAAATAGCTGGGAAGGGTTAAAGCTGCTGGTTGCAAACTTGGTGCCAGTGAAATAATAGGATTTTTACCATTGACTGCAATGGGCCAGGATTTACTATTTAAAATATTTATAAATACAGTAATTTAATATCTTAATATTTGTTATATGATTTAATATTGATGTATTTATTTCTTTTGTAAAAAGTTAGGCTCTAGTTCAATCAGGAATTAATTCAGGGAAGTTATATGCCCTGTGTTATACAGGAGATCGGACTAGATGATCACAATGGTAACTTCTGGACTTGGAATTTATGTAACTACCTCATTGATTAACTGCTTTATTACTAAGCCTAAAACTTAATTTTAAAGCCTCCATTGGCAGCTGGCAAAGTGGGGTGCTGTGGTGTAATTTAGCACTGAGACTAGTGTAAATTGTGTTTTGGGGCTGGTCTGATAGCCAGTGAGCCCAGGATTAGGGAGCAGCAAAGGTGTCTTAAACCCAACGTTGTGCCCAGTTCCCTGCTCTATCCTCCCACACAGCCATGCTGGGCTGGTATCAAAGATCAAATTTTAGGCAGATTAAGAGGTTAGGAGAAAAACCTATGGCCTGATACCCCTCATAACATACTATTACAAAGTGTGGTAAAAGAACCGTATCAACTCTGTGTTAAGGTGGAAATTGCTGGAAATCAGGATACCTGGAAGAAATCACTAAAATAGACAAGTAATTTATAGGCCAATTCTGCACTGAAGTGAGTGCCCTTGACTACCATTGAGCTCAGTATCAGCACCCAAACCCAAACTCATCCTTGAGGAAGGGTGAAGGTACAAGAGGTCTGTTGGATAGCTTGAATGAACAGCACTTCTCAGGTCTATAACTGGAGCTTTCTAACAGTGGAAGAGACTGGAGGGATGCAGAGAGCTGGCCAGATTTCAGATAATAATCTCAAAATGGAAACAAACCCTTAGGTTTATAAATTGTATATTTTTATTGGCTGATGGGGTGATAGTTTTTACAGTAAAGAGAATGAATGCAATGTATATCAGATTGCTTGAGTATAATCCCTGAACATTCCATTCATTTGATAATCATTGTAGGTGTACTCCCGGCAATGTAACTCTTATTTTGATTTCATAGTCACACCTGCTATTTATGATGATTTGTAAACATTTGCCTGGAGTTATAACATGTACATTAATATCCAAAACAGTGAAACTTTTGATCAAATTGACTTCAAAACAAATCACAAAAGTTACAATGAATCTGAATTTGAGAAGGGATTGGTTTTATTCCCTTCCTCTGACCAAAAGGGTTTGTTCTCACATAGGCTATATCTGCATTGCAAGTGAAGGTGTGATTGTAGCACAGGTAGGTATTCCAATGCTAGGTTTAATCTAGCTAGCATGGGTAACAACAGTAGGGTAGATGTGGCAACAAGGAATTTAGCACCGGTTGCCATCGCATCTATACGACTATGGTTACTAAGGCTGTCAAGTGCTTAAAAAAATTAATTGTGCCATTAAAAAATTAATCGCTATTCATTGCACTGTTAAAGAATAATAGAATACAATTTATTTAAATATTTTTGGATGTTTTTTACATTTTCAAACATATTAATTTCAATTACCACACAGAATACAAAGTGAACAGTGCTCACTTTATATTATTATTTTGACTACAAATATTTGCACAGTAAAAAAGAAATAGTATTTTTCAATTCACCTAATACAAGTACTGTAGTGCAATCTCTTTATCATGAAAGTTGAACTTACAAATGTAGAATTATGTACAAAAAATAACTGCATTCAAAAATAAAACAATGTAAAACTTTAGAGCCTACAAGTCCACTCAGTCCTACTTCTTGTTCAGCCAATCCCTCAGACAAAAGTTTGTTTACATTTACAGGAGATAATCCTGCCTGCTTCTTGTTTACAATGTCACCTGAAAGTGAGAACAGGTGTTTGCATGGCACTGTTGTAGCCAGCGTCGCAAGATATTTACGTGTGAGATGCGCTAAAGATTCATATGTCCCTTCATGCTTTGGCCACCATGCGTTCTGCAGACTGAGCAAGAGCTGGCATCAGGCCTGCCAGCGTCAGAATAGACATACCCAATATGTTCATGTTTTAGCAGCATTTTGTCAGTTGGATCATTTTCTAGGACATAGGAAAGTATGTGAGAGATGCACCATTAAAATTACAGCTCTGATAAATAATTTCTTCTGGCACGGGTTGGATAGGAGGGGGAAAAGTTAAACATTCCCCGTATTCAAGTGACACTGCCAAGGCTGGTAGGCATAAAATTAGACCTAGCAGCTTTGTTTTGGTTCACAGTTATCTGTGTACAGCCTGATGCATCCGCCCTTGGTTTCCCTTTTTCATTCCTATGAGTGGGCAAGGTCTGTATGAGAAAGACACTCCTCCCACCCTCCTCCGGAGTAGTATCCTTGCACATTATTTCAAATACAGTCACAGTTTAAGGTTAGAAGGGACCACCAGATAATCTCTTCGGATTGTCACAGGCCATCAACACCATTCAGCACCCACACGCTAAACCCAAAAGCAAAATTAGACAAAAGTATTATAGCCCACAAGAGATTAGATTATTATGTGCCACTGGCAAATGTTCCACAAATGCTGCCTGCTCTGAAGAACTGAGCAGTGGAGGGAGGGTACAGTGAGCGTAAGTGTCCCTCTGGTTCAGTCTTATAGTTCTCTCCTCCAAGGTACTGGTTGTGCGGCTCCTCAGCTTCTTCGCACACACCAGGCTATACTCCAAACTGTCCTTATGGTTCCTCTCCTAAGGTGGGAGTTTCCCCCAGTTCCCTTCCTGAAGCTCAGGTTATGGTTTGGACCACTAAAACCCTCTTTTGGGCACATGTTCCCCTAGTCCTCCTTCACAGAGCTGGGGGTGAGGTTCAAGCTGGCAGTGTTGCCTTCCTTTGACTAGGAGTCTCCCTAGCTGTCCTCCATGGAGGTAGGTTATGGTTCAAGCCAGCTGAAGGGCTTTAGCCAGCTTCACCATCAGCTAGGCACCTTTTTCCAATTAGTCCTCCAGCTTAGGGGGCGCAGCAGGCCAGCCTTCTCCTGCTGATGTCTATCTTGCTAGGAGGGAGGACAAAGCATATATGCTGGTCCCCTTTCCAAAGCTCATCCCAGTTGGTTGGGAGACAGGAGCCTTGCCCCACCCACCCTGCAAGGCTCCAGGTCCAGGGGCCCTAAAAGCGACAGTAACAATTGTTTTTCCCCCCAAGCACTATTTATTCCTGGGACCATTTCCTCTCTCCCCATATCTCCTTGGACTTTGTACATCAGACCACCCCAACTTTTTCTCCATATCCCATCCTGTGGTGACGTGTACCCAGTCAATATGAGGATAGTTGAAATCCCCCAGTATTATTGAGTTTTTTATTTTTATAGCCTATCTAATCTCCCTGAGCATTTCACAGTCACTATCACCATCCTGGTCAGGTGGTCGGTAGTATATCCTTACTGCTATATTCTTATTATTCAAGCATGGAATTACTATCCATAGAGATTCTATGGCACAGTTTGGTTTATTTAAGAATTAAGGTCAGGTTAGCTACAGCAGTGAAGGCCTAGTGCTAATAATCTCCCCCAACCTCCCCAAGAAACTTTCATCTTTCCTTCTCTTTTTATTCTTGGGATCACTTTTTTCCCCTCAAGACACAGCAGATAGAAGTTTTATTCTTACATTCTTTTGTGGTTGAGGATTTCATGCTCCATGACTGAAAATTAAATGCAGCATGAAATTTACTTTTCACCCTGACATTGAACTTGATCAGATAGAAACAGCATAGAAATTGCTTTTATTGAGAGCAGGACTCCATTTGATTAAAAAAAAAAATCAAAAAAAAATCACAGCTATACTTTGCTCCCAAGGATTTTATTTCCATCTGATTTAATACAGATATAATATTACCGAAGGATTGCCATATCAGAAATACACATTATGAAAAAATATATATATTTCACTAATGTATTGCTTAAAACCTGCCTCAGGTGACTCAATAAAAAGAAACTGTGTCTGTTCAGCAGCTCTTTGGCTAAGACATTGACTATAGTTACAAGAAGCAAGACATGTTTTATTTTGTTTTCAAGAACAGTGTTCAGAGGCTCACTTAGATAAAAGGCCTTAAGAAAAATAGGTCATTAATTCTGTTTTCCTTAAAAAAAAAATCCATCCCTAGAATATGCCACGAGAGGGTGAGAAAAGGCTGGGAGGAAACTGGACGAGAGAGATCAATTCTGATCTCACAGTAATGTAAATAAAGGTAACTATTGAAGTCAGTGGGGTTACAGCGATGTAAAATTAGTGTGTAGAAAGAATCTAGTTCAGCTGGTTCAAAGGCAGACATTTCTGGGAGGCAGAGGAGTAAGGGTGTGGCCATGCTGAGAAGAACTTTCCTCTAGGGCCTAGTGGTTCTCAAACTGTGATCCACAAGCTCCATTCAGGTGGTCTGCGATAGTTCCCTCTAAGGTGCACGCCTGGGAGGCCGCAGACGAGAGAATGAAGGGCCACCCACTTAATTAATGCAGGCGTGGCTCCACTAATTAGGTGCCTGGACCTGGAGAAGACACACAGGTAAGGTGAGGTGGTGGCCTTGAGGGGAATAGGGGGTAGGTGGGAGGGGGCAGTGGGGTGAGAAGAGGGGGTGGGGAGAATTTGGGACATGCAGGGCTGCGGCAGCCAGAGAAAGAGGCGACTTTCCCCAGTTCCAGGGCTGTGGCTGCCGGGGAGAGACAGCCCTCCTTCCCAGCCTCAGTTCTGTGGCTGCTGTGGTGGGGGAGAGACCCCCCCTCCTTTCCAGCCCCAGCTCGGGGGCTGCTGTGGTGGGGGAGAGAGGGTACATCCATCGCATTAGAAAGGTAAGACTACTGATATTAAAATATGAGTTGTGTGCTTTTATTTGTAGAACAAAAAACGTTAATTAAGGGTTTTTTTAACATCGTGCTTTTATCCAAAGCGCTTTATAATAGTTAGCCAACGGTACAAACAACATTTGGAAAGATCATTAAGTGGCTGGCCGAGACCCTCAGCAATTTTCAAGTGGTCCACAAAAAAAAAAACAAAAAAAAACATGTTGAGAACCACTGTTTTAGGCCATATACAGCATCAGGCAGCACTGAGAGAACCAAAAACAAAGCAATAGGTGAGTTGAAAGGGAGTGCAGAGTGCTGAAACAAGGCCCAGAGCAAATTGGGTCATAAAGTTCCTTCTTACAGTGTAGAGTGAATGCTATGAATGTTGTTTAACATGTTTGTTTGTAAAGAAACCAGTAGCCATACTACCTCAGGGGGGAGGGATAGCTCAGTGGTTTGAGTATTGGCCTGCTAAACCCAGGGTTGTGAGTTCAATCCTTGAGGGGGCCATTTAGGGATCTGGGGCAAAAATCTGTCAGGGACAGTACTAGTGTACTTGGTCCTGCTAGTGAAGGCAGGGGACTAGACTCGATGACCTTTCAAGGTCCTTCCATCTATATGAGATAGGTATATCTCTAAATTAAATTAAATCTCATCACATCCAAAAAACTCTTGTAACCCTTCTGCCAGGACGAGTTGACAGCAGCAAGGGCTGGGTTCAGTACATAGTGGTTCCCTTTTCAACAATACAATGTAAAACCAGCTCGAGCCCCCACCCAGTAACCTGGGAAAATCTTTACATACACCCCCCGGGCGCCTCAAAGAGGCAATACTTCCCCTCTCGCAAGCACAGGGCCTCGGTGTAACAGAAAATCTTTAAACCAATTTAATGCAGGTAAACGACACCAGCATTAAATTGGGAAAACACCGCAACTAGGATTTATAAATCAAACTGTGAGCAAGACCCACCCCAGCCAATTGGGCCATGTCCTGTCCCTTTGGTTCTTGAGTCCGGCAACCCAGAAATCACCCAAAGTCCCCCAAAAGTCCAAGAACCCAAAAGTCCCATCCCAAAGTTCAGTCTGGGCAGAAATGGGGAGGGGAGAGGTAAGGGGCACCTTATGTGGCTTGAAGATGATTGCCTCACCCCTCCGTGGGGCTTCGCTCTGCTCCGCCAGCCGTCCCGCAAGCCGCTACAGCTGTCCCCACGAACTGCTCCGCTCCGCCGGCAGCTCCGCTCCGCCAGCCGTCCCGCAAGCCGCTACAGCTGTCCCCACGAACTGCTCCGCTCCGCCGGCAGCTCCGCTCCGCCAGCTGTCCTGCAAGCTGCTACAGCTGTCCCCACGAACTGCTCCGCTCCGCCGGCAGCTCCGCTCCGCCAGCTGTCCTGCAAGCCGCTACAGCTGTCCCCACGAACTGCTCTGCTGGCAGCGCCGCACCACCAGCCACTCAGCAATAGATCTTCAGGCTCCCCCACTACTTAACACACTGCTCAGTGGTTTCAGCTCGTAAGACTCTTAGCTCTTTAGTCATTTCAGCTTGAGGGCACCCTTAGCCTGGAGTGATTTCAACTCAGCAGTCTGAACTCAACATTAGCTCTGATATTCTACAGTGGAGAGAGAAGGAGATGCAATTGGTGTCTCAGACCCTCACCGGGGGCCCATACCACCAGGTACTATGCTTGAGCTATAGCCAAAAGGCCCAATCAAAAAACCTGTCCCCAGCCTCTCTCAATTCACTGGGTTTTGGAACCCATGTCCCTCGCCTAGCGAGTGCTGCTTAGTTGATGGCGAGTCCCTCCATCATAACAAAAGCCCACTGTCCTTGATTCACATAATCAGGGTAACAACACTTTATTCTTCCTGCCCCAATAACAGAGAAACTGGGGATCCCACAGCAGCCAAAGTGACCATTTGTGGAAGCGGTCCATCATGCTTTGCAGGGTGGGTGTGTCCATGCAAACAAGATTAGCCCCTGACATCCCTTTCCACAACTCACCACCAGATGTCAGGGTAGAGCTCATCCTGACTCTGCTTACACTCTGACCAGAGCAGCAGGGGAGTGGAGGCACAAAGGGTCAGAGTGGTATCCAGATCTGACCAAAGTTACTCATCCTGGGTGAAATGAGCTCCCATGTCAGCATGGTTAACAGGTATCCATGGGCCATAAGACCATCCTCATAGTAGACAATAATTGGCACTGACACACTCGTGGAAATCTGAGCAGAGATTACTGTCCTATTAAAAACCAGTGGTCCTTCCTTGATAAGGTATATTGCCTGATGGATAAGTGGGGAAGCTTGCACTACTCCTGCCTGCATTGTAGAAGCACTTTGGTTTCTAATGCTATCGTCTGGTGCATCTTAAAAACTATTCACGTACAGTAAAACAAACTGCCATGTCAGACTGTCACAACTGTAGTAAATAAACGACTGATTTGTAATTAACACAAAGCAGAAGGATAAAACAATGGAAAGTGAGGCCTTCCATAAAGTATAATGAATCACTTCTGATACGGTGCTATAGATGATATAAAAATTTGGCTGCATGCCAAAATAACACAACGATGACTTGAACAGCAAGTGGCAAGAGTTTCTTTGTGAAGATAAATCTACATTTTAATTTAAAAGCAATTCCCTTAGAAAATGATAGAAAATAAAGATTTAGGCTGAGAAAAAGTTATTTATTCTCCAACCATCTCTTCTGAAACCATAACAGCTGAAGGACCAATCCTGGAAACATTTATACATTTGTGCACTTCACTTTTCACATGCAAGCAGTCCTGTTGAAGTCAATGGGATGATTCACTTGTATAAAGTTACGCATGTGAGTGATTCTTTGGCGAATCAGAGCCTGAATGAGTAATGCTGCTATTTGGATGAAAGCTGAATAAAATTGTCACTGGAATATTGTTGCAGAAATCATAACCTAAAGAATACTACTGCTTGCTTTGTGACATCTGTGCAAAAAAAACCAAACAACAAACCATCTGTTCAGTGTTATGCACCAATAAGTGATAGAAACAGTCTGATCTGTTTGTTACTATGAAACATTGTAGCGTGTCCTTAGCAAGATCAGTAAATATGACATTATCCTCATGGGATATCTAGATGCCCAGGCTGGTGATGATACTGGATATGAAAACACTGAAGGCACATGTGGTATCCCAGGATAGACTGATAATAGAGAATGTTCTGCATAGGCTGCAAAGTTCAGCAATCTTCACATTGGGGGTACACTATTTCCATACAAGGAAGGACAAACAGAAATGGAGATCAAATGATGGCTCCACCCAGAAATGGCTAGACTTTATGCCCATTAGTAGGTGCTGGAGAAGATTGCTGGTGGATGCCAGGGAGTATACCACTGTTGGTGGATATGGCCACCATTTTGTTATTGGGACAATCAAATCAAACTAAAGACGGTAACAGAATGCAAGGCAGAGGGTATGTGATGAAGTGGGTACTAACCCACGAAAGCTTATGCTGAAATAAATTTGTTAGTCTCTAAGGTGCTACAAGTTTTTCTTTCTTATTTTCATTTTACTAGAAAGTTAATAGATCCAGCAGTGAAGGCACATTTTAAGTTTCAATTTAGCAATAGAGTTGAAAAGTTAAAGACACTGTTGGATCCCAGAGGAACGATGCCCAGTTTTTCCTAAGAAGCAAGTGTGAATGCAGCCAAGACTACAGTTGGGGCAAGAGGACGTTAGAAAGAAGAATGGCTCCAACCAAACACATGGAGGCTTGCTGAGGAGAAGAAAGAATTAAAGAAGAGAATTCAGCAACAAGACAGCACTAGAAGAGCTATTCTGCAACAAGAATGTGGAGAAAGGCAAGGAAGTAGATAGATCAGCAAGAATGGATGGAAAGCAAAGCAAAAGAAGGGGAGGAGGCATATATGAAAGGGGATTCTAAAAAGCTTTTTCTAGTATCTAAACAAATGACATCACGATTCTTTAGCCATTGTGAAGGGCTGAGATGGTACAGTTTTAACAGACAAAGGACAGAGAGGCTGTGAAGAAATAGTGGAAATATCACTAGAAGTAATCACCTTTGAGGAAGTAACTAAGGCTAAAAACCAGCTGAAGAATGGTAAAGTACCAGGTAATGATAAGATAGATGCTGAAATGTTAAAAGCTGGGGAGGTTGAATTGCATGTGCAGGTTGTATAGAATAGTTTCAGAAAAGGAGATCTGTCTGTCTTAAAGATTGGCGAAGAGGTGTTGTCTGCAAAATCCCTAGAGAGGAGGGCCAGTTTATTTGTGATAATTGAAGAGGAGTGACACTTCTATGTATACCTGGAAAAGTGTTTTGCATTACCATTTGGAATAGGATGAAAACTGCTCTTGATAAAGTACTCAGGAAAGAATAGGCTGGATTTCAATGTGTTCGGCCATGTTGAGACCAGATTTTCACCTTGAGAAGACTTATTCAGAAACGCTTAGAATACCAGCAGAAGATGATTTTTAAACTTGATTTTACAGAAGTAGTATCCACAGAGAACCCTTGTGATCCTGAAACACTATGGAATTCCAGAAGACAATGTTAATAATTTGATAAACGCGAACCGCAGCCACTGGGAGCTGCGGGCGGCTGTGCCTGCAGACAGTCAATGTAAACAGACTGTCTGATTACCCTGACGGGCTGTGTGAGGCCCATGGGCTGCAGGTTGCCCACCACTGATATAGACTGTAAGAGGGAATACTTATGAAATATGGGTAATAAGCAAATGCATCTTAGTTCTCCCACTATCAAACTTCCTCTTTAAAGGACATGAAAATTATTATCTTCCTAAGACATATATGTGTAAGATTCCTATGTGCTAAGAAATCCTACATGTCTGTCTATTCAGAACTGATGTTTATGGTGTAAAGAAGAACAGGCAGTAGGCTTTCATATTACTAAACACACGATAATGACACTGTTAACTGAATATTGGTTTGGCTGTTTATAAATTGACTAATTCAGTCTTTATGGACAACCAGCATTACTAAAACATCTGATTGGAAAAACTAACTAGAAGGGCCAGTTCCACTCTTTTTACATCAGTGCAACTACACTGAAGTTAGTGCGAGTGCACTGGTACACGATAAAACTGAATGTGATGTATTTTGCATGGCATGACATGCCAAAAGTGGTTTCACAAGCCAATATATTAAACATACACACACAAAAATCCCCAAAGATGTGTGTGTGATATTTTGAAGATGCAAACATTTCCAAAACAACTTGCACATAAAATGTTGCCAGGTTCTAGTTTTTAGGCATAAAGCCATGAACACATGAAGTGCATGTATTTAAAAGCATTCATCAAGGTTTTTTATAAATTATAAAAATTTACATTTCTCATTAGAAAAATATTCTAAGTTATAATCTAAATTGGGTGGACTTTTAAAATCTTTGGACACTTTATATTAAGGTTTGATTTGTAAAAAGTTTAGAAAGGGTCACTAAACGATAAACAGATGTAATAGTGTGTTACAGATATGAATTGTTTGTGTTATAGATTGTTATAACTACATCTAGAGAAGGTTATTGATCATTAATAGCCATGGTTATGGACAATATATTGACCTGTGGATTTATAACAATTTATAACAATTAACCCCTTATTAAAGCATCCACTAATCATTAACCTTATAAACAGCTTATAAATAGAACCTTAATATAAAGTGTCACCAAATCATTTTAAGCTGTACTTTCCCTGTTAAAAATCCTTTCCTGCAGAAAGATTACGACAGGCCTGCACAACATGCGGCCCGGGGGGGGTGAGTAGGTGGGCTCACTGTGAGGCCCGCGTGGGGGTGAGTAGGTGGGCTCACTGTGCGGCCCAAAATCTGGGACTGTGTCCGTTGGTCCTTTTTGCTGCTTGTCTCTGGGTTGGGGGTTGTCCCAATGCTGCAAAGAGGGTGTTCCCAAAGGAAGGTGCTTGCTTCTAACCCCCGAGGCCGTCAGTATGCCTGCTCTTCTCTAGTTAGCCCACTTGACAAGTTTGATTGTCCTCGGTCTGGTTCCCATCCCCTCTCCAAGGGTTGCAGCTGTCTGGAGGTGCCTGCCTTCCACGCCTTCCTCATTCACACCTCATTCATTCAACCGGGCAATTAAATACAAAGTGGGGGGAAGATCTTATTCTACTTCTAGAAAAAAATACATTTTTCTTTTACCTTAATTATACTACCTTAGGGGTCTGCTATAACATATTACCAAGGTTCAATACAAAATCATATAAAAGTTATACAAAAATGCATAATGCAAAGATTTATCTACAGCTGCATTGATTGACTGTTGTGTGAAGTAACATAGTGACCCCTAGGGGGTGAAGAGGGGTGTGATGGTGGGGCCGAGCGGGGAGGGGGCAGGTCCTATTTTACTGCTGTGATCTGGTCACCCTATGCGCGCTGTTTCTTTCCCCCTCTACAGGCTTCCACACCCCAGCGCTGGGGAAGGAGGGGTTGTTTCCATGGGGCGGGCGGCACTGGGGGGGGGGGTGTTTCCGTGGGGCCGGGGGTTTCGGCCCTCAGCTGTTTTCTTTGGAGTAATATGGCCCTCGCCATTTTACGAGTTGTGCAGGCCTGGATTAAGACATCAGTAGAAATAGTATTGCAAACAAGTTGCCACTATTATTCTCCACACACACATTTTATAATGTGTTTCAGGCATTAGAATAACGGAGCTGCCCAAAGGCCGTAGTTCATGGGTTTGTTTCCTTGATGTAATAGTTATGGCTCCCTTCAGCTCTGGCCCAGCTGGCATTTCCCAAAAGGCTTCGCTGGCAGCTGGACAAATTTGATCTTTCATCATCTATTAAAAAACATAGATCACTAGTGTTTAATCCTTCCAATTTATCTTTTTTAAATAGAAGCTGAAAGATCTAAGTGGCCCAGCTGCCAGAGAAGCCATGGCAGCCAGGTTGACTGGCTGTTAAGATGTTGAATGAGCACTCACAATGCCAAGTTTGCTCATAGCCTGGGCATTTTTGATCTTTCTGCTTTTGTTAAAAAGAGATTGATTGGGAGTACCCAGAACACCTGATATATGATGAAAGACCTAAGTGGGCTGTGTGCCAAAGAAGCCATGTTGGAAGGAAGCTTCACATCTTTCTACATGTGGAAGAGGAGGGTCCCAAAGGGAATTCACTGCACATGAAATGGCAGGGTAAGAGGTAAGAAAAAAGATATGCCACTCGGACGGCTCTAGGCACCAGCCTAGAAATGACATGCTTGGGGCGGCACATTGTACGGGGCAGCATTCAGGCCAATCTTAGGGTGACACATTCAGCTCTGCCCCCTTTTTTTTTTTGCTTCTACGGTGCTCCGGTGGGCTTTTTTTTTTTGCCTGGGGCAGCAAAAAAGCCAGAGCTGGCCCTGATGCCACTAGATTTAGGTTTCTTCACAGTCTTCAAGATGGTCTTTGCAAATGGGGCAAGATTTGGCTCTCAGTTACACCAGTATAAATCTGAAGTAACTTCACTAACAACATTAAGAGGAGATTTTGAAACCAAAAAGTAAAATAAAAACCAATACTATTTTTCCTTGACATGATACAAGGCAGAACAACATGGCTTTTTACAATAGGTCTCACTATTGGATCATCTTGCATTAGTGCTCTTTCAAGGCCTGATTCTCCACCAATTTGCATCTTGTGTAATTTGCATCTTGCCCATTTACACCTGGGCAAAATAAGTATAAAATGCTACTTCAATCAGATGTCTCCACTCACAACAGCCGTAGCACTTTATTTCTACTTTACACTCTATACCCGCTTTAAAAACGCTTGCAATCTCTTACATTAGGGTCGAATATTTAATACCACATGGAGCCTGACTCAGATGACAATGGGTACTATGATTTGCAATGGGAGAAGGAACAGTCCCATGATGACTTCTTTTCAAAGTAAGATGTATCATTTTCTGAACATAAAAAATGTGCCCAAGTAATTTATTTTCAAGCACAGGTCACAATTCCCTCCTGATGAAAAGTGCTTCTTATCTTTCAAGCATCTAGAGTACTGAGCTGAGAAAAAAGTGTGCGCCATTTTCTTTAAGGGTTACTCTGAGTGGGACAAAAATATTTCCTCATTTAAATAAAGGTCTTGTGATTTCATATATTAGTGCTTCAGAATAAATATATACAACCCCCTGAGGGTGTATTTAGTCTTGAACCCTCTTCACCTAGGACAAGCTGATCCAAGTTTTACTTTGCAACCTGAACTAGAATTTTCCATACCAGGAGAGAGACAGTACCTTCAGCGCAGGACATAATACACATGGTACATGTGGGAGTGGGGTTTATCTTAAAATAAACACAGATGTGCTAAGGAGAGGAAATATAGTGCCAGGAGGACTTCAGCAACAACAATTAATACATGAAGGTACCTGACCTGAAGTTTTTAGCTGGAGAAAAAAATTATTTTCATGAATTTATAGTGTCCTAGTGGGACCCCCTCAGGGAAGGGTTAACAATGGCTCGCCCAAAATACATTTTAAAAATCCCAACAAAAATCATGTTGTGAACATGTAGTGGGGTGGCAACCCTCCTCCTAAAATAGAAGGGGTAAAAGCAGCCCTGGAGAGGTTGTGGCCGGCTGATTAGGGAAGCAGCTGCAGCTGGGCCACGCCCCAATCAGGCCATAGATGACCGTATAAAGGGCCATCAGTCAGGAGCTAGGAACTGTCTCCCTCCAGCATTAGAGGGAGATGGACCTAGCTGCCTAGAGGAGTGCTGGGGAAGGGGCAGGCTGAGCTGGCAACCTCCCAGGCTGTGGCCTGATACAAAGGCCTGAAAGGGTACAAGGCAGCAGGTCCAAAAACCCCTTGCCTATGATGAGTGGCTTTTACACTGCAGTCTGCCCCAGGGAACAGGGACTTGATGCTGACTGGCAGTAGCTGTAGACTGAGGCAAGGGCGGGGTGGGGATAGAGGGTTTGGGGATCCCTGGGGAGGGAAGACTCAGAGAGAGTGTGGGAGTATTGCCAGGGGGCAGCACGCCAAGCACTGGGGTCTGGGAGGGACACAGGGGGCCAGCGACAGCAAGACACCGGCCTACAGAAGGCTCTTCGGAGCTGGAAAGAGCTAATTCCCAGACAGCCAGCAGGAGGCGCTGCCGGGTGAGTCATCGTGCTGATACAGAACAGAACATATGCGCAACAAGATCAAGCCCTCAATAAGAAAAAAACAGACAAGGAAAGAGTGGTAGGAAACAATGAAAATAAGTGGTGATGCTAAGCATGGGTTCTGTTCACAACATGACTTTTGCTGAGATAATTTTCTTTTCATGCTCTTTCCTTTCCATTTTGTTCCATTCCATGTTTATGGTTTTTAGGCTATTGTTAATCAACTCTTCCCTATAGGGAATGGGGTCAGGAGTTAAAGGCTTTTTTTGGAAAATGTACCCAGGAAGCACAGTACACAGATTTTGTCCAATAGCATCATGAAAACAGGACATGAAGTATCCTCCTTATTAGTACAAATGTAGTCATTGTAGAATGATTACATTCCACAGGGACACAAATTCAGAAAAATAATTACTTTCTCCAGCTAAAAGCTCCAGGTCTGATACCTTCATGTATTAATTGTTAGTGCTGAAGTCCTCTTGGCACTATATTCTTTCCCTTGTGCACATCTGCTAATATCCCAAGGGATTACTCATGTTAATAGGCACTGCAACCAGCATTAAATATTTACCCCTAGACTGTAGACCCTTTGGGGCAGAAAAGGTAGGGCCAGATCCTTCACCCCACCTCAACCCTTTTGCTGTTGGAGACAGAAATGAACAGTAAGGCTGGTGGATGAGGCCCCTGGTGGATCAGATCTACCACCCTGAAGTCCCCCAGTGCCAGGAAGTGTGGCCAGGACATTCCTGGTAATCCTGGTTACTGGAACGGCCTTTGAGAACTAATGATAGCAGACAAAGTACAGCAGTGTCAGGGCTTAATGTTCATTATTCTTCCATATCCCAAACCAGGAATTTTCTTTCCTGGGCTAAGATCATGTTTTAAGCCATTAAAGTGGTTCAGTACTAAAGCCACAGAATAGATATCTTCATGTATTATAGTGCATATAGGGGACTTGAACCTGCAAGACTTCTGCTTTCCCAGCTCCTACTGAACTCAACAGGAGAGGTGTGTGCAAAGGGCTGGGAAGACTGGACCTAAAGACAGCTTTTGATGTAAAAAGCAGCAGTCCCTAATGAAGACACAGTAGAGCTGGTTGGAGAAATACATATATTTCATTCCCCTGTGGAAAAATTTCAGCTGTTCATCAAAAAACTGAAAATTTGCTGAAAACTCAGAATTTTACAGAGAAAGCAGCTTCTTTTTGTGCAAATGTATTTATTTGAAAATCCAATTAGCCATCCAAAAGTATTTTTGACAGGCTCTTTGTTAGGGCTAGTCAAGAGAAATGTCCCAAGGATCTCTATGGAAAATCCCCATTTTGTGTTGTTTCATTTACTACTAGGGCTATCCAGAATTTTGCCACCAAAACCAGGTAAACTCACCTGGTTTCAAAGTTCTTCACAAACACAAAATTTAGCCCATGCTCTTAAGTTCCTAAACCACACTTCTATGATCTATTGTAAACCTGCGTCAAACTCCCCTTTCCCATGGTTTTTAGAGAGGTTTTAGGTGAAACCCATGCAGGGCTCGGTATTTGTATGGTTTTGGCCTGGGACAACATAAATCTTAATGACGTCAACTGAATTTCACTTTGAGTTTGGGGGTTAATCAATCCCCAAACTAAAACTTGGGGACGGAAAACCAAATAAAGAAAACAAGTCACCAGTCATCTGTCTGTGAACTGAAAGTGCCACATTTCTCAGCGCTTTCCACACTTGCCAGATTTTAAAGGAGGAACCATAGGAGAAACACAATTGATCCATGATATGTACTGTACCAGCACTGATGAGGCACTTTTTCACTTCTGTCACTTTTACAAGCATAAATCCTCAGCCTGAAAATATCAAAATGCCATATTTGTGAACTTAACCTCCTTCTTCTCTGCTGCAGTTTTCCTGTGGGAAGTAGCTCATAGAATACTGCTGGATGACCCAGTCATTGTCTACAATGTGTAATTAAGATTTCAAATGATTGATCTGTCATTATTTTCTTATTTTCTTTCATGAAAAGCTTTGTTGTTTCACTGCCTACAATGCCACCAGGAAAAGGGAAGGATTTTTTGGTCTCTTAACACCACTGCACTGGGATTAGACTTTAGACATGCAGATACCACAGCTCCTTAGTATCAAACTCCACAGTTTTCAGGGAGGGCAACTGGGAAACCAGATTTAATGCATTTAGGTAGTATCCCTTTAGTGAAGATATTTACCACTAACACCCACAAAGGGGAAGCATAAAGGTGGCATGAAGCCACCTCCCTACTGAGCTAAACAATGTATTCACAAATGAGGATCTAGGGCTTAAACTGGAAAATAAGTTGTTGTTATTAACTATTATTTGTATTATGGTAGCAAACAGAGGCCCCGTTGTGTTAGGCACTATACTCACACATAATGAAAAGATGACCTCTGCTCTACAGAGCTTGTGCTCTAAATGTATGATCGGAGACAACAATAGTTTTAAGATCAGAAGAGACTTCTGTGGTCAACTACTCCGACCTACAGGCCATAGAATTTCACCCTGTAATTCCTTCAAGGTACCAATGAGATGATTATGATCAGAGTAACAAGCGGCATGTCACAGGGTTCCCTGCTTACTGCTGTGGTGCCGTCTGAGGGCCCATCTGGGGATTAGTGCACAGCCAGTCTGACACCCACTCCTTCAGGTCTCATCCCAGGGTCTTGCACTCTCTCTGGAGTCAGGTTACTCCTGCTTAATGGCTTGGCCCTCCAGCTAGGTTAATGTGGTTTTCCCTTTCCAGGGTAGTATCAAAATCCTACTGGACAGACGATCTCAGGCAATCTTCTGCTCCGCTGCCCAGGCTCTGCCACTTTGTCAGTGGCTGGTAGGAGAACCCTGGGCTGCCCACTACTCCAGGTTCCAGCCAATGGACCCTATACTCAGCAACCATGGTCTGCTCAAGCTCTGATGTAGTTGCTGTTTTCCTGGGGTTTTTCCTACCTATCTTCTGCCCTCCCACTCTGGGTTACCCCTAGAGCTTCCTCTGCTCCCTATGGCTATTTTCCTCCACACCCCCCATCAGCTATTTTCCTCCTCTCTAGAAAAGGGACTGTAGAATTAATTCCTCCCTACAACCCTCTCCTAACACCAGCTACCTCTCTTAATGCCTAGCCCAGCTCTTCCCACAGCTGGGCTTCATCAGCCATTAGGCCTTAGCCCTGACTCTCCTCCAGATGCAGCCTGTCACAGGCTTAATTGGCCCTTTTCACTTAGTTAAACCTTGCATGGCAAATGCCTATGCTTTGTCAAGAGCTTTGTAACAGGGGTGAGTTTTAAGTCGGGATTTGAAGGAGAACTATGTAATGTACTATCATATCGACTAATTTTCCTACATACCATATCTTGCTACTGCCTAAAAAGCCTACAGGGCCGGCTCCAGGCACCAGCCAACCAAGCACGTGCTTGGGGCGGCACCTTGCAAGGGGCGGCGCTTGAGGGTTTTTGTGTTTTTTTTTTTTCCTTCGGCAGCGGCACTCGGTTTGGTTTTTTTTACTTTGGTGCCGGCTCGGGGGAGGGGAAGGGGGGTTGTTTCAGCAGGGCGGTGCGGGGCTCGGGGGAGGAGGGGGGGGAGGGGAGGGTTGTTTTGGTGGGGTGGCTTGGGGGAGGGGAGCGGTTGTTTCGGCTCGGTGGCACGGGGCTCGGGGGAGGGGATGGGGGGGTTGTTTCGGTGGGGTGGCGCGGGGCTTGGGGAAGCGGAGGGGGGGTTGTTTTGGCTCGGCGGGGCGGGGCTCAGGGGAGGGGGGGTTGTTTTGGCTCGGCGGGGCGGGGCTCAGGGGAGGGGGGGTTGTTTCGGTGGGGTGGCACTTGCTTATTTTTTTTTTCCCCTTGCAGGGGGAACAGGGGGAAGGGCGGGGCGGTGTTTGGTGTGGTTTGTTTTTTGTTTTTTTTTGGCTTGGGGCGGCAAAAAGGTTAGAGCTGGCCCTGAAAGCTTATTAGCACAAATAAATCTTTCACTACAAAACTTTGCTGTAACATAACTCCTTAATGATGCTTCAAATGAACTAGATACAAGTCAGAAATAATAAGAGTCAGAAGTCAGAAAAAACAAAACTACCAACCTTAACCTCCCACTCCCTCCAAATTGTAAAAAAACCCAACACAATTTAAAATTATGGTTGTGATTAAATACAGTCACGCTGTTTGGAGCAGCTCACAACTTTGAGTGCATACCTCAGGACAGACTGTCAGAAAATAAGGGCAGACCCCCAAACTGCTGGTATGTTCTTTAATTTGATTTCGCCAAGCTAGTAAGAAATGTGAACTCCTGGATCATTATAACAGTCTTACCGTGGAGCCACAGACAGTCCCCTTAGACACGCCAGTCTATCTTGCCATCCAAACAAACTGAACTTTTGGATAAAACGTTACTTAAACCACCACATCAGGTTTCTCCCAGTCCCAAGAGACCAGTCACTTACCCCAGATCAATTGATAGTCCAGATCTTACACCAAAGACAACGCTGGCAGCCAATTTTATAGTAAACTGACTTAGGTTTATTAGCGAAGAAAAGGAAATGAGAGTTATTGAGAGGCTAAAGCAGGTAAAATATATGAACAGTTTGCAAGTTCAAATGGTGGCAGTGATGTAATAAACTGCCATTCTCCCAACAGTCTTTTCCAGAATAACTCCACTTTGCATCTCGTACACTTCCCTCTAAGAGTCCTCGTACACTCCCTCTAAGAGTCCAAACAGCCAGAGATAAAGGATCTTTGAATCCATATGTAGAGTATCTTCACACAGAAAGCAAGCTGACACTCTCTCTACCCAGTAGTGAAGCGACCTGAATACACTCTAGCATGACCTGGCCAGCCAGTGTCATAAATACGTTATCAGGAGACCCAGCAGTGACACCTATAATTAATTTTACCTCACACTTTGCATTATGAAGCCCTGTTTGCAGTTGCTTATAAACTTGTCAAACTTTAACCATTGGGGTTGAAATTTTCCATGCTGGATATCTGCTTTAGGCTTAAATGTTTGGGGGCAAATTTCCATCTTTGAGGTTATGTAAAAATACGTTGTTTTGCCCATGTAAACTTTTTTTAATTTACAACAGTTTCTTGAGAAGCCTGCATGTTTTGGCACAGGCATTTGAAATTTGGCAGGGGGTTTCCCTGGTATCAGGAATGTGCTGTTTGCTCTTCCCATGAAAGAATGCTCCAATTTGGCCAAATTATAAGCTTCTGATAAATCACAGATCGCACAGTAGAAGTTTGATGGGGTGATGGGACACCGATTCCTAGCACCATTGCTCTTTAATGAACAGAGAGCGCACAGGAGAATACAGATCATACAAAACAACAAACATCTGAAACTGCAAATATCCCTAATTTTCTAGCTCACCCTTCCTGTGTGAATACTTGGGGAACCATCTGGGTCTTAAGGCAGGCAGGCACGCACATGCTGAGGGGTCATAGAGAAAATAGGCCTCTGAGCTGACCGTCTTCTGCCCTTTTAAAGCCTTCAGCCCCATGTCAGGTGACACCTTTGCCAGCTTCCCTACAGGAGCACAAAGCTCTACCAGGTGACTTGGGTTGCACAGGTAATATTCCCCCGCTAAATCAGTTCTTCTTGGCAGGGACCAGTCTTTTGTCTAGAGTGAACAGACTGTCAATGATTGTGCACTTAAGAGTCAACTACCCTCTCTTGTTATTCTTTTGCCGCCAGGCTTTGGAATTTTCAACCCTACATGGAAGCAATCAGACCACAGAGAAGGCAAAAGGCTGCAAGTTCATACTGGAGTTTGCAGCCTGTCACAGGTACGTCTCACACGGAATTCATAACTTGTACAGGCCTACTCCCAATTCATCACACTGGTGCTGTATAAACAGGATCAAGAGAGAGCCCCTGCCCCCAAAAGCTGACTCTCCCGCTACCCACTTCTGCTTTGTGGATACGCAAGCATCTGAGAGGCTGGAACACAGCACAAGGGCCAAATCCTGCTTGCCTTATGTACGAGATATGCCATTGACTGTTCTGTACAAATCAATATTGTAACTATCTTGGACTTTCATGATTCTCACTCCACTGTACACAGTGATCACTTGGAACTGCACATGAGCAATGGGGAGAGAACCTAGATTTCCTTGTTCCCAAAGTACAGGCTTCTCCCAATTGAACTGAAAGATAATGTCCTTTACCCTTATAAGGCCTATGACACGGAGTTGAGAGGTTTGATTCTGCCCAGCAGAGAGCAGTAGTACATATACATAGCAGCTCACGCAGAATATTGCTAGAGAGCAATGTCTGCTCACCTGCACAAGAACTCTTTACACAGATGGTAACATTTGAACCTACACCAATCATTTGGTATTATGAAAATATGATTTGTGTCAATCGAACGCTTACTTTTTATGAATGTCTTGGCATTTATACACTGCCAAGAGACATTATCTTATGTCAAAATTCTGTTCCTATGACATTATCTGTTCTAATTAAATCTGTCCCTACCTTCAACCATGTACTAATGGAACAATGAGCTCATTTAATTCCTGAGTGACAAGAACATAAGAACAGCCCTACTGGGTCAGATCATTGGACCATGTAGCCCAGTATCCTGTCTGACAGTGGTGCTTCAGGGGGAGTGTATAGAACATAATTTTGGAGATATCCACCTGCCTTTCCCTCCTGTCTTCTTAAAACTTCCTTTTAAGTTGAAACAATGAAGGAGGCAAGAACAGCCGTACCAGACCAGACTAGTATCCTGTCTCAAACAGAGGCCAATGCCAGATGCTTCAGAGGATGGTGAAAAGCTCTCGTATCTTGTATAACACTTCAAAGAGCTGGGAATTAGTTCATGTTCAGCAGCATGAGCATTGAGAACTGCTTTAATTTGTAATTTAGCTGCTCTATGTCTGCTTTGTGGACTAGCTACCATGCTGAAGTCCCTTCCAGCCTTACATTTATATGATTCTACTACAAACAAATGATCCACATTCAAAGAACATTAAGCCTGCAAAGTCAAGCACTCAGACATTGGGAAATGCCAAAATTAAAGTTGTCTTTGCATTTTTAATTCAGCCCCCTTGCACAGGCAAACTCAATTGCCAGAAGCAGGGAATGGGCGACAGGGGATGGATCACTGGATAATTACCTGTTCTGTTCTCTGGGGCACCTGGCATATGTTCTGGCATTTCCTAACTTTTGACTGCTTGACTTCACCACCTTAACGTTTGTTGAACACCTTTTTTTTATGTGGTATCTTTAGCTGTCTAAAAACCTAACAGAAAAAAACAGAAACTGGCCCTCACATGGGTCACCTGCAGAGCTGGGACCTTTAGATCTACCGGTACATGTTAAGCATTTACAGCTATCACACTTCACACCTTTGGGGCGGAGTTCTGGGAGAGGGGTGTGTTTAAGCGCCAGGGAGTCAGAAGGGCCAGTCCTGCACCTAGAGGGCGAGGTGACTGAACAGCTGGTTCCAACCCTCAAAGGGGGGATGCCAAATAGAAAGTGTGCACCCTGAGAATGTGCCTAGGGACACAGAGCTTGTAGCACTGGCTCCAGGAGCTTGAAACACCCCATCAATCCAGAGCAATAGAGGATTGGATTCCCCTCACAGCAGTCCTAATGAGTGGCCAGGAGGGGATGCTTGCTAAGATTTGTGACAACCTAGTACAATGGGGGCCTAGGCCATTACTGGTGTTCCTAGGCACTATGGTAATGCAGACAATAAAACATTTTACATATGCTGTAAATCCAATAAATCACATACTTGAAAATGTGTATTCCTCCATTCCTTTTTCAATCGTAACTATTCATCTTAGTAGAGCTAAAGCAAATTAATGCAATTTTGATGATGGCAACAGAAATGTTCAACTATACCTATAAGAAAACAAAGGCTTCACATTCCTCAGGCTCAGTTCATGTGAAAAGCAAACAATCCACAAAAGCATCCAGTTTAAGTGATAAATGAGTGATTAAAAACATGGTTTTCATTTGTGAAATGGCAGATTAGTCCAGAACACATCATGTTATTTAGAAGTATTAAAACAGACTATGAAAGATAGTCAACTGTTCTCTTTCCTTCTAGACATTAATGACATTCATTCCTCTAGCAAAACAATATTTCCAGCAGTGCCTCACACTGTGTGGTAAGTGTACAGTGCATGCATCTATTTTAACAAAGGGATTTCATCGAAGCATAAAAGCAAAACTTAGCTCGGTGGATAGGCATCTCTGCTCTCTAAGAGAGCCAAGGACAATTTTGTTGCACTGCCAAATTTGAATTTTTTGAAAAATATCTGATACAACACTCTTCAAATAGTACATCCTGAATTTTGGTTTTAATACCCTAAAAAGAATTGAGTTTTTTTCTGTCCCTCTGCTGTGTTTATATGGGGTCTTTTGGGCAGGCCAAAGGGCAACAATGCCATCCCTTTTATTCCCTCCCATGCCACTTTTTCTCTTGGTACAGACCTACCTCTGTAGGCTCAGCTCTGCTGGGTGTTGTAAACACCCTCTTGCAGTGCCTGAGAATGAGCAGGCCTGAGAGCTCCCCCAGAGCTGTATGAGTGAGAAATGCAAATGACCATCAATGAAACAGTGAAACTGACTAACCACCATCAGCTTTACAATGCACAACTTAAATTGGCAAAACAGAGAGAAATATTTGTTTCCTGTCTCTTTCCGTTCTAATAACCACAGAAGTTATCTGTAAACTTTAGGTACAAAGTTTTCAGAGGAAAATAAGAATTTTTTTCAAGCTGATCACAAGAAGACATTCACATAACATTAAAGGTTATGAAGGCCCATGTTTTGATGATGTGGTCATTAGTCCATCTAGGAACTAGACATGCCATCCCAGGGACATGTGAAGAATTGGCAAAGGGGACAATGGCTAAGTTAGCTGCATGGGAAAAGGCTTGTCTTCAGTAGTTGTCTGTAAGAAGCGGATCAATTTGCCAGAAGTAAGAGATCAATTCAGGGAAAATTTTATTTTCAGGTGAGGGAAGAAGAGATGCAGGAGGTAAAAAGAAACCTAAGGATCATATAAGACCCCAAAGCTTTTCAGACATAATAATTGTTGGTTTCCCTAACCTAACTATTTTGCACTTTCTTGTATGGCTATGTACTGGAAGGTTTACCTCCATGTTTACATTTTAACATTGCTTTTGGCATCTTGATAGTAAAGGCTAGGTTTGCCAGCTTAACATGTTCTCAATCAAATATATCCCCTAGTAATTTTACTTGCAGGGAAGAGAAAACAAAGCATTTGAAATAAAGGATTTTTCATTACGGGAAATTCCTAATTTCTCCAACATGGACATTCACTGCCTACAGTAGGCAGTTTTCACTCCTAACTAGCCATGTTGAAAATGTACCTTTCTGCTACATCTGTTTTCTCTGACATTTATATGTAAGTGCACAATTGTTTTGAGGAGTTTACATTCCCTTGTAAAGTGCCATTGAGATATGCTGATAAATAGTGTTATGTAAGTATTATTATGCACTATCTAATGAAAACGTTCCAGTGCACTCAAGATTGTGGCACAAGGTCTTATCTTGTGCTAAGCACTCAGATGCATCTTTTTGTAAATTTAACCTTGTGTGTTCAATATTTTTTTTATGTCTGAGGAGTTTTGCTGATCAGGACATGCTAGTTGTTCCCTAACTCTTTTCAAAGAGTGCCATGGAATCTAACTCCCAACTACGTAGTTACCACAGACAGAAAGAAAAGAGCATATTTTAATGTCCTACCCAAAGGACATACATTAGGCTGATATCCACTGGCTGGCACTACAGTGAAATACTTAGAACACGATAACTTAAAATGCTACAAACCAAAGTCCAGGGGTCCACTTCTGCCAAATGGCATTTGATCCCAGGCAAATGAGGGAGAAATTTAGAACCTTAAGTTTGAAACTTAAAGCTATAAACTTTCGGCTCTTTACCGAGACGAAGCTGCTGACTCAACCATACTGATATCTGAATGGGTGCCCTGTTAGATAAGGCCCTGATTCAGCAAACTACTTAAGTACGTGTGTAACTACTTAAGTACTTATGTAACTAAGAGTGAAGATGGATCAATGGATGTTTGGGTGGACTCCAGGTTTCTCCAGCCCAGTTTTCCCACCTCCCTTTGCAGTTGCTATGCGATATTCCCTGGCCTTGGTAACAGAACTTTTGTGTAACTATTGGTTAGATCAAAGCTTTATAGCTTCTCTTCAAGTGATCACAGATGCTGAGCTGAAAGCAACGTCAATGGAAATTGCAGATTGAGAACTAGAGTAGTGAAGGGCATTACTTTCTTACAGCAGCTGCTGGGTCAGGGATTTGATGCCAGGTGCTTAATGGATGTCAGGAGCTGTTACTGCAGGACCCTCCCTGCCAGTGTTGTGGTGGCAGGTGCAAAACTGTCCCCACTATTTTGCTGCAATATAGATAGAAATGGACCCTAATCAGAAATGGACCCTGAACTTTGAGAGACTTGGAATCTGGATCTGAACTTAATGGCTGGATACTATCTTTGTACTGGGCTAAACTAAAACCCCATTTCCCAAACAACTCAGTTCTTTGGGATTTAGACCCATACCTAATCACACAATAGCGAATTGAACAGAGGGCTGCTGGGTGCCACTGGATTTGGGTACTGCAGCATCTTTACTTCTCGTTTGCTAATTTGCTTATCTCACATGAAAAGCTCTGGAAAGAAGAGATTCATTTCAAAGTAAACAATTCCAACAAGCATGTTTTGTACCTATTACCCTTATGAACTTTCTTCTCAGTCCCTTGAGGGCTGTAATAACCATATTAGCTCAGCTGTATTTTACCAAATGAGCATGTGCTCATTATATGTATTCAGTCTAATGTGACTGATCATATTCCAATTTGTCTAGCATTGCCCTTTGGAGTAAGTTTACTATCAATGGCACCGACGCTCTTTACAGAGCATGGTGTATGCACCGATGAATTCTTTGATGGCTGCTGAGTCCAATGCGTAAGTGATAGTCCCATCCAAAGGTAGGGCACACCCATGTACTAGCAATGCTCTGAATCTGAGCAGCAGATTCTTTTCTCCCCTGACGCCAGTCATCACAAGGTTTGATCCAGTCCACCTCGCAACACCTCACTCCATCTACAAGCTGACTCTGCCAACCAGAGCAGCACTATCTACTCCTTTCCCAATCATTCACAGAGATTCCAAAGGATACTAAAGCAGCTTTGCAAGCATCCTTAAATCTGCGCAGTAGTCTGCCCCTCTTTCTAGATCCTTTGTGAACTTCAGAGTACAACACACTCTTCAAGATCCTGTAATCCAGCATTCGCTTGACATGTCCAAGCCACCCGAGTCTTTTCTTACTAATCAACATTCCCATGAATGACATACCAGCACAATTTAACACTTCCACATTTATCACACCGTCTTGCCATTTTATTCAAAGAATTTTATGCAAGCATCTGAGATGAAAACTGTTTAGTCATTTGGTATGTTTGGCGTAAGTCAGGGGTAGGCAACCTGCGGCACGCAAGATGATTTTCAGTGGCACTCTCGTTGCCCGGGTCCTGGCCACCAGTCCAGGGGGCTCTGCATTTTAATTCAATTGTAAATGAAGCTTCTTAAACATTTTTAAAACTTTCTTTACTTTATATACAACAATAGTTTAGTTATATATTATAGACTTATAGAAAGAGACCTTCTCAAAACGTTAAAATGTACTACTGGCACGCAAAACCTTAAATGAGAGTGAATAAATGAAGACTTGGCACACCACTTCTGAAAGGTTGCCGACCCCTGGCATAAGTCAGCCATGTTTCTGAGCCATATAGAACAGTGGATAAAACACGTCTCATTAATATAGATTTTCACTTTAGTTGACAATTTGTTGTTGTTCCAGGTTCTGTCTTGCAAAAGATCAAAGTTCCTGGCTGCTTTGCCGATTCTACTAGTAAGCTCAGCATCAAGATCTATATTGCTGGTAACAGTAGAGCCAAGGTAGCAAAATTGGTCAACAACATCTAGATGAATACTATCTAAGGTGATATCTGGAACTGGTTCTAAAGAGTCTTGGTGCATGATAACAGTCTTCTTCAAGCTTATTGCTAGCCTAAAGATTTTGCATGAATCAGAAAACTTGATAAGATATTGTAGGGCATCAACTCTGTGAGCCACAAGAGCTGCATCATCTGCAAACAATAGGTCCCTTATGATCATCTCCGTCACCTTCATCTTAGTTCTAAACCTTGCAATGCTAAACAAACCTCCATCATGTCTAGTGCTAAGATAGACACCTTCTCGAACATCACGGAACACATGCTAAAGAAGGAATGAGAAGTAAATTTTAAACAATGTAGGAGCCAGTACACAATCCTGCTTCACTCCATTGTTGATAAACAAGTCAAACTCTCGGTTTTCATACATTACAGCTGCCTTCATGCCATCGGGTAAGGATTTCACAAAGTTTAGTAATATCAGTGGACAACCAAGCTTCTTCAGAACAATGTAAAGCCCTGACCAACTAACCGTGTCAAAGGCTTTTGTTAAATCTATAAAAACCAATTATTGTGGAATATGCTTCTCTCTGCACTTTTCCTGCAGTTGTTTTATAGAGAAGACTATGCCTATGGTGGACCTTCCCAAGTGGAAGCCATGCTGGCTCTCAGGATGGATTCGCTCAGCTAAAGTTTGAAGTCTAGGTAAAAGACTACAGCTTAAGATTTTCCCCACAATCTTAAGAAGAGATACACCTCTGTGGTTATTACAATCACTTCTGTCTCCTTTGGTTTTTTAGAGTTGGATGAAATGAGCATCCTTAAAATCTTGCAGAACAGTTTATTCCTTCCAACAGAGTAGCACTACCTCATGCAATATTTGCAGCAAGTCTTCATTCGCACATTTGTAGGTTTCAGCAGGTGAACAGTCAGATCCTGAAGCTTTGTTGTTGGGAATCTTTCTGCTTTTTTTCAAGTTCCTCTTGTGTAGGTTTGGCATCCAGTGAAGTCATAACTTCAAACCCAGGCAATTTGTCTAACACACATTGGGCTACTACAGACTCCCTTGAGTATATCATTCCATAATGCTGAATCCACCTCTCCAGTTGTTTCCCTTTGTCAGTTATAATATTGCCATCCAGATCTATCAGTGGAGTTGTCTTGTTCTTTATCAGCCTAATGGCCTTTCTAATACCCTCATACAACCATCTACTGTCACCTGTGCTAGCCGCCTGTTAGATGTTATCACAGAGACCCAGTCAAAATTCTTGAACATACCTCCTGGAAGCTATTTGAACAACATTACAAGTTTCTCTATGTTGTTGAGTGAATCAGTAGAAGGAGTAGACCTGTAGGTGATATGGGGAGATCTTTTTCCTCTCAATGAGTGGCAGCAATATCTCCAAATGGTCTATGAACCAGTCAACATTTTTCTTAGTACTCTTTCCAAAACTCTTGATTGCCACATTGTACATACTTGTCTTCAGGACTTCCCATGCATCTGAAGCAGTTTCATTTATTCCAGCTGTCTTTGCTACTTCATTAAAAAGCTATTTCTTGACCAGATCATTAATTCAGCACAAGTCAATATAAGGTTGTATGGCAGTTTTATTACAGTGGATCTGCTTATCTTGAAATTTCACTTTGCAGCAGACTAGAATGGTCTATGTCACAGACTGTTCTTTGGAAGGATTGTGTATGTAAGATATCTTTCAAATATGAAGGTCTTGTCAGAACCAAGTCCAGCTAGTGCCAGTGCTTAGACCTCGGGTGTCTCCACGGAGCTCTTTTTTTCTGATGTTACCAGCTAAGAAGGTGTTGTTCACCAAAAAGCCTTGACTGGCACAGAGATTGAGAGCTCTCTGACCATTATCATTCATACATCCAATGCCATGCCTACGCAGAATCCCAGGCCAAATCTCAGCATTGGACCCAACTCTTGCATTAAAGTCTCCAAGAACTAGGATGGGTTCCTTCCATGGAATCCTGCCAATCAATTCTTCTAACTGTTGGTAAAAGCTATCCTTCTCCTCACCACTAGGCTGCAGAATTGGAGCATAGACACCGATGAGGTTGATGAATCCCTTCTGTAAACTAACTCAAAGTGTCATGATACATAAGGATACTGCAATCAGAGCTTCACACGATGACATAAGTTCATTTCTCTCCTTACTCCTTAAGGTTTGCCATGCCAATAAATGGCTTAGTCCTTCACCCTTCTGAAGCCTGTATCTGACAAGCCGAGTTTCTGAAAGAGCTGCAATATCAATTCTGAAACACAGAAGTTCGTTACTCCACACTGCCGTTTTCCGAATTCAGGTCAAAGTCATATCCAGGGGTCAAAGTCCAAATATTCCAGAAAGCAATTCTGTTTATAAAAACAGTTGAGCCAGGATGTAAACAATGAGGCAGGGCTTGTTTGACCAACCTTTTCTAGGGCTACCCTCAGATAAAGCAAGCAGGCCATCCCGAAACAGGGCCGCTTGGAAATCTTGGAAGCTGCCCCAGGGCCCTTATGTCTCTCTTGAATCTTTGCGACCATCTTGCCAAGACCTTCAGTGCATATGTCTAAGCAAAGTTACTATCTACAATTTTAAAACTGCCCTAGTACTTGGCTGTACTCACCTACACAGAAGTTATAGCCTGAATATCAATGAGAAGACCCAAAAGGGTTTCTGACTTGATACCTCTGACCTTTCTCTCACCACACCTAATGAACGTCCATGGATAGGTGACTGTCCATTTACAGAATTACAGTTACTGGTTCATAGGTTTGAGCTAGGATCCTGACAGTTATGTGGGTGAAGTTTCAATGTCATGACTGTCAAAGAAAAGTCATTAAATATATGGATTTCCCTTATACATTGGCTTTGTTTCTCACTATGGATGGAGTTCAGCAGGGGTAATTGGAGCACAACAATTCTGTTTTGATGCAACTTTTGACATTTGTTTTCATTCCATATTTGAAATGAAAACAAAACCTTTTATTATTTTCTGAACTCCCAAAGCCATTAGTTTGCTGGCAATTACATTGCATTTTAAGTTCAGAAGCTCACCTACCTTATTTAGTGCAATCCCCATAGCAACCGCCTCTCTTTTTAATTTCTAAGGATTATTACCATTGAAAAAATGCAGGTGCTTTGGTTGTTTAGTTGCATAGATCACAGGCTAGAAAACCCAACCCCATTAAAAATGTGCATAACATTTTAAGCCGAATTCATTAGAAATTAAAGGATGCTCAATAAAAGCACATTCTCTGTGTTAATACAGTTCTGAAGGTTCATTCTTGTAGTTTTAGCTTTTGTTGCCTAGCTCCCATCCCCCCTAAAAGGCAGACATTAAAGTACTTTTAAAGCCCAGCCTATAACTGAGGTTCTACGTTTTTTGTCCCTTTTATCAGATAAATGTTTCTTCCCATATTGTGGCTGCAGTAGCTGTACTCATAAGAGATTTACATTCCCCAAAGCCCTTTCTGAATTCCTCTTACAGAGCTGCATGGTTAGTGGGAGAAGCCTTGACAAAGTCTTGTTAAAAAAACAACAAAACAAACTTTCAACAACATGCAATAATCCATAAGAGTCTTGTCACATTACTAGTCCTGCTGTCGGCTGCTTCTTCCAATTCTTTTAATTATTGTATCTAGATTTGGAACCTTGTGTCCCAGAAATTTGATAAGAAATACCAGTCCCACTAGCTATGAATGAACTGAGCAATGCAATCCTCTTCTATCTAAACCTAGCAAAGAAAAAAGGGGAATCGTTTAAATCAAACAGGCATCTTTCAGAAAATGGAAATCCAACCCTAGTGAAACCACTAGAAAGAAGTGAGTAAACTGTAAAATGGACATTTGGGGGGGGATTTGAAGAGTAGATAGCCAAAACAAATAAAAAATCATACAATAAAATTATTTAATTATATTAGAAGCAGAAAACTTACAAGAGAATCTGTGGATCCACTGGATTGCCAGACAATAACAGGCACAATTAAGGAAGATAAGGACATTGCATAGATGCTTCAATGACTTCTTTGCATCAGTTTTCATCACAGATTATTACCCTGAATTTATTCTTTTCAGATAGCAAAGTTGAGGTACTGTCAGCTAATGAGGTGCCAAAGAGGAAAAAGCTGGAACAAGCAGATACATTAAAGAGCAGTGAGTCACTAGTAGCAGATGGTATTGCAAATTACAGACAAGTAAGCCTTACTTTAGTACCAGGTAAATGGGTTCAAATGATAACTAAAGAATTGCAAAACTAGATTAATCTGATATGATCAAGACTTCAGTAAAGGAAAATCATGCCTCTCTAATCTATTAGAATTCTTTGTGCATGCAAACAAAACCATGGAAAAGGGGAAACAGGTTATGATAATGTATTTGCGCTTTCAAAAAGTCCTTTGAAAAATCCCCTCAGACTCTTTTTGAGCTAAATTACCACCAGAATTTAGAAACTGGCTCTGAGAAAATAAGGAGTAGGACAGAATGGTTAATTATCAATATGATAAAACAGAAAGGTGTCCCAAAGCTCTTTAGGACAAGTGTTTAATACGGTTATGAAAGATCCAGAGAAGGGGTGAATAGGGAGGTGGCAAAATTTGCAGATAACACAAAATAATTAATGTAGTCTAGATTGGAGAAGGCTGTGAGGTATATCAGAGGTTGTTATAAAGATAGGTGAATAGACAGCAAGGGTGAAGGGGAAGGAGCAGATAAAATTCACCATTGACATATGCAAGATGTCATAATTTAAAGTACTCATGCACATAACCATTCAGAAAAAAGTCCTGATCATCCATATGGGCAGCTCAATGAAAATCTTTTGTCCGTTTGCTGGACAGGATAATTTTTAGAAAGGTATATAAAACCTCCTGCTTCAGCTTAGAAATCAAAAATGAACTGAGGGAATTAGAAAGCAATTTTCTCTCTAGAACAGGTTATTCTAGAATTGTCCCCATGCAAAGTTGCACCGATTTAAATAAAATCATTTTAGTAATCAATTTTGTTTGGTGCAGTCCCCGGACTGCACACTTAAATTGATTTAAAGATGTCAAATTGATTTAGCTTAAATTGATTCCTTACCAAATAAGAAGTTATGGGCCTGATGCAGGAGTCACTGAAAGAAATTCTATGCTCTTCGTTCTGCAGGAGGTCAGACTAGATGACCATAGTGGTCTCTTCTGGCTTTGAAATCTATGACTATATTAAGTTGGTATAAGCCATTTTAAAAGGAGTGCTCACATGGGGTGTTGAACCTTTAAACAAACCTGTTTAAAAACACAGTTAGTTAAATTTGTACAAGTTTGTATGTAGACAAGACTAAAGAATCTTGTGACTCTCCCAGAATCACCTGGCGCTGGCCACTGTCAGAGACAGGACACTGGATTAGATGGACCATGGGTCTGGGCCAATCTGGCAATTCCTATTTTCCCATGACAAAAACAAATGGATTTAGTTGGATAAATATTTGTGAATACTGTTTTGCAGCACTCATCCATGCTAATACTGAGTTCAAATAATTTCAAAACAACAACATCGCAACCATCTCATGAGTCTGAAATTTGGTGATTGCTTTGTCACTACAGATCTCAAAGCACACTCTTTCCTATTTTGGAGCTATTACCCCAAATCATAAAAGCTAAAATTTATGGGGTAAGGTTCACGGAATGTCACCTTTTCAAGTTGCCCGTCAGACGACTCAGAGCAACTACTGTATAGTCTTCAGAAACATATTGTTTTAAGAAATGGGCTGAAACTGCAATATTCAGATCCTGATTTTGGAGGCCCCTAAATGTGGGAAAGTTCTGAGCAGGGTTTTAGTTTACATCGCCGAACCTTTTTCACTCCCTTTTAGAAACTATTAAGATCTTCCAAATGGTGGCTGAATAATCTAGTGTGGGGATCTGTCTGGATAAAAGTTGCTATATGAGTGTAATGTATTATTATTTATTACACCTTATCTTTAGTTAACAATGGGCAGGAACGCTCTGAGCTCTTGTTACCCAAGTGAGTTGTTACCACTTTCTAATCAGTTGGCTACAGTTGCCAACTGTTTTGTAAAACCCAGCTCTCCCAGATTATATTACAGACAATAGATAAATCAGCATCTTTTAATTTTACCTGGAATGCCTTTCAGTTAGGTTTAGCAGATTAGCAAAATGATGTTCACTTTTGTGTGTTGTAGTATTGCAACTATAGGCTCTTTGGAGCTAAGATCAAAAGTATAGTGCTGTAGCTAAACATCAAGGACCAGATGCTCTGTTGGTGTAAATAAGTATTGTTTCGTTGACTTGAATATGCTAAACCAAGTTATAGCAGCTGAGGATCTAGCCCATAATAAGTAGCTGAAACATGCATTCTTCATGTTCACTGAAAATTTGCCCCAGGTGCAATTATTAATGTATTATTATTAATCATTTATATTATTACATTAGTGCTCAAAGGCCCATATCATGTTTGGAGTCCCATTGTGCTACATGCTGATCAAACACAAATGCAGAGACAAAGCAGTCCAACTAATGGACTTTTTTAGACTAAGGGGCCAGCTCCGTCTCTGGTTATAGAGCCACATTGCGTTGGAGTTGTATGTGCATGACTGAGCTCACAATTCGGCTCTTAACATTTCCACGCCACATCCTCGGTACACAAATGAGCATAATTGTACTTAACCAAAAGCATCTTTTTCCCATACTGAACAAAGCCACTACTCCTTCCTGATGAATATTCACTCGCCAAGCTTCATCTTCCAAACTTCAGCTGTTATTGAACCATGTAAAATAACCCGAACACGTAGCTTGAATGTTCGTAAATGGAGAAAAATGAATTTTTCTACCTTAGCAGATGGAGAGGTTTTAACAATCTTTTGAAAAGAAAAGAAAAGAAAAGAAATCAGCTATGGATTCAAATAAAGTAGAGAAAGTTTCATCTGAAAAGATACATTTTTTGGCAGGGACAGTTTTGGCATTTTTAGATGAATCTCAAACAATTTTTTCTAGCCACCGTCTCCTTTCCATTTTACAGCCTTGGGTGGGAAAAGGGAATACAAAAAACAAAAGCCAACAGTAACCTTTAACTTTTTAAAAGGGGAACTACATAAGAATGAGGAGGCTTGTTAGATGGAAATTAAAAGGTGCTGTCATAAGGATTAAACGCCTGCAAGCAGTATCGCGACTTTTTAAAGCATGGTGTTTTTAAACATCATAATAGAAGCTCAGATTAAATGTATGCCCCAAATCAGTAAAGACAATAAGAGGACCAAAATAAAGGCCACCGTGGCTAAACAGCAGAATAACAGAGGCTGTTAGAGGCAAAAAGACATCCCTTACAATTTGGATGTCAAATAAGAATATGAGGGGCCATGGGATATCATGGTGGCCAAAAGCATAACTGACTCCAGAAAACAACTAGATAAGTTCAGGGAGGATAGGTTAACCAAGATGGTCAGGGATGCCACCCCATGCTCACGGTGACCCTAAACTACTGATTGCCAGAAACCAGGAGTGGAATACAGAGGTGGATCATTCCAACTGCCCCCTGAAGCTCTAGTACTGGCCACTGTCAGAGGCAGGATAATGGGCTAGATCAGGGGCGGGCAAACGTTTTGGCCTGAGGGCCACATCGGGTTTCCTAAATTGTATGGAGGGCCGGTTATAGATAGCCAGGCCTGGCCTGGCCCCTATCCGACCCCCCTCCTGCTTCTTGCCCCCTGATGGCCCCCCAGGACTCGTGCCCCATTCACCCCTTCCTGTCCCCTGACTGCCCCCAGACCTCCCACCCCTGACTGCCCCTGGCTGCCCCATCCAACCCCTCCTCTCATTCCTGACTGCCCCCCCCGGAACCCCTGCCCCATCCAACTACCCCTTCTCCCTGACTGCCCCTGGAACCCCTGCCCCTGACTGACCCCCGCTGCCCCATCCAACCCCCCCTCTTTCCTGACCACCCCCACCCGGGATTCCTGCCCCCATTCAACCCCCCTGTTCCCCACCCTCTGACCACCCCAAACCCTACCCACACCCCCGTCCCCTGACCACCACTCTGAACTCCCCTGCCCCCTTACCGCGCCACCCAGAGCACCAGGACAGACAGCCATGCCGCCAGGCTGGAGCCAGCCATGCCACCGTGCAGCACAGAGCACCGGGTCAGGCCACGGCTCTGCAGCTGCGCTGCCCAGCAAGAGCTCGCAGCCCCGCCACCCAGAGCATGGCGCCAGCGTGGCAGTGTGCTGAGGCTGCGGGGGAGGGGAACAGCAAGGGAGGGCCCAGGGGCTAGCCTCCCAGGCCAGGAGCTCAGGGGCCGGGCAGGAGGGTCCTGCGGGCCCACCTCTAGGCTAGATGCACCGTTGGTGTGACCCAGTTTGGCAGTTTTTATGTTCTTATGAAATTAAGGTTGAGAGAATGAATTTTAAATTATTCTGTCATATGAGGAAAGGGAAAATGTCTGGCCTTTGCCAGGAAGACATTTTATACCTCAAATGAGGCTCAGGTTTTCTGTAAAGCATTTTTTTTAAAGACTGTTCTCTGGAGATGACAATCCCACAGATAACAAGCAACCTTCTCTTGAGAGCTTAGGGAATAGTGAACAGATTTGTCTGGCTATATTAGATTTTGATTTTAAAAATGAATGCATTCTCACTGTACCGCGCTACCTCCAAGCTCCCAAGATCCTCAGTTCTTTCAGCTCCCCTAGAGGCAGAGCAAAAATTATGCAGATTATTCTAGACTGTTTGTTTGATTGTTTTAATTAAGATTTCCTTCACTAAGTGCAAGAGTAGTGGCTGCAAAGTGGCTTCACTCTTGCTCCTTTTCCTTGTTGACAGCCTGATTGAGTTGCTTAGGCTGTGTATTGAGGAAATGATTCAGGGAAAAAGGAGAGTGAATAAATGAATAAGATCAGGTTGTTCCTAATTGTCCCTCGTATTAGATCTACTTTTTTTGTTTCTTCTTTCAGGAAAGTATATTTTCATCCCAAATAGCCCAGAGAAAGAAACTTACATCTGAGTTATTGAAATCAGATTTTTGTTTTGCTAGAAGTAAGAAGACTTCACGCTGTCCCATCAGTTTTAGAGTTGTCTGGAATGGTAATGGGCAACTTTTGTACATTTTGATGATGTACAGAACCTCTAGACTCTAAGGTCTGGATGTTTGCCTGCAATTATTTGTCCCCTCATTTTATGTCACAAACATCTAAGTACCTGATTTGCAGACAGCATTGCATCCATAGATGTCCATGTGACATTACTGGACCCCCAAATAATCAATGGTATAAAATTACACCCATAATTGGTTTGTGGCAAGAAAAATGTAAATATCTGATCACAATTTGATCCCTGGTCTGCTTCTGGGCCAGCACTAATATACCTCTTATTCAGGGCTTGGGTAATACACTGGGCTGGGACTCAAGCACTAACACAGACTTTTGGTGGGTACGTCTATGGTGCAGCTGGGCATGAGCCTCCCAGCCCAGGTAAACAGACTCATGCTAGTGCGCTAAAAATAGCTGTGTGGAAGTGGCGGCTCTGGCTGAGACTCAGGCTAGCTACCCAAGCTCAAGCCCACCCAACTCCCTAGGCTTGGGCTCAGATGGTGGAGCCACAACAGCCACACAACTATTTTTAGTGTGCTCGCACGAGTCTGTCTACCTGGGCTGGGAGGTTCACTGCCAGCAGCAGTGTAGATGTACCCTGTGTCAGCTCAGGTAAGTCACAATCACTCTGTCTCTCAATTCCCCATCTTCAAAATGGGGATAAGAAGTCACCCTCTGCCACCCTTTGTCTTGTCTATTTAGAGTGTCAAATTTGGGGGCGGAAGTTGTCCCTTATGTGTATGTGAATGACACAATAATTTGGCTTGTTGAGTAATGAGTTCCAGTAATGTTCACTGTTTATATTATTATTGTATAGTGCACAAAGGAGTCTGATCTCACTTGGGACCACTGGGCTCTGCTAGAATACACATAATAAAAATAATCTCATAAGAAGAATGGGTAAACAGTAGAGACTATTAGAACTGATTTACTCAGCAAACCAAGTTATCTTGTAATTCTCCACCTTACAGGTTCAATATAGCTAATGAAAATCAAGCTGTATTCATTTCTGCCTTCTATAGCTTCAACAGCAATAAACATTTTGGAATCAGAACTTGTTTTCCATTATCTGGCTCTTGGTAATTATGCAGATGAGAGAATGCTACTGTATTTGATTTGCTTGAGCTCTGTAGAATTCTCAAGCACTGGTGAGAAGCTATAAACTGTACTAAATAAGATACAAAAAACTCAAGGTGAAGCCACTTTCTCCTTGCATGTTTATTTTACTAGAAGTTCACTGATCCACCGCAATTAAACCTAGGTATCTGGTTATTTTAATTTTGATTTAGCACAACCTGTCCCTGCCCACAAACATACAGTATTAAAGACATTTTGCTGTCCCATATGTAAATATGTTGATGGTCATCTTGTGTCACATCATGTTACAATGTATAAATGGTGGGCAAAACATATTCAGAACTTCAGGCTAGTTCTCTAGCCTGAATCTTCCCTGCACATTTATATTTATATCTGCCTCTGGACATTTCCACTGCTTGCATCCGAAGAAGTGGGTATTCACCCACGAAAGCTTATGCTTCAATACCTCTTAGTCTATAAGGTGCCATAGGGCCCTTTGTCGCATATTCAGAACTGTGTTTCAGAAAAATCAATCTTCTTACTTTTAAGCAAATCCCTCAGCTATTTCTAACATTTAAAATTGTCTTTCATTTAAACATCTATTTACATCAAAAACTAATACGTGTCATATCTCAAAACAGGTGAAATTCAACATCTCATGGAACTTTAATGAAAAAAATGTGATTGCAGGTTATGAATGGCTTAAAACAAAATGATAAAAATGTCAAATGTTTATCATTTTCTCACAGTTCTACACAGCATCAATTATATGTTGACATGATGATCTACAGCACAATGATGACTGCACCTTTAGCATTATTGTTTGACAACTTCTATTTCTCATGGAACAGCTTCTTTATTTTTTCAATCTGGAGTTAGTGCTCTACGTTAAAAGGAGTTGCAAACAAGGGCTGTTCATTCCCCAGATTCTGATTGGCCATAACTATCAATTGCCATGAGTTTGCCCTTTAGATCTGGACTTGTTTATTTACATTGAGTGAAATCCTGGCCCTATTAAGGTCAGTGGTAACACTCCCATTGACTTCAGTGGGGCCAGGATTCCATGGATTGCCTCCATTTTTGGGGCACTGTAGTGATGCAAGACTCACCGGTGCGGTGCCTCTTGCGGGTAGTCCTGGGAATTAGCTCGCTTGCAGCTCGGAGCACCCTCTGCAGGCCAGTGTCTCGCCTGCCGCTGGCCCCTGTGTCCCTCCCAGACCCTGGTGCCCCTTTACATTGGGGTGATGCCCCCTGGCAGTACCTCCACACTCTGGGTCTCCCCTCCCAGGGGAACCCCCAACCCTCTAAACCCACCTTGCCTCAGTGGCTACTGCCAGTCATCATCTAGCCCCCGCTCACTGGGGCAGACTGCAGTCTGTAATGGCCACTCATCATTGGCAAGGGGTAGGACCTGCTGCCTTTGCCTACTCTCAGGCTGCCCCTCTGCAGCTCCAGTACCCGCATAGGCCTTAAACAAGACCTGCAGCCTGGGGGTTGCCAGGCTGGAGCTCCCCAGCTCCTCTTGCCCTATTCCCCAGCACAGCTCCAGTAGTTCCTTCTTGGGACTTTACCAGGCTAGAGCTCCTCAGCTCCTCTTGCCTTGTGCCAGCCCTGCTCTACTGTCCGGGGGGAGGGATAGCTCAGTGGTTTGAGCATAGGCCTGCTAAACCCAGGGTTGTGAGTTCAATCCTTGAGGGGGCCATTTGGGGATATGGAGCAAAAATTGGGGATTGGTCCTGCTTTGAGCAGGGGGTTGGACTAGATGACCTACTAAGGTCCCTTCCAACCCTGATATTCTATGATTCTATGATACTTTAGGTACCTTGGTCTCAGGCAGCTAGACCCTCTCTCCCTATGGCTAGAGAGAGCCTCCCTCAGCTGCTGGCCCACGGCCCTCTTATAAGGGCCAGCTGGGCCCTAACTGAGCTGGCCACAGCTATGGCTGCTACTCGCCACAGCTATGGCTGCTACTCCAATCAGCCTAGCTTGGCTGTTTTAACCCCTTCAGGGCCGGAGCGGGGTGATCACCCCGCTACAGGCATACTTCACAGATAGCACATTTTTCAAAATGGCACTTTGCACTTGTTTCATCTGGGCATCTCTGAGTAGTTTATTGCTTGGTAACAGAAGCCATGTGGCTAGAACAGACTTTGAGGCTTCTCAGCATTTCCCCATTTAAAAACGCATGGCAGAGCTGGCTTTAGTATTTTTTCCTGAAGCCTGGGAAACATTTTGCCACCAGAGGTGTTGGAACAATTTGTATAGTGCGGGCGCTGAGAGTCATTGAACCAAACTGTAAACCCTGTATATGATGAAAACCACTTCAAGCCATGGGGTGCGGCAGCATCCCCACCACCCCTAGTTCTAGTTCTTACTCATGCCACCCCTGCCAAAAAAAAACAACTGACTGATCCCACAGTCTTCCCTACATCTTCAAAATGAGCCAACTCTTGCCCATCATCATTGTGACACCGGCAGACCAGGTGCCAGGTCATGCCAAGACCCCTGGCCTCACTGGACACTGATAAAAGCATAGCTGGAAACTAGTCTGGCTTATCTGTGGGTTAGTGTAGTTTAAATAGATATTACTGTTATAATGTTAGTGTTATAAGACTTTATGGAATGCTTATAAGCTGCTGCATGTATTAATCTCATTTATAACCTCTATATCAGGGGTTCTCAAACTGGGGGTTGGGACCCCTCAGATGGTCACAAGGTTATTACATGGGGGAGAAGGTCGCAAGCTGTCAGCCTCCACCCCAAACGCCACTTTGCATCCAGAATTTATAATGGTGTTAAATACATTAAAAAGTGTTTTTAATTTATAAGGGGGGCAGCACTCAGGGAATTGCTATGTGAAAGGGGTCACCAGTACAAAAGTTTGAGAATCATAGAAGATTAGAGTTAGAAGAGACCTCAAGGAGGTCATCTAGTCCAACTCCCTGCTCAAAGCAGGACCAACACCATCTAAATCATCCCAGCCAGGGCTTTGTCAAGCCAGGCCTTAGAAACCCTAAGAAGGAGATTCCATCAGCTCCTGAGGTAACCCATTCCAGTGCTTCACCACCCTCCTAGTGAAATAGTTTTCCCTAATATCCAACCTAGACCTCTCCCACTCCACTTGCTCCTTGTTCTGTCATTTCCCTGAGAACAGCCTAGCTATATTCTTTTTGGAACCCGCCTTTAGGTAGTTGAAGACTGCTATCAAACCCGCCCCCCCTCACTCTTCTCTTCTGCAGACTAAATAACTCCAGTTCCCTCAGCCTCTCCTCATAAGTCATGTGCCCCAGCCCCTAATCATTTTTGTTGCCCTCCACTTCATAGAATCATAGAATCTCAGGGTTGGAAGGGACCTCAGGAGGTCATCTAGTCCAACCCCCTGCTCAAAGCAGGACCAACCCCAACTAAATCATCCCAGCCAGGGCTTTGTCAAGCCTGAGCTTAAAAACCTCTAAGGAAGGAGATTCCACATCCTTCTTGTAGTGTGGGGCCCAAAACTGGGCACAATACTCCAAATGAGGCCTCACCAGTGCTGAATAGAGGGGAATAATCACGTCCCTCGATCTGCTGGAAATGCCCCCTACTTATACAACCCAAAATGCCATTAGCCTTCTTGGCAACAAGGGCACACTGTTGACTCATATTCAGCTTTTCGTCCACCGTAACCCCTAGGTCCTTTTCTGCAGAACTGCTGCCCAGCCATTCGGTCCCTAGTCTGTAGCAGTGCATGGGATTCTTCCATCCTAAGTGCAGGACTCTGCACTTGTCCTTGTTGAACCTCATCATATTTCTTTTGGCCCAATCCTCTAATTTGTCTAGGTCCCTCTTTATCCTAACCCTACCCTCCAGCATATCAACCACTCCTCCCAGTTTAGCGTCATCTGCAAACTTGCTAAGGGTGCAGTCCACACCATCCTCCAGATCGTTAATGAAGATATTGAACAAAACCGGCCCCAGCACCGACCCTTGGGGCACTCCACTTGATACCAGCTGCCAACTAGACATGGAACCATTGATCACTACCCGTTGAGCCCGACCATCTAGCCAGTTTTCTATCCACCTTACCGTCCATTCATCCTGCCCATACTTCTTTAACTTGGTGGCAAGAATACTGTAGGAGACTGTATCAAAAGCTTTGCTAAAGTCAAGAAATAGCACATCCACTGCTTTCCCCTCATCCACAGAGCCAGTTATCTCATCATAGAAGGCAATTAGGTTAGTCAGGCATGACTTGCCCTTGGTGAATCCATGCTGACTGTTCCTGATCACTTTCCTCTCCTTTAAGTGGTTCAGAATTGATTCCTTGAGGACCTGTTCCATGATTTTTCCAGGGACTGAGGTGAGACTGACTGGCCTGTAATTCCCCGGATCTTCCTTCTTTCCTTTATTAAAGATGGGCACTACATTAGCTTTTTTTCCAGTCATCCGGGACGTCCCCCGATTGCCATGATTTTTCAAAGATAATGGCCAATGGCTCTGCAATCTCATCGGCCAACTCCTTTAGCACCCTCGGATGCAGTGTATCTGGCCCCATGGACTTGTGCTCGTCCAGCTTTTCTAAATAGCCCCGAATTACTTCTTTCTCCACAAAGGGCTGGTCACCTCCTCCCCATACCGTGCTGCTGAGTGCAGCCGTCTGGGAGCTGACCTTGTCTGTGAAGACAGAGGCAAAAAAAGCATTGAGTACACTAGCTTTCTCCACATCCTCTGTCACTAGGTTCCCTCCCTCATTCAGCAAGGGGCCCACACTTTCCTTGACTTTCTTCTTGTTGCTAACATACCTGAAGAAGCCCTTCTTGTTACTCCTAACATCTCCGGCTAGCTGCAACTCCAAGTGTGATTTGGCCTTCCTAATTTCACTCCTGCATGCCTGAACAATCCTCCCTGGTCATTTGTCCAATCTTCCACTTCTTGTAAGCTGCTTTTTTGTGTTTAAGACGAGCAAGGATTTCACTGTTAAGCCAAGCTGGTCGCCTGCCATATTTACTTTTCTTTCTACACATCGGGATGGTTTGTTCCTGCAACCTCAATAAGGATTCTTTAAAATACAGCCAGCTTTCCTCGACTCCTTTCCCCCTCATGTTATTCTCCCAGGGGACCTTGCCCATCAGTTCCCTGAGGGAGTCGAAGTCTGCTTTTCTGAAGTCCAGGCTCTGTGTTCTACTGCTCTCCTTTCTTCCTTGTATCAGGATCCTGAACTCGACCATCTCATGGTCACTGCCTCCCAGGTTCCCATCCACTATTGCTTCCTCTACTATTTCTTCCCTGTTTGTGAGCAGCAGGTCAAGAAGAGCTTTTCCCCTAGTTGGTTCCTCCAGCACTTGCACCAGGAAATTGTCCCCTACACTTTCCAAAAACTTCCTGGATTGTCTGTGCACCGCTGTATTGCTCTCCCAGCAGATATCAGGGTGATTAAAGTCACCCATGAGAACCAGGGCCTGTGATCTAGTAACTTCTGTTAGTTGCTGTAAGAAAGCCTCGTCCACCTCATCCCCCTGGTCTGGTGGTCTGTAGCAGACTCCCACCACGACATTACCCTTGTTGCTCACACTTCTAAATTTAATCCAGAGACTCTCAGGTTTTTCTGCAGTTTCATACTGGAGCTCTGAGCAGTCATACTGCTCTCTTACATACAATGCAACTCCCCCACCTTTTCTGCCCTGCCTATCCTTCCTGAACAGTTTATATCCACCCATGACAGTACTCCAATCATGTGAGTTATCCCACCAAGTCTCTGTTATTCCAATTACATCATAATTCCTTGACTGTGCCAGGAATTCCAGTTCTCCCTGCTTGTTCCCCAGGCTTCTTGCATTTGTGTATAGGCATTTAAGATAACTCACTGATCGTCCTGCTGTCCCAGTATGGGGCAGGAGCCCTCCTCTCTTGCACTCACCTACTGGTGCTTTCTCCCGGTATCCCACTTCCCCACTTACCTCGGGGCTTTTGTCTCCTTCCCCCGGTGAACCTAGTTTAAAGCCCTCCTCACTAGGTTAGCCAGCCTGCTTGCAAAGATGGTCTTCCCGTCTCTGCCTAGCACTCCTTCTTCTTGGAACACCATCCCATGGTCAAAGAATCCAAACCCTTCTCTCTGACAGCATCTGCGTAGCCATTCATTGACTTCCACAATTCGACGGTCTCTACCCCGGCCTTTTTCTGCCACAGGGAGGATAGACGAGAACACCACTTGTGCCTCAAACTCCTTTATCCTTCTTCCCAGAGCCACGTAGTCTGCAGTGATACGCTTAAGGTAAGGTCACTCTCTCCAATTTGTCCACATCCTTTCTGTAGTGGGGGTGACCAAAACTGGAGACAATACTCCAGATATACTCCAGATATATCCTCACCAGTGCCAAAAAGAGGGGAATAATCACTTCCCTCAATCTGCTGGAAATGCTCCTACTAATGCAGCCCAATATGCTGTTAGCCTTCTTGGAAATAAGGCGCACTGTTGACTCACATCCAGCTTCTCGTCCACTGTAATCACCAGGTTCTTTACTGCAGAACTACCGCTTTGTCAGTCGGTCCCCAGCCTGTAGCAGTACGTGGGATTCTTCCGTCCTAAGTGCAGGACTCTGCACTTCTCTTTGTTGAACCTCAACATAGAATCATAGAATATTAGGGTTGGAAGAGACCTCAGGAGGTCATGTAGTCCAATCCCCTGCTCAAAGCAGGATCAACATCAACTAAATCATCCCAGACAGATTTCTTTTGCCCCAATCCTCCAATTTGTCTAGGTCACTCTGGATTCTATTCCTACCCTCTAGCATATTTACCTCTCCCTCCAGCTTAGTGTCATCTGCAAACTTGCTGAGGGTGAAATCCATCCCATCATCCAGATCATTAATGAAGATGTGAACAAAACCGGCCCCAGGACTGACCCCTGGGCCACTCTACTTGATACCTGCTGCCAACTAGACATTGTTGATCAATACCATTGAGCCCGATGATCTAGCCAGGTTTCTATCCACCTTATAATCCATTCATCCAATCCATCCTTCTTTAACTTACTGGCAAGAAAACTGTGGGAGCGCGTGTCAAAAGCTCTAAATCCACTGCTATAAGTTAATGCTTAATTCTTTTCTCTTTTACTGTAAAATGTTTATTCTGAATCTATATAACTCACCAAACCGGAAATAAAAAACGACACCTAATGCTAGATTCTGGATTCCTGCAGAAGGTGCTATCTCCTGCCCATCAGGAAGGACTATTGAATCCAAATGGACCATTGTGGAACAAATATTTTTTTTATTGCTTCTACCACTGTCCTGAAGAGGTGCCCAAGCACTCGTCCCATCACAGCTTGAATGCTGGGGGAAGGGAATAAAAATGCCTATTAAGGAGAACTTCCTTTTCTGCTTGAAGGATTTCTTAGGCTATATCTACACTACAGAGCTTACAACGGCAGAGCAGTACTGCTGCAGCTGTGCCCTGTTGAAGAGGAATAGGATGTTTAGTCAGGGATTTAATCATTTGTTTAAAATAAAATGTTAATCCCTGTAATGGGACTGCTATTTACTGAGCGCCCCTTCCTGGCCCGGCGTGTCTCTGCAGGCCCCCCACCTCTGCTTTTCCTCTCTTCTTGTCCCTTTAAAAACTCACAGAGGCTTTCTCTGGTTAACAATACCCCCGCTGGAGGCTAGCTGAATACCAGAACCAGCTTCCAACTACCCAGAGTCCCAAACAAAAGTCTATTCCAACAACATAAAGAAAAAGTTCCTTCTTAGCTCTGGCATTTTCTCTGAACCCCAGGGCTTTTTCTTCTCTCCCAGTTCTCCCTCAGTGGGGCTCAGACATCCAGTCACAAACACAGGCAAGGTAGCCCCCCTGAGCCTCCTCAGTAGCCTTTGCCCACCAAGCTCCCTGATATCATGGTCCTACAGGAGGAGCCTTTCACCCCCTATCCTGTACTGTCCACCAGCATAGCTATAGTGGCAGCTCCCTAAATTCCCCCGACCTGCTGCTCTTTACAGGGAATTGTCTGATTCCACATAAGTGGGATTCATTCTGTAATCAGGCTTGGCTTAGCCCCAGGTTCTCCAGCCCACAGGGTGTGCCACATGTTACAAGCCAATATCCCTCATAAATGCTGAAAAAATAATGTTTTTTGCAACTGATGACGATCCTGTGTCATTTGAACTTTGGGTCACACCTCTATACTGAAATATAATTTCTTGTATTCATTTTCTATTTTTAAGCCTTTAATTCTGGCTGGCATCAACATTACTGCATACATTAGAAATGTGGAGACCATGAACAATTCTAGAGATGGTAATCCCGGGAGCAAGTCTCTTTCTAGTGTAATAATGTCCAGAAAGAGGGAAGGTGGAACCATCAGTCACCTAACTGTGGTTTTCCAATGTACCCCTTTTTTCAAAGGCCTCATTCTTTGTGTTGTCTACATTAGCTGTTTTCCAATCACTGAATGATTCTATCATCTCAGAGCAGGCATTAAAATGAACTGCTTAGCAATTAAAATCCCCATAGAAACAAGATCTCTGGGTGATAGTGGATGTCTTCTCAAATTGGTTATTTTGTAAAGAGTCAAATAACCTGTTAGCTAAAGGTTTATAAAGCTGATGATTCAGATAATTGGTAGAGTCACCACCTTTCTCAATTTTGAAATAAACACACTGATGATTCCCCGAAGTGTCTAACCAGCACTGTTCAACTGAAGATATTACAGATAATTGCCAGAATTATCTCCTTCTCAACATGTAAAGATTTTCCAAATCAGATTATTTTTTGCAGCTGTCCACCCAAATTAGTCTGCAGTATTTCCTTCCAAGCTGCTGACCTGGGTGTGTATGGTTATTACTGCTGGGGAAGTGTGTTGCAAATTATAAATTGGATTTTGCACATCCCTGTTGTTTTTAAATGGAGCTGCAACCTCTTTCCCTCACAACAGCAGTTAATGTGTCCTAAAGATGTTGAATTGCCCCTTAATGAGGACTGGGATATGCTGTTGCAGACGGATTTCACCATCTTTCTGTTTTATTGCTAGTTGGATTTATGGAGCTGGCTTTTAGTTTCAGGCTGTGGGGGGAGGAGAAGTGTCTAAAAATGTCAGTATTAATCGATACGGGAGCAGAGAAATCATTGAATATCATTCTATAAAAGAGGGAAATAGTAGAAGTATCTTTCCATAGAGCCAAAAGCCTAGCAAAGTACACTCCCCACACACACACATGGGATGTGGCACTTTCTTCACCACAATTTGAGATATTGAACTTCAAAGACAGCCATTTTATGTTCCAGAAATTCTGAGCCAACTGGAAACAAACCTGATGGTAACAGGGTGCAGCTCTTGCTGCGTTCTGTAGCAGCCCATGTGAGACCACTTACCGATCTTCCTGAGGAGCATCCAGGATTTGAGAGGAACAGCGACCCCATCTGATGGCCCTGGCCACACACACTGGAGGAGATAAGATTCTGTCCCTCAGATACCTTGCAGAGTATGGGCTAGCAGGTCTCCAGGCCTTCCCTGTGAGATAAGACCATCAAATAGTGGTAGTATTTCCATTTTTCAAACAGGTGCAGCTCCAAAATGACCAACTTCTAACTTGAAATCAAACGTCAAACAGATCAAGGGACAAAAAAAAGCACCCACCTTCTCTGGCAGGAGAAGAGCTGGACTGTGAGCTTGTTTGCAGAAGTGTGAGCCTCAGAACAGAAAGTCCATCAGTGCTGCAGAACCAGCATTTCTACTCGGGGTTGTGAGCATGGATCTAATACAATATAATAGTGGGCCACAACCAGGACTTAGAGGACCCAGCACATACTGTGTAAGCAGGGCTCCCCTGAAGGTGCCTGAGCCACTAGTGGCTGCTTCTTGTGATATCCCTTGCAGCTCTCTCTCCCTTGGGCACAGACTCTTCCCCTCCTCCTCCTCTCTGCCCTTGTGTTGTGGTTACTCACTGAGCCAGGCAGTCAAACACACTCACACTGACCTTCCTGCCTTTTTCTGAATCCAGGAAGGCTAGAGACTATTGAAGTTTGGAGGAGCCTGAAGACTGTTGCGTAAGAAGGGAAACTGTCCGCCTCCCTACGCCCACAGGACGTCAGGCCAGAAGAGGTGCTGTTTCACTGAGTGGGCAATGGGGGAAAGGAGAACACAGGTTTGATGGGTTTTGTTCTAAAGAACACAAGATGATTGACCTAGACAGGAATGACGGACAAGCTGAACCGCTTCATTTTTACTCTAAAGTTTATATTTTTTAAGGATGTCTATTGACTTGCTTGCTGAGCTTTTCATTATTCTTGGACAGATCTGTGAGAATGTGCTAATTGCCCATAATTGAAGATTGCTTTTAGATTATCCAAGTGTTTCTGCAGCAAAAGGACAATGCAAAACAAATTAAAGTCTTGATTCACTCATGATCTAAACAGTACAGGCACAGTTTGCCCCTCACTGTACAAGAGTAGGTGACTATATCCCACTACCTCCATGTGTAACTTATTTGTTCCTTCTGTGATTTGCTCTAACCTGATTGCTTTAGTTTGTTTGGCAACATCTGATTTTGCTTTCCATGGTGTTTATACTTAGCTTATTTAAACGTGGGATACAAGTCACTGGGTATATCTCACTTATCAATTTCCTGTCATTCCAAGAACACTGGGCATTGGTGCACCTTGGCTTCGATGAGTATGTGGCTGGATGGCGCTAGTGGCCTGTGATATACAGGAGGCCGCAAACTGGATAATCTAATGGTCCCTTTGGCCTTAAACTCTATGATTCTATGAAATGTTCCCATTCTCCTTGTCACAGTCCAGGGCAACTGCACCTGTGGTCCCCCTCTATGGTCCATCAAGGGCTCCCACTCAAGGCTCCTGAACCGTTACCTCTTTTGGGTGAAGACCTGTGTCTTACTTGCTCCTGACTGGGGTTTTTCCAGGCTGTACTGTGAGTTCCCCAGCAAGTCAGACTGCCTAAACAGGCCTGCTTTGCTTTCTTCTCAGAGACTATAAATGCCACCATTATAAGTTACCACATAGCCCTTTCTAAGAAAGCAATGTTTTAAGGTAAAAACATTATTGAATAAACATATTGGGAAAAAAATACCTACACTCACGGTAATAAGGTTAGCAGAGATCTCCTGGATTCCATCCGGGTGCTGGTTGGTGTCAGTCCACCAAAGAGTTTTTCTGCGGTCACAAGTTCACAATAGCTTTTTCTCAGAACAAGAATACCCATGAACCTCTGAGTCACTCCTTTATACAGTTTGAGTCTTTGATTTGGGATCCTGGGAACACGTAATCAGCAGATTAAGGCTGAGTGCTTGCAAAATCATGGAGCAGGTCCTCAAAGAATCCATTTTGAAGCACTTGGAGGAGAGGAAGGTGATCAGGAATGGTCAACATGGATTCACCAAGGGCCAGTCATGCCTGACCAACCTGATTGCCTTCTATGATGAGATAACTGGCTCTGTGGATATGGGGAAAGTGGTGGATGTGATATATCTTGACTTTAGCAAAGCTTTTGATATGGTTTCCCACAGTATTCTTGCCAGAAAGTTTAAGAAGCATGGATTGGATGAATGTATATATGCACATTATATACATATGAATGTATATAAGGTGGATAGAAAGCTGGCTAGCTTGTTGGGATCAACAGGTAGTGATCAACGGCTCGATGTCTAGTTGGCAGCCAGTATCAAGCGGAGTGCCCCAGGGACCGGTCCTGGGGCCGGTTTTGTTCAACATCTTTATTAATTATATGAATTATGGGATTAATTGCACCCTCAGCAAGTTGACACTAAGATGGGGGGCGAGGTAGATACAATGGAGGGTAGGGATAGGGTCCAGAGTGACCTAGGCAAGTTGGAGGATTGGGCCAAAAGAAATCTGATGAGGCTCAACAAGGACAAGTGCAGAGTTCTGCACTTAGGAAGGAAGAATCCCATGCACTGCTACAGGCTGGGGACCAACTGGCTAAGCAGCTGTTCTCCAGAAAAGGACATGGGGATTACAGTGGACGAGAAGCTGGATATGAGTCAGCAGTGTACCCTTGTTGGCAAGGCGGCCAATGGCATATTGGGCTGTATTAGTAGGAGCATTGCCAGCAGATCGAGGGAAGTGATTATTCCCCTCTATTCGGCACTGGTTAGGCCAGACCTGGAGAATTGCATCCAGTTTTGGTCCCCCCACTACAGAAGGGATCTGGACAAATTGGAGAGAGTCCAGCGGTGGGCAATGAAAATGATTATGGGGTTGGGGCACATGACTTACGAGGAGAGGCTGAGGGAACTGGAGTTATTTAGTCTGCAGAAGAGAAGAGTGAGGGGGGATTTGATAGCAGCCTTCAATTACTTGAAGTGGGGTTCCAAAGAGGATGAAGTTAGGCTGTTCTCAGTGGTGGCAGATGACAGTACAAGGAGCAATGGTCTCAAATTGCAGTGGGGGAGGTCTAGGTTGGATATTAGGAAACACTATTTCACTAGGAGGGTGGTGAAGCACTGGAATGGGTTACCTAGGGAGGTGGTTTTTAAGGCCCAGCTTGACAAAGCCTTGGCTGGGATGGTTTGGTTGGTCCTGCTTTGAGCAGGGGATTGGACTAGATGACCTCCTGAGGTCTCTTCCAACCCTAATATTCTATTATTCTATTCTATGATTCTATGACAACTGGAGGGGGAACTTTACATACATCTCCCCCCTAGAGATTTAATGGGAAACACACCTAACTTTGTTTGCCCCATAAGTTCATTCTTGTCTGGCACATCGTTTCAAATAGTCCTTTGAAGCTCATAACACTTCTGAGGGTTTACACTACTCATGTTTCCCCCACTCTAGAAGTTGCATACAATTCCACAATAATACATAAACATTGCATTTTTAATACAATGGACTCCAAAGCTACTTTAACTTAATTCAATAGGTTTTATCCATGGATATTGCATGAAATTGCCATATCTGTCACACTTCTCTTAATCCGATGCATTGTGCTTCTTAAGAGTAGCTATTGTTTCCTTATATTCAGATTTTTCTATCAACCTAGAATCATTCTACTAATAGAGCCAAATTTACTAAGATGTATGCATGATCTCCATTTTTAGAGCTGTGTAAATGCATTCAAGGGATAGAATTTAGCCTGTTACCAAATCTCACACTAATTTTTCACTGAATACTTTTTCACCAGCCCCGACACCTCATCTCCCACCTTCAGTAGGAAAATACATTCAGTCAAATTGTCACAATGAGACTCCCCATTTGAGCACATACTTTGCATATACAAGCACTTGGGTGAACATTTGCTGAGTGCTACTGCTTCCATGCCCAGGTGATAGCTTCACAAGCACAGAGATTGAGTTTTGTGCATTTAAATTCTATTACTCGCATGCGTAAGTGATCTTCTACCATTTGTATTTTGCAATGCTCATAATGCACAAAACAATTATGCACCAATGATTGTATGTGTTGGAGTGCCTTTTGAAAGTTTGACCTACTTAGTGCACTTGAGAACTGATACCAAAGCTTATAGGATCACATTTTTTTACTGCATTAACAAAGTATGTGAACCAATTTGACATGGTAAACTTCTCTGTGGCAAAAACAATCACTAAGTCCTGAAGCCTCAGAATTCCATTTGAACCACAGGTATTCAGGAAGAGATCCTCCCCTGCAAGCCCAGCCCTTGTATGCTGCTGCAGGCTACGGTACTAAAATAGCCCATTAGCCGGCTGGTTGAGAATTCCCCTAGTAGAGGCACTGCATCAGACTACCATAGCTGCCTTGCACAGTATCCATCACAAGTCCCAAGATATGAGGCATCCTGGGAGGTGAGGCCCTGGTTAGAAAAGCATGTCAAAGATGGGAGTGGGTGGGGCTGGAGCTTATAGTACTGAGGAAGTTCGAAGAGGTGCTGCTGTCCATAGAAGCCATATGGTGCTTACCTTCAAGAGCTGTGTAAAATATGCCGGGGGCCACAAAGGTGCCAGGAATAGCCAAGAATCAGGAGGATTAAAGGTGGTTTAAAGCCATTTAGCCCTTTGTCTCCTGGACTGTGCCTGTGTGCACACAACTGCATCTTCCCTGACACACACAGTGAAATTTACCCTGTAGGACAGGTAGATTTTCAGGGTCCAAGACTGTAACCTACTTGCATATTTCTGATACCTAACCTTTACCTCAATTCGTGGACAGGAAGAGGGAATGCTGGAGAATGGTCATACACAGAAATTGTTGAGGGCTCCTATTTCTGAGCAAACATCCCTTCTGCTCAAAGTCTGAGCATTTTTCTTCTTGCTTTTCATCCAGCTTTTTTGTTGTGGTGGTTGTGATACTGAGGTAAAAGGACACGCTGACACATATGCCCATGAATGAGGACGTTTAGAAGTATATCATCTACAGGCAGCATTTCCATCATTTCAGCAATCACTGTGATTGATCATTCACCAGGCAGACACTAGAATTTATCTTCCTAGGCAGGAATGATGCCTTAAAACATTTTCAGGCTACAGATGCACATTAATACCGGCGCTTCAGTCCCTGTGTTGCTAAATATAAAAAGCCTGTCTCCCACCTTCTGTGCAATAGTTTATTCTAGAGGGACAAATCATTCCACTAAGGTGTCCAGGTCACACAAAATGACTCTTGATATGTTACTACATGTAGATGGACTCATGATCTCCTCCTTCCCTGGCATCTCCTTTTCCTTATAATCACATTTGACCAGTGTGAACTGCAAGTCACTTTAAAAATTCAGGTTTTAGTGTAGTAGCCGTGTTAGTCTGTGTCAGCAAAAAGAAAATAAGAAAGAAATACTTGTGGCACCTTAGAGACTAACAAATTTATTTCAGCATAAGCTTTCGTGGGCTACAGCCTACTTCATCAGACGCATAGAATGGAACATACAGTGGGTCGATATTTATACATTCAGAGAAACATGAAAAGGTGGAAGTAACCATATCAACTGTAAAAGGCTAATTAATTGAAAGGAACTGTTATCAGTAGGAAAGAAACTTTTGAAGTGATAATCAACATGGCTCAGTCTTAATCTTTCCCTGTTTGCTGTAAAGAATGTTGATCAGGTGGTTTCACAGTTTCTTTGAGAGTATGTGGCACAATCTCTCAGCATAGTCTGTGTGATAAGTAGATTGTAATGGATTTTTTACCTTTAGTCCTTTTGGTATGCATCCGATGACGTAGGCTGTAGCCCACGAAAGCTTATGCTGAAATAAATTTGTTAGTCTCTAAGGTGCCACAAGTATTTCTTTCTTATTCTTCTTTAAAAAATTCATTTACCGTGGATGCTTTTATGAGCTGTTATTCAGACTGGCCAAACATGCAATGCAAATAAGAGGAGATACCATGGAAAGCACTATGACCAGTTAGTTGGGCCCAGTTGTTGCTCTCCGATTTTGCATTCCTCCTGTTTATCAAGTTCCTCCATCTCCAGCTAATATCACATACATTTTGTGTAATAAGGTGCACCGTCTTTATTAGCACATTCAAAATGCCACCACAAAGTCTGCTGATTCTTGTATGTTTCTAACAGAACATTCTTAGGATGCTTCATTATAAAGAGCACTAGCAATATACATGATGAGCCCTTTTAAAATCTTTTAATTTTTATTGATTGTTTTGCAAGTACACGTAAAGGACTTCGACATATAGTTTACAATACAACAGTCATTTATATCACCTTTTCACTTTTTGCTTCTCCTATGGACAAAATCACGTATTGGTTTAAACAATTAGAAAGAGAAATAAGTCATAGAGATATGACAGAATCACTACCTTCTTCAACTCAAGGGCATTATGTTATCTCTGTCTTGTGAAGTGCTGCCATCCAGGTAATGATCTAATTGATATCCCATTGGACCTTCCTCATGCTTCCTGGCCTTCATGTTGCCATGGCGGAGAGAAAAGAGAACCTATCATCACAACTACTACCTAGTTTGTACATTTCAGCTACGAACCAGACTTGCTTGTGCTCTTCAACAAGAAAGCTGGCTGGCTGACTAACAAGAAAGGGTTTGGCTGCTATGAAAATCAAGTTTGTACATTTTCACTCATCATAATACAAGTCTTGCCAAAACATGACCTCAGAATTAATACAGTTGGCTTATGGAGGTCACTTGACATTTATCTAAGAATATAAATACCCTCCCATATTATCAAGTTACTGAGGCAAATACAGATAGCATGGAAGACAGATATTTGCACTATAGCTGTATGTTGATAAGTCCTGATTCAACTCTTATCCCCACTCGCTAGTGTAACTCTATTGACTTCAATTCTTCTGAGTGACACTCATACAAGTGTGAGGAGAATCAGGTCCAACACATTCATCACATGCGGCAGTCCCCAAATGCTCTTTTATACTCTTGATCAAGTGTTGAACTTTCCCTAAAGGAAAAATATTACTTGCTGTAAAAGACTTTAGCTAATTAATCCTCACAAGGGTAAATCTCTCTTTTCAGTTAGGGAAACTGAAGCAGAGCATGTGTGTGTGACTTTTCCAAGGCCACAACTGAACAATCAGAAAAGCGACGACTGGAACTCATGAGTTCTTGGCCCCCAGTCCTTTGATTAGGGTTTTGAGATATTGAGCTTGTAACTACTATTAGACCATTCCGCTCTTTCGAACATCAAGTCTAATGATAATCAGAGTCTATAAGCACATCTGAATGAAGGATCCTAGGGGGAGAAGTAATATATATTTGCTGCTGCTCTCTTGCACCTATCAGATATCATAGTTGTGGTAAATATACTCTGAGGAAAACTTTAGACAGTCTCCACTAAATTAATTGTTATTGAGCTCAATTTAATATGGTTAATCCCATTAGATAACATTCAATTCTTTAGATTTTCTTAAAGATTTTCCCTCCTTTATTCAAACATACAGTTTTATTTATAGACCAATTAAAAGTATTAAAGGTAAATCCCCTCCATAGATATGTTTTACATATTTCCCTTTGAAAAACAATATACACACCGAGTGTTCTTTAGTAAATCCAAGAGTAATTGCTAGCAGGAACACATTTATGATACATCCATTCCATGAAAAGTGTCTCTTAACTGATCCTCAGTAACGGAGATAATGATAAACACTTTTTACTTTCTACATCACCAGGACACTATACTCTCTCAACAGCAAACACTATCCGTGAAGGGTCTTTGTGGATTAGCTCAGGTTACTTAGCTGCTCGATCATCAACCCAGAATTGTTTTTTGCGAACCACAGTGCATTAGTTTCCATTATAGCAGAGCCATTACTGAGCAATCCCATAGAAATCTAACTATACAAAACCCCTGGGAATAACTTCTTAAATCTATTTTTTTTTCGGTTTTACTCCAAATGGGTTGAAATGGTCAAACCGTTAATTGACATCTGTTCCCAGAGCTTATAATATAGGAAACCCCCTGATCTTAGAGCTGGTTGGAAACTAGGGCCAGTGCAGGATTGTTGCTTGCAGCTATGCTGGAGTGCTTTTGCCAGTGTCGCTTCAATTCAGACAAAACTCTCTTTGTATTAAACCCGACCTTAACACTACCACTTACGCAACAGCTTTCTTCTTCAGATATTCACTGTAGGCCTTGGCTACCCCCCCAAGTTATATACCGGTATAGTTAAAGGAGTACAACCCCCCAGTGTGCACACGGTTATACTGGTGTACAGGTGCTTATGCTAATATAGCTTATTCCTTTAGGGAAAGGAGGAGATGCTATTTTGCTATAATGCACATTTATACAGGTATAACCGTATAATTTATACAGAAGGGGCTGTACCAGTAGAGCAATAAACATTCACACCCCTAATCAAATTAGTTATACCAGTACAAAATGTGTGTGTGGATCAGGCCTACTTTTACAAGAACCCTGTGAAGGAGTATTATTCCTGGTTAAAGTGAGGGAAAAGAAGGAGAGAAGCGCAAGGACACTGAGGAGCTAGGACCTGGGAAGACTGTTTCTGGCCCCCAGTTCTGTGTTCAGAACATCCCCCTGCTCTTCCCACATCTGTCTCAAGTTTGTTTTTTCCTTTCTCCCTCTGCCTGGGTTGCTTATATTATGTATCATTTTCTTTTGCATGGCTTCCTGGCACACAGCTGACTCTTACCGCCGACGTCACATGTATGACGGGACCTCATTTAACTAAAGCATTTTGGGAACTTCCAAAATATTTAGGAGAATTGAGAAGGAAGCCACTGCATTTGGAGCTAGTACTAGACTTTGGTTAACGTGGACTTTTGTGAATTGGGGTCCCAAGTAATGGTGTTATATCACTTTAAACCTTTCCTCAATCTGAATTTGAACAGCTGATAAAATGTAAGTTCAGAAAAAGAGATTGCCTGTTTGAGGGAAGAGACATTTTGTGTTTCCCTCCCAAAGTACCCTCTTTCTGGGTTACACATTTATGGATTTCATCATATAGAAGGGACCAGCGTCATACTCTAGAAGGTGTACCCTCTCCTCATTAACACAAGTACATAGACACCATGGAAAATGATCATACATTCAAGGTTAAGGGCCCAATTGCTCCCATTGATTTCAATGGGAGTTTTGCCACTGACTTATTGGTAACAGATTGAGGACCCATGTTTTCACAAAAGATAAGTGGAAGCCCCCCCACATCAGCATCTGCGGCTCTACATGTTTACTACAAGCTCAGTAATCATCCCCCAAAGAAAATCAACAAGTGCCTCACCATGCATTAGAATTACCATGACATTTGCAGTATTTCCACTTCCAGTGGTTAACTTGTTTGTAAAACTTCAGCAAATGCACAGGCAGTTGGAAGTTGGCATGCACACTGTCTGTTTGCACAATAGGTCTGTACTTTTTAAAAAATGTAGTCCTCAGCAATAAGACTACTTCTACAAGGCATTTCCTTAAGTCAATACTTATTAACAATCATGGTTGTAGTATGAGGTTATCAAAAATTAGGTATTAAATTCACCTTTTTATTAAAAGTGGACTGTAATGTCATGTGAGATACAGCTATACACAGCTATCACAGCCTGAGTCTAACTACTAGGAAACTACTTTAAAAGCCCTTGAAAAAAAGTATAATTGCAAAACAGACACTGATTTCCCTTCACTGAGTTCCTGTTTGGAAACAAGAACTCTGGCAAGTCCAGACCAGCTTGCTTTTCAGGTTGAAATCTGCTTCATTGGTATGAGATTTGGTGAAACCTAGAAAAAAGGAGAGAGAAAAAATAAGTTGACAAACACACACAACAGTGCAAACTAAGTTATTGTAGGCATGTCCCCGTCCCTTAATTTCCAGCTATGAAACATTGCAGCAGGAGAAATCCCATTACCAACTTGCTTTTAATATATAAACACAGTTGAGATCTTCCAATGGTTATTGCATTGCCATTACAATATTAACACTAGACTGCCTAGGAATCCTTAGCTAATAAACCCCATTATCCTAAAATAGCTCAGCTTGTTCATCAATCCGCCTCAAACACCTGACAAAACAGAAGTGTCCTGTCGTGATGGGCCCATGTAGAACAATTCAAAGACTGGGTTTAAGAAATATGGTATCCGTGGCTGTGCAGTCAGTTTGAATGGACTGTAGTCAGGAAAGACAGAGTATTTTCAGCTGGCATTAATACAGTACGAGGTTATTTACACTTTCTTACCCTCCACCTCCCAACTTATTCCGTCACAAGGATATTTGTATTTTATTGTTTCCTAAGTCATTCGTTCCCAGCATACATGGTACTGTACAAAAATTAAAACCAATTAGTAACATAGACCAAGACAGAGCAGCCATCCTAGCAAAACAGAATGGACAACAGAAAAATAACCCAAAAGGGAGAGCTGATGAAAAAAAGAATGCATGTATTTGATGGGAAGAGGGGTGAGGAAATTTGCTGGGGGTGGAGAGCTGAAACGGTGCACAAATGACTGATCAAAATTAATATGGCTATTACTAAGCCCTAAGTACAGAGATAGAGGGACACGGCTGGATAGCCTCAGGAAGGGATCGCCTTCTACTCCCAGCCCCATGAAGAGCAAGGACAACCTGGATGACATCAGCTGCCTAGGATGAAAGAGAATACCTCCAGTACCTCAGGTCTAGGTGATTAATCGGTCTCTGTAAAATCTCACCCTCTGCATTTCTTCTGCCTCCTTATCCCACCCATTTCACAGTGCTGAACATGCTCACACATGATGTCTTTGCAACCATTAGTGGCCTGTTGCTTTTAGAGGTGCAGGTCTTTATTTCCTACAGATAATGCCCAGTTTAATTTCTTGAATTATTCTTCCTTGAACCACAATAAATCATCATTTACATCCAGTCTCTTGTGGAAGTAGCAGCTGAGAAACCAGGCTTGGTTCATGCAGAGTGTATTTATTATGCTGAATGTTAATTGAACATCTTGATGGAATGAGACACTGTACATTGATTTTTCAAAGCTCCGTGTAAAGTGGGATAATAAATTGCTACAAGTGTGTGCATTGAGCAGTGGGAGAAACTCCCTCAGTGTATGGACACCTTGGGACTGGTTCCAGGAGGTTTACATTTTCACATCTTAAAATGCATATGCACTGTATTTAGCCTGGGGCAATTCTGCCAGCCTTGAGTAGTACTTCACTCCATGAGTGGTTCCACTGAAATAAATAAAAATACTTGAGGAGTAAGGAACTATTGAAGGTGAGTGAGAATCCCAGACTCTAGCCCTGTATTTTCTGACAACAGTGACAAAATCCAATTACAGTGAGTGGATATTGTTTGTCTGTTGTCATGGTTTTCAGTACCAGTGTGGCTTGGAGTGTTTTACATTTGAATGAGCACATTACGTTAAATCTCACATTTGTCTCATTTGTATTTGCACATCTGATACTACAGCTGTCCCTTGTGTGCCCAGCATCTGCTCCCTCTAAGGGTCTGATCTCAGGGTCTGATCCACTGAAACTCAATGGGGTTGCACATTCTCAGCACTTTTCAGAATCAGGCCTAAATATAACTGCTTGCTATGAATAAATAAAATTAAATAAGCAGAAAAATGCTTGAGCAGCCCAAGGATGGTTTATGGTTTAAAATCAGGGAATCATCAAGTTTACAATGCATAGCCTCCCCACGGGTCTAAATCCCAACGGGATCCACTCCGTTCTATATCCCTGAGGCAGATAAATACCTCTAGGTTATAGAGTGTGTCTGTCTATCTGTGGTGTGTCTCAGAGGTCTGCTCTGCTTAGACATCAAAAATTCCAGGGCATTTTGGCTGAGGTCCTTGTGTCCTCAACCAAAACTTTCCCCTTCCCACCTCCAAGGTTGTGATGTGAGTTGATTTTGTGGTTGGGCAGCCATTCATTATATGCCTAAAAAGTCACTATATCTTGTTACCTGGAAATTATTTTTGCTTGCAGATAAAGGCATTAGTTAAAGAGCATATTCTAGCCTTTTTGTACAAAACTTCCTTTGTCAGTGTAAGTTCCATGGTGGGAGAGGGGTGACAAGGACAAAAAACAGGCTTTGCATTTAAAACATTCTCCATCATATAAATAATCCATTGTTTTTCTACAAAGGAAAGACATCTTATGAAATAAAACCACAGAGAAGTTGATGATATCCCATACTTCATATTATTTTTCCTTCATTGGCTTGAACTTAGACAGTTCAATTTCTTTTTAACCAAACCAACAGCTGCTTGATAGTCAAACATGGGTTGTTTTTCTGGGTCTGAAAGCCACTGTTTTGAGCTCCATATTACCTTTTAATGTCTTTTTGTATCCCTGATCTAGAATTGAGCTTTCACAGGAAAAAAACAAGAAGCTGAATCTTTATGTAGACAGACTTGCCTTATCTATTTTTATAATGAAATACATCTACGAAAGAATGTTTTCTTATTCTGTTCTCTCATGGTCTCATCAAAACTATAAACTGGTACAAGCCAAAAGAGATTACTCTGCCAAGCTGATCTACAAGCCAGGCGGTAGCAGATGTGATTTAAGTGTACAAGATAAGCCAATACTTTGTCTTCACAGCCTAGTGAAATCCAGGGTGAATTGTTTATTTTTGATACAATGCCAGGTTCATAATAAAGATTGGTGACTCTAAATCACTTGTCCTTTGGCATGCAGCTGCTGTGGATGTCCTCTAGGAGAGGCTTTTTCAAGCAAGTAACCTGGCTGTGAAAATAACAATGTACAGCCAAATATCTCTCAAAGAAGCCATAATATTTCTAAATGGTTTTCCTTGTATATTTTTCTTACAAGAAGCAGTGTGGATCCAAAAGCATCTGCATTATGGGCAGCACTCCGTATGGCTCAGCATAAAATTAAGTACAAATTGTGCAGTCATGCATTAAATGTTAAATTGTAACAAACCCAAAAGACAGTTATTTTAGCTAACGTTTTCTGAAGCCACTGAAAAATACGATCAACAGAAATGTTCAACTCCATAATCTATTTTCTTTAGTTCTATTCAAAATTGTACTCCTTCACAGGCAAAAGTATAAGATGAGAGAATGCTGCTTTTTGTTCCTATCGGCACAATGTCATTAAAGTCATTGTTATTGCTCCGATGTAAACAACAGCAAAATTTAACTCACTGAACAGAAATAATAATTTAAGTACAGCAAGTGGTATCTTCTAAGGTAGATAGGGTCAGCACTTTGGTGTATGAGGAAAAGCATTCACAATGCAGCTCTTCGGGTATTATTCTACCACAGAGTTCAGGGCTTGAGCTGGGTGAAATGTTTTTGATGAATAAACTATTTGCTGAAAAATGCAGTTTCAGTCAACCGGAAACTATTCACAAATTTGTGTAAAATTCTCCAAATAGTTTCGACTGAACCCAAAAACCTGAAATGTTTCAGTACCATTGAAATGAAATGCTTCATTTTGACCCAACCCAATATTTTGTTTCAATATTGGACATTTTGACAAAAGTGGACTAAGTTTACAAAACACTGGGTGGGGAGAAGGTGGCAAGACCCCTCCCTTATAACCTTAGGCCAGTGGTTAGGGCACTCACCTAGGATAGGGGAGACGCAAGGTTCAAGTGCGCCCTCTGCCTGATGAGAAGGGTCTCCCAAGTTGAAGACAATGCCCCAAGCCACTGGGCTATGGGATATTTTGGGGTGACTCTCTCTCAGTCTCTCCTCTTGAAGCTGTTCCAGTTTGTATAAACTATTAAATAGGGTGTATCAACACTGCAAAAGAACATCATCAACAAAAAAACAACCATGGCAGCGAGTTTCTCAGCCCAGGTCAATTGACTTGGGCTCAAACTATGGGGCTAAAAATAGCAGTGTTGACATTCCCATCCGGCCTTGAGCCCCGCAACAAAAGAGGAGGGCCTCAGAGCCTGGACTCTAGCCTGTGTGGGAACATCTAAATTGCTATTTTTAGCCCCACAGAATGATCCCTGTGAGTGTGAGTCAGTTGACCCAGGCTCTGAGTCTCACTGCCATGTTTTGGGGTGGGTTTTTTTTGCAGTGCTTATGTATCATAGTCATTGGAGTGGGTCTTAAACTTGGGTCTACCTAAATAAGTACCCTAACCACCAGGCTATACAGTCACTCTCACTCTCTTCCCCGGCCCAATGACTATCAGTTGTCATTACGAATGACTGCCACATGTGCTACTGCAGGAGCTTCAGCCATTAGCTCTTTAAGTGCCCATCACAAATGGCCCATAAAAATACATGAAATACTTTGTGGCTTAACCCCCTTTTTAAACTTGCAAGATTAAAGCAGGGTGGGTACTGAATGCAAAAAAAGATGAATCTACAAGGTCAATTTTAATTTGCTTTGGCATTGACTTTACTGACTGCATGAGAGGCTCTCTGTGACTGTAGAAAAATAAATCCTGACATTATCAAAGTATGCAAAAAATCAACTCCTTTCCTTAAATCATTACTGGAAGGATGATCAAAACCAGTTCTTTTGTGTAAAGTACTGCTGAATACGGAGGGTTGTTTCAAAAGAGAAATTTTAAAACACAAGGTTAATAGAGTGACTTCAGTAAGGTGTTATGTGGACAATGAATTATGCAGCCAAGTTGTTTTTATAGCAATGTGTTATACTCTGCCGGTTGCAGGTCATTTCCAAAAATAGAATTCCTCCCAATTAGCTGAATCTATTTTCAGAAGTGACCTGCCTCGTATTTGCCTTGCATTTATTTTAAAAAAATGCAGAACAATAAAATGAATACACAATACTTTGGTGCTGTTTAGCAAAATGTATTCCTATAGAGGCAGATACTGAAGCTTATGAAGTCAAAATATCTGGCCTGTGATCTTACAATTCTCAGCCCCACCTGGCAAGGACTCCACAAGGGGGTATTGTCCACATTAGTGTATCCCACTGTAGCACTGGAGTAATTTTTTCTTTATTATTTTGTATTTTGGTAGTACAGAATGCACAGTGTACTAGGTACTGCCCTCACCTGAAGGACAGCACCTGTCCTCACTGACCCTGCCCGGAAAGGTTTTAGCAAATAAGAAGACAAGCCCCATATTGTGGGTGTGGAAGGAGGACAGTGGCAGGGTGCTAACCCAGAGTACCCCTTTGTGGCACAGCAATGTCCTGTAAGCATACTTTCCTCAGCTTCCTTTAGAGGGGTTCAGAAATCAATTACTTGCCTCCACAGTCTTTAAACAATATTTCCCTTCCCCTGGGATCTAATTCAGGGGTTCTCAAACTAGGGGTCAGGACACCTCAGGGGGTCGCGAGGTTATTACATGGGGGGTCACGAGCTGTCAGCCTCCACCCCAAACCCCACTTTGCCTCTAGCATTTATAATGGTGTTAAATATATAAAAAAGTGGTTTGAATGTATAGGGGTGTGTGTGAACTCAGAGGCTTGCTATGTGAAAGGGGTCATCAGTACAAAAGTTTGAGAACCACTGATCTAATTTATTTAGCTTATACACCTTTCCTCAAAGAGCTCCCCTTTACGTTCAGGAGGCCTTACCAGCCCTCTCTTTTGGGGACTTGGGTTTTTTTAGTCCCGGCCTTTCTGGTCTATAGATTCTTCCCTTATATTCAGGGGTCTTCCTAGCCTTCCTCTTTGGAGTTGGGGAGAGGGGGCTTTCTGTCACACTTCTCCCTCCTTGGCACAGGATGCACTTGTTGTACTGTGATCTTTACCTCAGGCCAACTGTGGCTTTCAATCAGCTTCTCCACCAGTAGACCCCTTTCCTCCTTAGTCCCTTTTCTACCTGGACTGGGAGATGTCAGCAAGTATCAACCTTCCATTCCTGGTGTCGCTAGGCTCTGAGAGAAGAGGCAGCATATATACAGCCCTCTTTCCCAGAGCTGGTGAGGGTTGGTTGGGGGAGAAGGGAGCCCTGCTCCACCCTCTATACGAAAGCTCTTGGTCTTGTCCCTTAAGGAAGAGCAGCACAGGTTGTCCCCAAACACAGACTGTTCCCTGGACCGCTTCCTCTCTTCCCATATCTGCCTTTGTCAATTTTCTAGATCCTTGAGTACCAAACCATAAAGGGGCCACAGCATGGCACAGGGGTGGAAGGACCTATAGGCCCTACAACTAATAAGCGAACAGATTACCTTTGTCACAAGAATACATTCAAAATATGTACAATTGTTATATGCACCATATACGGCATCTGTTTTGTTAAATATACATCATTAGTTATACCCCACTGCCCCTCAAGCTTTTCCATCTTTAATTGGCCAGTTTCATGTATGCATCACTGAAGAAGTGAGACTCTTGAGAAGGGATTTGAAGGATGAGAGGGTACCAGCCTTATGGATTAGTACAGAGAGAACGTTTCACACATAATGGGGCAATTTTAAACTGTGTATTGGAAAATGTAGTAAGAAAAATCAATACCCAAAAGGGGGCTGGGTGAGCTAATTTTTACACCATCGAAGAGGCTCGAATATTCACCCACCGTCCTAGTGAAGCTGACCTATCCCCTTCAATGCATTAGCTCAGTTTCACTCCTCAATTGTCCTCGTCAATCCAATCCCCCCTCTCCAGTTCTTCTACTGCTCGCTCTCACCTTAGTCAACCTACAACTTCCCTCCCTGCTCTCATGACAAGCATCCATGTGATCTAAACTTCAGTACCACTCTCCGCCCCGACACAGTGTCTGTCTCACACACACACACACACACACACACACACACACACACACACACACACACTTTGAAAGGTGAAAGCTAGTTTTGTGCACTTTTCTTATCTGTTAAGATGGCTAGGTCTGGAACATGATGACTACATTTGTTCATACTGTGACTTACTGTAAAGTCACAGCCAGTGCTTTTCTTGATTTCGTCCACTGACAGTCCTTCCCAGATTTCAATCAGGGTCAGTCCCTTTTTCTTGTCCACATCAAACACAGCCTGTCAGAGTCAAATAAAATATGAGTCATTTTTAGCGTAAGAAGGGATAATAAGGAAATGACTATTTATATAATAAAAATGGTGAGCTGAAATATGTACATTTCCATTACAATGGTAACAAATTACGCTGTTATCTACATGTGTCAATTTTCTTACGTATAACTATTCAGTAAATATCAGTGTAATATTCATTAGTACTTGAAAGAATAAAAACAAACAGGGGAGTTAATATTGTAAAAGTATGTATCTGTTATTCTTTGGATGAATTCAGCCCTCTTAGACAAATTGTTAGGGATGGGACCTACACCTTACTGGGCAATTCCGGTTGGATTTTATGCTTGCCTGGGAGGTGACAATTGGTGGTGGAAGAGGGGATTGCTTGCTTTCTTTGTTTTTTAGGTTAGGGTCAGAAGTGAAATACATTTGATTGTTTGAAGGGTCCATTGGTGATTTTCCCACTGTCAATTGCACGGTCCAATTTTGTCCAATTTGATTATTTTGGGAGTCCAGGGCTGCCCTTTTTTTTTTACAGAACACCTGAGATAAAGTGGCAAAGCCTCTGTAAGTGAGCAAGGTCAGCACCTTCTGAAGCTTTTTCTGGCCCTCTGGCTACTGCTTTGCACTTCCACAGCTCACAGCACATTTAATAAATAAATAAATAAATAATAAAGGCTGTTTCTGTATTTCCACAAATGCAAAATACAGGTAATGTGGGATTTAATGGGTGCCTGCCAGAGAGAGTTATATTGGTTGCATGCTAGTAGTCAATAAAACTCATAATATATCTAGACGTTTTCCCAGAGAAAGTCAGTTGAAAAAGGTGAAGGTTTAACCTGGAATCAAAGGGAAGTCACAGATTTGACACAGGAGTGGACTGAAGCTCAGCTTGAACGCTTAATTAGCCTTCCCTGGGGCATATCAGGCTATACATTTGATTTACGAGATTACAAAGGGATTTACATCCCTAAATCTGAAGACAGAAACTAGCGGGTAAGAAACACCTACTTTCATAGGCGCTGACTTCAGTCAGCGCCGGTGGGTGCTCGCGCCCCCGGCCCCGCCCCAACTTCACCCTGGCCCCGCCCCATCCCCCAAATCCCCGCCTCCTCCCCCGGGCGCGCTGCATTCCTCTCCCACCCCAGGCTTGCAAGCCTGGGAGGGAGGGGGGAGAAGCAGCCGAGCACCCACCGGCAGCTCCCCGCCAGCCCCCCCACGCCCAGCTTACCTCCGCCTCCTGAGGCACCGCGGCAGCCAAGCCGCTTTTCCTGGACTCTCAGGCTTGCGGCGCTCAGCTGATCGGCGGCAGCAAGCCTGGGAGGGAAAGCGCAGCGGCGGCGCCTCGGGGGAGGAGGCAAAGTGCCAAGCTCTGCCTCCACCTCCTCCCCATACCCCTCCCCCGAAATTATAAAAATTTCTATAGATTACTTGTTTTTTCCCAATCTTTGTTCAACTTTTCTTTTCAACTATACATTTGTATGTAGCTTGTTAGTAGAGTCAGACTATAAATAAGTTTCACCTTTCATTTGTTGTTTTCTTCTATCTTGTGGAGAAAGATTTATTTAAGATAACAATAATATACTATTGGGGGGAAATGGCATCTAACATGACTGCGCTTGAAGCACACTACTTAGTATGATAAGAGGGCTCCCACAGAGACTACCCTTAGCCCTCAAAATGTAAGCACTTATCATAAAATAAAGGTGGTTGCAGCAATAACTTAATTTTCTCAACCTCTAGTGAAAAGGTCCACTGAACTACTCTGTGCAGCAAACTGACGGTTTGGGGCTCAGTTCTGTCTCCCTTACTCACACTGAGTAGTAACTTACTTCACAAGTAGCCCCATGAAAGGCTGATAGCAGACACTACTCATAATTCTACCACAGGCATTTGAAACCAGAATGTGTTTGAAAACGTGGCCCAATATGTTTGGGTGCTAAAGGATCGCATTTTTCAAAGGAAAACTGGGGCTCACCCAAACCCCTGAATCCACCTCCAAGGGGATCTATCATTTTCATTCTTAAGTGATACTGCTTATCATTCGTGCTTGCACTAAATTAAATTTAAATATGATTTGGTGGCACTTTCTAGGGGGAAAAAAGTCTGGAAAAGGACTAAAGAAATGTACTTTACCTTCTCTGTAATGATACGATTTACACATTGCTTCCCAGTAAGTGGCAAATTACATTTTTCCATAATTTTGTGGACGTTGCCCTGCATTTAACAAAAGACAGACAAACATTAGCTTTCAAGAACCAATACTTCTTGTTCAGAATTCAGATAAGGACAAGAAAATAAAACACTTAAAGCATCACAGGCATAAGCACTCTGCATGCATGAAACACACACTGTACTCAGACCTCTAATGCTGGAGTCCTTTCCTATGGCAGATTATATCTGATCCCAAACACTTTGTGCTAGATCGTGTCTTGGATTAAAGACTCATGCGGAGGAGTAAAAGGGAATAAGAACTTCTTTACATCCTTGTGTGGGCTACACAGACCCTATGCCCAGTTTATTTCTACTTACCGCTTCCCTCCTCCTCAAGGGTGGAGCCTTAGCCAATTAATGCAGCTGAGCTGGTCTGGGGCTGTCAATAATTGGCTGCTGGAATAAGGGGAAGGCAGGGAGGGAACTGTGCCTCAAAGAAATGTCTCTGGAGAACCATGCCTCCTGGGGTAGTGCAATTCATAGAGCTTGTCTTGCTTGGGGCTGTGCCTAAAAGCACAATCTAGCTCTTTATTATTAAGGTGAAAGCCCAGATAGTGGTTACTCACTTGGGAGTTCACGGAAACTGTAGGGAACCTTCCCTACCCATTCCTTTGGACACTCTGCAGGGAACCAGCTCACTGACTCATTTTTGAGAGCTCAGAACACCACAAATATGAAACCCAGGCTCAGCAAGCCTCTTAGCTGTGGCTTTTTATTTCTACTGTCTCTGTTTTAGTGGAAGGATGAAAGTTTGCAAGTATATCCACCAGTTATGGAGAAATTCTTAGTTCCCATTTCAGCCTCTCGGTGATTCAGGGGACTCTATATTAATGTGACCGTACGTCCCCATTTACTCAGGATTTGGCAGTGATCCCTAGGCTAAACCAACCAGGGATGCATTAAGTTTCTTTGTGAAAGTGTTATTCTGCCACATACTTCTGCTGTGGCATTTCTCACCCCACTCATAAGGGCAAACCAAAGAGAAATTCCCATCTCCCTCCCTTCCATCCCGTTGGCTTCCAGAATCAGTCCTATAATAATTAAAGAAGGTCATTGAGGGTGTGATATTTCTCTGACATGCTTATCTATGCACAGTACTTTCAGAGAGTCTGATGCACACACAACCGATTCCAGCCCCTTGGAGGCTGTACCCACACCCAGGAATAGCTATTCATATAATTAAGTTCAGCCCCTCTACCCAACAGAGATGTCATGCTCACCTAGCACCCACCCTTTCCCCTGGGGCTAGACACAACAAAGTCGAGAAATGATACAGGCTGGACACAACTGTATCATCCAAAAGTATTATGTGGAAGCCACATGGTTTCTCTCTTAGACAGAGCATCAGCCTGCAAATATTATCAAAAGGAATCTATTTAATTTCCTTCAGGAACACTATGTGTCAGCGGAACTATGAGACTTCCTATTAACTGAATGTAGGCAGAAACTGCTCCGAATGAACATAAAATGGACATATCATTGCCCTTTGATTACTAGTTGTAAGTATTTTACAGATATAGCCATAAACGTACACTCTGGTAATATACTCTTGTCATTTTCTGTCTAATTATCAGTTTTCTTTTATAAATTTCAAAGAAGATCTAGAGTGTTGCAAGTCTAAATTAATCAGATGAACTCACTGATGAATTTTCTGAGTTTTACCACTGTCAGCTCTCCTTAAGTCTAATATAGCTTGAGCAGCCAGACCTCAGCAAAGTCAATTCCTGGATGCTGACAAAATGAGCAATCTGTGGGTTGTGAAAGAAATTTTTTCTGTGAGGAACTATTGCTTCATTCTAATTATATCAGCAAGATCCACATCTGGTATCAAGGCAACTACTCAGATAAAACTGACTCAGTCTTAATGAAAATAATGACTTGAGACAGACAGCATTACTTTCAAATGATCAACTTATGTCGTACCTTTCTCAAGGACCTTCCGGCATTCTGTTCTCATAACAGCCAAGATTGATCTGCGCTATTTAAAAAGTTTTCAGTAGCACAGCAAGTACACTTTTAAGGTCATGTAATATCTCCTCCTGGTTTCCTGTGGAGACTGAAACGTACAGGCTTGCAGAGGTGATAGCTTGAAGAGAGCCTCAGTGACCCTGAGAACAGATGCATTTCAGCTTCTTGAACAGTTCAGCTGAAGATTATTTTATTGCTGCTTACTATTTGACTTGGCTTTTGGCACCCACACACCTCTACCCCCTGCCCCAGCCCAACATTCATGACCCTGCATACAATTTCCCCATTCAGGTGCCCTCAGGCCAAAAAGTTTGCCCACCCCTGACCTAATCAAACAGTAAAACAATGTTCTTGATTTTTAAAATATATGCCCTGATACTGTAAAGCAGAGCCCATGGGCAGAAAACCCCTAGCATTCAAGCACTTCTCAAAGTTTAAAGGAAGACATACAAATAAACAATGGAAGTGCTGGTTGCAATTTCATAATTAACATTGAGTTCTCTCTTGCACTTATTGTGGGGATTCAACCTCTTTGTCTGTATGGGTACGTCTACACTACCCGCCCGATTCGGCAGGTAGAGATCGATCTTCTGGGATCGATTTATCACGTCTCATCTAGACGCGATAAATCGATCCCAGAAGCGCTCCCCGTCGACTCCGGAACTTCTGCTCGTCAAGAGGAGGAAGCGCAGTCGACAGGGGAGCGAGCCTGCGCCGCGTGGACCAGAAGTAAGTAAACTTAGTTCGATCTAGGAAACGTCGACTTCAGCTACGCTATTCTCGTAGCTGAAGTTGCGTATCCTAGATCGATCCCCCGCCCCAGTGTAGACCAGCCCTAAGAAAAATATAGCTTATCGTCTTCAAAAGTACAGCATTTACTCTTGGGTACAGAACACATTTTCTGAGAATTTACAAGTAAATCATAACAACCTGGAGGTTTTCTGAGTCATCACTGTAGCTGAAGATATCAAAACAATTTAAAATGGTTATAAGATAAAAAGTTTCAAGAGTGGGCTAAATTCGTTATCAGGGCTATCTAATGTATCAACCATAGAACACATCTGGTGGCTCTGGACTCTGCTTGTAACAGATATTAGCATGGTAATGATGAGCCAAAACCACCACACTACATCTAAATCCCCTTAAATTTTGGGAAAGTTCAGACCCAGATGTGAACTCTCGGGCTGATCTCCAATATTAAATGTTTGCCACTTCATCTTTCAAATAGAATTAGAAGAGTCTATAGAACTAAAAATGATCGCTTCAACTGAAAAATAACTACATCATCCTGTCTCATACCACAATACAAAATGATGGTTTCCCAAATCTCCAGAATAAGTGGTGTGGTGGAACCAAAGTGACGTCCTATTCATTCTAAACTTGCACTTATCACAGAGAGTGCAAACAGCACAGAAGTTATGGTACGGGTAAGTGTGAAGAAAACTACTTTGGTGTTTATGAAGATTGACAATGCCCAAATTCAATATTCTTTGCCAATGCTGAAGTTACTTTGAGAACTCTTGACATTGCAGTAACCTTGGCTGGCAACTATTTCCTTCACCCTCTAGCTTTTCCCACAATTAATATTTTTTCTGTTCCCCCCCCCCCGCCACTACTGGCATTCACAGACACCTCAGAAGCCTTGGAGGATCTGATGTCAATCAGTCCTTTTTGCTGAAGCTAGATGTCATTCTTCTCTCCTCTGTAGCCTTTCACTACACTTCAGTGTCTTACATCTTGATTTCTGTTAATCCATCATCAGAACTTAACCCTTTCTGTGAATTATTTTATTACTGTTGTTTATCTGCAGAGCAACAAGGTAAGACAAAGAGGTATCTGCTCTGAAGACACTGAAATCTAAACAGACAACATACAAACCAGCGATGTCTTTGGCTGTGGTGGGGCGAGTGCCCTACCCCCCGCTCCCCCACAAGAGTGGGCTAAGACAGGCCAGAGAGGCTGCGCAAGGCGGCAGCCAATCAGGGAGGGCCTGTTAGAGAGCCAATCAGGGCTGAGCAGGAGGCGGCCAATCAGTGCCGGGCTCAGCCCTATATAAAGGCTGCCCAGCAGAGGAGTAGTTAGTCTCTCCCAGACCTTCTAGGGGAAGGTCTGTCTCCTGAGCTAGGAGACCAGCACCCATGATAGCGCAGTGCTGGGCAGACTCAGGGGAGCATAGGAGAGCTCCCGCCTGTTACCCGCCAGGCTGCAGGCCCTGACCAAAAGGGCCTAGAGGGTGCAAAGGGGTCAGCGGGGAAGTGACCCAGGGAGAGCGGACGGACAGAGAGAAGAAGGGCAGGGAGGCTGCCGCTAGAAGGTCCCTGGGTCGGGACCCAGAGTAGTGGGTGGGCCTGGGTTCTCCCTCTTTCCCCCTTATCTTGCACTGGGCCGTGGGAAGTGGCCATAACAGACTGCACCAGACCCGACGGAAGGAGTTAGACTTTGGGGTGTGGTTGGCCACTGTGGCAGGGGCGAAACAGAAGACTGCTGTTAAATCCCGCCCCACCCCCGAAGGGGGTGAGCAAGGACTAGGGGGCACTGCCAGAGGGCAGTGTTCTGAAGAAGACGCCACAAGCTGGGAGCAACGCTGGTCGAGACGCCAACCAAGGGCGAGAGATGGATGGGACACCACCGGCCGTGGGCGCGCCGCAAGAACTGAGCTAATTCCCAGAGGTAACAACATGAGGTGCTGCAGTGGTGAGTCCCAACCCCGTCACACTGTCTCTAAACCATCAACTTCTTATCAGTGCAGGTTTGTAATAAAATCCTTTTTCCCAAGAGCATGGCTAATGTGTATTCATATATTTGTTTCAGTTGGTAGGAATGTTGGGTTCTGAGGGGGATGAAGGAGCACTCCTCTGACGAGTTTGAAGTACTTTTTAGATGCAGATGAAACAACAATTTGCTCTCAGAGAGAAACTCTTTAGGGTAAAGGAATAAGTAGGATTGAATAGAAAATCTGCTCTGGCAGAAATAGCTACCCCAAGGGAATGCTACTTGCTTCAGAAGTGGTATTACTGGTGAGGGTTGTGTGCGTTTTTGGTTTTTGACAGAGCATCTAAAAAGCATAACAGCAGCTTTCTATTTCTGAGTTTTATATTTATATATTTTCAATTTCTTCACTCTTGGAGCAGCAAGAGCAAAGCAGTATTGAAAACCAAAAGAGAGGGACAAGCTTCTAAAATGTAAGCTCTTCAGGAAGAGCAACATTCTCAATTGAAAAATAAATGAGTTTGTGGGAATGCCATTATTCCTGCCAGTCTCAAAAATGACAAGTAGATAATCACATAGCATGTTATATGAGCTGCACATCTACCGTACATTCCGATTATGCAGTACAATAAACCATTCAAAGAGGAGATGATAATTATAGACAACAATCAATGAAAATAAATGTTTTTGGTGTCAGTCTTAACATTTTTTTCTCAGAGAAGATAAAGAAAAATCTGGAGTGGTAGCCCACAAACATCAGCCTCTGAGACCACATATTTGCTGAAAAATGAAGACTGTAGTTTACTTTTGGTAGTACCTTCCCACAGAAAGCAGAGACAGAATAATTAATTCAGGGATTTCCACAACAGGCTCTCCAAAAGAAATGCACATAAGGCATTTCTTGTACCTAAAGGCCCAAATTATACATGCATGCACCAGGGCCAACCTTAGGGAAAATGGCGCCCCGGGGGAGCTTGCTGCCTGCCCCCTACAGGAAGCCCTCTGACACCTGTGCCGAGGAAGAGCTCGGTCTCTGGGCAGGGCAGGTCGGTGAAGCGAGCCCAGGTGGCCTGTTCCCTGCCCGGGCTTCCCGAACAGCAGGCGGCCACTCAGCAGGCAGAGCAGCAACAGGTGGCGGGGCAGCGGCACAGCAGGTGTCATGCTGCCGGGACGGCAGAGAGGGGACGGGTGTGAGTGCCTGGATCCCACCCCACAGCCCCCTTTTATTCCCTTTCCCTGCCTCCCGAGTGGGCATGGCTAATAGTCATTAGTTAGGAGCTCAGTGCCCTTCTGCCGTTTCTTGACCATGGTGTGCCCCCTGACTACGACGCCCTGGGCAGTTGTGTGTGTCACTGACCCATAAGACCAGCACTGCATGCACCCAAGAATGAATAAATAAAACCCCACAATTCATAATAGCACAATTCTTGTTTTCATTCTCCTCAGATTTCAGCACTCTCATTGACTAAAGTAGCATGTAAGTCAGTCCCAAGAATTTTACAGAGATCTTGCTTATACTATTTTAAACAGATAAAAAGTGCATGGATGAGTTGTGTATGTAATGTCAGCCTGAGTTGAATTTCCTGTCTTCTGGAGGTTAGGTATAAGTGTTCAGGGCCAGTATTTGCACACATTCGTAGCAACGTTGTGCCTGAAGAATATGCATGTGCACATGCAAACGGATATTTGCGCACACAGATTGGATTTTTGCTTATGCAAATGCATTTTTGCACTTTTGGTTATGTATTTGCACATGCACACACACATTACTTGCAGTGGCGTAGCCAGGTTTAGAGCACAGGGGGAGCGGCGGCGCTATAAAAAGGCGCCGCTCCCACTGTACTCACCCCGGCGGCACTTTAAAGGGCCAGGGCTCCAGCCGCTGCAGAGCCTCCAGGCTAGTAGCGTAGCCGGGAGGGAGCAGGGGGAGCAACCGCTCCCCCTTGAGCAGAAGCGGCGGAAGCGGCGCCTTTTTTTAGCAGCACTAAAAAAAGGCGCCGCTTCTTTTTAAGCGCCGCTTCTTGCACTCACCCGGCGGCGCTCCAGGTCTTCGGCGGCATTTCGGTGGTGGGTACCATCGAAGACCCGGAGTGAGTGAGGACCCGCTGCCGAAGACCCGGAGCGCCGCCGGGTGAGTACAGGGGGAGGCGCCTTTTTATAGCGCCGCTCCCCCTGCGCTCCGGGCCTGGCTGCGCTACTGCCCCGGGACTTTTAAATCCCCGCCTGAGCCCGGCTCCGGCAGCGGGGCTGGGCACTTTAAAAAGCCCGCAGCTCCCCACAGCGGCAGGAGCCGCCAGCCTTTTAAAGCGCCCCCGGCCCGGGTCGGGCAGCGGGGCTGGGGGGGCGCTTTAAAGGGCCTGTGGCTCCCGCAGCAGCAGGAGCCGCCGGCCTTTTAAAGCCCCCCCGCCCGGGTTCCCATAGTGGGGCTTGGGCGGCGCCTTAGCGCCGCTTCTCTTCACAGGGGGAGCGGTCGCTCCCCCTGCTCCCCCCCGGCTACGCTACTGATTATTTGGTCAATTTAGGGCTCTGTTTTTGAAAGTTTGCATCTTCAGTTCACTGTTTCAGATAAAATGTGAAACGTCTATATTTTTAAATAGGAGTCTCGTTGAACTGTTATACATGGCGCTGAAAAGTAATTCCTGAAGGCAGGTTTTTTTTAAAAAAAAACATTTAATTTATTTAACTTTCCTATTTACTGCTATACAAATTCCCTCAGGCATTCCTAATTTTTATAGACCTAGTTATAAATCCCTAACAAATGGTTTGTATAATAAAAACATAGACGAGACCATAACTATGTTTTGGTTTCTGCTATCCCAGAGATACAAAAGATTGGCTATAGTTGTAGAGGGAAAAAAAGACTAATTAGATTATCTGGTCTACTTCCCTAAGAGGATTCTTCTTTGAGTAGCTGTACGCTCTTGGTGTGCATGCACTGGAGAGCAGAATCTTTTTACCAGCAGTGTCCACTGGGGCCATGCGTGCATCTTGCATGCCCTTGTGTCTCCCTGTTCCTGAGGGAGGAGCGACCCAGCTGCCACTCAGTTCCTTCTTACTGTCCATGGCAGTGAGACAGAGCAACTTCAGTGTTCTCCCCAATACTGTAGTCTCTCTATTGTTACATAGTTGTTAGTGAGGTTAATGCACTTGGTTTTTCTTAATTTTTCCAAATATATATATATTTGTTGTTAGTCCACTGGAAACATAATACTAATAATGTACATAGAGTTAGACTTTCGTTACTTAGCTGCTTCAGAATCCAGGGCTATCAGGCCTATGGTGGAATAAAAATCTCGAGGTTTAAAAATCTGCCCATTCTGCGATACAACTGTTACTCTGTCCCTCATTCCGTGGAAGTGCCTTTTCTGCCTCTGGGAGTGTGTAGAGTCTGTGATCTGTATGTCTTTTTCAAAATGCACCCTGATAGGAATAATCAGTGAGAGGGGCTCTGGAGTCCTCTCAAAGTAAGAATGTTTTGCTTCTGTATTTAGACTTTAAAAAAAATCTTTTTGCTTATTAATAGTAATAGTGTTATGGTAGTTCGCAGAAGGCGCAGCCAAGACTGCGACCCCATTATGCTAAGCAACATATAAACACATAGTAAGAGACAGTCCCATTCTGAAGAGTTTATAATCTAAGGGTTTGATTCTGCAAGTTGCTGAGTGCTCCAATCAGATCTGAACCCTCAACTGTTTTCAATTTAAACACGTGAGCCATCTCACTGACATCAACTGAGAGTAAAGAGAAGTCTTGTCAGGCAGCCTTAAAGTATCACAAGAAAATGCATGAAATAAGTACCAAACAGAGTCTGAGTATGACTACTCTCTATTCAAGATCTATTGCAGAGCAGTGCAGTACAGTATAAAACAGTTTATAACACTTTAAGATAAAACAAGATTTCTGTTTAATACTTGATATAATTTTCACTGTGAAGCTGAAGTATTCTTTTGAACTATAAATAGCTTTTTCAAAACTACCAGTGCTTATTTTATTTGCTTGATATTTATGCACCAAAATCTCTTCAAAATATGTACCAGACACTTAAATGTGACATTAGCATAATCATGGGGCCCTCTACAGTACCAATTAGGTGGTCTCATATATAGCACTCATTAGCAAGTTTATAGATTTCACTGAGCCTCTCCACTGGCTCCATGCAGTATGTACTACCTGTACAAAATCTTCTTTTTCTCCCCCTATAAAATAACATTTCTAAGATTACAGTTATTTTAGAACAAAATCAATATGAAGTACTTTAATATGCAAGATTACCACCTTATGCAATGTACTTTTTGTTAGTTTACAAAGTGAAAGAACTCACACAGGTAATTTCTGTATTGAACCTGTTTTGCTGGTACAGTGAGAGAGCCACACCTTAATCTGAGTGCCAGGAATCTATTATTTTATAAGTCTTCCCTAGCAAAATATATAACTGAATAGGCAGTCCATTAAAAATACAAGAAGAAACTTTGGATTTGGTAAATTAATATAAGCTTAATTAACCCCCTAAATACATGCTGTGACACTGCACCGCATATTATTCATCGTGATATTATTATGATATGGTTATAGCATAATTATGATGCATTTTATGCAAGACAGGTCATGTGAGATGTTGTTGAAAGGTTATGATTTGCTGAATATGATTATCCTATTTGCATGCATGTATCATTTTTGTATCTGAAGTTATAAATACTATGTATCTGTACTTCAAATGTAGTTACACCTGGGTAATGCCCACTAGACAAGACACTTTCAGTCTAAATAGCTAGTTGTAAAGGGCATATTCAGGGTAATGGGCCATTAGAAAGAACAATAGTCCTTCGGAGAAGCTTATCTCCCACCTGGTGAGCCTTCCTGAGAACACTCCAGACAGCCTGTAAGTAATAGCTGCTATGACTCTACAAGGACATGTGTCCAGGCCACGTGATGCTGGACTCCACCTTGGGATGTCAGTATTTTTCAATAGACTGGTCTAGCAACCAAGACGTGGAACAAAGGGTTCCCGCCATATACAAAAGCTATATAAGGCAGGGAGTGACATCATCTGAGGTTCTTCACTCCCCACATGACTCCTGGAAACACCTGAGGAACAAAGACTGAACTGGGGGAAATGCTGGACCCAGGCTACAGGGATTTCTAGCCTGTGTGTGTAACACCCGGGGATTCCAAGCTGTAAAGCAAGTGCACCTTGCCCCTTAAGAATCTGCAGCCTGCTTGTATCATCCCTCAGGGTGAGAATCTGCTAATTCATATCCAATCTAACTAGTATATTAAGCTTTGTTTGCATTTTTGTTTATTTGCTAGATTATTTTGCTTTGTTTATTTACTAGGTAATCTGCTTTGATCTGTTTGCTATCCCTTGTAATCACGTAAAATCTACCTTTTGTAGTTAATAAACTTGTTTTTGTTTTAATCTAAACCAGTGAACTTTGACTGGAGTGCTTGGGGGAAATCTGTTTGGTTACCAGATCATCTAATCTGACCTCCCGCAACACTACCCAGCATCCACGCACTAAATCCAACAAGGGAAATTAGACCGAAGTATTACAGTCCACAGAAGACTAGACAACTATGTGCCATTGGCAGGAGGGACCAAGGTGCACCGGTGCTCAAGGCCCCTGCAATGGAAGGGAAATGATTAAGTGAGATATACCCAGATAGTCCTGGCAAGTGACCTGCACTCACACACTGTAAAGGAAGGTGAAAAACCCCCAAGGTCACTGCCCATCTAACTTGGGAAAAATTCTTTTCTGACCCTACATATGATGATCAGTTAGCATCTGAGCAAGAACTAGCCAGGAATGCACCTGAGTGAGAGAATGCTCAATGCCACCTCAGAACCTTGGCCCACACCATCCAATACCCCATCTCCAGCTGCAGACATCCCTGATGCTTCTGACGAAGGAGATAAAGAAAGCCCTCCCAGAATACATGGCGGGGAGATCCCTTTGTTTTACCATACTTTGTTTTTTTGTTTTTTCTTTCTATATTCTACCACTTTTTAGTTCGACTGAATTTAAAAAGGTAGTTTTAAAATATTTTAGCAGTTAAAACACAACACACAACTCTCCTATGCAATATTGTAATGTTTCCCAAAGTGCAGGGGTTGCCACTTAGACCCCTGGATTGTTTACTCTACAGTCTCAGCATTCATTGTTTACCAAAAATTAAAGTCTCTAACTTTGTATTTCTGATGCAGGAATATGAAACAGACTGTATGAAATCATGCAGATAAGGTTTGTTTCATTGAGCTGTCACTATCAATTTGGACAGCAATTTCAATGGCAAATTTCTTTTCCTCACAGTGAAACGAATGCCATGGAAAACTTCATTTTTCCAGTCGGCTGTAAGGTGAAGAACAAGTACCATTGATAGCATCTGCTGTAGATCCAACACTTTGCACACACATTAAAATGACATAAAATCACTCAAGAATGTGTGATTTAAAAATACTAAAAAATTAAGTCAAAGATTTGTACCCAAGAAAGAAATAAGTGTCCTAAACACCTGTTAGTACTTCTATTGCAACTAACAGCAACATTCTCAAGAATCTCCACAAGGTAGATAAAGTAACTTTTTGTTATAGTGCAAAATATTGGTTTAAATCTGAACATCTAGAAGGAAGAGCTAAAGCTTTACCTTGGCTGAGTGCTCCATGGTGACGACCACTTTGGTTTGTGCACTAGACACCAAGTCCATAGCACCGCCCATTCCTTTCACCATTTTACCCTAAAACAGAATTTTGAAAAAGAGAGTCAAATGCCTTGATATATTTACTACAAGAGGAACCAGTTTAAAATGAGACAAACATTTCGCTGCACTGAGATGAAATCTTTTCAGAAAGACAAGCACGCATGCCAGTTTTCTATGCAAAAAAAGCACCGTATATCATATCATTGCCATTGACAGAACAAATGTTGTAAGGAAACATGCAGCCAGTTATATTCTGCTGCCTCATTCTAAGAATCGACTGCATGATCTACAGTGGTTAGGAAGAAAGTCATTAATCAAAACGCATGGTTAATGTCATCTTTGGTGTAACTCAACTGAAGACTAAGGAGATAGGCGCCAATTCAGAAAAGGACTTAAGCCAGTGGTGGGCAACCTGCGGGCTGCATGCGGCCCATCAGGGTAAGCAGATTGCGGGCCACGAGACATTTTGCCGACATTGACTGTCTCTAGTCATGGCTCCCTGCAGCTCCCATTTTCGAATGGGAGCTGTGGGAAGCAGCGGGCTGCAGGGATGTGCTGGAAGTTTCCTTTTCTTTTGGCAGAAGAACATTTTGTTGGCTAAAAATGAGCAACAAGAAGATCTGTGCTTGTGCTGATTTGAAAACCCTGGGTTTAGCACCATGCCAGCTCAAGCTGCTGCCTCTATTTCACACCAGAACTCTGTGTTATGTTGTTTTGGAAATAGGTAAATAAATAAATATGGATCAATACTGATTTCTCTTTGTTCCTCAGCCATGAAGTGTCTCCTACTCTTATGATATGCACTATTCCTTTTAAAGTGTGACATACATTCATAGGCCAGAAAAGACCATTGTGATCATCTAGTCCGATCTCCTGTGACTCAAGCCACAATACTTCCCCAAAATAATTCCTAGAGGAGATCTTTTGGAAAAACAGCCAATCTTGATTTAAAAATGGTCAGTGATGGGAATCAATCACAAGCCTTGGTAAATTGTTCAAATGGTTAATTACTCTCACTGTTAAAATTTTACGCCTTATTACCAGTCTGAATTTGTCTAGCTTCACCTTCCAACCATTGGATCATGATATACCTTTCCCTATAGATTGATGAGCCCATTATTAAATATTTGTTCCCCATGTAAATACTTATAAACTGTAATCAGGTCACCTCTTAACCTTCTCTTTCTTGTGATAAATACATTGAGCTCCTAGAGTTTATCATTAAAAGGCATGTTTTCTAATCCTTTAATCATTCTTGCGGCTCTTCTCTGAACTCTCTCCAATTAACCAACATCCTTCTTGAATTGTGGGCACTAGAACTGGACACAATATTCCAGCAGCGGTCACACCAGTCCCAAATACAGAGGCAAAATACCCTCTTTACTCCTACTTAAGATTCCCGTGTATGTATTCCAGGATCACATTAGCTCTTTTGGTCACAGCATCATACTGGGAGCTCATGTTCAGCTGATTATCCACCATGACCCCCCTAATCTTTTTCAGAGTCACTCTTTCCCAGAATAGAGCCCCTCATCCTGTAAGGATGGCCTACATTCTTTGTTCCTAAATGTATACATTTAACCACATTTTGTGGTTTGTAAGTTTTAAATACATTGTTTACTTTTTCTCAGTTAACTAAGGGATCCAGATTGCTCTGAATCAGTGACCTGTCCTCTTCATTATTTACAACACCCGCAACGTGTGTGTCATTGGCAAACTTTATTAGTGACGATTTTATGTTTTCTTCCAGGTCATTGACAAAAATGTTAAATAGCCCAGGGCAAAGAACCCACTGGAAACAGACCCACTTGATTATGACTCTCCATTTGCAATTACATTCAGTTAGCTGGTTTTAAATCCATTTAATGTGTGCCATGTTAATTTCATATTGTTCTAGCTTTTTTAAAATCAAAATGTTGTGCAGTACCAAGTTAAACACCTTTCTGAAATCTTAATATATTATGTCAACACTATTACCTTTATCAACGAAACTTGTAATCTCAACAAAAAAAAGATATCAAATTAGTTTGACAGGATCTATTTTTCCATAAATCCATGTTGATTTGCATGTATTCCTTTATCCTCCTTTAGTTCTTTATTAATCAAGTCCCATGTCAGCAGCTCCATTATCTTGCCCAGGATCTGTGTCATGTTGACAGGCCTATAATTACCAATGTCATCCCATTTACCCTTTCTAAAAAATGGCACATTAGCTTTCTTTCAGTCTTCTGGAACTTCCCCAGTGCTCCAAGACTTCTTGAAAATCCAGCGAGCTCCCGAACAAGCTCTTTTAGACCTCTTGGATGAAAGTTATCTGCTGATTTTAAAATGTCAAACTTTAGAAACTTCTGTTTACATTATCCTGAGATACTAGTGGAAGAAAAGATTGTTACCATCACAATATGATGAGCCTATATATTCTGTTTTTCCCCAAATACATAACTGCATGCAATGCTGTATTGGATATAAAGGGCTTGTGGTGTATATTTAGGTGTTGTTTTCTGCGTGCTGCATCATTACATTAAATGACTTGTCAATCTCTGCCTACCTGTGTGCTGTGGGTAAGACTGTCGGGCAATTTGAGAGTAAGGGTCTAACAAAGTGAGAAGTGACTGCTTTCTGTCATGAAGGTTTTATCATTGTTCTGATTGGGCTCTTTTCTTTAATAGAAAATAAGTAATCTTAACTGCAATAAACATTTTTCTTGTTGTGTATGGAAAACATAACCGTCTTAGGCCAAACAACCCGGAAAGAGACATGCATATGGGGAGCTTCCAAATGTAAAACCTTTCCCTGATAATTCTTTCTTTTCCATTTATTTCCTGCTGTCCCACATTTCAATGAGGCAACACAGTGCATAACTATGATCCATGACAAGGCATACAGTGTATCATATCATACAGAAAAAAAGCTTATTCCCTTACCAGTTTGGCCAGTAACTTCAGTGGAAATTTCTTTACCACAGAGACACAAATATCCATGGAAAATGGCATTTTTCTGCTTTTTTTGCAAGGTGAAAAACAACTGCCAATTGTCAAAGCTTCCCCAGCTCTTTCTACCTACATTAAATCACTTAAAATATGTTCATTGGCCATATTAATAATTTGTATTAAATCAAGAGATTTTCATTCGAAATGTAAATAATTTACTAGCACTTGATTATGATTAGCATCTATAATAATTATAAGAAACATTTTGAACCCTCTCTAAAATAAAGATAAAAAAATAACTTGGGAGACTTTGCTTTAATGATACATTACAAAATATTTGGTTGAAACTGCAATCCTAAAAGGAGTATCAACATTTACCTTGGGTGAGCGCTTCTTTGTGTCAGCCATTCAGATTTGTGCACTGGACACTAATTGACAGCACTACCCAAACGTTTCCCTGGAAACCCGGAAATACAGAGTGCTGCAGAGGCTGAACTGTCTTCTCAGCAACCTTGCACAGACACATCTCTAGGGCACGGTGTAGGGATAGCTAAAGATGTGGTATTGTTTCCTCATTAACCCTGCAAAACTTTCATGGTTGGCATAATCCATGATAACTCAACCTAGTCATTAACATGTCCGCATGATGATGTTGAAACCCCCTTATAGGGGCCCTGGGTGGTTTTGCTTCCTTTAGTTATCTGGAGAGTCACGTAGACTAGGACTCAGTGAGAAAGGATGTCGATGGTGCTGCATGGCAAGTCTGCAGCTGGAGATATTCTCCTCTATGGCCCAGGCAGGAGGATATTGCATCCCTCCATGTATGTGGAGGGAATGTAAGTTGAGCACAGGGGCTTTTGGCCCCTTGCATCAAGTCTTCGCTGCTAATGGGATGCTCTCTTTTTTAATCAATGGTGCAACCGGGGATTTCTTTCCTTCCCTTCATTCACCAGTTTAAGGTCCTGATCCAGCAAGGCACTTAAAAGCATGTGCTAACTTCAAGCTTCTGAGCAGCTTAATGTTTAAATAGCATTTTGAGAAGCATAAGATGCCTTAGGACCATATACTACCCTCCATCCATGTGCAGAACTCCGATTGATTGACTTTCCCCCACACATTACTCATATGGGGAGGGGAAGAAGAGCAGTTGTATTCTAAAGAGGTTTAATATAAACTGGTTGAAAAAACATCATACAGCTATTTGAAGTTATGTGCTCTACAAGGAAAATAACTTCATATTACTAAAACTGAACATTGCTACTTGGGCCAGATACATGTTGCTGCCAATAGGAGTGTGGAAATCAGGTTGTGAATGTCCTCTCTCTGTGGTCCCTACTAGTGTCAGATGAGGTCATGCCAGTCTGTATGTGCAAAGTAGGGTTAAGGGCTCCCACAACCATGATTTCTCAGAAAGTCACTTTTGTTCCTTTATGCTGAAAATCGGCCCTCAGACCAAAGGCAAATGAGCAGATCTTGGTCTGTTCTAAGTGAAAACAGAGCTCTAGGTACCCAGTTATACCTCCTACTATCGCTGCACATTTACAAGGGATTTCTGTTACGTTTAAAGCTCAATGTTAGATTTAATTGCAGTCAACATATACCAGATTGTTTGTTAAATGATTTGAGTGCCTTGTGCGCAAAATGAAGCCTGGATTAAAAATAAATATTTACTCTTCCTGGAAACTGTCTGCAACAGAAGCCAACAGTTACATGAAATTTCTGCTAAAAGCTAATTAGGGCTGATAGCAGTGGGCACTGAAGGAGGCATTGGGTTGAGAGCCAGAGCCTACACTGTTTCACTTAACATAGACGTTAGAGTGTTAATTTCTATCTAATTTTCTCTTAAATAGGATAAAATGCAGTAGGTACAACAGGTCACACTCTGCAACTTGATTAAACACTCTTAGTGGAAATGTTGTAAGTAAATAACCTGCAGTAAGTAGTGAGACCAATTGCTTTAGTCAACTCCTTGGAAAAAAGAAAATTATTTTAAAATTGGCAACTGATAGAAATACACCCTGAAGTTTATTATACCTCCTCCCCCACAAGTTTGTACAGGATTCAGGGTTTGTACTTTTTTGGGTGCTGGTTTTCTTTAAATGAGCATTGTAAGCTTCTAAGTACATTAATGGAATTTTTTGGGGAATCCAGAGGAAAGATTTATTTTAGTGCACTGGTTCAAATTTTCCCTAACACCAGGCATTATAATAAGAACACTCTTTATCAATCAGAGTTGGGATTAGGATGAGAGTTTTTCAAATCAGCTCTGCGCCTTCCCTAAAGTAGGAACACTTACAAAAGTGGGGGTAGGAAGAGGCTTACTGTTGCTTTCCTTCTCCTTTGTGCCAGCATAACTGATACAAAAAGTGCACAGGGATGGAATGAATTCTCCCCCCCTCCTGCCACCTTTTCAGGAGTTCAGGCTGAATTCAAAGATACCTTGGGAAGCACCCCCTGGGTTGAAGTGGTTTCCATCATTTACAGGGTTTACAGTTTAGTTTAATGGCTTTCAGCACCCCCATATTAAAATTGTTCCAGCACCTATGCTTATCACATCAGTCAGCTGCACACTATCAGGATATATTAAATCGATATGAATGTTGTCTGCCTTTCCTTCGTCAACTAGTGATGAGAAACCAGATGTTTCACTCTGTGTTCTGGATTAATGAAAAGATTGCTTCAGAAACTCTTGCACATCGTTATGAATGCTGTTACTTTGAAGCTGTATCAGCTAAACCACAATTTTCACACCATCTCCACCTAGCGATGCATGTAGCCATCAAATAACCAGAGTGACTGATTTAACTACTTAGTAGTGTCTACAGTTCAAGTTGACCTTTTAAGTGACTATCTGGAAGGATCTTGAACAAACTGCCTAGGATAGGGAAAGAAATTTGGCATTAATGCTGATTAATTTCCAAGAGTCAGATGCTTCCTTTGCCTTCATAGCGTGGAGCTAAGGAAAACCTCACGAAATCAACCAGACAGAGAGGAGTAGAGTCAGCATGACTCCCCTACCTTCCTATCCCTATACTTGAAGGAGATCCTGGTTTGGACTCAGGTGGCCTAGTGGGACATGTTGGATGGGGCGGGGCAGATATGGGACTCAGTTGCTATTTCCAACCTCCTTGCTAAGCAAAGGGGTTAGATCTTACAGGCAATTGTGAATGAGGGTAACGATGATTGGACTAACATAACTCCACTGTGGTGCTATCTCTGCTTGGAGGCCTGGGGCCACAAGGAATGGGGGTTGTGGTGCACTCAAAAGGTGAACTTGAAACCTGCATGGAGAGTTTTCTGCTCTGCCTATCTACTTAGTAAGCCTCAATGGTACTCATGGATCCCCGACCTACATTAGCCGTGAAGGCCCCTCCGTCTTCCATAAGGCTGCTGTAACCACTCATGTAAGTGAAGGATTCAAGTGAGACGCATAGCATGTGTAAAGAGATAATCTAAACTGAATACAACAAGGAACAATAAGAAAATATAATCTGCATTACATGTTTTTGTAGGATTTGAAAAAAAAATCAGTATATCAGCAAGCTCCAGAGAAGCCCTAAATTACAATTATAAAGAAAAGATCTCAGAGGATACACAATGTTTTGTAAAGAAAATAATTATGTGACTATATAAACAGTGTAAGTATAACATTGCACATCAATATACTCTGTTCACAAGGGAAACTATACTTATTGTAGCTTACTTCCAAAAGAGAAAATCTCTCTTCTTTCAGTATTTTATTTTCCATTTCCCCAATGGAGGAAAGATTTTACTGGATAGCACTTGAAGATGAATTGCTCTAGAATATACTTGCTCTGTCATTTTTTTCAGTGACTGCAGGGCCTCAAATGGCACAATTACAGAATTATTGTAATTATATTGCCATCCCTGACAGCTAGATTAGATTTTACTCAGAGAGACTAACTGAAGGAACATTAGCAAGGAATTATAGGAAGTCATTAATGGTATTTTTGTGGCAGTTGAGCGGGTGAAAGAAATAACACAGAAGCAAACAGTTAAAGTCCTTGAATGCAATAATTGTGTATGTACATGCTTTTACATATACACATGGCAAAGATATTTTTTTTTAAAACTGATGTTTAAATTCAACTTCTAGATACATAGTTAGCCATTAAATAGGTGGCCTGATTTTCAAAAGTGCTAAACACCCATTTCCCATTGAACTGCCACAACAAAACATGGAATTAAATCCAATGGATATAATTTTCAAAAGAGCCTTTCAATAGGATTTAGACACATCTGAAAATGGGATTTAGGCTCCTAAGTAATTTATGAGCTTTTGAAAATTTCACCAAATACCTTTTTCCCATTTAATATGCTTAAAAATGACTGTGCTGGGAATGTTAAATATTTATTTTCTATAACAGAGAAGTAATTTAAAATATGACATATGCCTAAAGGAAAGTTAGTCAATTTTTATGAAGTTATTTTCCTAAAAAACTAATGTTGGCACTGAATTAAAACTGCAAAGTGAAATTCAAATGAATGCACTGAAAGTGCATCTCAAGACCTACTTAAACCAATCTCTTAACGCTGTGCAGCATTCAAATACATGCACTCTATGAAGATGTAAATTACTATGATAGGACTAGAGAGCGTCAAGTTAAGCTTTCCATTTAACTGTACATGGCCCTACCGAAATGTAGTGCATGTCGTGCAGTGATTATTAAATGTTAATTCCAAGAACTGCATACATAATATCCGTGCTCACCCAGTGATTATGGCTCCACAGTTAAGGTTGCAAGTGCCATTCCATTCTAGAACTAACCCAGGGATCAAGGATTTTTTGACATATCTTCTGGTCTTTGAAATAGGCAGTGAATATTTTTAGTCTGAAAAAGCTGCTCATTGTAGGAAGCTGTGCAAGTCAGATTTCTCATTTCCCCTAGGAGAGCACCCATAACTATCCCGATTATGAGCCCTATACTCCCCCTACGCTATGAGGTGTGGAGAAGAGCAAATCAAAATAAAATAGGACAGAAAAGCCTCACATGCAGTGGAAGAAGAAATGGAGCTAACACAACATGCTCTACTCTTCCTTTCACCCTGCAGTGGCCTCTTTATGGCAGTAATTGCGTGCTATAAGGGCTCTGCAGGATTTCCAGATGTGTATTTGTTGGGAGTGAGGCAGGTGGAACTAGAAAGCTGATCTACATTACATGCTTCACTTAGAAAGCAGATGTCTGCAAGGAAGTTAATGCTGTTGCCTATAATTTAAATAATGTCATCACTTGGAAACCGTAGAACTCAGATAAGCATGAGAATCCAGGTAACTGCAGGTTCCCTAGTCTTGAGTTAACTGATCTACCCCCCCACCATATTTTCTACGATATGCCTAATTTGTTTTCATGCAATCTGGGGTTGCTGCTCAAAATGCACTGAGAATTAGCACCACAGCTCCCACGAACATTCAGAGATGTACAAATCCAATAAACGTAATTAACCTGAATATTTTCTGTTTATATAGCTTACTTTGCAGCAGTAGGTAATCATTCCATTACCTACAATAATGATGAAAGAAGAAGTATGCTTCTCATAGAATGTATTGCATCTTAATGTATAATTTGGAAGCAAGAAATAAATGTGCAATGTTCGATATTCACAGAACACTAGAAATTATAAATGGGAGAGATTGATCAGGTATGTTATCAAGCCCACCCTCTGCCAGGGAAGGAATGGTCCTTACAACCTAATTTCTTCATACTTTCCCCTAGTTTTAAATTTCTTAAGTGTGGTAGCTTCTGCCACTTCACTTGGGAGGCTACTCTACACTTGAATGAATCTCACCATTGAGCTTTTTCTACAGATACTTTCCCAACTTAATCCCTGCTGTGATTTCACTGACTTTACTGGAGTTGTACCAAGAATGAAGCTGGCCCATGACTTGATTTAAATGATAAAAGAGAAGCCAGAGATAAGATGACTTTGAAACATTTTAGTGCTACAGCTAGTTTATAACACTAACACACACACCCCCCCACTGTTTGATTTCATATTAAATCCCTGCTTTAACTCTGACACCATCTAATTGCTTAAGTTTCCAGGCAAACTGCAGAAAAATCCATAATCTACAGGGAAACAAAGTAGATTTGGCAGTGTCTCCTATTATTCTTACATTTTCAGTCACATCCTCCCTATCAGTAAGAAGGAGATTCACACTGACCTTGACTGTCAGCTACAACGCCAATGAGATCTGTGTGAAATATTAATGTCATCAGCAAAAGGGTGGGAAAGTAACAGTTGTTGATTGGTTGTGACAAGAGAAACCTTTCACAATTTCACTTAGAATTATTTACAGAGAGGAGTTTTGTGGGTGAAAACCACTGTTGTGCCAGGAAAATGGGCTGGTGACTGTTGAAAATAGTGAAGTTTTGTTCTTGATTAAACAAACTCTTAGGAAAATCCCTGTTTCAAATGTGAACAATCTCAATGTGAAAAGTGTTTCTCTCCGCTCTACAACCACAGGCAGGTCTACCCTTAAAACGCTGCATCTGCACAGATGCAGCTGAGCCACAGTAGCGTTTCAGTGAATATGCTCCTGTGTTGATAGGAGAGACTTCCTGAGAGGTGGTAGGTATGCTGATGGGAGAATGGGAGAAGCTCTCCCACTGACATAGCACGGTGTGTGTAGATTGGTATAACTACGTCACTCAGGGGTGTGGATTTTTCACACTCCTGAGCGATGTAGTTATACCAACTTAGGTCCGTATTGCAGACCTGGCCTAAGTAACTGTATTGTGGCTTTTTGTGTGTGCTGGTAATGGCTTGAACACTGACTCAAAATGAAGTCAGTTCCTGCTCTGAAAGCTTACAATCTAAGCTCCTGATCCTACAAAGATCTGAGCAGTCCTGGTAAAGGCAGTGGGACTATACACATGTTTAAAGTGAAGCACGTGCATAAGTCCTTGCACGTTCAGGACCTAAGAGATGAACATGGAGAAACCACAACATACTGGGAAATCCAAAGGAGGGATTCCCTTTAATATTAATTTTTTTCTATTGTTTACTATTAGTGTGTCAGCTCATTCAAGGTCTCATCCAAAGCCCACTGAAATAAACAGGAGTCTCTCCACTGACTTGAGTTAGCTTTGGGTCAGGTGCAAACGTAACAGCTATGCTGTTTTTCTAACGCACCAAAGACCAGATTTTCAACTGGTCTCAAAAAAGGTTCCTCATCGAAAGCTGTGCACAAATGTTGTTTAAGACTGGGTGAAAATGTACCACTTAATGTATAGCGTTACTTTCCTAATGTCCTAGGTTATACTGACCTCTACAGATTGCAAATTAAAATAAAATGTTATTAAATTGGAACTGGCCTTCTTCATAGCTTCCCTGCAAAGTTAATCTTCGGTAAGGGTCAGTATTTTTGTACTCTGGTTTTCTCTTCATTAGATGGATTTCATTATTAACCCTTTAATCCTGTTATTCCTGAGGCTGCTCCAAGTTAGATCTGGAATTCGATGTACAGCATTAAGATTTTAGGCTGATATTTCTAAAATTCCAAGCCAATTTTTTCCAAATGCGACTCATTTTTAGGTGCCTTAGCTGTTGGGTGCCCAACTTGAGACCCCATAGACAGGCCTGATTTTCAAAGTGTGCACTCGGCTTTCTCAGCTTTCTGAAAATCACACTCCTTTCAGGTGCCTCAAGTTGGGAACCTAAAAATGGAGGCATCCAAAATGGCTAGTCACTTTTGAAAACCTCGATCCAAATGTTTCAGATTAAAATCCGTTTTTTAAAAATGAAAGTGACTTTTGATAGTGCTTCGATTTTTATTACAACCAACTTGCCTTGTCAGCTACATCAACACCACCACAAGCAGGAGGGACAAGAAGCTCTGCAACATTTTTTACTACTGCTCCATAAAAAGGAGCAATATGCATCCCCCACAGCACCTGTGTCTGAAGGCAGCATGCGTCTAAGGGGCTGAAGGTCCGACCCACCACTAAGATGGCTGAGCATGCCACCTTAGAGCCACAGAGGGTCTCTGGGTGCATTAGTCAGGCCTCTTCCCTAGTGCTCAAGGGAGTACTAGGTTTGTATCTTGGCCTGCTTTTGTGCAGGGGGAGTCCAGAGAATAAAAGGTTCTTTCTACCTTTTCCCTTTCCCTACCCCATACAGCTGCACAAGATAGCGTGGAATTGCCTACAGGTTGTGAAGCACTTTGGGATCTTTGGGAGTGAAAGGTGTTGTAAGCACAATTGAAAATTAATAGCTATCGTGTATGCTTTTGTGTGTGTAAATGTGTTCATTTACATGAGGCTTGTCCTCCTAACCCAAAACCCTAATTGAACAGCTACCACGACATCAGACTTTGATTACAGCAGAAGAATATGCAGGGATACAATTAATTCTCTTTGCCATGAGTTTTAATTGTTTAAAGTTGACTATAGGGAAGACAGCTGCACATACAGATATCTTTGATGGTTAGAACACTTAATGTTCTATCTCCAGAACTTGTGTGGTGCTACACAAAAGGAGAGACACCACTTTTTAAATGTATTGCATCTAATTATTTGCATGCTTACTTAAAGTACCAGTTGATACGGTATACAACTGGGACACAATATTCGGCATATTTATTAGCCATATTCTGTTGTTCTTATGTAGTACAGATCTTCCAAAAAGGTATTTTATTAAATCAGAATCATTGTCAGACAGAGCACATTCCCTTCACATTAGTGATGGTAATACAACAGGTAAAAGTTTGGAGGAAATTTTTATCTATTTACATGGAACCCACAGAAGTTTTACAAAATTTACTCTTTGAGATTCATCGACCTTTAGCCACAGGGCATCTCGGTCGCTGGTTCAATGGTTTATTTGCTGTTACATCATATAGGCAGCACTGGTATTTATGATATTAATATTAATGAATCCCTTGGAGGCATAATCCATCACTTTAAATCTTTTTTTTCTCTCCTCTCTTAAAGCTTAATGTTTAATGGCTTGGGGCTATTTTAGCAATGCAAAAGCATCATTAGTCAAAGAAACCCCACTGGCAGGCAATATCAGGTCCCTTGCTACTTTTTGTGAAAGGTGCTATACTTTACTCCAAAACTTACTTCACTATGTAGGGAACTTAGAAAAATAAAGAATTAAAGATACTGCAGAAATGTAATGTGTCAATATTTTAAAATATTCTACCATGGTCTTTAATAAAAAAAGTCAATATTTACCAACTATTATCACAGTGTGATAGCACAAATAGCATAGTGTTGCAACTACTGGTAAATGTCAACTTTTTAATTTAAATCACTGTATAGCTCCACTATCTTCAAGATGAGGCATTTTGTGTAGCAAGTCTCACCTCATGAAAATGTCCAAGGTTGAAGGAACTGAGAGAGGGACTCGCTTCTGTTCACCTCTAAGATACGTTTTGGAATAACCCTGATTGACAATGGTGTGTGTAAAATAAATTGGTGGCCATGGTCTAGTGCCTTTAGACAGCCTTGAACATCACCAAAACAATTGGCAGTGTGGTTTACATCAATACAGGGAGACTGAGATAACGTCTCACCTCTAAAGATGGTCCCCCCAAGTCAGGGCTGGTGTTCACTGATGGAGCAACATAGTGAAGCTTTCTCTGTCGAATGCCACTGACAGAGGTGCATGAGGCAGTCCTGTTGTCTTGAGCCCAGCATTGATCATGGACTTGAAAGGAGCAACCAACATCAGCACTTTTACAGTGTCATGGTACTGCTCACACAAGTTGCAGCAGGAGGTGTTGGCATGGGTACATCTCTTCCTATCTCCCTACCATTGGTTTCTACTATCAAGCACAGATCAGGTATGTATAGGGGCCATCAATGAAGGTAAAGTGGCCTAGAACTTATAATTCATAGGGAAGGAGAAGAAGCAGTGTAGCGACAGGATAAGAGCAACCATGATTCCACTAGAACAGGGGAGAAAATTTCAAATCCTCTGTTCTCTCTCAATCCCTTTCTTTTCTGTGGCTAGGAGAGGGGCAGGCACTGACATCTGGGCCCACAGGGACAAGACACCCATCATGGATCCCTCTTTTCCAGATTGTAGGAAATGGAACACACACAGTTTTTGCAGCAACAGACTCCTAGACTGATAGGTGCAGTGGATGAAAAAGAGTCAGGGAGGGAGGGAGGGAGGGAGGGAGGGAGAGAGAGAGGAGACGGAGAGGGAGAAGTGGGTGCTGGGTTGTTGGGGGACATGGACAGAGTGCTGTGTGGTGCTGGGCAGCAGAAGAGAGAGATGATTGCTGGAGGGGAGATTAAGAAGAAGGAATGAGATTAAAGCATAGGAAAAGAAAGGACGGGGATAGGGGGAAAATATTACTGGGCACAAGAAGATTAAGAGTGAGGAAAACAGACACTGAAACAGACAATAGAAAAAGATACACTGGCACAGGTAAAAACAATATGGAGACAAAGTGAAAGGAGACATAGTCCAGTCATTTTTTACTATTATTTTAACAGAATATATAATTACAAAAGGTTAAAATTTGTGATTGGCCACCTTCTACTGAGCAGACAATGAGTTTCATTGAAATTCAATGAAACTTAAGCCCCTAAGTGACCTAGGCACCTTTGAAAATTTTACCCTGAGCTCCTTAGAGGGAGAGACATTTCCTTTTGTGGCATACAAAAAACCCCAACAACAATTAAAGTGAACAAAGAGGGGATTGTGTCCCAGAGCAGGCCTTCACGAAAGGTAGGTGCCCACCTGTGCCTGGCTTCCTCCCAGATTAATGGAATTCTGAAGCTTGTGTTCCAGGGGCAAATAGAGTTGTAAGCTTGCCACCAAGGAAGTGATATAAAGGCAATACATTTTTCTCAGTGAGAAGCAAGTTCTGGGAAGGTTGCAGTGCCAGAGTCTGAGCAAAGACCTCAGTGAAAGTCCCACCTCAGAAGTGCTAGTGAAGGAGCCTGGGACGGTGTGAGCTGAAAAAGCTGGAGGAAGGGCTGAGGTGCAACCTTAAGAGACAAGCAAATATAGTCAGTGGCACTGAGGGGAGAATGAAATGAATTTTTGCATGCAAAGGATATACACCTTCATGCTTTATGGAGTCAGCCTGTCATCAAGAACCTGTGATTAGGAACAAGCTCCCCCGCTTCCCATGAACAGACCAGTAACCCAAGCCTTGCATTTTTTAGTGTGTTTAAAATGACATACTGTTCATCTTACCCCTAAACTGTCATGGGAGTCCCACCTCCATTAAAAGTTGTCGAAGAAGGAGAGGGCTACAATTATTTTAACAATCCTTCCCAGTTGATTTGCTCATTATGAATGTATGCAAATACATATATAAGCATCAGTGCTTGAGTGATATCAAGCTATTAAGGGAGAGGAAGAATAGTTTCACTATGATACTTATTCAAAACTTGAAGGTTTAGGATTATTACTTGCCTCAAACTGATGGAAATACCACCAAACAGAGACTTATGGCATATAAAAATGATGAAACTATGAAAATAGAAAGCTAAGTGAAAAATGATGCAATAAAATGGAACTTTAAGTTCCCTTGATTGTGAGCTTCTTGCAATAAAAAAGTATCTGTATATTATTCAACATAAATCTTGCAACAAAAAAGGATATATAGAGCTCAGTGAAGTCACCTAATAATGATGACATATTGTCTTATTTAAAACAGAAGGTAGAATAAGACCGAGAAACACTTAAATGCCTACTTTTTGGTTAACTTCTTCAGTCATAGCTACTACTGCAACATTTGATAGTGTAATTGAAAATACCTGTTTTTCAGAGAGGATGTACCAGGTATGTGAGGCAACACTGCATGTGCATTTTTGCATGGGTAAACCAGCACTTTGTACACCAGGGAGCAGTTTATCTTTTATTTATAAAATGTTCCTCTTTTCAATTCCAAGACATATTTACTATAAAAATAATAAAGCAAACAAAATAACACCTTCTAAACAACCACTTCAAACTCCTTTCTAGCAATCCTCTCAGAAAAATCTTTGAGTAAACAAAGGTCTTGCAGTGTGTCTGAGCATTAAACTCAGTCTTTTTTGGTCCAAAGGACTGGGGAAGAAGTGAACTCCAGAGAGTCAGGGGACCTCTAACTTTAAGGACACGCCCACAATCCACAGATATGTTAGTACACTGACTGTCCACTTGAGAGGCATCAATCAAGAACATTAGTCTAAGATAGACTAATGCTTAGACTTAATTTGGCTAAGGACTCAAACCCTAAAGATGTCCAGATTAAAATCAAAACCTCAAATTGCACCTGAAGCAAAAGCACTATAGCAGGAAACATTGTTGGTCTTCTTGTACCATTACAAGACTAGTGTACCCGCCGATTCGACGGGTAGCAATCGATCTTTTGGGGATCGATTTTTCGCATCTAATCTAGACGTGATAAATCGATCCCAGAACGCGCTCCCCGTCGACGCCGGTAATCCACCCCGACGCGAGGCGGAAGCGGAGTCGACGCGGGAGCGCCAACCTTTGACATTGCAGCATCCTCACGGCGAGGTAAGTCGAGTGAGGTATGTCGAGTTCAGCTACGTTATTCACATAGCTGAAGTTGCGTACCTTACATCTACCTCCCCCCTCCCCCCCCATAGTGTAGACCTGCCCTTGAGCAAAGAGAAAAGAATCCTTCCTATGTGGCAATTGTTTGAGTGATCAAATCCAAACATGCTTTAGAGCATTAAGAAATGTTCGGACAGACCTCTGCTGATAGACTAGATGTTGATCTAGACTTTTAGCAAAATAATAAATAATAATAATAATACCAACAACAACAAGGTGGCATACACTAGTAAAAATACTTGAAATATGACCCTGATCCTTCATCAGGATTTGCAAGTGCAGTCCTCTGTACTCATGGAGTTCTAATGCAACTCTGCACAATGTCACAGAATGCTATTGGAATCTAGTGTAGGATTGAGGACTTCATTTGAACTCCAATTGTAACTGTAGTTTGAAGTGGAAACACTGTACATATGTTGCTATCATTTCTATATACTACACTTTTAGTGCATTTCCTATTCAAATATATATGACCCATGCAATCTCCCATTTGAGGATTGTTTTTTCTTAACACTCACACTAAAAAAAAACCACTTCAAAAATTCAGTTGAGCATATCTCCCCCAAGGCAAAAAAAATCCCTAGTGTGTGTAACACATTTTTTTTTCAATAATCTACATTGAGGAAAATTATTTCAATAAGAACTATAACTTAGGTTTAAGCCCCAGAAATTTAGAATGAAAAATGTTTACATGTGTGTCATTTAAACACATGTGATCCAGGATGCAATGATTCAAAATCATTTTTGCAAACCAGTAGGTAAATAATTAGTTCATTCTGCATTATGTAATGAATAGTCAGTCACACCCTCTACAAAACAAAGAAGTTGAAGTTTTCTGACAGAACTGTATTAATTCAATATGAAGAGAAAAAAGTGGTTCATAAGATGACATAAAGGGAAAGGTATCTTACACAGTCCTCAGGAGACTTGCATCTACAGTGTCAGACTGATAATCATTTGCCCATCTAACTGGTATAAGACTTAGATACTAAATTTATTTTAAAAGGAAATCTGAACTCTCTAAAACATAGTTGTAATAAATAAATCACCCATACTCTAATTTTAACTACATTGGGCTTCAGTCCATTAACTCCTTGATTCTTTTTAGAAACATATTTGGTGAGCTCATATTAATCTCATCTTGGTGCAGATCATAAACCATATAGGGACTAAAAATATAATTTGATTCTTTCCCTTTTTTCACAGTATTCTTCTCCTTTCCAAAAGGGTCTGAGTTTATTATTTATTTTAGATTTTTGTAACTCAAGACACACACAAAAATACAATATGTTCCAAATTAGGTTCAGTGGCAAGTTACATACAGATCTAGTACTAATTGGCATCTTAAGAAATGCACAGTTGACTTAAATATTAGGGTCCAAACATGAGAGGTATTGGCCCAACAGCATACCTGATGGATTAAAATGTCAACATTTTAGCTGTGAAAATCCATAGCTCTTATTGACAATGGCATCAAATTCAAGAAAAAAAGTGTGTGAATAAGTAACTGTAAATGAAGGCAAAATTGGTAGTTGTGCCCATCTTTGCTCAGGGAGTTTTACCAACGAGTTCTGAAACCATCTAACCAGCAACATTAGTCCCATAGCTCTTATTGACAATGGCATCAAATTCAAGAAAAAAAGTGTGTGAACAAGTAACCATAAATGAAGGCAAAATTCGTAGTTGTGCCCATCTTTGCTCAGGGAGTTTTGAAACCATCTAACTAGCAACATTAGCCCCTCACATGACAAGTGAATGACTAGTAGAAAAAGACAAATGAGTTTAAAACACTTACAGGACAATCACTAGAATGTAATATTTTGGCTTTACTTATATGTAGCCAGAACCAGTGACCTTAATATATACTGCTGTAAATCTCCTTATGCTCCTCATAGCCCCTTCCCAAAACATGTCCAACTTTCTTATTTTTTCAGCCAGGAACATCTTAGACTCCAGTTTCCCTACAAGAGGAATTTGCTTTGACTGTTGGTTGTAGGGTTGTCTTCTTTACTACCAACTTCAAGCCCTATATCATCTCTTTTTAGTTAGACATTCTTTGCTCTCTACTGGTATTGATGTTGTGTTGAGAGCTACTAAAAATGTACACAACAAATCTTTAAACTGTAGGAAACGCAGCGAAGTTTCAAAATGGGAACCCTAACAGCTCAAAAACTCGGAGGTAAATAGAAAGACCTCAACATTATGATTTTAAAAATCTCATTCTTTTCAATACAAACTCAATTTTGGTGGCCTGACTCGGGATTTTTGAATGCTTAGAGCTGGCAATATTGAAGGAAAACAGTATCGACCTTAAAGCTGCATGCGTTCTCTCCTTTTCTCTGACTCACAGTCCAGTTTCTGCCTAAATTCTTTCCTTTGTGCCTGTCTTCTTGCCACATATTTAAAGAAACACTACACATATCTTCACATTGAAAGTCTCCATGAACTCAAGATGTTGAACAAAAATTTTATGTCTGGTGCAATGGTTTCACTATCAAATGACTCCAAAGCTCCTTAAATCTCCAGTTTTTGAACACTTATTAAAAATAACTAACTAAATAAAGTTAGGCACCTGTGACTGTTCATTTAAAATCTATTCTCCCTCTATTGTGTCAATCTCTCTCCCTCTCTGCTATCAGTTTAGAAACTGCAGTTTCGAAACACAGTTGTTACGAAAGAAGCTAGGAAAAGTACATTTGTATTGTTCTAAAGTAAGTGCACCCATGGTACAAGTGTTTACTTACAGGTATCATCCAGTTGGCCAGATCACCATACTTCGACACCTGCATTGCTCCAAGCATTGTCAAATCGACATGACCTCTGGTAAAAGATAGTGTGCAATTAGCATACTGTGTTAAAATAATAGCCCACAAATCCAACCAAGTTATTTGTTCGCTGTCTTAATATATCAATATAAAGCTCCTAAAAATGGTAGTAAACAACAGAGGGACTGACAGTTTGTCACTTACACATATACTTTTTTCCCCTACACATAGCACTAATCTGGATTTCTCTCTGCCTTCTGAGCCTCAAAAACATGATTATTTTTGTCTGGTTTTGGTTAATTGCATTCACAGTAAATCAGCTCTGAACTCACATTTTTAAATGCACTCCTTCACATATTTACGTGCACTGATTATCTTTTCAGAGCCATTATGGTTTAGTATTTGTTTGTATCCAACCTCCTCTCCGAAAAAACAAACAAAAAACAGGTGCAGATGGTGAGTTTCCATCAGGGAGGCGGAATCAGGATTGCAGACACAAGCTGAGTAAAGAGAATATACAGCGTGCAAGTACAGATTAGATTCCTCGGAAAGTGACTAAAAAGTAGCTCCTTAAAACACAGCTACAAATGTGTTTATATACAGCCAAGTGGTGTTAGATGCAAACATCCTTATGGCATCTATCAGTCACAGTCAGTTGAATATTTCAGTTTCCAGTAGCCTGACCTAATCCTTCTGTAAGTTTTCACTGAACATCTACAATAGTTTTACAGGTTGTTAAATGATAATCACATTTCAGAGCATTACTAATGAGTTTAGTTAGTGACTCATCCTATTCTGTTCAGCATTTTAACAGATTAGGAGTTCTGTTACATACCCTCTAATCATTGCAAATGATTCATCACTAGAGAAATAGGAGGAACCTGGAAGAACGGTGACTGTCTCTTTACCTGTAAAAGAAATGGGCTGTTATAGTTACAGAACTAGTGTTCTTTAGGAAAATCCAAAAGGAAGGGATCTTCATCATGTCAAACTCCACCAGACTCTGTCAATATTTATTGGTGTAAACTTTTTGGAATTATGGAAGTGGGAGGTTACTCTGTAAGAATGGCTTGAGGGAGTTGGGCAGGGGCTGAATTAGGCCATGAATTAGGGAGCCCTTCTCCCTTCAACATAACTGCCACTGCTTGTTTAGCTGGTTTGATGATGTTGACGGGAGAGCTCTCTCCCGTTGGCAAAGAGTGGTTACACAAGCAATCTTACAGCGCCGCAGCTGTATCCGTGCAGCTGTGCCGCTGTAAGTGTAGTATAGACATGGCCTTAGAATGGCACCTGAGTCACACCAATACCAAATCAATCAGAATGTGCCACTGGGTAGCATGAGTGGCAGGAAGTATTTTATAACATAAGCTGGACTAAGTAGTTCTAGGTGATCAGATAATGACCCCAATCAAAGGTATGGGCAGCGGGATCTATCTGGTGTTAAGGTCATAAAAAGCCTCATTGGACTTAGCTTTTAATTCCATTTGTGGGGAAAGTGTGGGGCAATTTTGAGCAGAAAGAAAATGTCTGGGGAAGACAGAAAACGTTACAAAAAGAGGAGGCCAGACTGGGAATTTACTCTAGTGGGAATGTCCTTTCAATGCGTGACAGAGTTGGTTCACTCTCTTGTCTCCAAGGTGCATGTACAACAAAATGAATGTTTGTGAGCAGCCTCCATGTGCTAAGCAGCCGCTCCCTGAGCTGTTCCTGGTCCTGCGAGTGGAGCGCACAAAGCCTTATCCAGCACCCAGGTGACAAATCACATGGAAGGCCTGAAGGGCCTAACTCTGGGCCTAGCACTGGACCGCCTTCCTGCCTCCCAGCATCACTTCTGGTGAGGCACAAGCAGTACTGTTTTTCCTGTCTTACCTAGGAGGTATCTTTAATAGGGATTGGTTTAAAACCTGAAGCATGAGGTTTAATATCCCTTGTAAAATTCATTATAATTAATTATGATAACTATGATACCCATAGAAATATCCAATCCCATTTTTCAGCTTGCAAGTTCTTTGCAAGTTCTACCACATGTTTTTGAAAAAAAACTTCAACTACCAGATGATCACTGCCAATTTAGGATACATTATTTTTAAAGAACAATTTTTATCCTGTTTAATTTAAAACAAAATTAAATTAATCTCAAGATTTAGCTTGTGCGCATGCGCACACATTTTCAAAGGTTGGCACTTAACTCCTATTTGTGCTTTGGAAAACCTCCCCCACATAAAATATTTCCACAGCCAGCTGTTGGTGAAACTCTGTTAGGTGCTGAAATAATACATGAGTAATATTGCAGAGACGGCACTGTTCAAAGTGGGAAAAACCACACTGTGATAACAGAATCCGTTAATTAAGCTAGGCGGCAAGAGTTTTTACAACTCAGTGAGCAGCTGCTGGAGTGTACAGCTAAATTAAATTATAAACTTGGTTATATGTCAGTGCTTTATCTCATTTGGCTATTCAATTTAGCTGTACTAGCTAACATGAACTGCTAAAGAGGAGATCTATATTATTATGACATGCCCTTTCTAAAATACCGGATGTATATACCTGATCCTGCAGTGTGGGCCTGTGGCCATGCAGAGTCCCGTTAACACCAATGGGAGTGTGTATGGGTGTAGGTCTTTGCACTAGCTGATCCCAGTGCATAAGCAAGGCCTGTGTTTAAACTGAACTGGATTAACTGCAAGTATTTGCATAACTTTGTATTGTGAAACTAAACTAAAAAAAACCCCAAGCAAACAAAAACAAACCAGCAAACAAACCCTAACAAGCTAGTTTTCCCATTTTAAAGCTGTGAGACCACTTTTTCCTGCCAGAAGATGGGGAGAGGTTGTCTGAAGCTGAAATGGGTGAATTACAGGGGTAGGAATCCTAAATTCCCTCTAAGCTGCGTGGCCAGGCGGCCACCCAGCAGACTATCAAGTGCCGTGCACTTCAGGTGCCCCTCCCCCCAGTGCCACACTGCTCCTGCCCACTGCTTTGGAGCCCCTGGCCAGCAGCTCCCAGGAGACTCCTGCTTGCTGTGCAGAGTTTGTGTGTGTGGGGGGGGGTGGGGTGGGGGGGGAGGACGGAAGAAGAAGGGGGTGCTCCTGTCAGGGTGTCCCCCTCCTCTGTACCCCCATCTCCACAGAGCAGGGGGGATGGACATGACAGGGCTCAGGAGGCAGGGAGCTTGCTGGCAGCTGTTGCTGTGTCTGAATAAGTAGGCTATAGACTGCTGAATACCGATCCACTTAAATAGGAAGTGTACTTAAAGAGGCAGCATGTATCTCACTCACACTCACACACACTCTGTCTATCAACCTTTAAAAAAGTGGAAGTGAAATCCTAGTGAGGAAGATAGAAAGGGGCATAAACTCTGGCAAAGGAAGTGTAAAATTATAATTAGGAAGGCCAAAAAAGAATTTGAAGAACAGCTAGTCAAAGACTCAAAAATTAATAGCAAGTTTTTTTTAAAGTACATCAGAAGCAGGAAGCCTGCTAAACAACCAGTGGGGCCACTGGACGATCAAGACGCGAAAGGAGCACTCAAGGACGATAAGGCCATTGCGGAGAAACTAAATGAATTCTTTGCATCAGTCTTCATGGCTGAGGATGTGAGGGAGATTCCCAAACTTGAACCATTCTTTTTAGGTGACAAATCTGAGGAACTGTCCCAGATTGAATGTCATTAGAGGAGGTTTTGGAACAAACTGATAAACTAAACAGTAATAAATCACCAGGATCAGATGGTATTCACCCAAGAGTTCTGAAAGAACTTAAATGTGAAACTGCAGAACTAGTAACTGTAGTCTGTAACCTAGCATTTAAATCTGCTTCTGTACCAAATGATTAGAGGATAGCTAAAGTGACGCCAATTTTTAAAAAAGGCACCAGAGGTGATCCCGGCGATTACAAGCCAGTAAGCCTGACTTCAGTACCGGGCAAACTGGTTGAAACTATAGTAAAGAACAGAATTGTCAGACACATATGAACACCAGATGAACATAATTTGTTGGGGAAGAGACAACATGGTTTTTGTAAAGGGAAATCATGCCTCACCAATCTACTAGAATTCTTTGAGGGGGTCAATAAGCATGTTGTGGACAAGGGGGATCCAGTGGATATAGTGTACTTAGATTTTCAGAAAGCCTTTGACAAGGTCCCTCACCAAAGGCTCTTAAGCAAAGTAATCTGTCATGGGATAAAATGGAAGGTCCCCTCGTGGATTGGTAACTGGTTAAAGGACAGGAAACAAAGGGTAGGAATAAATGGTCAGTTTTCAAAATGTAGAGAGGTGAATAGTGGTGTCTCCCAGTAGTCTGTACTGGGCTCAGTCCTATTCAACATATTCAGAAATGATCCGGAAAAAGGGGTAAGCAGTGAGGTGGCAAAATTTGCAGATGATACAAAATTGCTCAAGATAATTAAGTCCCAGGCAGACCGCAAAGAACTACATAAGGATCTCTCAAAATTGGGTGACAGGGCAACAAAATGGCAGATGAATGCAAAGTAATACTCATTGGAAACCATAATCCTATCTATCTATCTATATATAAAATGACGGGATCTAAATTGGCCGTTACCACTCAAGAACGAGATATTGGATTCATTGTGGAGTGTTCTCTGAAAACATCTACTCAATGTGCAGCAGCAGTCAAAAAAGTGAACAGAATGTTGGGAATCATTAAGAAAGGGATAGATAACACAGAAAATATCATATTGCCTCTATATAAATCCATGGTACGCCCACATCTTGAATACTGCATGCAGATGTGGTCGCCCCATCTCAAAAAAGATCTATTGGAATTGGAAAAGGTCCAGAAAAGCGCAACAAAAATGATTAGGGGTATGGAACAGCTGCCATATGAGGAGAGATTAATAAGACTGGGAATTTTCAGCTTGGAAAAGAGACCACTAAGGGGGGATATGATAGAGGTCTATAAAATCATGGCTGGGTGTGGAGAAAGTAAATAAGGAAGTGTTATTTACTCCTTCTCATAACACAAGAACTAGGGGTCACCAAACGAAATTAATAGGCACCAGGTTTAAAACAAACAAAAGGAAGTATTTTTTCACACAACGAACAATCAACCTGTAGAACTCCTTGCCAGAGGATGTTGTGAAGGCCAAGACTATAACAGGGTTCAAAAAAGAACTAGATAAGTTCATGGATGATAGGTCCTCCAGGATGGACGTGGATGGTGTCCCTAGCCTCTGTTTGCCAGAAGCTGGGAATGGGCAACGGGATGGATCACTTGGTGATTACCCGTTCTGTTCATTCCCTCTCAGGCGCTTGGCATTGGCCACTCTTGGAAGACAGGATAGTGGGCTAGATGGGCCTTTGGTCTGACCCAGTATGGCCATTCTTATCACACTCACCTCCCAATATATACTTGTATTGTTGTTGTTGCTTGATACTTCTTTCAAAGTGTGTTGTTTTAGTTTTTTGACTGGTCTATGCATTTCATAATTTTTATTTCTTTCTTACGCTTAAATTTAATTGTTTGAGTAGTGCGTTCTAAAATGCCTAACCTGTCCTGGCTGGAGTAATTATCCCTATGGTAACTTTAAAAAAAATATATATATTGTAATCTAGGTTTTTTGTTTCTACTGGTGGCGCACATCCGCACCTTACTTCAATATGGTGCACAAAGCAAAATTCATTCCACACATGGATGGAAAAAAATTAGAGGGAACACTGGAAGTATCTACTCCAAATATTCAAGTGAGATCTGTGAAAAGTTGCTTAAGTAGTTCCTCCAAAGATATAGTCCCTCAACAGTGAGAAGTGAAGATGTTAAACACACAGTGACCGAAGTCCAGGAATTTTGTCAAACATGCCTGGGACATGAGTCAATGGGGCCAATTTCTAGCACTTCCAGACATCCCAGGAAAAACAGTGGGAACAAGTGTATGTGCGTATAGACATCACAGTGCAAGTCTACATGCTGAATTGGGAAATAAGTCTAAGAATCTTTTGCTTCAAAAAAGTAAAACACAAGCCTTCACTGCTTGAGTTAAAAAGGAGCCTCCTTAAAGTGTCACTACTAGAAAGCAGTGATGAGACATATGCTGACTAGCTAATTATATTAATGGCCACTAATGATCGAAACTCATAGTCAATGAAAATATGTCAGTACTAAAAAAAAGGCAAAACAACAAATATTTACAAGTAACATTGCACCGTTGTTCTGGATTTAGTATTGAATCAAATGAAGTATGTTAAATCAGTTATGAACAATTTCCAGAAGTTAAGTACATTAATGGTTTTACCTGCATTAATTAGGTCTGGATCTACCTCGTTTTCAAGCGGATAAGGACCCTGATAACAAAACACAGTCTCAATAAGTATTGATGATCCAGAATAACATATTTTCCTTTATTAATTCTAATGTTTGTAACTCAAAATAAATACATCATACATTTGGATTTTTCCACTTTTATTTAGTATGTGCACTGAAACGTACACTAGTCCATGAACAGAGACTGGATGGTAAAGACATTGCTGAAGGCTATTATAATTATAAAATTTCCTTGAAGCTACTGAATTCTTAAAAGTTATAGGCATCCAGGTTCAATTTAACAAAACATCACTATAGTAAAATATGCATACATATTATGTTAATTTAAAATCATGTATGATGCCACAACTAAAAACCTTTTATAGAGCTTGATCCTGCAAGGTGCTGAGCATTCTGACACCAATCCAGCAAAGCCCTGTACCAAAGTACATGCTTAGCTTTAAGCTTGTAATCAGTCCCATAACTCCAGTGGGACTACTGACATCTCTCAAGTAAGTATGTGCTTTAAATACATTCCTGGGCTTAAGCAAGAATGCTCAGCACCTTGCAACATGGCAGCTCTTTGAGCTCAAAGTGTAAACAGCTTGTGGAAAAAACAACAAATTAATTTAAGTGCATTACATAAGCCTTCACTGACTCTATACTTACCAATCCCAGGACTCCATTTTCACTCTGCAGGTGAACTGAAATGTCTGGACTGATGAAGTTGCTGGCCAACAGTGGAATTCCTATGCCCAGATTAGCTGAAGTAAATTGCTTAAGGTACAACTAGAATATAATTACCGTAAATGAGTAAATTAACACAATTATATTTGTGCTGTGATCAGAACTCCCCCTCCCCATTCTATTTTTTACAAACTGTTCAGCGTTTCAAAAATTAGCCTCAAAAGCTATGCTGAATTATTTTGTCATTTGTACTGCCTACTTGCCTTCTCTCAGATGCTAACCCATTAATAGAACAGTCAAAAGCAAGCTTCATTTAATACAGATGGTGCTTACAATGTTCAAGAAATATCAATAATCACTTGACTGCCAATGAACATTCCAGTTATACCAGGTAGAACATTTCCTACTGTATGCCCTAACATTCCACCCATTTCAATAGGATGTTAATATAATGACAGAACCACAAGTGCTGCAGTGGACAGTGAAGATGGTAACAAACTTGTGCCAGGAGTAAGAGCTTCGGCTGCTATTTTATCACAGCAAATCCCATTTCTTTAACCTGCAACATAGTTCGAGGATACCGTACATGCCGTCTTCAAACTCTAAAGCTGCTCGTCTGATGATCCTCTCTCTCACATTATCTCCTTCCTTCTTTTGCTTGGCTTTTGAGTCTTCAGGCTTTCGGATGGATAATCGCTATAAAGTAAGACATTGTCAAAAACAAACGGTGGTGTTAAGATTCCTATTCTGCAAGACATAAAAATCAGGCTCATGAGTTCAGTGAGACTTTCTGCAAAAGTCCTTTAGAATATTATAGGGATGAAACCAATTGGGGTTTACAGGAAGTACTGCAAAAAAAAAACCCCAAACCACCAAAAAAACCACACAATAGAATTTAACAACAAATGAAATCCTTTCTATATGCATTTTTTCAGTAGCCTACAGAACTTATTAGACAATATTATCCCTCCAATGGAATTTGATAGCTTGGCTTTACTATTCTATAAAAGTTATCGTGGTTTTAAATTCTATAAGCCTTTTCCACAAGGGATGGTTTGCTGTCAAGAACAGCACTATTCTTTTGAGAAAGTGTCTGTCAAAAATATATTTTCTGCAATTATGTCCTTTACCTTTTCCATATTTCAAACAGTAGGTTTATGTGGGCAGAAGGGATTTTCCCTGATGGAACAGAGGCCTTCAGTGGGAACATAGTTGTTGAATAAAATCCATGTTTAAATTAAAACATTTATTTTGAATGTAATTTAATTTCATTTTTAAAGCAGCTCTCTTTTTAACTCTTGGCTGCTTCCCCTACAATGGTGGAGCATTTCATTGCTGTCTTTGAATCCCAAACTCATTATTTCACTTTCTGCAGGAAACGAAAGTGTTCACAGATTGGCTCCTGCCTTGTGTGGAGGATTCTTCCATGGAAAAAGGAATGCATGGTGGAAAGTACACCAAAGGCATTCCCGCTAGAGGGATCAAGTCGAAATCCAATTAGGAAGAGCAAACTATACATCTAAAGACAGTAAATGTATGACAAGCTAGCTTCTATTTATTTCTCTCCTTCCTCCCGTTTCGCACCCCACCACCACCACCACCACCAAAAAACGGTATAGGAGTAGGACTATCATTTCTGTAACACGATTAGAACAATAACATACCTTCCTTTTCCCAGCACTCTAACTAAAGCTGGTTTATATGGGAATCCTTTCCAATCACTCCACTGGAAACTGTAATATGCCTGATCCAATTTATGCTCAAAATATAGTAAGTAAAGCTGGCAGAGCTGGCTCCTACACCAACCACTATCCATGCTGCCAGTCAAGGTGGCATGTTGGGACTAGGAGGAATCATGATATAGAAGGGGTAGGGTGGAGCACCACGCCTTGAATTTTATTTTATAGGCTCTGTTTAAGACAGTAAATAAATAACTTTGCAATTTCATTGCTATATTTCTATTTGATGAGATGCATCACTGCTAGGATTACAAAACTCAATAGACCAAATTTATCCCTGCTGCAACTCTACTGTATATTATATAAAAACTTTTTAAAAGGTGATAAAAAATGGGGTAAGTGGTATGACATGAGGCCTTGTTGTTAAAGTCCTGGCTTAATCTCCTGGTCCTTGGAGGACCCCCACCGTAGTCGGCAAATCAGAGAAGAAAGCCAAGCAGCATGTGTATGTAGGCGCTACACTGGAAAGAAGGGGCAAGCCTCTGAAGCCAAACTGAAATGACAATAGCATTTTAATCAAAGCAAAATCAATACATTTTGAGAAATATAAACGCTTGTGAGCAGATGTAATAGACCATGTCTTAAAAGGAGGGAACGGGGTATTAGCTGCTGTCTAATACAAAGTCCCATAGACTAAGAGTTTTGGCACATCTGGCACCAGTCAGATACCTAGTGACACACCAAGTTTGTGCAGAATAAACTGACGGTGAAGCAAGCTGTGATTTATCATCCTGCTTGAGGTGCACAAGGAGGTTTACCCAAGGGAGAGTTTACTCAAGTAAAGGTCCTTATGGCTTTCCAGGTCTTTGGGATTTTATGGTGGTCACAGAGGTTTGATTTATAGCAGAATAGTCTCAGGAGGACAACAGTTTAATAACAAAAATAGGCGGAAGTCAGCATAACCTTTTTTCCTCACTCCCACCAAAATAACCACCACATATAGCAAAAAAAGTTATTTCTGACTGCAAAGAAATATTAAAGGTGTGTCAGAACATACTGCAAGATTGCTGGCCCACAAAATTTCTAACTGTACTTCCAGAGAGCTGTCATGCCACAAAGTTGAATCCAGAGACATTGCTCCTGGGAGGGGATGTCACAGAACCAAAGCAGGGACAATTTCTTCCAGATTGGTTCTAAGTGTAGCTGCTTTCTTTGCAGTCAGCTAAAACACTGCCACCATGTTCATTAATATTAAAAGTTGTAATTTTTTTAATAGATACTGACAATTAAAGGTCTTCCAGGTCTGTAGAGGAATGCAATTAAGTAACAGTTTCTGTTCAAAACAAAAACCAAAAACCTCTCCAGGACACTCTGCCACATAAATATGAATATAGGACCTAATTTTCCCTCCTGGGCCCAGTCTGTACCACCTGCATAGCACAAAGGGGCTGGAACTGGCCATACCTGCCAAGTCTCCGTGGGAGATAACTCTCACCTGCTGTAAAGCTGGCAAAGCCGGCTCCTACACCAACCACTGTCCATGCTGCCAGTCAAGGTGGCATGTTGGGACGAGGAGGGATCATGATACAGAAGGCGTAGGGTCGAGCGCCAACAACTCAAATTTTAAGCTGGTATAAGGTTCCTTAGGGACCATAACCAACTGCCCTAAATTAGACAAGTCCAGGGACTCCTCTATCTTATGCGGTGATTGGAACAAGTTACTGAAGCTTGACAATTGGGGATCCATAACCATTCCCTCCCCCGCCCCCATAGCCTGCATTAGCTGGAACTTGACACAGTAGAGAATCCATCTCATAATATTTTATCATGGCTACAGTTTAATGGTCAAGCAGAAATTTTGTAATTTATAAAATTTATTCTGGGTCAACACACATAGTGGCTAAGAAGCTGAACTACTTACTTCAATTCTCTTTTCATATTTCTCTCCCTTTATGAGACGATGGACATAGATCTTTGGAATGTGAATATCTTCTGGGGCAAATGATCCTATATCAACAATTTCTTCTACCTGCAGAGAGGAAAAGGAAGGGTGAATATACTCTGTTGAACCGGTATATTCTCTCAAGAAATGAAAGACTTGAGAGATTTAGCGATGAAACTTCCAGATACTCAAAGTAGAGTAGCTCAGATCTACCCAAGAAGAGGCAAAGAGTGGGCCAAAATAGCGGAATGGCCTCAAAATAAGTGTGTCTAAAATTACATGCCTACTTCTTACACATGGAGGGAACTCCAACATTTTTGTGTAAAGGATATTTCCACATGCATTTCTGAATAATTATGTTTCTAGCTGCCCCGTTTGCACACACAAATATCTCCTGCACACCCACATCAGAGTTCTTTGTACATACAAAATAATAAGCACAAAATGGAGGGAAACAAAATGTTGGTAGGAAAAGGGGTACAAAGTGAAAATGTACATTTTTGGCATATAAATCTGGAGGTTGAGGTTGAGACCACTTTGAAAGTATTTCAAGATGTGCTGTTCTGTAGGACAGTCACTAGAATACAAGGCTGTACAAAACAAGTCTGAATATTTACTATGACATGCTGTAGTTCAAAAATGTTAAATTTCAAGTTCTAAGAAAGTAGTTGAATTGATCAAATGTAGCTTTGGCACAAAATTTATATCTGTCTACCTCACGCACTTTAAACGTGGCCTCTGTGGAGCACATTTTCATACTTTGAAAGGAATTCTTAAGTAATCTAATTGTCACTACAGTTATTCATAGAATTTCAGGTAGAGACTCTCTCACATTCATTATATTCAGTGTTCTCGGTCAGTTACATTTGCATAGTGTTTTCAATGCATGTATACAGGCACAACATTACAATGTCAAGCAATGCAATGTTCATGATGTTAGAAATTCTGTATTCAAAAGGAAATGAAATCATATCAGAGCTAGTCTCCCGAGAACAGGTTACAATAACAACATTAAACTCAATATAAAGACATCTAAAACAAGTCTAAGGATTCCTAAACAATAAAGGCTTATGCAACAGGATACATCAAGGGAGTTACACCATTTACCCAATCTCTGTGATGAATAAATCTCAGAGCACTGTCATCGCAAATGAAGAAACATTAAAGTACTTTAAATCCAGGTTAGCATGCATAATTCTCAAATGAAAACAAATCCATGTGCTGTATCTGTTGTCTCTGTAAAATCTCATAAAACATAAATTTGATATGGCATCTGTCATACAACCTTTACCCTAATATTCCTTATAGGGTGCCAATAAAAGGCTAAACAAGCTAATAATAAAAAGTAGCAAAGGGAAAGAGAAAATAAAAAGGTATAGACAACGGAAAGAAGGTATGTTTTCAGATTATCTTTAATTCTTTTCAAAGACCTGATGAGACAGGAAAACGCAAGACTTCATATGGCAAGATCTCTAGGGGGAAAGGTTCTGGCACAAACAGTAGCAAAACTGTGTGAAGTAACTAGTGCAAAACATTTAGAGGGAGCAATGATAGGAGAAGAGGAAGAAAAGTTCATAAGGTAGGGTGGGCCAAGTCAATTTAGTGTTTTAAAAATAAAAAGATTTTATCAGGAACAAAATGGTGCAACAGAATCCATGCACTATCTTGCTAAATCATTGGTCACGTTGTCATCTATATTATGAGACAGCAGAATACCTCTGCGATCAAAAATAGGACAAGGTGGGAAAATCCTGAAGAACACAGATGAAGATTCTCTGTCAGAACAGCAGCTACTGTAAGAATCCTGGAACAAAATAAAAAAGGAGGAAAAGCAGAAGAGAATTGCACAGATAGTTCATTGTAACTATACATAAAACAGATCATAGAATCATAGAATCTCAGGGTTGGAAGGGACCTCAAGAGGTCATCTAGTCCAACCCCCTGCTCAAAGCAGGACCAACCCCAACTAGATCATCCCAGCCAGGGCTTTGTCAAGCCTGACCTTAAAAACCCCTAAGGAAGGAGATTCCACCACCTCCCTAGGTAACCCATTCCAGTGCTTCACCACCCTACTAGTGAAAAAGTTTTTCCTAATATCCAACCTAAACCTCCCCCTCTGCAACTTGAGACCATTACTCCTTGTTCTGTCATCTTCTACCACTGAGAACAGTCTAGATCCATCCTCTTTGGAACCCCCTTTTAGGTAGTTGAAAACAGCTATCAAATCCCCCCTCACTCTTCTCTTCTGCAGGCTAAACAATCCCAGTTCCCTCAGCCTCTCCTCATACGTCATGTGCTCCAGCCCCCTAATCATTTTTGTTGCCCTTCGTTGGACTCTTTCCAATTTATCCACATCCTTCTTGTAGTGTGGGGCCCAAAACTGGACACAGTACTCCAAAGGAGGCCTCACCAGTGCCGAACAGAGGGGAATAATCACATCCCTCGATCTGCTGGAAATGCCCCATCTTATACAGCCCAAAATGCCGTTAGCCTTCTTGGCAACAAGGGCACACTGTTGACTCATATTCAGCTTTTCGTCCACTGTAACCCCTAGGTCCTTTTCTGCAGAACTGCTGCCCAGCCATTCGGTCCCTAGTCTGTAGCAGTGCATGGGATTCTTCCGTCCTAAGTGCAGGACTCTGCACTTGTCCTTGTTGAACCTCATCATATTTCTTTTGGGCCAATCCTCTAATTTGTCTAGGTCCCTCTTTATCCTATCCCTACCCTCCAGCATATCAACCACTTCTCCCAGTTTAGTGTCATCTGCAAACTTGCTAAGGGTGCAGTCCACACCATCCTCCAGGTCATTGATGAAGATATTGAACAAAACCAGCCCCAGCACCGACCCTTGGGGCACTCCACTTGATACCGGCTGCCAACTAGACATGGAGCCATTGATCACTACCCGTTGAGCACGACTATCCAGCCAGTTTTCTATCCACCTTACTGTCCATTCATCCAGCCCATACTTCTTTAACTTGCTGGCAAGAACACTGTGGGAGACTGTATCAAAAGCTTTGCTAAAGTCAAGAAATAGCACATCCACTGCTTTCCCCTCATCCACAGAGCCAGTTATCTCATCATAGAAGGCAATTAGGTTAGTCAGGCATGACTTGCCCTTGGTGAATCCATGCTGACTGTTCCTGATCACTTTCCTCTCCTTTAAGTGGTTCAGAATTGATTCCTTGAGGACCTGTTCCATGATTTTTCCAGGGACTGAGGTGAGACTGACTGGCCTGTAGTTCCCCGGATCTTCCTTCTTCCCTTTTTTTAAAGATGGGCACTACATTAGCTTTTTTTCAGTCATCCAGGACCTCCCCCGATTGCCATGATTTGTCAAAGATAATGGCCAATGGCTCTGCAATCACATCGGCCAACTCCTTTAGCACCCTCGGATGCAGTGCATCCGGCCCCATGGACTTGTGTTCGTCCAGCTTTTCTAAATAGTCCCGAACTACTTCTTTCTCCACAGAGGGCTGGTCACCTCCTCCCCATACCGTGCTGCGGAGTGCAGCCGCCTGGGAGCTGACCTTGTCTGTGAAGACAGAGGCAAAAAAAGAATTGAGTACAGTAGCTTTCTCCACATCCTCTGTCACTAGGTTCCCTCCCTCATTCAGTAAGGGGCCCACACTTTCTAGATCATCTGCTACCATCTAGAATCTGAGTCCAACTTTTCTAACTAGTATTTGTCTTTACTTAGGTGAAAAAGTGGGCCCAAGAAATACTAATTGCAACTGATTCAAACTCTATTATAAAAGAGCTGCTTTTATCCACTCTTCTTAAAGGTTAGAATTATTGAACCAATTTTTTTGTTGGCATAACTCTCTTGACTTCAGAGAGTTATGCCAACAAATGGCGGGGAGGGATAGCTCAGTGGTTTGAGCATTGGCCTGCTAAACCCAGGGTTGTGAGTTCAATCCTTGAGGGGGCCATTTAGAGATCGGGGGCAAAAATTGGGGATTGGTCCTGCTTTGAGCAGGGGGTTGGACTAGATGACCTCCTAAGGTCCCTTCCAACCCTGATATTCTATGATTCTATGAGTTAGGCTAGCAGAGAATGAGACCCATTGTATTCTTCCTCAGAAGACTTAAAATAAAAAGTGATTTCTCTAGAGATACCATCTATTGTTATCTATTTACCCACACCACCACCTTTATTACTGGGCATTTATTTTTATCCCATATTTCTTTTGATGCAGCAGTCAACATAGCACAAGAATCATCAACATTATTTATTTTATGTATGTATTGCCATAAATGTGCACGTCATGTGGACAATAAAATGCACATATTTGCTCTGAAGAACTTAAGATCAAAGACCCCATTCCTTCAAATGGATTCACCCATAGATTCAAGCCCATGCTTGTGTTTCTTTGTGAGTCTAGTCCTCACATGTCTACATTAGCCATTTTCTTAAAACTTCCCATTAGTGCAAGCAACAACAGCACAAATGTAGACTAGCTGCCAGTTTTTCAATCATCGTGCCATCTAGCTGCTCAGAGCAAGATAAGACAACACTACAGTTTATTTTAAGACTTTAATTAATCAGATATTAGAAATCACAGGAAACCGAAAGGTTATCAATCTTAGTTATACAGTAAAATCTGAGGAGTAACTCCAATCCTGAAGATGACAGATGGGCTTGGTTCATTCTAGGAGGCCTTCAATTTGTGGTTTAAAGACCCTAAAATTGTGACATTGTCATATCTCCTTTCTGTTAAATAGGAATCTTTGTGCCGGTTAGATATGACCACACAGACCCCTGCTTGAGTTCTGATTGAACAAGAATTGGAATAACCTGTCTCCCTTTCAGGCACTGTAGGATCAAATTATTATAGATTTGATAGCTCCAGAGTGCCCAAAATAACAGCTGTAAGAGAAGCTTGGTTAAACTTGGCTAGAAAGTTCTGCTTCCATCTATTCTCCCAGGTAGAGGCAGTCCTATGGAGCAATCCCATCCTTAAACTCGGTGGCAAAACCATGAGGTGGAAGGCTTGGTGGACAGAGGAATTATGACTTTCACAGCAAACCGACAATCACGAATTTAAACCATCTGCAGATCTTCAGCAACGATTTGTCTTGCCCTTCTCTGAAGCATGGGCATAACTCCAGTTAAAGCATTTACTTACTAATATATTTGGACTGTGTGTATTGGGAGCTCCAGAACCTCCAAAAAATTTATGATTTTGGAGGAAATTTCTGGAATTTATTCAACCAGTGGTATCCTTTTATGATTTGCTGGGCTAAAAAACTCTGCCAAAGATTGATAATTTTAAAGTTGCTTGAAATAGAGATTTGGATACACAGCTATCTTTGACCCAATGGAATATAATTGTTTCTTATGTTAAAAAAGCTACTATAGATCTGAGGCTATGGCTTATTCATCAAAAGATTTTTTTTCAAATATACATGTCCCCACATAGGCTAACAGTAATGGGACTCATAAATGCTGACCACTGTTGGAAATTAACTCCCTTGGTGCTACATTATCTCATATGACTTATGAGTGTTCCTGTATCAAGAATTCCTGGTATGACGAGGGTCAAAGGACCAATTTTGTATTGGATGCTAACTTGGAGTCCTCTCCCTTAAGCTTCATTTTTGGATATATTCCTGATTCCTGGAGATTACCTGGTAACAAAGAGGCTTGGTTCCCATGCACAACTTTGGTCTTTAAAAAAATAATCTTGCAAAAATGGAAAAGTTGATCCCCACCAAATATTGATTCCTGGCTCAGAGATATGGCTGACCTTGCCAATAATAAATGACTGGCAATTTTATAGCCGGCATTGCAAGATATTCACGTGCCAGATGTACTAAAGATTCATATGTTCCTTCAGGCTTCAACTATCATTCCAGAGGACATGCATTCAATCTAATGACGGGTTCTGCTTGATAACGATTCAAAGCAGAGTGGACCGATGTACGTTTATTTTAATTATCTGAATCAGATGCCACCAGAGGAAGGCCGATTTTCTTTTTTGATGATCCGGGTTCTGTAGTTTCCACATTGGAGTGCTGCTCTTTTAAGGCTTCTGAAAACATGCTCCACACCTCATCCCTCTCAGATGTTGGAAGGCACCTCAGATTCTTAAATCTTGGGTCAAGTGCTGTAGCTATCTTTAGAAATTTCACATTGGTACCCTCTTTGGATTTTGTCAAATCTACAGTGAAAGTGTTCTTAAAACGAACATGTGCTGGGTCATCATCCAAGACAGCTATAATATGAAATACATGGGAGAATGCGGGTAAAACAGAGCAGGAGACCTACTATTCTCCCCCAAGGAGTTGTCAAAATTTTATTAATGCGTTATTTTTTTTAATGAGCGTCATCAGCATGGAAGCATCTCCTCTGGAATGGTAGCCGAAGCATGAAGAGGCATACAAATGTTTAGCTATCTGGCAAGTTTTGTAAATATCTTGCAATGCCTGCTATAAAAGTGCCATGTGAATGCCTGCTCTCACTTTCAGGTGACATTGTGAATAAGAAGCGGGCAACATTATCTCCCGTAAATGTAAACAAACTTGTTTGTCTTAACGATTGGTTGAAGAAGAAGTAGGACTGAGTAGACTTGTAGGCTCTGAAGTTTTACGTTGTTTTGTTTTTGAGTGCAGTTATGTAACAACAACAAAAATCTACATTTGTAAGTTGCATTTTCATGATAATGAAATTGCACTTCAGTACTTGTATTTCTTTTATCATTTTTACAGTGCAAATATTTGTAATAAAAATAATAATATAAAGTGAGTACTGTGCACTTTGTACTGTGTGTTGTAATTTAAATCAATATATTTGAAAATGTAAAAAAAAAAAACCCTACAAAAGTTAATAAATTTCAATTGGTATTCTATTGTTTAACAGTGCGATTAAAACTGCGATTAATCGTGATTATTTTTAATCATGATTAATTTTTGAGTTGTGCATGAGTTAACTGCGATTAATCTACAGCCCTAATAAAAATTATAAATATATAAAGTTAAAAAACCCTGACAAACCTTTTGCTGCCTACCAAAGGAAAATAAAGCCTCCATAAATCATAGCTTCCTCTTTTCCCTTTTTGAATAATTACCCTCACAGACCTTTACTAAAGCAGCAGGATTACCCATTGCTCACTAGTGGCAAAATGCTGAATACTGTTTAACTGCCTAAGGTTATAAGGTCTGTTTCCTGAAGTGGCTCAGTAATGGTTGTAGCACCAATCACAACGTTAACTAATGTCAGAGTATCACTTTCTTCGACATGTTCAATTTCATTTTTGTTACTTTATTTCAGTTTTTAGCAAGGGAATTTCAGTTCTTCCCCATAAACCATAGCCACGGCAACCCCAGAATTTCTACAGGCTTCCAGCGACGGAGGTACACTATAGCTGAAGGGAACATTGTGATGTGTACTCCTGATACTGTTGAAGTTTGGAAGGCACTGAATAAGATACTTCACTGTAAACTGGCAACCCAATTTTAAAACTAACATCCACTCATGCCAAGTCATTTTATAAAAAACAGCCTTTAAAATGGAATACGTCCACTGTATCCTAATCTTGCTGTCTAATAAGTGGGTTCAAGATGTGCAAAGCCTTTTCAAAAGTTGGAGTTTAAAAAAACAACATCCAAAAACACACACACTCATTTGCAGCAGAAACCAGAGCAGGTTGTTGGGGTTTTTCTTTTTTTTTTTTTTTTTTACATGCTTAACACAAAAGGAACCCAGGCATTTTTAATGTAGTTTTAAAATACTGGTCTTATTAAATCCACATTTTATTCTAAATTGTGGTTTTGAGTTTTGTTTTATTTAAAGACTTCCCTGAAATCTTTCATTAAAGCATTTCTTCAACTTGCTCTGCGAAGACACAGGACTTAGTAGTAACATTCTAAAGAAAATCCTGAATTGTAAAGCATTTAATTCTTACTCCTGCCAAACTCCCATTCAAACCAGTGAGTCAGTCACTCCATGGCTGAACTGAATAAGAAAGGTGTTTAAAAATAAACAAACACGAAAAAAGCAATCAACCATTGAGTAATCATCACTTAAATATTTGGCTCAGCATCATATGCAAGTTGGTGAATACCTCAAATCTGTAATAAATAAATCTGTTGCTATGTGAATATGCGTATGTGAAAAGTGTAGTGAAACATATACATATTCACCTTTATTAGTCAACTTTCAATCTTAAGAGACCAACACAGAATATAGACAAATGTAATTCATATAATTCTGTTCCAACTTCATTAGCTTCTGATGAAGCTTCCAACTTCCATATAACTACACATTTTTGTTGGCTCTTTGGGTGATTATTTAAAGTAGGTTTCATGTACACAATGTATACATAACAAAACAAGAACTAAAAATTAAAAGAATATTAAGGTTGCAAAGTCAAACACTCAGAAGTTGGAAATGCCAGAATTAAGGTTGCCTGTACAATAATATGATACAGTCTTTAATCATATGACCACATACTGTTTTGTTCCACAAGAACCCTGACTATTCAACTTGGATGTTCCAACTTTGCGACTTCTAATCTTCTCTTAATGTCATTTTTTGGATGCAATATCCTGAATTTTTTAAAAAGCCAACAGAACAATATAACGTGTCATGTCATATGATACCATGTTGGTCATCACATGGCTCATCAGCAGAAAGACTGTGAGCTTTAGATCTATAGCACAGCCCTCTACCACTTGACCTGAGTAACAGGTTGCAGTCATATGTTGTTATTCTCTACATGGATGAGCCACTCAGTGGGAAAAGTGAAGAGACATTAACAGATTACCATTATCATATCTGTGAAGAGATAGAATCATAGAACTGGAAGGAACTTCGAAAGGTCATCTAGTCCAGTCCCCTGCACTCAAGGCAAGACTAAATATTATCTAGACCATCCCTGACAGGTGTTTGTCCAACCTTCTCTTAAAAATCCCCAATGATGGAGATTCCACCACCTCCTTAGGCAATTTACTCCAATGCTTAACCACTCCGAGAGTTAGGAAGTTTTTCCTAATGTCCAACCTAAACTGTCCTTGCTGCAATGTAAGGCCATTGCTTCTTGTCCTATCCTCACAGGTTAAGAAGAAAATTTTTTCTCCCTCCTCCTTGTAACAACCTTTTACATACCTGAAAACTGTTATAATTTCCACTCTCAGTCTTCTCTTCTCCAGACTAAACAAACCCAGTTTTTTCAATCTTCCCTCATAGGTCATGTTTTCTAGACCTTTAATCATTTTTGTTGTTCTTCTCTGGACTTTCTCCAATTTGTCCACATCTTTGCTGAAATGTGGCACCCAGAACTGGACACAATACTCCAGTTGAGGCCTAATCAGCACGGAGTAGAGCAGCAGAATTACTTCTCGTGTCTTGCTTACAATACTCCTGCTAATACATCCCAGAACGATGTTTGCTTTTTTTGTAACAGCGTTACATCGTTGACTCATATTTAGCTTGTGATCCACTATGACCCCCAGATTCCTTTCTGCAGTACTCCTTCCTAGGCAGTGATTTCCCATTTTGTATGTATGAAACTGATAGTTTCTTCCTAAGTGAAGTACTTTGCATTTGTCCTTATTGAATTTCATCCTATTTACTTCAGACAGTTTCCCCAGTTTGTCCAGATCATTTTGAATTTTAATCTTATCTTCCAAAGCACTTGCAACCTCTCCCAGCTTGTATCGTCTGCAAGCTTTATAAGTGTACTCTCTAAGCCATTATCTAAATCATTGATGAAGATATTGAACAGAACCAGACACAGAACTGATCCCTGCGGGACCCCACTCATTATGCCCATCCACCATGACTGTGAACCACTAATAATTATTCTCTAGTGGTTAAAAACTTTCACATGAGTCCCTGATAAGCCTGATCCCTTTTGCCCTTGTTCCCTCAAGCCTGTTCCTGTCCCAGCCTCCTCCCCCACTAGCTCCTGTTCCAATCTCCCCATCCTCTCCCCCTCTCCTCCTGTCTCAGTGTTCTCCTCTCCCTACCTCCCCGGCAGCTGCCTCAGACCAGGTCATGGAATCATAGAATATCAGGATTGGAAGAGACCTCAGGAGGTCATCTAGTCCAATGCCCCGCTCAAAGCAGGACCAACACCAACTAAATCATCCCATCCAAGGCTTTGTCAAGCCAGGATTTAAAAACCTCTAAGGATGGAGATTCCACCACCTCCCTACGAAACCCATTCCAGTGCTTCACCAACCTCCTAGTGAAATAGTGTTTCCTAATATCCAACCTAGACCTCCCCCACTGCAACTTGAGACCATTACTCCTTGTTCTGTTATCTGCCACCACTGAAAACAGCTGAGCTCCATTGTCTTTGGAACCCCCCTTCAAGTAGTTGAAGGCTGCTATCAAATCCCCCCTCACTCTTCTCTTCTGCAGACTAAATAATCCCAGTTCCCTTGGCCTCTCCTCATAAGTCATGTGCCCCAGCCCCCTAATCATTTCCGTTGCCCTCCGCTGGACTTTCTCCAATTTGTCCACATGCCTTCTGTACTGGGGGACTGAAACTGGATGCAATACTTCAGGTGTGGCCTCACCAGTGCCGAATAGAGGGGAATAATCACTTCCCTCGATCTGCTGGCAATGCTTCTACTAATACAGCCCAATATGCCGTTGGCCTTCTTGGCAACGAGGGCACACTGCTGACTCATAACCAGCTTCTCATCCACTGTAATCCGTAGGTCCTTTTCTGCAGAACTGCTACTGAGCCAGTCGGACCCAGCCTGTAGTGGTGCATGGGATTCTTCCTTCCTAAGTAGACGACTCTGCACTTGTCCTTGTTGAACCTCATGAGATTTCTTTTGGCCCAAGCCTCCAATTTGTTTAGGTCACTCTGGACCCTATCACTACCCACCATTGTATCTACCTCTCCCCCCATCTTAGTGTCAACTTGCTGAGGGTGCAATTAATCCCATAATCCATATAATTAATAAAGATGTTGAACAAAACCGGCCCCAGGACCGACCCTTGGGGCACTCCGCATGATACCGGCTGCCAATTAGACATCAAGCCGTTGATCACTACCCATTGAGCCTGACGATCTAGCCAGCTTTCTATCTACCTTACAGTCTATTCATCCAATCCATACTTTTTAAACTTGCTGGCAAGAATACTGTGGGAGACCGTATCAAAAGCTTTGCTAAAGTCAAGATATATCACGTCCACCGCTTTCCCCATATCCACAGAGCCACCATAGAAGGCAATCTCATCATAGAAGGCAATCAGGTTGGTCAGGCATGACCTGTCTTTGGTGAATCCATGTTGACTGATCCTGATTTCCTCTCCTTCAAGAACTTCAAAATGGATTCCTTGAGGACCTGCTCCGTGATTTTGCCGGGGTCTGAAGTGAGGCTGACTGGCCTGTAGTTCCCCGGATCCTCCTTCTTCCCTTTTTTAAAGATGGGCACTATATTCATCTATGATTTGTATCCATAAGACCTGATTTAAATTAGCCCATTTCTTGCTAATTATAGAGCAGACAAGTTTAGAAAATTACTTTTTAGGTTGCATCAAGTAGTTATTTTGAAAATAAACCCAGACACAGAAAACAATGCTGAAATAGAATCCAATGAAAAAGAAGAAGCATTAACTTTCTCTGCAAGAAGACTCCGCAGTAAGTGGAGCCATGAATATCTGCTGAATAAGTTATCTGAACACAGACACATTTCAAGTCCTTATACTCCTAAATAATACGGCTGCTCATTAATGTAGATCTCACTGGAGAAATAACCTTTAACTTGCAAATAAAGTTTAATGTTGTAAAAAAGAACTCTGCCCCCACTATTAATATACTAAATTTTCAAAATATACTAAAATCAGAAGACTGATTACACTGTAAAATAAATAAATAAAGCTGCTAATGATTAAAATGCATCAAGCGCTTAATAAATTATCACAAGGACTGGGAAAAATGAGCTTTTAGCTCAGTGAAAGAACATTTATCCTAACTGAAATCATGGAAAAGACAAATCAAAATTGATTGAAATAGTTTTATCACCTTTGCACAGACCATACATTAAAAAGAGACATGATTTAACCAAAGATGAGAGTTTAGCCATCATTCTACAAATACATTAGAAGCAAGACGAGGACCAAGAACAGCATATGCCTGATACTCAGGGGGTGCAATGTATTAGCAAGAGTGTTGAAAACAAGACATGAGAAGTAATTCTTCCACTCTATTCCATGCTGATTAGGCCTCAACTGGAGTACCGTGTCCAGATCTGGGAACCACATTTCAGAGAAAAAACAGTGTACAAATTGGAAAACATCCAGAGAAGAGCAACAAAAATGATTAAAAGTCTAGAAAACATGATCTATGAGGGAAGGTTGAAAAAATTGTGTTTGTTTAGTCTGTAAAAGAGAAGACTGAGAGGGGACATGATAACAGTTTTCAAGTACATCAAAGGTTGTTACAAGGAGGATGGAGAAAATTGTTCTCCTTAACGTTTGAGGATAGGACAAGAAGCGATGGGCTTAAATTGCAGCAAGGGCAGTTTAGATTGGACATTAGGAAAAATGTCAGGGTGGTTAAGCACTGGAATAAATTGTCTAGGGAGGTTGTGGAATCTCCATCATTGGAGATTTTTAAGAGCATGTTAGACAAACACCTGTCAGGGATGGCCTAGATAATACTTTGTCCTGACATGAGGTCAGGGGACTGGACTAGATGACCTCTCAAGGTCCCTTCCAATCCTATGATTTGATTACTTCATTTCTTGACATTAAACAAATGTTAAGAAACACTACAGGAAGAAGCTGAGATTTTTCACAAAATCTCAACCTCCTAGGCTGCTTTGAAAACCCTCAAAAGGAAAGCTCCCGCTGATTCAAGAAATACATCCAATTAGTGACCCGACTATGCTAAACTTATGAAATCTGACATGGTAACTGGCAGAGGATTTATTAACTTGTAATGTTACTGATTTTAAGCATTTCAGAAGAAAAAATAATCAGCCATTTGCCGACTTTTACTGAAAGACAGAATGCATATGAATGCTGTATGGTGATTTGTGTGTGTTAGTCACTCATCTTCTTCTTCGTTTATATGGTGATAGATTTTAAATAATACATCTACCAGTATTTGCATTTTTCAGAAATTGAATAGCTCATACAGCTGATACATCATCGATCAAATGAATGGTCTTACTACATTCTTAAAAGTAATATTTTATATTTAAACAAAAATTCTTCCACTGACATGCACAGTAAGAAAGAAGATAGCTGGAATTATTCTTCAAGGTGAAAGTTTGAAAGAAAATAAACAAATTGGGGTGGAGTGAGGGAGAGAAAGGCTGAAATAGTTTCTCAGGGTTCATGACTGAACTGGTGAATCTATAAGTAACAATGGAATATTATTAGCAAACATTAAGAAAATGGTAAGTTCATAATGCATCAAAATTCTGTTTCCTGCACGTTGTCAGAGGAGGAGGAAAGCAACCACCAATAGGGAAAAATGACAGGAGTCAGGTGTTGTGATAAGCTCACAGCACAAAAGCACAGTAGCCAAAGCTAAAATTTACTTTAAAATATCTTTCTATTTAAAGAAGGAAGTTTTGTTTACTTGAATCTAATGGAGAAACTCTGCATCCCTTTTGCCTGCAGTAAATGTGAAAAATTATCTTTAGAACATGACAGTCTAAAAAGTCATACCAAAAAAGAACTCTAATTTTCTAATCATACAAAGTTTTTCTACTTCGTCTCTATCTTAGTTCCATGGGAAATAATAGCTGAACCAAACCATGCTCTTTCGGTCTGGATTTAGTACTGCTAAATACAGCTGCTAAGTTCAGCTGCTAGACTGCCTTTTAAAAAAAATTATGTTATAATATATATATTGTAGGTGTCACTGCTCTCGGTCTAAATTACTAAAAGAGAAATGTAGCTCCTACAGAAATCTTTAGTTTCTTTTAGCACCTTTTGTTTTTATTGTAGTCTGAAAAGTCTAGACAAGGAGAGCAGCTTCATACATCTCCCTTTTACTGACAACTTGCAGGCATACATCTAAAGTAGATGGAAGTCAGTTGGCCCAAATCCACCTTCACAACCCGAAGAAGAGCTCTGTGTAGCTCAAAAGTGCATCTCTCTCACCAACAGAAATTGACCCAATAAAAGATATTACCTCCCCCACCTTGGCTCTCTAATATCCTGGGAGCAACCTGGTCACAACACTGCTTATCTCCTTTCATAGGCAGGTGCTAGTGCTGGTCATTTAAATATGTCTCCAGTAGCAAGAATGTGGGTACAAGAGAGCCCAGCCTAATCTACTTATGGAAAGCAAGTGAACAATCTGAAAGTCACCATGTAAATGCTCAATTTGAATAACATAAAAAAATGTCAAAAGCTAATACAGAAAATTGAGATATGGCACAAAAAACAAACCACCCCCCCACACCTCCAAACCAGGTGATATTCAAGGTATTTATTGATGAGTCTTTTCCTCTCCTGTTTGGTCAGTCTGTCGCTATTACTATGGTTTTGGATTTTTTTCCACGGCTCTCAACAATCTTTAGCTAGCCACAGTATGATGCTCTCGAGAGAATGTCTCATCCCACTGCAATAAATTATTACAAATCCTATAGTATCAAGAGTCTGCTACTTGTCTCAGCTAGTAAGATTTTTTTCTAGACAGCCTTCTCCTAGTAGGTTATCAAAGAAAGTAAAAAATTGTCATGTAGTCTATAGCTGGTGGGTTACTCATTAGCACACCTCAGTGAATGGGAATGACAGAACCAAGCAGAGGGGAGAAATGTGAACGGGTTCATTTTAACAGCTGTGAAAGTAGCAGGTTGAACTACTAGCCAATAGATGTCTTTCTTCAGTTTGCAGGGGCTAGGACTGACAGAAAGTCATCAAATACAATACAAAAGGCCAAGTTTTCAGACTATCCTAATCAGGCCTCAGTCACTTTGAGAGTCTAGCGTTAGGCACCCAAGTCTGAAAAGGCCGTTTGCTGTTTCCAGATTCTATGTGAACTAAATATACCCACAAAAATTAAAAATGTAGATGTGCAAATTACACCTGTCAGAGACAGAGCATTTGTAACATGCCACTAAAAACAAAAACAAACAAACAAAAACCCCAACACCTGTAGTCTTTGCTTTTCCTTGCTTCAACAATATAAAATAAAGGAATGATATTCACTAAATTTAAGCTATTGCATGTTAGCCTGTGCTAAAAAAACCACTGGGATATGGCTTGATTGTTCTTGGGTCAATGAATTGTTAAACAACTTCTTGTAAAGTGGGTGTGTGTCAGTGATTTAATCATAAAAAGTGAACAAAGGCAACCCAATATGAGATTCAGAGAAACATATCCATGATTGAAAAGAGCACAATTTCACATTTGAAGGGTGCAGATTTCTCTGAGATACCCACAATGTGGGTTTGGGAAATATAGTGGTAGATAGTATTTATTTGAAAATAATGTACAAAAATCCATCAAATAGGGTGGATAGAAAAAGAGGAAAGTGAATGGCCTCCTTCTGTCTGGGAATATTACTGTGTTTCTACAGTCTCCTACAACAGCAATAAATAGTCTCACTTCAGAAAACCAGGATACAAAGCCAAGATGTCCTTAATATTCTAATTCTCTATTCCTTCCTACACAGTCATTTTCCTCACTCAGTAATTACATTTTAAAAACATTTTTAGGTGAAGGTGAGGAGACAAGAAGATTAAAACCTAACTGAGATAGGTGCTTAAATATTTTAAAATGCTATACAACGTCTCATAAAATAGTTACTTGGCTGCTGCTTTTCAAACCTTAATATTCTGCCCATCTGAAATTTTGTTTGTTTTTGTTTTGTTTCATGCCCAAATGCAGTAGACCACACTATGAACTAATGGTCTGTAAAATTTCAACCTTGAATGCCATGCCTTTCTCAACTCATACTGGAAAACTGCATCTAAAAACACAGAAGTTATCATTTATTTTGTCTCCTCATTAATTTAACACAGGGAAGCTGATTTAAACCAAAATAGGTTAAGAAACTCTAGGAATGAGTGACCCATGAAGGCACATGGCACATTCCTTCCTGGACCATAGTTCTTCATAATATGTGGTTTTATGATGCAGAGGCTGGTGGACTACTGCCTAAAGCATCTTGCTCCCCCTGCCCTGCTTGCTTGTAACTGTCATCAATTCATATGTACATGTTAGCACACATAATGAAATGGTGGATTAAAAACATTTTTAAAATCCTTCACATTTTCAGTGTCTTCCTATAAAAACCACCAGGTCTTTTGGCTCGTGCACAGCATTGGTACATTTAAGGTAACATATACGATATAAAGTCGATTGTGTAAATGAGATGTCAGTTCAATTCCTGAGAACAACTGAAATTAGCTTTATAAATAATTAATAATTATAGACTTGTCTTCATTATGCACGCCATATTTTGGAGTGTGGAATTGTTTTGACCAGTGTGTATTGATCACCCAAAACTTTCCTGTGTAACTACTTTTTCAGAACCATATTAGATCTTGAGAAGTTAGCCATGGGAGTCCTATTGTGTCTTTTTCCTTAGAAGACTGTGTTTACTACATCTGCACATGGATCCCAAAATTAAACGTCTGGGACTTAATGCTCAGAAAGCTCATACTCAGTTCAGAAGGAATCAATTTAAAGAAAAAAAATCAAAACACAGATGGAGAAACAAAACAAAAACTTTGAACTCCATTGTCATGTTACACGCAAATGAGTCTCTCTGAGAGATAGCCAGAAAGGATTTGATTCACTATGAATTTTAATAACTTCATATCAAAACATTCAGTGCTCTAGCTGTGAGGTGCTAAATTGGACTCCTGTATTTAAAGGTTACCTTTAAAGAGAGACTGGTTTATTATACCAAACAACAAAAACAAAACCCCCTGACTTTCACTATTTCCCTCACTGCAGATTAGAAGCATGTTAAATAAATTCCCTCTAAAAAATGTTTGATTCTAAGGTTCAATTGTTTTAATCTGTAGATAGATTTACTTTATTCATTACATGGTAATTTAGGCTTTAGGAACATGGCACGAGGGGCCAGGAATATTGATTCTAGAAACTGAGACTACTCATGAGAATAGTTATATTTGTGCATAAGCTTTTTGCAGGATTGGATCATAAAATAATTTTTTCATCGCTCACTATTATCAATAAAACAATGGCATGGTTTGGCATGGACAATATGATATAAAAATGACTTACTTCAGTCAGTCTGTTTCTGTCCCTTAGTGCAATGTGGTTCACTGTACCTGAGATAATAGAGCTCACTGACGTAGGTGGAATGTTGTTACTAAGCAACCAGAGAAACTATGCAGGGTTTAATGATTTTTATTGAATGCATTTTTATGAGAAGAACACTACCGTTTTTTTTTTGTATTGTGATATTTTAGATAGATTGAAATGCTGTTTACCCTGGGAGCTATATTTAGCAATCCTTACACACACACACACACACACACACACACACACACACACCAAAAAAAGAAGAGAATTGAGTGCTCTGATCTTAGATATTCAGACAGCTAGTTTATAAACATTTTAAATACATCATTTATTAATTATTTATATGATGGTAGTGCCCAAAGGTCCTAATATGGATTGGGGCCCCACTGTGCCGGGTATTATAAAAACAAAGAAATAACATAATTAAACCTTCAGGGCAGGGATAATCTGAATATGTAGAGAAGAAATATTGATATAATTTCTGTGCATATAAATCCTTTGCTGCCAACTCATTCCTGATAAACTTTACTGGCACTGTCATCTAACATTACAATCTTTATATTACAATTAACCTTAAAGGTCCAATAATAATAGCAAGGTTTTCAAGAGTGGAAGTCTAAAATTAGGCTCCTAAATCAATATTTGGGAACCTGCCCAATTTTCAGAAGTACCAAGAACCTCAAGTTCCATTGACCTCAGAAGAAGAGAAGAAAATCTTGGCCTAGAAGCACTAAAACAAAACATTAAAGGCTAGGAGAGAAAACTGGAATTGGAGAATGGGGGCCAGATCCTCTGGTGGTGTAAACTGGCAGATGTCTACTGACTTCAGTGAAGCTATTCTAATTTACACCAGCTGAGAGTCTGGCCCAGTATTTATAATGATAACTAAACGTGAGATGTTTCCACACTCGGTGCATTTTAACACTCTGAGGCTTCTAATTCAAACACTCATTATTCATATTACCATAGTGGCAAGGAGCCTCGGTCATGGGCCAGACCCCCACTGTGGGAGGTGCTGTACAAACACAGAACAAAAACACTGTTCCTGCCTCAAGGACCTTACAATCCAAGTATAAAACAAGAGGAGACAGATGCAGAAAGACCAGGGAGGAAACAATAAGACAATATCAGTCAGCATGATAGGCTATGGTCTCAGCACAGCAGCAGCCCAACCATTGTAGGCATCATGGCAAAGGGAGAGTTGAGGAAGAATCTGATAATGAGTTAGCTTTGTGGATGTTTACAGGGGGTTCCTCCAAAGCATGAGGGCCAGCACAGGGGAAAGCACAAAGTGATAGTTTGAAAATTTAATACATGGAGGATGGAGGCTGATATTGTAAGTAAATCAACGGCAGGAACTGACATCTCAATAGCAAATGAGAGAGGGGATAGGTAGGGTGGAGATAGGCTGCAAAAAGATCTTGAAAGTGAAGACCGCATCTTATATTTGATATTATAGAGAAGGGAGAGCCAGAGGAGGGATTCAAAGAGAGAAGTGATGTGGTCAAAGCTACAGGCTGGGTGTATGAACTTTGCAGCAGCATTCTCAATGCATATGAGCAAGGCAAGATTGCATTTGTCAAGGCCAGAAAACAGAATGTTGCAGTAACTGAGACATGAGAAAGGAGTTTGGACAAGAGAGTTTTGGTTGTGTGGCTGGATAGGAACCGCCCTATTGCCACAAAGTCCTAAAAAGTACAGTTTAGAACCGTAGCTCAATTAACAAACTCACAGGACAAACCCCAATCTTCTTTCTCATAGTTGTTATAATCAATCAGCCCACAACTGCTGATATACAAGTGTATGTTACAGAAACGGGTGAAGATGTTTTATTTAATACCAAACTCACAAGTGAAAATCTCTAAGGCAAAGTCCATGTAGATGCTGAGTTTCAACTGATACTGCATCAAAAGCTTGAATGTCACATCATTATAACAAAGAAATTTATCAACTCCAAAACAAAAAACCTAACCACCAAGAAGTTTCATTAAAAAATTCCTGGTTTTCCATTGTAATTTCCAAAATTATCTCACCAGCTCTAGGTTTGACAAGCCACAAATTGGCCAAATTTCACTCCCAAACTTTGTGAACACATTAAAGCCTGAATTCTGTTTCCAATAAACCTTGTGGGGAATTGGATTTTGTAATAATGTGAGTTTCAGATGGCTTCGGGCGTGATTGGGAACATTGACAGTTTTGACAGCTAGACTACCTCTACTCCACTCTAACTGATATTCTCAGGACAGCAGGCACAAATTGCTGCAGAAGAGTAGGAATTCTTGCATAGAAGCACTTTATCTTGAATGCATGCTGCTGAACGCAATCGACTAACATTGGTTTTAAGAAGTCAAACACCCTGTGGGGAAAGTGCTTTTGACTATGCACACAACTCTACTCCTCGACTTGCTGCCAGGGTGAACCTTTGAAAAGTGGACCCTCCTCAAAGGCATATGAAGAAGAAAAAAAGGGAAGCTCAGACAAGTCAGGGGTCTTGGGTTCAAAACATCCTTCAGGTAAAGACAAGTTTTGTTTGTGAATACAGCCATTTTATTGATGTGCAAAGGACAGATAGAACAAATATTTCCAGGTACGTGAGTGGGTGACAGGAGCCCAGACTTCTTCCTGGTGGAAACTACCTTGATCATCAGGATCCAGCTCTCTCAGCTGGAGTCCAACTACAAGAGCTAGGCCTTCAGTCCAAGAGCTTTTTTCTCCCTGCCAGCCTTCCTTCATTTGGCTCAATCTGCCCCTTGACCTACTTCTATGGCACTGCAAGAGAGAGAGTTCTAAGATGAGTCCTCTCCCACAAAAATGCTCCATGCCTAACTTCATTTTAACTTCTCTTTCCCATTTGCTGTCTGGTAACACAACAACCAAGGGCTTCCATACAACTGTCCTCTGATTTCTCCACAACCTACCTTCACAAAGTAAATTTATATTCTTATAGTTGAGGATGGAAAGAGGCGAGTCAGACACTATAAGAATAGGAAAAAGAATAGTTATAGTCAAAAAGTCTTCCTCAAAATTTGGTATTGCCCATAACTTTATAACCAATATGAGTCCCCAGAGTTTAGCAGTGAGATTCCGTCCAAAACAGTTTGGGGACTATATCTATGTCAACAATAGGATTGTGACTTATATCATCCATTTGTAGCAGGGACTTGGCACACAGCGAACAGTCTCTGTTTGGGGAATTGAAACAGGGTCAACAACAACTGAATAGCTCTACACTGGTAAAACAATGAGGTTGCTACTGATTAACCATGGTCTTTTAATAACTCTTTGCACAGCAAAACTCACAGGGGTGTTGGAGCATGGGAAAATCCCCAGAAGGACAGACAGAGGAAAGTGTCTCAGCCTGTTTTTTAAAAGGAGATATGCCCTCTGAGCAAGGGGAGCCATTTCATAGCCAGAAACAGAGAGAGATGGCTGGAGGAGTGGGGGAAAGACTCTCAGGAGCGGTGAGGATTCGGGGTGGGAGGGGAATTGTGTTCAGGTTTGTGTTGTTTTGGCTAGATTCATCACTCTCTTATGCTGTTTAGGAGTAAACTGTGTTTAAAAAGTTCCTGCACAAAACCTGTGTTTCTTACTTTATCTGCCATAAGTTCCCAGAGAGTTCAACTCTAAACCAGACTGCCCAAAGAAGGGGAGACTCCAACAGGAAGGCTTGAGCTGTCTCAGCACTGGTCTTGGGATCCTAGGGTAGTTGGACTGTGGAGTCCCCTAACACAAGGAAGGGGTTCAGACTGGGAGGCTGCATCTGGGAGTGTACCCTGGAGACCTAGAGGCAGAGACAATGCCTGGACTCTGCCCAGACCCAGCAGGATCCAAAGGTTGGGTCCTATTAAAACAGCCTGGTGATGATCTGTTAGAGAGACTTGACCTGGATGTAACCATCATTTGCCTTTTAGATACCCACTAAACTATGCTACTATCTAGATCTATAAAACAAGGGAAATGATCCTGACCTCCCTCGTAAAGATCTTTGAGATCTACTGATAAAGTGTGCCATCAGGTCTTGGTATTACTGTGCACGCGCACACACACAGTTACGGAAGGATGAATGGCAACTCTATACTTCAGGTTGTACAGTATTGTGAATTGTACAGTATTGTGAAAGAAGGACTAAAACCCAGTTTCACACTTTAAAGATTAACTTTAGACTCCAAACTTGGCACAGTAACTCTTCATTTTTTAATAAAATATTTCCTAACTCTTGCAGAGGAGACATTTCTAAATGTCCCCTCTCTCAGAATTAGTGAGGTTTTCTAAGTGGGGAATAGATCCACACACAGAGCTATGCATGTGATTCCATTGTTAGAGTGAGTATTGACATGTGAACATAATGAGAAGAAAATTTTAAATACAGAATGTAATACTTTAAGTATAGCATAGAAACAAATTGAAAGGGAACAGAATAAGCATTAACTCCTCTGGCATTTTAGTTTCATATGTGGAGGGGAAAGGGGAGAACGCAAACCACAAGGAACTGATATTGCCAAAACTTTGATCATTTAATGATTTTCTCTGCTATAGTTTAATGTTCATATGATCTATATAAATTATGTCGTTTAGTTAATACCTTTTTATGACCTTCAATACTGGTCATGTGCAAGTTGAATTAGAAATGATGCAGTCTAACTTTCTGTGTAGGACTGATGAGGATGTGTGTAAGCAAAGATCCCCGTAATCACACCTGGTGTCAGGTGTTATCCATGGATACCATTTTATAAACTGTTCAGAAGAAATTTGGTCAAGCCAGTAAAAAATACCTTGTGTATTTCCCTAGAAGGAACTTACAGTTAAGACATTTCTGATCCAGTAAAGAAACTAAAATGAAAGGATTGAAGTTGGCCAGAGGATATTTTTGGCAAAAAACAATGCTGAAGGCCAATATCTGAAAATTTGCCCCCAGCGCTCTGAAGTCAATAGCTCTAGGTTGAGTATGTCATTACCAGTTTATATCAGTGATAATCTTAGTTCTCCTCCAAAATCCTCTATGAAAATAGTTTAATTATTTACAGCTCTTCAGCATTAAACAATACCTATGGGTTTTTTCCCCTATACTGCTGCCAAATTCTCTCTCCCCTGAATTTAAACAAAAATAATTAAGGGTCTGTTCCTACTCTAGTTGAAGTCAATGTCAAAACTCCCACTACTTTCAACTGGATGGCAGAAGAACCTACATATTAAGGAATAAATTCTGCTTTCACATATTCATGTGCAATGCTCTCTAAAGTCTTCAAAACTCAGCAGGAAATCTTGCAAAGACAGGTTCTCATATGCACTGACATTGATTCCTCACACATTTCCTCCTTTTTGCCAGGGTGGAAATAAGCATTTCCATTAGTATGATCGTATTCATGCTCCTAGGAAGTGCAAAGGAATAGGACACCCATCCCTAATTATACCTCAGTAAAATGAGAGTTTGCCTTAAAAGTGGATAAAAGTCAAACATATAAATATAAATACAGAGGGGAAGAAGCTAAAATTATCTACAGCCCCATATACAAAGAACTGTATAAACATATACAAATGTATAGTTTGTATTAATGAAAAAAATTCCAGTGACTCATAAAAGAATCTATAAATACACAGAGATGTGCAGCTGATTTCTGTCACAGTCACTTGCATCACTCTTTGGTGGTTATGAGTCAAATGACCTGCTTCTGGCATCACATGTCTGGATGCACAGAGGAGACAAAGTATCTAATTGTTCTGACTTTGGTTATGACAGTGGAGTCTTTCCCACCCTCCTGTTTATTTTTCTGTAAAATAGCTGAAAAATAATGCAGATGTGCCATCTTGCATAGAGCACTGTGGACCCCAAGGCAGCTATAGTTTATGACAGATCTAACAACTAGTCTTAAAGGAATTACAGCAGTGAGAAACTCATACGGTATCTGTTTGTTGAGAAGAAAATTCTACCCCTTCATCTGTGGGTAGAGAAGTTCTCCCGGCAGCAGAAAGACGGGATGCAATGTGGGAATAGAAGAAAAGTCTCTCTGCTCCACAGCCACTCCCTGTGGTTTAGCGAAATGTGGATTATGGAAGTTTTAATGTACGTGCAGTCATTGGTTCCCGAGTTTTTCAAATTATTGCATCAGCTGAGCAGACAGGCCCAGATCCTGCATCAGATCCATTTGCAGGCGTTTCCTTCTGAAGTCAACGTGACTCCACACAGGGAGTAAGATCAGGGCCAAAAAGCAAGTTTATATTAGCCATTGCCCACTGGTCTTACATGCATAGATTTACAGATTGCAAGGCTAGAAGGTTCCACTGTGATCATCTAGTCTCACCTCCTATACAACACAGACTATAGAACTTCCCTCAAATAATTCCTAGAGTGTTTCTTTTAGAAAAACATCCAATCTTGGTTTTAAAATGGTCAGTGATGGCAAATTCACCATGACTCTTGATAAATTGTTCCAATGGTTACTTACTTGCACCATTAAAAATGTATGCCTAATTTCCAGTCTGAATTTATCTAGCTTCAACTTCCAGCCATTGGATTGTATTATGCCTTTCTTTGCTAGATTGAATAGCTCATTATCAAATATTTGTTCCCCATGTAGATATTTATAGACTGTTATCAAGTCACCCTTTAACCTTCTGTTTGTTAAGTTAAATCGATAGACTGAAAGAGCTCAATCACTATAAGGCATGTTTTCCAATCCTTCAATCATTCTCATGGGTCTTCTCCGAACTCTCTCCAATGTATCCACATCCTTCTCAAATTGTGGGCCCAGAACTGGACATAGTATTCCAGCAGTGGTGGCAAGCTTGAACCTGTAATGGATCTTGGTCTGCAGGTTATGCACATGTGTTATAGAGTGATCAGAAAAGTTTTCCCAGCACCAGCAGTGAAGGCAGAAATGCATAAAGCACATATCAAAGCTTACCTAACAAAATAGTAGTTACAATGCAACAGTGAATCTTTCTTTGACCCATTGTTTTGCAAATTACTGTATACAATCAAGTGACATTTCTTAGTTTAGCTTTAGAATTACCTGACAATACAATGATTTTACTCTGGAATAAGCAACAGTTACACAGAAAACATTGCTCATGCGTACCTCTACCACAGTTGTTTTGGCAGCTTTGCACATCGGTTGGTTAAAGTTTCTTGCAGTTTTCCTATCACAAGAAAAGAAGGAGAAAATAGGGAAAATAATTAACAGTAAGAGTAAAATTATATGTATATCCATTTCAGAATTAGGCTATTACAACATGTTCCTGTAACATAAATGTTACACTATTTTCTTTCAGACAGCTGTGGATAAAATTGCTAATAGAAAAGGGGAGAAAAGAAAGCCATAACAGCATTTTATAAAAGGCATATGAAAATGTTACATTTTGATACATCACATGTTCTTTACAGCTTTCCATGACTTTTAATGCCCCATTAGTTTTTGCAATTAAATATTCAACTGATAAACTCACGTATTTAATTGTTCAGAGCCAACAGCTGTATGCTCTGTGCAATATTCCATCTGGTTGCACTAATGCCTGTTGGACGAAATTCACCCCTGTGCAGAGGACCAGCAGGCAGCCTATAAACCACTAAGGTCCCACGCATGACTTCAAAACATCACTTACATAGCACATGGGAATTGCTATAGCCCATTCCACAGGAGTAAATTTCATCCAGTTATTTTAACTAACATCTCTGCCATGCCAACCCTGGGACTCTCTCAAACCAAGCCTGCCAGCTGTAACAAATTTCCCTGTGTATTATTTTTGTAATGTGGAAAAATGGCATCTAGGGAGTAAGACAAACAAAGAAAACACTTTCCCGCATAACCTAGCCAGAACTCGAACTCAGATCTTACCAGAAACAAAGAAAAGTCTATTGTGCCACCTCCACACCTACATCTGAGATGCTACTTTTTCAGAAAACAACATTTCCTTTGCAGAATTTTGGCCCATAATACTAAGTACATGCTACTTTCCAATGCAGCTAGTCAAAAAAATTCTGTAGAAACTTTTTTCCATCAAAACCAAAGTGTTTCAGTGAACATTTCATCAGGAAAGTTTCTCAGGTCCAGAACGGAATTTCTGGCCAAAATCAGAGACAGAGTCAGTCAGCCTCCTTCTCTTTGGCCCAATGTACATGTCAGACCCAGGTTCAAATCCATGCTCTGTCCAGTTCAGAGCAGGGACTTGACTCTGAGAGTTTCACATCCTAGCTGAAAGCCCTAAATACCAAGTTATTGGCTACTCTGGAGTGGATCCGGGTCTCTCTCTCTCTCATTGGTTTTTGGTGAAAATTTGTGAAAGTTCTTGTTTTTGTTCCACAGTGAAACGAAAACAAATTTTGAAACCTTGCAATGTCTGGCAAAAATGGAGTTGTTTTCTGGCCAGCCCTATTTTCTAAGTCTTTACTCCTTGTCTCTTCACTCTGTTGTTTCATGCACATCACTCCTTTTACCATGTTGAACTTTGGGCTTCCACTGCCCCCTCCTGGTTTTTTATGTTGTGCCAAATGTCTAGATGTAGCACGCACTACACAGTTACTTTCTGGTTTCTAGTGTAATACAAGGATTGAGTGAAAACAACTTAACAGTCCAAGACCAAATACAGAGATGGAAATTGTTTTATTAATATTAACCAGCAACTTTAAAATCTCTGGAAGAGACTAAGGGAGAAAAAAAGATATTTCATCTCATAGCATCTGACACACTGGAGCTGTTTCTGATCAAAATATCGTAAGAGGAGAGGAACCACAGAAAACAGAATTTAGATGTATATTCCTCTCTCAGCATATAAATAGAACATTCATTAATAGTCACAGTGAGAGTGAAATATACCCTTAAAATAAGACAGGTAGAATAGAAAATCAGCCAAGGAAAAATAAGGAGAACTGAAAAAAGATGGAATAGGAATTGATATACAGAGAAAAAGAAAAGAGTTAAAAGTGAATGTTTCTCCCCAATCATCTATTATTATGAACCTTGGTGTCATATGTCAGAAGTTCAATTAAGAAACATATAGACACCTGGATTCAAAAATCAGACTGTTACAAACAAAATCTCTAATCTACGGGGAAAAGAAAAAGGTAGAAATATATTTAAAGAGTTTGCAAACACTGGAAGAAGATAAAATTCCAACTGCAAACTGAAGTTATGTCTGCACTTACAGCAGCGTGTAGAGTACAGACACTGCATGCCCAGCTAGCAAGGGTATAAATAGCAGCATAGTCAGGGAGGCAGTTTATGTGAATAGAGTGCCCTACGTTCCTGAACCCTGGGGTATATACCCTACATGGCTCTCTAAATGCCCACGCACTGCCTCCCATGTCTATGCTGCTCTCCAGCTGCTGGAGCCTTTCCTTGGGGCCTCCCCAATGCCAGAGCTTTTCTCCAACGCAGTGAAATCTAGACACCAAAATGAGTGTGGATGCAACAGTATGTAACTAATGTACTTTGCGCACCGCTGTAAGTGTAGACAAGGTTTAAGGAAGTTGCCAAACTCATGTATCTCTTTTACTGGACCAACTTCTGTTGGTGAGAGAGACAAGCGCTAATCAAAAGACGCTGGTCCATGAAAGATATTACTTCACCCACCTTGTCTCTCTAATATACTGGGACCAACATGGCTACAACAACACTGCATACAATCTCATTTATGTGAGTTTTTATACCCATGAAACTACTGATTTCAGAGGCATTACTCCAGATTTATAGCAACATGAAATCAGGATTAGACCAAAAGTCACCTTTCAAAAGGTTCCCTCATTGATCCATTGAAAAACTGAGGTGTTACAATAACTTTCCAAGGCAAAATACCATTGAGATCCTTGGGTTTCCAAGGATTTTCTAGAGATGTATTTGATTCCCCATTAATTTAATTTAATATTTCCAAATTCTGAACAGCATTCCAGTATAAATGCTTCTATCTGGTTCTAACCATTTGAATAGCACTCTGATAGTAACCTTTGAATGTCCTTGTGATTGGGAGAGATTGGTGCCAATAGTTTGGAGACCAAAGGAAAGGTTTGTGATGACAGTAAACTAACCCATATTTTCCTAGATATACCTAGACCCACCCAGCTTAGAAGGATAACATTTATGTTGCAAGAAAAATTCCTTTTATTAGGCTTGCTATTTCAGTATTTGCCAAACTTTATCCTGTTAATTATGCTAAAAATAATCATGTCTGATAATGGTGAAGTGGTAACATTTTTAAATAGTGAAATCAAGGGAAAAACATAAATTTGATTTCAGCAGAATTTGAATGCTTTTTTGTTTTCAAAATTCTGATCTGGAAAGTAATAATTTTACATAATAGCATTACATCAATAGGAGTCTGATAACGTAGCCATTCTTGTTGATTATTTGGTCTAATTTCATTAGAATCTGACTACTCTAAACAGATCAATTTTCTATTAATCTTCTCTATTAAAGCTTTATTATAAACAAACCTTCTACAGCAACACACAACAAATGCATCTCAAGTATTAAGTGTATTATTGTCCAGGTGGCCCTACTGAAGTCAATAGGAGTTTTGACATTAACTTAAAATAGGAGCAAAGTTTCCAGGCAAACAAAAAACAAGTGATATTAAGCACAGACATGGACAGACAATAAGGAAAAACATTTTAGTTTTAATATCCAGTTATCACATTTAGCAGGGAAAATGTTTATGTGCTAAAATGTACATTGAATTTTGGCAGTTTTGTCACAAAAAATAAAAAGTTAAAGAGAAATTTGAAAATGGTATCTGTGATATAAAAATTAGATGCAAATCAAAGGTTTCGCTCCAAGAAATCAAAAGTTTTTCAATATCACTGTGGAAAAAAATACATTCACATAAATAGCTGCTGTGTGTTAAAAGCTAACAAAGTCAGGTGTCGCCTACGGGCTTGAACTATCAACCTCATATCCCCAGCTAGTACGTAGTTTGTAAATTCAGTTACTGCACTTGCATACACATACACAGTGTCCGATTTTTACTAGATGTGTGGAAATACACATATACATACGCGAGTGCACGAGTGAGCTTTAAAAAGTGAATTGATAACATGTTCTTTTTCAGACAACAGTTTCTGCAGTACATGTCATTTGCATATCTATAGTGGGAGACTCACTGATAATACCAATTTGAAAGTTATGGGTTGGATGGGCAGAATTCGATTTTATATATAATTGTGACAGATAGTATAAAATAAACATTGATGTTATTTTTATTTTTATCTATTTAAATTTTCACAGTTGCAGGAAATTATGGAGAGGGCATACAATTATTTAATGATAGAAGATACTGAGATTCAAAAAGTTAAAGCTTGATAACCATTAAAACACAAATTGTCAGCATCATGTGTCAAAATAGACAAAGTCAATATCCTTAAATCAAACTCTAAAACAAGTTCTCAAGAAGAATTGTTCTTATTTTACTTATCTGTAAATTTCAGTTATCATAATTGGAAATATTTTTTTTTCAGTTTGTAGGAGTATGTACGGTGAAATGCATGCTTCCCAACAAAAATCTAATCTTTCCAACTCTAGTTATAAGATCCTCGTGAGTGCCATATTACAATAGCTGATCTCTGAAGATGCAGAAGGACCTTAAGGTAGCATTCTCTAGAGGCTTACCGTTATAGGCACGTACCCAGACCCTACATTGTTTTTTACCTTTCTGAACTGCAAACTTCCTTAAACTTATCAAAGATACAAAGCTTCACAAAGGATGTTAGTAGTAGAAGCATCTTCCTCCCTCATCCTTGTTTATTGCCCATATATCTAAAGCAAACATTTTAAAATATCCAGGGTAGAGCATAGCTGTTAAGGCCATCTAGATAACAAGCAGACACAACAGGCAAACGCATGCCAGCCAAATTAGTAAGTCCATTCTCCTGGTTTTGGAATCTAAGCTAGCCTCAGTGCATGTCAAGAGCAATCATCATGAAAGCAAAAGGTAGCTGAAACCATTTGCTTGTAGCCTATAATGGCCCTAAACAACTTACATCCAATCTGTACACAATGGTGTTCAAAGCCATGCCATAGGCTAAATTCACAAGTAGCAAAAGCTCCCTGAAAAATGGGTCCCTGTGCTGGTGCAAAGCATCATAGCTCCATGTGCAGGGGGAGGACCGGCAAGGGCCAGAACAGCACCAAAATGGAGTGGTACTGGCTGAACAGGGAGCATAACCGGAGCACCTGGAATATCCACTCATATAGCAGCTCTCTAAGGGCTTGTCTTCACTACCCGCCGGATCGGCGGGTAGCAATCGATCTATTGGGGATCGATTTATCGCATCTTGTTTAGACGCGATTAATCGATCCCCGAACGCGCTCCCCGTTGACTCCGGAAATCCACCTCGGTGAAAGGCAGAAGCGGAGTCGACGTGGGAGCGGCAGTGATCGACTCGCCGCCGTCCTCACGGCCAGGTAAGTCGATCTACGATACGCTGACTTCAGCTACACTATTCACGTAGCTGAAGTGGTGTATCGTAGAATGACCCCCCCCTCTAGTGTAGCCCAGGGCTAAGGGTATGTCTACACTACCCGCTGGATCGGCGGGTAGCGATCGATCTATCGGGGGTCGATTTAGCGCATCTAGTCTAGACGCGCTAAATTGATCCCCGAGCACTCTCCCGTCGACTCCTGTACTCCACCACCGCGAGAGGTGCAGGCAGAGTCAACGGGGGTGTGGCAGCAGTCAACGCACCACGTGAAGATGTCACGGTAAGTCGATCTAAGTATGTCGACTTCAGCGACGCTATTCTAGTAGCTGAAGTTGCGTATCTTAGATCGATCCCCCCCCTCAGTGTAGACCACGGCTAAGGAAGCACCAACCAGCAGAGTTCCTGAGATGCACTAGGGAGAACTGAAGTTGTCCTTGCTATCCAAAGGGCACATCTACCCCAAACCAATGAAATGAAATTCTCTTGTGCGCACACTTGTAGCTGGCACAGGAAGGAGCATTTTACACTCCCCTGGCTGAATCAGATCAAAAGCCTGGATTAGTTGGTCCTCTTTAAGGCATTAAAATATATTGGTCGTTATCTTGGTTATGTTGCACTGTAATTGACATTGATATCTATTAGGGAGACCAGGTTTGCAAGGCAAAAGCTGCCTAGAAGTGTAGTCTGCTCAGTAAATGTTTGGAGACAGTGCAGCCACAGTTTGCTGTACTGAACAAAAATGCTGCAGGGTACAAAACAAGACCTTTTGCAGCAATCCTGTCTCAATCCTTCTTCCTGAAAGACATGCTGCAGTTCAACCACACATTGTTCGGCTCAATGCAGGAATCAGTTGGTAAAATATTACAGCCTATATGCAGGAAGTCAGATTAGAAGATCACACTAGTCCTTTCTGGCCTTAAAATCTATTAAATATACCTTAATCCATACTTTAGAGTGCAACAGAAGAACACTTTCATTTCTGCCCTTAGCCTGAAGGTGAGTGACAGCCTGGCTGGGCCGTGGAAAGGTGGAAAAGGCATAGAGGATCCACTGTCAAAATGTGGCAAACCCCAACAAGCAAATAGCTCCTGTAGCCACTGAGTCACAGTCAATACCAGGAATAGTTCCGTTCATTTAGAGTGGAGGTCATAAATCTTAAGGCAATAATGTGTGTGGAATGGACCCTATTGGTACTGAAAACCAATGTTAGACTGGAGCATCAGGCCACACAGTAGGTAACATAGGTCTACTATAGTCTATTGCACTTTTCTCTCTGAGGTGTTCCTGGTAGGCCCGGGGGTAAAAATCAGAGTATCTGTAGTAGGACTGCTCTCTACTCTCAGGCTGAGGGGTACCATTAGTTTACAATTAGGTTACTTGAGCTGGCAATCTGCTAGCTGGACATTTGCAGAAAGGAGCAAAGAAGATCAAATCTTGGCTGGAGGTATCCCAGGCCTGATACCATTTCCTAAACCAGAGATGTTTCCTCCTCTCCTCAGTAGCTGCCAAATGGGGAAGTAGAGCTTTCAGACCTCCTCTCCAAGTGAAGTATTCCTGATATCAACTGTGCCTCAGGAATGTAGGAGGTATAGAAGTTAGGTGCAGGGAGCAGAAGGGAAAAAGGAACATACAATGGAAAGTGAGTAGCAAGAGGGAGACTGATACAATACAGCAGAATGTGGAAAAGAGAGGGAGAATGGGTCAGGTATGTGATTGTGGAGAAAGAGGAGAAATGTGTGTGGGGGGGGGAGGCGGGGAAGATATGGGATTGGAGGCTGTGTGGAGCATGGAGGGACAGGTAGAAGAGATAGAATGACAGCTCCCAATGCCCACACCCTAGGGGGCAGGAGAAGGCAAGTGAACAGGAAACAGGATGGCCTACATCTTTTTGTGTGTGCACGTTTAAAGTTCAATGCTCAACCAGAAACAATCACTCATTTGGAAGTGTGGGAGGGAGGGAAGCTTCCTCCTAGAGGCTCAAAAATCATAAGGCAGGCAAAACACAACGTCATTGATTTAAATACCATGATTTTTAAGACAGACCATCAACAGCATGTGTCCTTTGGGAATCTGACTTATGGTTTGTAAACACTTGGGGCTTTTTGCACTCATTTCCTCTAATATTTAAAAGGGGTGGATTACTTGACTTTGCAGTTTACTGTAAGAAAGTACGCTCAGCTACCAAAACACTTACCTTTTCTTCTGTTAGCAGCAAAAAACCAAACAAACAAAAAATGGTGTTAAACATAAGCAAATCTCTCCTGTTTAAATGGAAGAGAAACCACAGGAGCAATACAGCTGCCTAGTCATACCTTGGTCTCAGACTGTGGCTAAAGTTGTGCTGCACAGTTCTTTAAGGGGACCTGGACATAACTCACCACAAAACAGACGCGTGAGTTTTTCCATCACAAAGGATGATATAATTGCAAAGTGCGTGATCCTTCACCAGTGAAGTCAATAGGAGTTGAACCACGGACTTCAACAGGTCAGCATTAAGCTTATTGGTTGGATTGCAGACTAAATGCAGTTGGCTCTTGTTGTCACCTGTGACCCTACGCAATATACAGTCCTTAAATTATTATATTTTTTTAACTGACACCTTTATTCAAAAGTTTCAGTCTGTACAGAAAGCTGCTATGTTTTCCAGGAACCATTAGTGGCTTTTATCAGCCATACCTCATTTTTATCACTTTTTTTATTTCATAGCTGTTCTTGTATTCTTGAAAGCCATTAATTTAAGCAATTATTTGTTGGCCTTTTATAGGATTGTAATTTGAAAGTAGGGCAAAGCAAAATGAATAAAAGTGAAGTCAGTAAGATATCAAACAGGAGACAGGATTCCATTTCCCTTTCATATTGTTCCAAACTATTAAAGTATCTTTCTCCACTGGCAAACGGGCCATACCTGAAGATAATGTTTCCTGCACGGTCAGCTTTCCATGCCTTCACGAGTGCAAAATCACCTGTAATTGATTTCTCCATAATATAGTGACGACCATCAAACTCCCTCACCTGTAGGGAACAATAGTGCACTGCTGAGATGCAGGCATCATCAAACAGACTTCTTATATAATACTTATTTTATGTGATTTATTTTACAGAAAATTCAATTTAAACCTTCTTTTGTGTCTATGTGTAGTTATGTCTTATAGCTCAAGTGGGTAATAACAGAGGTGCACAGGAAGGCAATAACTTGATTTTACAGTTGCTATAGCTTCCTTGTTTAGAGAAACATAAAACTGGAATTCGGTACCTGTTCCCACTGCACCACCTACTGGAATTCAGCATGCATTATGCTGTACTTACTTTGTGTGAGTTGCTGGAACAGTGCCTTAGTGCTGCAGCAGTGATATTTAGAGAGTTTGTATTCACATTGGGTGAAATTCATCCAGATGAGAGGACCCGCCCAAGGTCTATGTGCCTCTTAAGTCCAACTTTGAGGGTTTAAATGATGCAGACACTTGGTACGGGGTGAATTTCACCCATTGTTCTCAGAAGTTATCTTCTTTTGGTGCTGTGTAATTTGAAAATATAACTCATAAATGGAACCAAGAACCAACCATTTTAATAGCTCCAAGAAATTAGATGCAACTTGTAGTTAGCTGCAAAATGAGTTTCTATACTTAACAAGCTAATAATTCGCCTGAATTATGACCTAACAGTGCTCTTAAAACTTGTGCTAAATGAAGCAAAGCAAAACATGGGAGGTTCATTAAGGCAGAAACTGAAGTCTGGCTATGGCATTCTGATAAAATTACCTCTAGATTTTATAAACCACAACTCTGTTCTCTTCATGATTGTTTACTGAGGCTCAAAGCAAAACTGTTGTTTAGGGATCAGGAAACAAGACAGAACAGGGTGTCAGTGGAAATCAGGTTAGTCACCAGAGGACAGGCAGTATGTGTAAGTCATCCATCAGCATGTTTGTTTTTTAATTATCCATTACTGAGGCCCAACAGCAAAGGTTATGGGCCTTAGAAGAGGGATCTGGATTATCCATGCTGAACTGTTAGAGTGTATAGATGAAGAAAATTCAATGATCAAAATTTGTCACAGTTTCTTGCGCATCAAATTCAAACCAAACCAAACTGAAATAAATGAACAAGCCAAGCTCCCTGTAGTCTTAAATTATACAAGTACTATATAAGAGTCAGGTATTATTATTATTAAATGCAATTTACACCTAAATCTTGCACTAAAAAATAAAAAAAAAGAGCTGTGCTCTCTATTGGTTAGAGAAAAGAATCAAGGAGACCAAGATAATCCTGGATTCTAATCCTACTTCATGGATTGAGTGACCACTGGAGAGTGGCATAAATCTATACGAGGGAGAAAAATCTAAGCTAGTTAACACTGAAGCTCCCTTACCACTCTATCCCAGGTCAACGAATCCTGAATGGCTACATAACCTGAATAAAGGGGGATGGTAACCAATTTTCTACCTACAGACTTAATATTGGTTTAGGATTGAGTCCCTGTGCAGTGTGTTACATAGCTACTGACAGTGTGACAACAGGCAATAGACTTCCTCTGACCTCAATTACTGAAGCTTAAAAAAAAATAAAAAAATCTCACTCTGAGTCCTGGGTTAATAGACTGGATTGCTTTTAAGTTTGTAAAAAACACAAAAAAATGGGTTTTTTTTATTTAATTACACTGGCACTCAGCAACATCAATCAGATCAAAGAAGTCCATATTCAATTTTAACTAAAACTTCATAGACATGAATAAATTTCAAGTGAATGTCTCTTATACCTTTGTTGTCACTTAGCCAAGATACTCACATCTAGTTCATTTAATTTATAAGGAAAGAATAATCCCTCCAGCCTCCTAATTAGTTTTATACTCTTTCTGAATACTAATATTTTCATTAGTTCTTAAACTGAAGCTTCTGTGATAGGTTTGCTTTGCTGTGACAGTGAAACACCTAATCATAATCTAAATTGAAAAAAAATGTTGATTCAGGAACAGCTCAAACAGACATTGTAATTACTGTAATGTTAACAGGAGAATTATGCTAGCTATAAACAAAACAATTAATTTTATTGAACAGGTCCAAAGCAATTTTGGCGTATTTTAGACAAACTTTTTAAGCCTTCAAATGAAAAGACAAATTATAGTTTAAGAACTTCCTTGGCAACTTGGTTTTTAATCTTACTGCCTTTTTTATCCTTACAGTTTTGATCAGCTCAACTTTCCTACCCTCTGAATTTCTTTAAATACTGAGGTTTCCTATTAATGTCTTATTTAAACCAGTAAAAGTATCTTCTCTCCCCTGATCTGCAACCCAATTAAGATTAATAGAAATTGTGCACATTCATTGAGAGGTAAATTGTGATAGTTTTTTTATATACAGTCTTGGTGTTTTAATAGGGCCAGTTCACAAAGCTGAAAACAATTATGAGCCAAATCAGTTGGGAGGAAGAATTTAATCAGAAAAATGTGAATGACGCTTGGGAATCATTTAACAACACTTTATAAGATGCCCCAAAAGCCACAATTTCACAACTGAGGAAGAAGGCAGGTTAAAAATCTGACCTGGTTTAGAGGAGAAGTGAAGGAAGCTATAAAAAAATAGAAGGGGGAGTCGATAGTAATAAATATAAATCAGAAGCTAGGAATTGTAGAAAATTGATAACAGAAGCAAAAAGACAAAAGGAGAAATCTATGGCCAGCAGAGCTAAGGACAATAAGAAGGTGTTTTTAAAGTATATTAGGAACAAAAAAAAATCCTCACAATGGTATTGGTCCGTTACTAGAAAGAAATGGTAGAATGATCAATAATAATGCAAAAAAGCAGAAGTTTTCAATAAATATTTCTGTTTTGTGTTTGGGGAAAAACAGATGATATAGGCTCATTGATGGTGAGAACACTCTTTCCATTCCATTAGTATCTCAAGAGGATTTTAAACAGCAGCTACTGACATTAGACATTTTAAAATCAGCAGGCCCAGATAACTTGCATACAAGAGTTTTGAAAGAGCTGGTTGAGGAGCTCACTGCACCATTACATGTTGATTTTCAATCAGCCTTGGAGCCCTGGGGAAGTTCCAGAGAACTGGAAGAAAGCTAAAGTTGTGCCAGTTTATAAAAAGAGTAAATAGGATGACATGGGCAATTAAAGGCCTGTCAAACTGACATCGATCCTGAGCAAGATAATGGAGCAGCTGATACAGGACTCGATTAATAATTAAAGGAGGGTACTATAATTAATGCCAATGAATGTGGGTTTATGGAAAAAGTATCTTGTCAAACTAACTTGATATCTTTTTTAGATGAGATTATAAGTTTGGTTGATAAAGGTAATACTGTAAGGCGTTTGTCTTGGTACCACATAACATTTTGATTAAAAAACTAGAATGATATAAAATGAACATGGCACACAGTACATGGATTAAAAATTGGCTAACGGATACATCTCAAATTGTAAATGGTGAATCATCATCAAGCGGGTGTGTTTCCAGTGAGGTCCTGCAGAGATCAGTTCTTGGCCCTAGTCTATTTAAAATTTTTATCAATGACCTGGAAGAAAACAAAGTCATCACTGATCAAGTGTGTAGATGACATAAAAATTGGGGAAATGGTAAATAATGAAGAGGACAGGTCACTAAGTCAGAGCAATCTGGATTACTTGATAAACTGAGCACAAGCAAACAATATGTATTTTAATATAGGTAAATGTAAATGTATACATCTAGGAATAAGGAGTGCAGGTCATACCTACAGAATAGGGGGACTCTGTTCTGGGCATGGTGGGGAGGGGATACACAGCTAAACATGAGCTCTCAATGTGCTTCTGTGGCCAAAAGAGCTAATGCAATCCTGGGATGCGTAAACAAGAGAATCTTGAGGAGGAGTGTATTTGGCACTGATATGACTGTCTAGTTCTGATGTCAAGAAAGACATGGTCAATTAGAGAGGGTTCAGAGAAAATACAAGGATGATTAAAGGATTAGGAAACATGCCTTAAAGTGATTAACTCAGAAAGCCCAATCTATCTATTTTAACAAAAAGAAGGTTAAGGGTAACTTGATTATAATCAATAATTGTCTACTTGGGAACAAATATTTAATTATAGGCTCTTCAGTCTAACAAAGAAAGGTATAATATGACCCAGTGGCTGGACATTGACGCTAGACAAGTTCAGACAGGAAATAAGGTGTACATTTTTTTTTGACAGTGAGGGTCATTCACCATTGGAACAATTTACCAAGGTCCGTGGTGGATTTTCCATCACTGACCATTTTTAAATCAAGATTGGATGTGTTTCTAAAAGATCTGCTTTAGGAATTATTCTGGGCAAGTGCTATGGCCTTTGTTATACAGGACGTCAGACTAAATGATCACAATGGACCTTCTGGCCTTGGAATTTGTGAATAGTGATTAAGCACGGATGGTAAGCAGAAGACATCATCCCTGCTGCAAGAAGGCGACAGTCTAAAATAGACAAAAACTAGAATACACCGGGGGAAATGGGATTATGCTAATTTAAAGTTTATAGCATGGTCATACCACTCCCAAAAAGTTAGCTAATATATATTCTGATAGCACTCACATATTCCAGTTTATTCACTCAGTGGTTCAACATCAGAGGCCAAATCCTAGCTTTCAGTACACAAACTCCCAAAAATAGCTTCCAAATCTTCATGGAGGAGCACTGAGGTACTGGGCTAAGAGGCCAGGGAGCTGGTACATGGGTGAAGACCTGATACACTCACAGTCCATATGAGAAGCCCCTTCATTTGAATAACTTGTGCTCCTGGCAAGTTTCACCTGCCTGGCTTCTATGCGAAGAAGACTCCTAAGCCAATCTAAATATAGGTGCAAAACAATTCTATTTTTACAGTATTCTTTTGCACACTTTTACTTAAGACTCAATGAGAGATAGGATTTGTTCTCAGGTCTGAAACATACCTGAAATCACAGGCTCAAATCCCAGAAAGGCCAATTAAGCCCTTCATCCTTCCAAGACAGATAAATTGATTACCATGCAGTTTACTGTGTCACCTCAGATATGGGAGACCTGTCAACTCTGTGTGGACACTGATGGTCCAATGGTACATTCTATAACAGTAGAGTCTTGCTCTGGTGCCGTGGGGCAAGCTTACCCTCCCTTCTCACTATTGTTCTGTATGCCAGATGGGTGCCATTTTAGCAGTCTGTATGTACATAGTTTGTGATTTATTATACAGGATGATTTATTCCATGAGGGTGAGAGTGTGACTTAGAGGCACAGCCCCCCCAGCAGTGTATGTTTAACAATTTACAGTGGAAACTCCTGGAATCAGCATCAATGATGCAGGTAAAATTCCTCCAGGGATTCTGATGGAATACTAGACAGAACATGACCGGGCTGCTCTTTCCTTCACAGGGCGGAGATATGCTCTGCCCATGTGGGACCAGCCCAGATGTCTGATGCAGAAGCAGGTAAGGCTATGGCCCTACCCATCTGCCTCCTCTGGGCAGGACCATCAAGGTATTGTAGCCCTCCCTAACATAGGCACCAAACATAGGTAAAAGGAACCTTGCACCCTCTTCCACATCTTGCTTTAAATAATGACCCACCAGGCCTGTCTGTTTTATACAGTGTATCCATTGTGCTACAGCTCTTGCTTTTAAAGGATTACTTGAAAATTAAATAGAGCTGGAAACCAGACTGACACTCATTAAATTGCACCAAGATTTTGGTTATATAATAACCTCTTTCTAACCTCTTTGCCTAGTGATCCAATTCTTAACCATGTCACTTCTTTAGAAATCATTAGTAAAAAGGAAGACTGACCTATGCAAGAAAGAGCAGGGAGAAAAACCACCACCATCTATCTCAAGAACTGTGGTGTCAATATTATTGATTATCATTCATCTGCCGACGGTGAGGACATAAATCCCAGGGTAGACAGGAGAAATGTAATTTCTCACAACAGTATGGAAGAAGGCTGGAGTATCTAAAAATACTTATAAGAGCATAACAAAGAATCATTCTTCTGAAAAAGAAAAAACCCCAAGGAGCCAAATGTTCAATTATAGGGCTTCACGAGGAGCTACTTAATAAAAATGAAACCTATACTGAAAATTGACATGGAGGGAGGAAACCAAACAAGAATAGTTAGATTGTTTTGTGGGTAGGGGTTAGGGAGATGGGGAGAGAAGCAGGAGAATGAGTTGATTCTTGAAAAAAAACAAAACCAAGGAGGATATGAAGGGCTTCTACAAATATATCAAGGGAAAATAGATATGCTAGAGAGAAGTGGGCCACTTAACAAATGGAGAAGAAAGATTAAATTAGATGTTAAAAAAAACACAGCGACGAGTTCAGTATAAAAACTTAGATTAAGTTGATGATTATTCAAAGTGTCTTCAAATACAGAATTATTATTATAACATCAATCTTCTTGTAAAAGAAGAGAAGGAAAGTTGTTTGGACAATTAGGAAATTATTTTAAAAATAGCTATCGACAAACAGTAGAGAATACTTGGAAAAAAGCACTGCTTTAGCCCTAATGATATTGTAACCTTTGCTGAGGTGTAGTACTGATCTTCAGCAGCTGAGACAGAACATTCATTAGAAAGAACATTATCCATTAGTTTATTATATATAATATAGAGTTATGCAGAGATGTTTCCCCTTCTCCAGATTCTGCCCCTTTGATGTCCATATGAGAGACCTGTTTCTCAATTTGAAGCAGTACCTTTTCCCGCGTCTTTTTAATTTCAAAGCCTTATACCAAGCCACATTTCAGTTATCAGTACTCATGGTCAGGTCTACACAACAGATTTATATCGGTATAACTACATCGCTCAGGGGTGTGAAAAAAATCCACATTCCCAAGCACAGTTGCCAACTTTCACCACGACTTTCACAATAAGCCAAAAAACAAACTAATCCCATTTCAAAACAAGGCCAAAACAAGTCAACCCCTAAGAACCCCAACACTCTATGTGACTAAATCCCCATGGCATGCAGTCTGGGACTGTGGTGGGCCCGCTGTGCACCCCTGACTCTCTCCCTCGCTTTCCTCTTATCCCTGCTTCCTGGAAGCCAATCAAAAAAAAAAAAAAGAAGCAACAAGCTACTATAAGTAACAAGCTACAAGCCAAAAACTAGCCAACAAGCAACTCACAAGCCAATTAAGCCAAAAACAAGCCCAATTTCTGTGTTTTTTCACGGGTTTGGCATATCTGCTCCCGACCGACCTAACCCCAGGTGTAGACAGCGCTATGTCGGAGACAGAGCTTCTCCCATCAGCATAGCTACTGTCTCTCATGGAGGTGGATTAACTATGCCAATAGGAGAAGCTCTCCCGTTGGCATAGGAGCATCTTCACTTAAGTGCAACAGCGGCACAGCTGCCTTGATGCAGCTACACCAATGCAACGTTTTATGTGTAGACCTGCCCCGAGAGTGGTTTCTGAATGTGTTCATGCTAAGTGAGCCTTCTTCTCTTTAACAGGTCAACTTCCTGACTCTTCTGAATTCACATAATTATTAATCTGTAACCTCAAGATTCAGATGGTCTCGGAAGAGGTTACATTGCTGTTTATCCTGTGAACCAGCAAGGAATTCACATTCTAAACCTGCAGGCTTTAGTACAACAGAATGGAATCTTACCTCTCTTGGCTGACTGGCAATGGCAATGCTGCCATCTTTGTTGTATTTGATTGGCGCTCCTCCTTCTTGTACCAATGTTCCATAGCCCGTGCTTGTGAAAAATGCTGGAATGCCTGCCCCTCCTGCACGGACTCGCTCAGCAAGAGTACCCTAGAGGAGAACAAGTTCAGAAGCAAACAATGACGACGTGGATTTGATTTTCCTGTAAGAACAGCCACTTCAATAAGAGACACTTTTGTGGTGGGGGGTGGTTTATTCCTGTATCTTTGGACTTTTCCTATTAGAAACAGTGAAAAATAGTCTATTTTCCCCTCTTGTTATTTCTCCTGTGTTGAAGTGGCTCAACATTTGACAATAAAACCCTTCTTCTTGGCCATCAGTTACTAAATAGCACACTGTAGCTGAACTCCCCATTCACTCAGTATTCAACTTCTTGCCTCTGTCTTTTATAACCCCTTTTCTCTAGCTTGTTTATGGGTGTATTACTCAAATCCATGCACTCTTTGTTCTCTTCCTATTCCCCACTTGGCTATTGGCATTAGTACAAACAGCCTTTTTTACCAACCTACATATTTGCCTAATGTCTAGTTCTCATGCTCTGAAGTCTCTAGGGAAACATAACAATGGATGCTATAGTCAAAACTGAGGCAGTAATGCCTATTAGTTTCAGCAGGAGGCTGGGAGTCAGTAATCCTGGGTTCTCTTCTTGACTGCCAAATAAGTGGTGGTGATTGTCAGGCTGGCAAGCCAAGTGCCAGCTCTTCCCCAGGCTTTAGGCCACAGCTGAGCACAGACCAGTTCATTGCTGGAAACCAGTTGTTTCACCTGGATATTGTACTTATAGCAATGTGTTTATACTTTATGAAAAGCTTGTAAATTGCTGCATGCATTAATCTCATTTATAATATCTTAAATATGACCTTAAAGCATGTGATAAAATATTTGCTTTATAACTATAAAAAATGTTTGACCTGAAACTGTCAGCCTGCTCATTAAGAAGGCTAACAAAACTAAATGGGCCATTGTGAGACATCACAATGCAAAGACTTTGTTAATTGTCCCTTCGCACACATGAAGAGGCTATGTTCAAAAGGGATCATCCCATGAGCTTGAATTCTGGACGAAGGAAATAAAGGTAGTGAACAAGAAAATGTTTCCCCTCTTTGGCTGTTTGGAATCTTATAGGGCTGGAGCTATGAAACAGAAGCAGAGATCTCCGAGGTCAACCTGGGGTTAGCCCTAAAAGACATTCAGTGCTGACAGATTGCTACAACTCAGTCACCTTTCGGACCCACTGATTAACTCATTTGTGTATATATGTTTGCCTGCTTTAACTTGTAAGTAACTCTTTCATTTCTTTTTCCTAGTTAATACATCTTTAGTTAGCTTATTACAGGATTGGCTACAAGCATTTTCTTTGGTCAGAGATCTGAGGTACAAACTGACCTGGGGTAAGTGACTGGTCTCTTGGGACTGGAAGCAATCTGAATGTGATATGATTTTTGGTGTATAGCAACCAAGGCCTGAGTGCAGGGGTGACAACATAGACTAAAATGCCCAAGGGGACTGTCTGTGACTCCACAGTAAGACTGTTATAGTGTGCTTCAGGAGTTCACATTTGTTACTGGGTTGGTGAAATCTAATTATAGAACATACAACCAACTTGGGGTGACTGCCTGGCTTTTTGACAGTCTGCCTTGAGGGTGGCACTCCAGGCAGCATGACAGTGATATCCATATGATCTATTGCATTTAATATGTACCTATATCTACCTCTTTTGCACTTTGTAGCTAATCCATCTCTACCAGAACTACTAGCATTCAAAAGCCTGTATCAGCTACAAACGATTGTTTTTGGTTAGTTTGTTTTAAAAGTAACTTGCCAGAGAAATGTATCCTTCTTTCCCTATCATCTCTCCCAAGTTATATTACTAGCCTTACAGATTTTAAGGCAAGAATGGATCATTGTTGTGATCACTTAGTCTGACCTCCAGTATCACACCAGACATTGAATTTCACCCAGTAATGCCTGTATCAAGCCCACTAACTTGTGGTTGAACTACAGCATATCTTTTAGAAAGGCATACAATTTTAATTTAAATATTTCACAGGTTGCAGAATCCACTACATCACCTGACAAGTTGTTCCAGTGATTAATGAACTTTACTGTTAAAAACGTGCACCTGGTATACTGAGTATCACATAACTCTCACATTTGAGAAGTTTGTTAGATCTTCAGGTTGGCGGTCCTGGTCACAAAGTGCGGAAGGGAAAATGGATTGCTTGAGAGTCTGGGTAGGAGGTGTTCAACACAGAGGATAAACAAACTTTGGTAGCTGAGGAAGTGGCAAGAGCCAGAGCTTTTCTGGGCCAGCCAATCAGGTAGAAAGGGATGCTGGATGTTTCTCCATCTCTAGTGTTCTTACAAGCAGTGTTCTCAGTAGCACAGAGCCAAGAAAAACTGTGCACTCTGTATGTATCTGCGGTCAGATCTGCACAACACAAAGTTGGGACTCCTATTGCAGCCTTAATTAATAGCACCCTTTATTCCATGTGTTATGTCTTATCCTTTGAAATAACACAGCATAGGTTTTGGTGACTAACTACATGTTTTAGAATTATGCAGTCAATTTTACAATATTAGATCTAGTAGGGTGTCATATTGATACCCACATTCTAGGTTACCTTTCTACCCAACATCCCTAATTATCCTTTAGTGCAAGAACTGCTATGGCTTGGTTGGGCTGAAGAGCTAACTTGTAAGCATTAAATTCTAACACAATATCTGCACACTGAGATTTAACACAAAAGTACGACTAAATTCAACTAACGTTATTAAATGTTTAAGTTTCACACTGTGCAATTTAAAACTCCAATTTTAACTCTTTTCTATTAGATAGCAGAAGTTACATATTTACTTCTAATCTAATAAACAAATATGGAGCAAATACCCCAACTCAGGGGGGTCTCTAACTTTTTTCATATCATGAACCACATCTATAGAGAGTTTTCTGGGCCATCTTTCCAGCCATTCATGGTTGCATAATATCCCTGTACATAATTCCTCCACAAAACACCTTCTTCTCTGATTTTGACATCTGGATCATCTTCTCTTCACAGTCTCTCACCCTCATCTTTGAGTATTTGGTTTGACCCCTTAGCACTCAACTTCTAGTTTAGTATCAGGGGATAGCCGTGTTAGTCTGTATCCACAAAAACAACAAGGAGTCCGGTGGCATCTTAAAGACTAACAGATTTATTTGGGCATAAGCTTTCATAGGTAAAAAACCAACTTCTTCAGATGCATGGAGTGAAAATTACAGATGCAGGCATTATTATACTGACACATGAAGAGAAGGGAGTTACCTCACAAGTGGAGAACCTGTGTTGAAAGGGCCACTTCGATCAGGGTGGATGTAGTCCACTCCCAATAACTGATGAGGAGGTGTCAATTCCAGGAGAGGCAAAGCTGCTTTTGTAGTGAGCCAGCCACTCCCAGTCCCTATTCAAGCCCAAATTAATGGTGTTAAATTTGCAAATGAATTTTAGTTCTGCAGTTTCTCCTTGAAGTCTGTTTCTGAAGTTTTTTTGTTCAAGTATGGCTACTTTTAAATCTGTTACAGAATGTCCAAAAAGTTTGAAGTGTTCTCCTACTGGCTTTTGTATGTTACCATTCCTGATGTCCAATTTGTGTCCATTTATTCTTTTACGTAGAGACTGTGCGGTTTGGCCAATGTACATGGTGGAGGGGCATTGCTGGCACACGATGGCATATATAACATTAGTAGATGTGCAGGTGAATGAATCCCTGATGGTGTGGCTGATGTGGTTGGGTCCTCTGATGGTGTCGCTAGAGTAGATATGGGGACAGAGTAGGCAACGAGGTTTGTTACAGGGATTGGTTCCTGGGTTAGTGTTTCTGTGGTGTGTAGTTTCTGGTGAATATTTACTTCAGGTTGGGGGGCTGTCTGTAAACAAGGACTGGCCTGCCTCCCAAGGTCTGTGAGAGTGAGGGATCATTGTTCAGGATAGATTGTAGATCATTAATGATGTGCTGGAGAGGTTTTAGCTGGGGGCTGTATGTGATGGCCAGTGATGTCTGTTATTTTCCTTGTTGGGCCTGTCCTGTAGTAGGTGACTTCTGGGTACCCGTCTCGCTCTGTCAATCTGTTTCCTCACTTGCCCAGGTGGGTAACTTCTAGTTTGACTTTCAAGCCTGGACCAACGCCAAAATAGCCATTCGCTCAACTGTGTCTTCTCAACACACTGCTCTTTCTCGGATCTCTCAATATTTTATATTTTCCCTCCCTCCAACTACACTACCATTTCATCTCTTTCAGCATTGCCCTAGACCCATTACTTTCACCTGACCCTTCCATGACCCCCAATCCAGCAATGTCCCTGACTTTATTCCTCACCCTCTGTCCCCGCTTCCCAGTTCTTTCCCCAATCACTTCCATAGACTCAGCCGTCTATTCGTTCCACTTCACTCACTTTTACTCTCAAATGTTGGTCCCCTTCTACTGCCATAAAGTCTGTTCCACTAGCCCTCAATCCCAGCTCACTCCCCAAAGCTGACAATTCCTCTCCATGCTGCTCAACTTGTGCTTTTTTGTGCTTTTAAGAGTGTAAGTTCTCCTCAGCAAGACCTGTTCCCTCTTGTACGTTTGCCTAGCAGACTGCAGGCACTTCTAGAAACAAAGGGCGAACAATACAAATAATATTTAATTTCTTATTAAGAAGACTTTTAAGGTGATTTATCATCAGGTGGTAACAAGAGAAATTTACATTTCATGATCAGTCAATTAAAAACAGATCACCAGCAGTTCACAGGCCACAATTTGAGAACAACTGCCATGTGTGTTTACCACACACACCTACCTCTATGGAAAATATTAGTATTGTAAAACAATAGTAAAAGAGAAATGACACCTTAAAAAGAAAACAAGAGGAGAATCATCCATTATTACAGACGAAAAAGGAGAATTGACTGATCCCCCTATGGAAAGCAGCTTACCTGAGGTGTAAGCTCAACTTCCAATTCTCCAGATAAGTATTGTCGTTCAAATTCTGCATTTTCTCCAACATAGGATGATACCATCCGTTTTATCTGCTTAGTTTGAAGCAAAAGACCAAGTCCAAAATCGTCAACACTGTGCAGAAAAACACCAATAATAGTCAACATCCAAAATACAGAGCATTTTGCCATCTTCAAAACACTTTATAAACATTAATGAATTAACAAGGCACTTGTAAGACAAGGAAGTATTATTCTTCCCATTTTACAGATGGGGAAATGGAGACAAAGGAGCAAGACCCAGTCTTTAGTGGAAGATGTCAGTGCCAGAATTAGAGTTAGAATTGAGGAGTCACTGACACCCTCAGGTTGAGAACACTAAGTAAAGCTAAAACCTTTATTTGAAAGGTGTTTTATTTGTTACATTTGTAGCTACAAATGACAAGCTTAACAAATAAAATAATCTTAGAAAGTTTATGCTTCAATTATTGCCTCACCAATAAATAAACAGACACTAAAGAACACGACCAGGTCTCTGATGAACAAAGAGTTAATTTCAGATAATTTTGGATTTCCCCTTGCACAGATGCTCAAGGAAAAGACAATAAGAGTGGGTACTTGGAAACAGGGGAGAGGCAAGTCTCCATGTCCAAGGTCGTAGGATAGGTTGTACTCCAAAAAGAGAGGTGTTTTACCTATTTAATTTTCTGATTATAGTAAACATTTCACTTGCTTGTGAAAGCCACTACTCCTTGAGTAACAGACATGACTGCAACCGAGGTTTTCTTCAGTGAGTCCCTCTGCCAGCTTACGTTGTGATTTGCATTTTGAACCAGCATATGCTATTTTCCCCATAGAAGTATATAATCATTCTAACGTTCCCGATGTCGCTATTTCTGTTGCATCCTCTACTGCTGCCATCTCACCCTCTTTACTGGTGGGACGAGGCTATGTGATGAGACTTCCATTACAGAGTGAGCAGACAGAAGGAAGCAGTTTGGCAATACAGACAGACAATAGCCAAAGGAAGCTTCCCCTCACGGCCTCAATCCTGCATTGTATAGCAGCAGACTGCTTCACCCACCCCAAGCCCCACTGACTTTAAACAGGGCTCTCTATAGGACGTGGACAGACTACTGCACATGAATGAGGCCCAAACTTTTCCTAAGCCTCAAAGCCCTCCAAGCCCCAGCATTTTCTTCCCACAAAGAAGCAAGACGTTCTTTCCACAACTGCCCATAAAGATGGCATTAAAATTTTAGTGTTTGTTTACTGAACATTTGTAACAAGGTGCCTCCCTGTAAGCTAACAATGGACAATATTTGCTGTATGCCCTCAGATTTCAGGATAAGAAACAGAGAAAACCTATAAAAAGAAACTTTTTATGGGGCAATCTAGATATCCAGCACACTATAGCTGAATACACAAGTTTGCAATATACAGAGCCTCATGGAAAACACCAGTATATTATACATTTTTAACTCAACCACAATTTAGGGAAAACCAGTTGGAATTATCCATTATTACAGACAAAAAGTCGAATTTTTTAATCCCCTCATAAAACAATCTTTGTCCTCCAGTGACGCGGGCAATTATGTCATGTAAAAAATTAGGGGACCATTTCAAAGGCAATGATTAAAACACCGACAATTTATTCTGGACTCAACTGTGCCACTGGTATACCTGTTGTCTTGAAAATTAAAAGAAATTATTGCTTTTCAGCTACATAAACCTATACCAGTCCCTGTCACTGAGTTAGACTAATTCATTCTCTGGCTAACATTAAAAGTGAATTATCTCTACATTAATGATACCATTAGGAGGCAATATGTTGGATTGTTCCCCCTTCTATTTCTTCCCCTTCTCCTCCCTTCACATTATGGAAATTTCTGTTGTAAACATCCCCCAAAGCCAGCTGTAGCTAATGACCATCTGCAAAGAGGTCAAAATAGATGCAAGGGAGATGTTCTGTTGAACAGCAAAAATCAAATATCTGCTCTACAAAATATAACCTGCATCTTTCTGAGCTCAGGAAAAAAAAAAAAAGTCCTTAGAGATAAAGTTATGATGGTAGAATGAATGAAGAGACCAAGAGGGACTTGCTTGTTTTGCTAGTTCAGATAACATATATCAAAGGAGGTAATGGAGGTAACATATATCAATCAAAGGAGGTAACATATATCAAAGGAGGTAATCCGACCAAACCAGGCTTTATCATCTGTTAATACAGTGCAGTATCAGGGATCTTATCAAAGAAGATAACATTAATGAGACCAGTTATGTATCACCTGGACATCAAATTAAGGAACCAGATTCTGCAGTGAGTTAACAAATATGGGATTTTAATTTTTGAATTTTAAAGAGTAAATGCCATCTCTTATTTATCGACTTCTGAAATTTAACCAGCACTTGTTGCAATTTGTATAATTATAAAACTGATGAATCTTGCATTATGCCATTTTTCTGTATATAAAACAATCTGAACAATGAATTATAGCTATAACTTTGCATGAGATTTTGAAAATAAAAAATGAAAAATCAAGATTATTGCACCATGAGATGTAGTTCATTAATTTATTTTGACAAATTTAGTAGCAAGCATTTATATCACACCTCACACTTTCAGAGAGTTGGGCACATGTCGGCTCATTAATCCACAACACCCTCATATAGAATTGCCCCCATTTTACAAAATAGGGAAACTGAGGCAGAGACATTCACTGACTTGCTCAAAGCCACAGAGCAAGTCAGTAGCGAAGTTATACTGTACGGATTTCAAATTTTAAGGCCAAATAATGTTCTTGCTTGCACAATTTCTCAAGGGCATAAAAGGCCATACAGTGCTTCCTTACTCTCTGTCACCAGCTACTTATAGCACGGTTGCACTGCAGTAAAGGGAAGCAGGTTCTGCAGAGCTGCTCCAGCCCCTTTCTGCGCAGGGAGACAGGAGGACCAATGACTGAGCACAACCTTAGCTCCAGCCCCTCTCCTCCTAACACAGCAGCCAGTGCAACTGCACTGGTACAACTACAACGTATCCTACACACTTCTGGAGCTGCCACAGGACACTGCTCAGAGGGGGAAGGAGCCTAGGAAGCAAAACTGTGATACTCCAAAGGCTTGTTTACACTTGAAATGCTAGAGAGGCACAGCTGCAGCGACATCGCTATAGTGCTTCAAGTGTAGACACTTGTAAGGATATTAAAGAAGGTACGGACAGTGATTCCCCCAAGTGAAAGTGACCCCCCATAACTTGTCTAAAATCCAACAGCTTCACCAAGTAAAAAGATCTCTTGGGTCTCTTTTGTTAATTTACAAGCTACTGTCTGTGTCTATGTAAAGCTTGCAAATCACTGATTGTATCTGTTCTCAGAAAGACACTTTATTGCTATGTGAAACTTGCAAGCTGTTGATTGTGTTAGTACATCCTAAGACAAAGAGCCTGTTCTCAAAGCAATACTTTAACAGTTGTGATAAAGAATGGATGTTGATGAATGCATGATATACATGAATGGCTAGGGAGGTGCCAGCCTAGAAAGGGCGTATCCATCGGCTGAAGAAAGGTTTCGAGTGGACCGATACAACCCCGGGGAGGGTAAAACTGGGATCCACCCCACCACCTGGAAGGATGAGAAAAACAAACTTTGGACAGCGTGGAGCCACCAGGAATGCCATCAGGAATGTGCTATCTGCTGATTGATTCAGCAACAGCATGATGAAGCAATTCCCATAGACTGACATAGGAATAAATCCCTATAAGAATGGCCTCTAAAAACTGAGGACTTGGAGTCTCTGGTTCTGCTGCCAACCTCCAGGAGCATCAGATGAATCTGACAAGGACTCGGCTCCACTCTCATGCCCAGGTTACCTGGCCAGTAACTTGGCATGAGCAACTTCTAGGCTGGTAACTATGACATCTACGCAGAACCTGTGTGTGTGGAATGAATGTGAAACTGAATGAAATGTTATAGCTATAACTGACTGCTTACTATGATTCTTTTTGTATTCACAATAAATGTGACATTTTGTCTTATCCCCTTTAAAAAGATGCTGCTGGTTTTTATTGTATTGGTATAACACACTACCTATGCCATCAGGAGAGGTTCCCCCATTCGCACAGGTAATCCATCTCCCCAAGAGGTGGTAGCTAGGTCAATAGAAGAATTCTTCCTTCAACCTAGTGCTGTCCACACCAAGGGTTAGGTCGGTCTAACTACTTTTGTCAGGGGTATGGATTTTGCACACCCCTGGGAAACACAGCTATGTCAGTGTAAATTTCCAAAATAGACCAGCCCAAACCTGCAGTGCTTTCCCAGGGCTAGTCTACAGAACAGAATTATTAGACACATCGATTAACATATTTTCCTGGGAAGAGTCATGGCTGTTGTAAAGAGAAATCATGCCTCGCCAATCTATTAGAATTCTTTGAGGGTGTCAACGAACAAGTGGACCAGGGTGAACCAGTGAATATAGTGTACTTGGACTTTCAGACAGCCTTTGACAAGGTCCCATACCACAGATTCATAAACAAAGTAAGCAGTCATGGGATAAGAGGGAAGGTCCTTTCATGGATCAGTAACTGGTTAAAAGACAAGAAACAAAGGATAGGAATAAATGGTCCTTTATCACAATGAGAGAGCTGCACAGTGGTGTCCCCCTGGGATTTGTGCTGAGACCGGTGTTGTTCAACATATTAATAAATGATCTGGGAAAAGGGGTAAACAGTGAGGTGGCAAAGTTTGCAGATGATACAAATTTACTCAAGATAGTTAAGTCCAAAACAGATTTACAAAGGGTTGCAAATGAATCTCACAAAACTGGGTGACGGGGTAACATAATGTTGCAAAATTATGCAAATTCAATTTTGATAAATACAAAACGATGAACATTGAAAAACATAATCCCAACTATGCATACAAAATAATGGGGGTCTAAATTAGCTGTTACCACTCAAGAAAAAGATCTTGGAGTCATTGTGGATAGTTCCCAGAAAACATCCACTCAATGTGCAGAGGCAGTCAAACAAGCTAACAGAATGCTAGGAATCTTAAGGAAAGGGATAGATAATCATAGAATTGTAGGATTAGAAGGTACTTCTAGAGGTCTTCTAGTCCAGTCCCCTGCACTCAAGGCAGAACTAAGTATTATCTAGACCATCCCTGACAGGTGTTTGTCTAACCTGCTCTTAAAAATCTCCAGTGATGAAGATTCCACAACCTCCCTAGACAATTTATTCCAGTGCTTAACTACCCTGACAGTGAGAATGTTTTTCCTAAACTCCAACCTAAACCGTCCTTGCTCCAATTTAAGCCCATTGCTTCTTGTCCTGTCCTCTCCTCAGGGGGTAACAAGAACAATTTTGTTCCCTCCTCCTTGTAATAACCTTTTATGCACCTGAAAACTGTTATCATGCCCCAGTCTTCTCTTCTACAGACTAAACAAACCCAATGTTTTCAATCTTCTCTCATAGGCCATATTTTCTAGACTTTTAATCATTTTTGTTGCTCTTCTTTCGTTGGGGGGGGAGGGATAGCTCAGTGGTTTGAGCATTGGCCTGCTAAACCCAGGGTTGTGCGTTCAATCCTTGAGGGGGCCATTTAGGGATCTGGGGCAAAAATTGGAGATTGGTCCTGCTTTGAGCAGGGGGTTGGACTAGATGACCTTCTAAGGTCCCTTCCAACCCTGAGATTCTATGATTCTCTGGATGTTCTCCAATTTGTCCACCTTACCTGAAATGTGGTACCAAGACCTGGACACAACACTCCAGTTGAGGGCAACAGAAGAGAGGGCCCCAGGGGGCAATGGCCCCATCACTTTTTTCCTTAAGGGCGAGCGAAGGGGGTAGAGAGAAGCAAGTGGTGGGCGGGGCTTCAGGGGGAGGAGGCTGAGTGGGGGCAAGGCCACCGTTCAGGTGCCAGCGGTCCCACCACTTTTCGGGCGTTTCCTGCGCTCCTAGGCTTATTCAGTGCGGAGTAGAGTGGAAGAATTATTTTTTGTGTCTTGCTTATACCACTTTTGCTAATACAGCCCAGACTGATGTTTGCTTTTTTTGCAACAGTGTTACACTGTTCACTCATATTTAGCTTGTGATCCACTATGACCCCCAGATCCTTTTTCACAGTATTCCTTCCTAGGCAGTCATTTCCCATTTTGTATGCGTGCAACTGACTGTTCCTTCCTAAGTGAAGTACTTTGCATTTATCCTTATTGAATTTCATCCTATTTACTTCAGGCCATTTCTCCAGATCATTTTGAATTTTAATCCTATCCTCCAAAGCACTTGCAACCCCTCCCAGCTTGGTATCATTCACAAACATTATAAGTGTACTCTCTGTGCCATTATCTAAATCATTGATGAAGATATTGAACAGAACCAGACCCAGAACAGATCCCTGTGGGGCTCCACTCAATATGCTTTTCCAGCTTGACTCTGAACCACCGATAACTACTCTCTGGGAAAGGTTTTCCAACCAGTTATGCACCCACCTTACAATAGCTCCGTCTAGGTTGTAATTCCCTAGTTTGTTTACAAGAAGGTCATGTGAGACAGTATCAAAAGTCAAAGTATGCCACATCTACTGCTTTCCCCATTCACAAGGCATGTTACCCTGTCAAAGAAATCTATTATGTTTGTTTCACACAATTTGTTCTTGACAAAGCCATGCTGACTGTTACTTATCACCTTATTATCTTTTGGTGTTTGCAAATTGATTGCTTAATTATTTGCTTCATTATCTTTCAGGGTACCAAAGTTAAGCTTACTGGTCTGAAATTCCTCAGGTTGTCCTTATTTCCCTTTTTATAGATGGGCACTATATTTGCCCTTTGCCAGTCCACTGGAATCTCTCCCGTCTTCCATGACTTTTCAAAGATAATCACTAATTGCTCAAATACCTCCTCTGCCAGCTCCTTGAGCATTCTAGGATGTATTTCATCAGGCCCTCGTGACCTGAAGACATTTTACTTGTCTACGTAATTTTTTTATTTCTTCTCTCTCTATTTTAGCTTCTGATTGTACTTCATTTTCACTGGCATTTACTATGTTAGACGTCCAATTGCTACTAACCTTTTTGGTGAATACATTCCAAGAACTTGTTGGATAATCTGTGCCCTGCAGTATTATTTTCCCAACAGATGTCTGGGTAATTGAAATCCCCCATCCCCATCAAGTCCTGTGCTTTAGATAATTTTGTTAGCCTGATCCACCTCTTCTTCCTGGTTAGGTAGTCTGTAGTAGATTTCTACCATGACATCACACTTGTTTTTTACCCCTTTTATCCTTAGCCAGAGACTTTAAACAAATCTGTCTGCTGTTTCCATCTCAACCTCAGTCCAAGTGTACATAGTTTTGATATACAAGGCAACATCTCCTCCCTTTTTTCCCTGCCTGTTCTTCCTGAACAAGCTGTACCCTTCTATACTAATATTCCAGCCATGTGTATTATCCATGATGCCAACTATGTCACAGTTCTGTTTATTAACTAGCATTTCTAGTTCTTCCTGCCTATTTGCCATACTTCTTGCATTAGCATACAGCTATCTAATATACTGATTTGATTTTTCCCCTAAGTTCTCTCTTGTCTCTCCTTTATCCCCGCTATTACGGCCAATGGTCCACCCAGATTCCAACCTTTCTTCAAGGTGTCCATGTTTTTGAGTACCTGTGGACTTTTATCTCCTGCCCTCATTGGGCCTAGTTTAAAGCCCTCCTTACTAGGTTAGCCAGTCTGTATCCAAATATGCTCGTCCCCTTCCTTGATAGGTGGACCCAATCTCTGCTGAGCAGTCCTTCTTCCTGGAACAGCATCACATGGTCAGGGAAGCCAAAGTCCTTCTGGCGACACCATTCTCACAGCCAGGCAACTCACATAGCTGTTTCTGCCTGGGCCCCATTTTTTGACCAGAACGATCGAAGAGACCACCACCTGCGCTCCCAACTCCTTCACCCTTACTTCCAGAGCCCTGTGGGCATTTCTGATCTGCTCACAGTCATACCTTACAGTATCATTAGTGCCCACACGGATGAGTAGCATGGGGTAGTAGTCAGAGAGCGAGATGGCCCTTGACAGTCTCTCCGTAACTTCTTGGATATGGGCCCCTGGCAGGCAGCATACCTCCCGGGATGCGATGTCAGGGCTACAGAAGAAAGTCCATCCCCTTCAGAAGACAGTCCACCACCACTACCCTACGTTTCCTCCTGGGAGTGGTGGCTGACATTTCCCCAGGCTTGGGGGTACAGAGCTTCGCCTCTTCTACCTTTGGGGGCAATTCCTCATCACTTGTTGCCAGGGCAGTATAAAGTTTTTTCATCACTATGATGGGTGGTTGGGCGTAGGGGTGAAGCACTGCCTGCTGCCAGAAGTAACCAGCAGTCAGTCTCCTCCCTGTGACAGAGTCATATCATCCTCCCCCAGTGGCATGACAGCAGTCCTAGTCAGCTTCTTCAGCCTTGGACATCTCCATGTGAATACTCTCAATTCATTCCTCATGTGCACAGATACTTCTCAGCCTGGCCATCTCCTCCTGTAGCTCTCCCACCTGCTTCCTGAGAGATTCCACCAGCAGGCACCTCTCACACTGGATGGTCCCCCCAGCCTGGCTTTCTAAAGAGAGGGAAATGCAGGCCACAGTCTCTGCAAATCCACACCAGGATCTGAGTAGACACATCCATGGTTAAGTTCTCTGTCTGGATACAGGTGCAGGTGGAAGAGACAGGAGCAGCATTGGCACTGGCGATGCGGTCCCTTCTAACCATAACTCAACCCCCTCTTAAACTTCCCCGCTTAAGGCCCCTTGGTCACTAGCTCCTCTTGGTCACTTAGCCTCTGGCTTTTAAGGCCTTCTCTCCAAGATCAGCCCTACTCCCTTCTTAATCACACAGGGGGAGGGTGATCACAAGGCAATCGAGACTGATCAAAGATGATCCAGGGTACAAAGGCTCAAACTGTCCCCAAACGCACAATCCCAATTTACCCTGTAACTTTAAATAAGATGAAAGAGAAAGAAAAACACAAACAGCCAAAGCCGAAGCTCACTCACCCAAAGATTAGTACTCACACCTTGTTCGTTCAGCCGGGGGATCTCCTTAAGACAAATATCATAATGCCACTATATAAATCCATGGCGAACCCACATCTTGAATACTGTGTGCAGTTCTGGTCGCCCCATCTCAGAAAAGATATATTAGAATGAATAATAATAATGCTATTTTGGGATGCATGGATGGGAAAGACCAGTACTTCTAGCTGACTAAGGTTAACTAGCTATTTTACACATTAGCCATTAAGGATTTAGCTGAGAGGAATAACAGATGACTACTACCAAGGGGAGATAAGGAACTTCCACAGGCAGTTACAGAACGCTGATGGAGCACATACATTACAGAACAGTGGCAAATAGAAGGTCAATGGCAGATTTGTAATGATTAGTGAGATTTTTGCCTCAAGCGTTGTAATCCCAGGTCTGGCTGCCTCGGAAGCAGCTACTGAAGCATATCACCACCAAGCAGGCTTTTACATCCCTTGCTGCAGGATCAAAGTGTGCACATGTTCCCACTCTCCATTTACCTCAGGACAGTCTCTGCCAAACAGAAGCCCGCAGCCATGAAGGTCATGGAATGCTGAGTCACATTAAAAGTGTCTCATTTTCACACAAGCTGTTTAATTATTTTTGAAGTAGTTTCTCTCCCTTATGTCCAAAACAGTTTATATTTGTTTAAAAGATGTGATCATCTGCATTCTAGGTCACATAGCCCCATTTCCTCAATACACTGGACACTAAGCATTTGGTATGTTGCCAAGAGGCATAATACCTCAGCTGGTCAGTCTACAGCAGATGCTGTTAATTATCTGTCACATTACCATGGACTCCCGTTTTCAGTTAATATAAAATGTTGCTTTCACTGTATGGTAGTTTTTGTTTGGTCCCTGACACTGATGGCGTTGGATACTTTATTCTAACCCTTGGGCAAGGGTTTCCTATAATTGCCCTGTGACTGAATTTCTTGAAAGACCCTCTTCTATGCAATAGCCACAAAAATCTATTCATGCACACCTTCTATTTTTTGCTTTCTCATTTAAACTTCCATCCTAAAATACTGGGAGACTGAGATTTGTGGTTGGAAGGAGCTGTTATTACAATTTGTATTATGACAACTAATTTCTTGTTTTCTCCTTCCCCTCCCAACCTTTTTCTATTTGGTGAAGGGGGCAGTCATAGGAATTTTTTTCTTAACACTTCCAGAAGAAACATAATTCAGCACTGAAATTAAAGTTCCTCCTGTCATATAGTAAGAGCAGAGAAGTCATGTCAGCACCTGGTGACTAAGGGCAGGACAAACTAATTCCCTCAAATATTTTGGAGAGAATTATGGTAATGGGACAGAAGGGGCATGATACGCCTACGCAAGCTGCTGCCCCCAATGTAAAGTGCTCCAACAGCTATGGTGGTGCCACGAGAACTAGAAAAGCAGTCAGGGCTCAATCCAACTCCCACCGAATTCCTGGGAGTCTTTCCATCGATTTTACTGGGAGATGAATCAGACTCTTAGGCCCAAATTGTAAAAGCTATTTAGGCATTGCTGCACTCAGCGTTGCAATGCGTAACTGATTTAGGTATCTAAATCTCATTTTGAAAAGGAATTTAGGCATTTAAGACTATTGTCACCAGCCACCTATGAATACTTGCCCATCAAGACATTGAACCATCAAATCCAGTACCCTGTTTCTGAGGGTGACCAATAAAAGGCAGACAGTGCTCTTGAAGTTTGAAAAGGGCAAGTGCCAAACCCTCTGAAAAGAATCCCTAATGGAAGTGCACACTTTTATTACTACTATGAAATGAACCTTAAAAAAAAGAAGAAAAAAAAAAGTAAATCCAGACTTATGTACTTTACTTGTATGCAAAATACCTTATGAAATGTATTGAAAACACATTTTCTAGACTCAGAAGGTTAAAGCTGCTCAGACTTATGCCAAGTTCCACAGTTATGCTTCATTGCCTTTAGGTTAGCAAGAAATCCCGTCAGCCTCCTCCCATTTTACTCTCCACTGTGAAATATTATTCAACATTTCAACTTACAACAAATGAAGGGGTTCATTCCCCTCTTTTATTTCGTGTCCCTTCATAAACCATATTCTCTTACTGATGAAGATATTTGCAGAATTTGTACTAATCATGTTTGAATCTGCAGTACATGCAACATACTTCAAGGGCCTAGTGAATGAAATATGACAGTGATTGAAGGCTAACGTTAACTTCTGTGACAATGTACTGATACAGTACTACAGGTAAGCTCAGATCAACTCCTGTATTTCCACTCATCATCTGTAGTCAAAATTTGGAAGTCCAGCTGCTCAGTGCTATATTTGATTTCTTAATGGCTCCATACTTTAGTAACCTTAGGACAATGCGTTCTGCCAGAATCCTGAAATAACTCCTATGATAAAATTGGAAACATGAGTTGTGTAGTCTTCTTCTGGGGTTACAGTTTACAAAGTGTTAGCTACTCAGTAACTGTAATAAACAGTAACAATAAAGAACCTTATAAATTAAAAACATATGGATCAAACAACTTAACTGATGATATTTTATGGATTTATTTATTGCCATTATTATTTTGGCAACCTGCTAAGAGCAAGGTTTGCCTAACACAATTCACTGCAGAGCAAGTTTAGCTTGTAACTTCACTTCCTGAAGATGCAATGTAGTTAGAATATATTCTGTCTATGTATGCATACACACATCTGTATACGTCACACAGAAGCGGCACCCTCCTCTCATTCTCTCTCTCACTCTAAAAAATACACACACACACACACACACACTGTAGAAACCAGAGACTCAACATAACACAGCACTTTCCCTCTCCCTCAATGGTTATTTTCTCTATTTAAATTATAAACTCTTTGTCTAATTATGCATCTGTAAAAGCAGAATGAATTAAAGCCTCTCAACACTTCTGAGACATACTGGATGCAAGGGTTCTCTCAGTTTTACAGAGTATTTCTGAAATGTTAAAAACACGCAAACATGATTCCACTTCGTGTGTGTTCAGAAAGCACCTACCACACAGTGGGACTTCCATAAATAAATAATAATGAGGAAATTAAAACAGAGATCTGGGACACCGGATAAGTTACTTCATAGAGGAAGTCTGTGACACATCAGGAAATATGACCCAAATTATAGTGGCATGGCAGGACCACTACAGTTAACTAAGGTTGTGTCACAATTCCTGTTTAAAGGTGGACAATTCTAAGTCCTCTAAAATCAACATGCTTAGTTAGATTCCTTTGAAAGTTGGTGTGCCTCAGTAGGGTGAAGGGTAGGGTAGACACACAAATTTGGGGTCATTTGAAACTGCAAGGGTTGCAGAGAGATAAATCCTGAAAAAAATAACCATTTTTCAAAAAGTTTCTGGGTTGGTGTTTGGTTTTTGGTTCTTTTTTGCACGCAGAGCCTATTGATGTGATGTGGGTCAAAAATGGTCTCAATTTGTGGAGTTTTACTCAAGGCAGTGCAGAACCCCCACTAAATCTTTGGGGAACCCAAACGGAGAATGGTATTTAAGACAAAATGACTAGAGGGCTTCCATTCCCACCATTTTATATGTTTTAAAACTTGACTCTGCTTTAATGCTCTAAAATCCAAACAGTAAATCAGACTGCTTTGAAATTTGGTGTGTTTCATGGGGGTATGGGTAGCGTTAGTGATCCAAAATGTAACTGAGTTCTTAAGTTACAGTCCTGTCCCTTTCCCCTCCTGTCACCCCTCCTCCCAAATGGTCTCTTTCCATTGCCTTGTACTGTTAAACTGAGAGGTATTAATGACTGGATGAAACCATAGATCTCATTGAGATTGATGGCTGTGAACTCACCCTTCAATCAACAAAGAAAAGTTCAACCCTCCCACCTAAGACAAATGGAGCTTTGGACTGAGTGACTGGTGGTTGCTACAATTTGTGAATGATGAGTGGCAATTTTATTTGGTGAAATGTAATCAGAGCATTTGGAGAGAAAAAACAGACACAAGAATGCTTTCCGGGAGAGATATAGGGGGTGGAGGAGTGCAGGAATAGTGGGAGGGGGAGAAGGGTTGGGGGCTCAGGTGAGGGAAGCATTGCACTCCCAGCTCTGCCAGTGCACCCCAACTGCCTTACACCCCCAGCTCTACTGGAGCACCCCAACACTACACCCTAACTCCCCTACACCCCTCAGCTCTGCCAGTGCACCAAACCCTACACATCCACCAATTCACTGTGAGCTCTGTAGGGTAGGGAATGTTTTTTACTTTAGTGGCACAGCAGCACCACTATAGTTAAGGTTGCATCATGATTTCTCTTTAAAGGCTGATTCCTGTAAATCCTCTGAACTTGATATGCTTAGTCAGATTCCGCTGAACTTTGGTGTGCCTCAGTGGGTTGGTTTGCCTCAGGAGTTGCAGGGTAGGGCTAGTAACCCAAATGGCCTCTACCGCCAGCCTAAAGGGAGGAGCTACCGGACCCAGGTCCCAAGTAATTCTGAGGCACAATTAAGGAAAAACAGGGATGGGAGTGAGGGTCTCCAGACACTGCAGGACAAAAGTAACTTTACTCACACGAGTAAACATTACACTGTTGCTTAAATGATTACAGAATTATAGCCCTAGTACAAAGGAACAGACAATGTACTTCTTTTAACATACCTACTCATTCACAAGAGTTTTCTAAGGTAATTGCTTGGCTGGCTGAAATGTCTAACTTTCTCCACCTTCATATCAGTAAATAGTGATCAGCAGTCTCATTAGTGGGAAGAGATCCCTCTTGTTTCGGTGAAAGGACGTTGTCAAGGTTTTATGTGACTAAATAGTGACATACTCTGAAAATTAGCTGTCCTCTCTTGATAGCCTTTTCCTTAGGATTTCAGGAAGCATTTTTATCCAAATGGCCTGTGGTACTATTATGAAAAAATATTAAAAGTAGGCATGGCTTATTATTAATACTGGAGTCAAAAACAAGCCAGTGCATGTGTAATAATAATTGTTTTCAATTTTCATCTTCCTCAGATGTAACATGTGCCATAGGTGGAGAATCACAAGCCTAAAATTCATCCTGAATGCAAGTCTTTCAATATGCAGTAATTCAAATTTGAACAATTATATCATTGTCCTAAACAGACACAGCCCTTTTAAAATAAAGTACACGGGGTTACATGCTCATATCCTACAGAAAAAGGTGGGTAAAATGTTTTATGATCTTGGCAAGGAGTGTTATGGGATTACAGTTGCATTCTTCCTTCAGGGATAGTGGCTGTCTCTCTGGTCCGTTCTGTAGGGCTGCAGACAGCCTTCAAACCATTCAGAGCCCAAGAATCTGCAGCATCATGGATTTCTGGGCATTCCTAAGGAAAGCATGCCTCATCACACTGCTCTCTAGGGGCCCTATCCGACTCCCATTAGTGTCAGTGGAAAGCCTAGTTTCAATGGGAGCTGAATATGGTCCTGGGTTCCCATATTGGTTGACAGCCAAACTCTTTCCAGGACTGCAACCAGCAGAAGTTGCCAAGGAGAGTTAATGTTGTTTGGAGCACAGTTACCTCCGGACTAGAACTCCCCTGGGGATGGAGCGGACATGGAACAAAATGGCTGCTCCTCAGTTCCACCCCACAGCAAAAACATCAATTATTCAGCTATGATGATGTTCTGCTCATTTGGGAATGGCAAGTGAGGCAGTATGAGTATATGATAGAGCTATCCCTCTCCTCCCCTTTAAATGGTTTCAGGCCTCTTCACCTTTCCTTTACTTCTTCCCATGGAAACTGGCATTTGGCCCACAAAGCCAAATTCTACCTCAATTCCTTCTGTTCGAATCAATCTAACCAAATCTGTGAAGTTGCACAGGTGTAACTGAGGGGATGATGTGGTCCAAATCACATATGAAAGTAACATTACGTATTGGATTTCAACTCAACAAAAAGTATGGACAATTATACACGGACCCAATCTCTATCCTCAAAAACTTGTATCACCTTTCATTAAAAGCAAAGATAATAATATGTAAAGTTAATAAAATGTCAGTCTGGAGGCATATTTCAAAGAAGGGAAAGGAAGAGCAGCGGGATGAGAGGACAACGGAGAGAAGCAAAACAGAATTAAACAGGAGGGTGGAAAGGTGAAAGATATTTGCAAAGGTTCCATCAAGAGCCAAAAGACCTTATATCATAAGCAGGAAGCTTTCTGAGGAGATAGAAGTGCAATGGACTTTGTCAAATTAGCCTAAACTACACAGGGTCTCCTAAACATTTACGAATTCTCATACTCACTGCTCAAAAGGAACAGCAGTATTCTGAAATTACCTACATCAGAATAACGATAAAAATGTGAAGACAGATACTACTAACAGGTGTTTTGTTGTGAAGAAAAGTACTTTCAGTTTACAATGTCACACTTTCAACAATCTCACTCAAATTTGGCAATGATAAAGGCTAAAAGTGTTTAAATGAGGAATGGATCAGCATTATCTTATCATTCCGTTACACTGTCAATAGAGCAGCAGATTAAAAGAAACTTTGTTAATGTTTAAGCTGCACTTGTAAAGTTAGAGGAAAGAAAGTTAAAGAGTAAAAGCCTGGATCTGGTCTTTCACACTATCAAGTTGCACCCAGCTTCATTATGTATTTTAACTCAAGGAAGCATCCAACTTCATCTTGTATTTTCACTCAGATGCTTGATTTTTTTCAAATGGCTAAATTTTTGTTAGATGAGAACTCAAGTGTTATATATTAATATTCTGAACCTTTTATAACAGGAAACCTTACTGGAAGAGGACAGTCACTTTTCAAACAGATTTTTTTATTTTTTTTAATATGCTAATATCTGCACTGGTGCAGAAAATACTTAGAATGACATTCTGTTCTTAACTTACATTAACCCCCTCTGGCAAAATAATGTTAAGAACCCACTTGCAGGGGAAAGGACCTTTCAAGACTTCTTTTCCACCTACACTCCTGTGTTTCCTCACTGCCCCCAACCAACAAGATGCAAGGTTCTTGCTTCATCACCACCCTTCCCCCTGGAAGATGTAGATAGGGTCCCACAAACTTCCTTTCTGAGGAAACGGTCCATAAGAACCACCAATACTAATCCAGTTCTACTGAAACAATGTGATATTTTGTCATTGCCTTGACGCGAATGCAGAGTATAGAAGAAACAAAGTAAGTACAAGTCTGCAGAAATGATAGTACGCTGGCATTACTTTGCTTGACATTGCAAGCGACACTGTGCCAAAAAGAGGTGGGGGGTGGGATGCGGGGGAAATGGTAAAACAGGGGATTTAAGAAACAAACGTACACTACAATAATGACCTGTAAACACAGCACCTTGGGCTGTGATCACAGATTTCACAAGAAAAAAAAGTTTAGGTCAAGTCAGCAAGTTGTGGGAAAAGTCCCAGGAAAAAGCATAAATGCTACAAGAAGATGTATTAATGATTTCACATTCTTCCTTCTAAGTCAATAACAAAATATTGTTCTTCAGAGTTACTATGTTGCTGACGGTGCCATTTTATCAGATGAGTTATTAAACAAAAGTTATCACTTTTGGTTACTAACCCTCCCATGAGACATTGCAAAGGAGATGGGGTGTTAGCCCCAATGGGCTGGGCAAATTCAAATATAAGTAAATATACTCTGCACATCTGCATCCTCCCTGCAGTTTCACTCTCTATACTAACAGTATTGCCATGCACTGTTAAATAGCTATTATGTTCTACCCCAGAAGTAGAGGCACTTCAGTGGGTGAAATTATGTCTATATACAAAGATTGTTAAGTGCTCTGGAAATCATCAGAGTTCTAAAAATACATAAATACATACACGTGTGAAGGCTGAGGGATAATATCCATACTCAGGAGTCATTCTCTCCTCTCACTTACATGAATTTCTTAACTGTTAAGCATTGTTTTTAGAAGACACACAATCATGAAGGGTGTCTACATTGCCATAAGAGACCCACAGCATGACTGCAGCTGGCATGGGTCAGCTGGCTTGGGCTTGCAGGGCTCAGGTTGTGGGACTACAAAACTGCAGTGTTAATGTTTGGGCTTGGGCTGGAAGCCAGCTCTGTACACTGTGAGAGGGAGGGTCTCATTGACCGGTCTTCAGCCCCAGCCCGAAAGTTAACGCTGCAATTTTTAGACCCACAGCCCAAGACCAAGTCAGCTGACCTGGCCTCTGAGACTTGGTTCTGTGGGTTTTTATTGCAGTGTAGACATATCCCAAAACTTATTGAGGAGAGGATCCCTTTTGCAGTCTTCTGTTGTAACAAAGTTATTATGTGAGTGCCAAACGGAGTGTTCAAAAATTCCCTAGGACTTAAAAAAAGTAGAGTTGAAATCATGGCTTTTAACACAGTTTAGCTGAAATATGTATAACCAGGTTTTGTGGTGGCATTCAACAGAATAAATAACTCACCATGTGCCACAGCAGTGACAACAGCTCTCTATGACAAAGCTTGGAAGTCTACTGTACTTCTATAGTCATGCCCAAATAACTGTTCCAAAAATAGCTTAATGAGCAGCCATGGGAATTTGTCCAAATCCGAACAAGATCTTGGCAGCTCAAAGCACATGCACCTCACATCATCCTTTTGGGATAATTTTGGCCATAGAATGTCAAGTCACAAGGATGGCTCTTCCTAAGGAAAATATAACCTCATTTCCAATGTAAGACTTATCACAGCTCTGTTAAAATATAATTTATATAAGCAGGTTTATTAATTCTTTATATATAATATTCCAAGGGTGTATGAATACCGACCCTGCATTGTTACTGACTGCAGTTATCCCTTTCACTCCAGTCTTCAGTAAGCCTCCTATGAGGTTCTCTGGAATTCCACACAATCCAAAACCTACACAAAACAAACACAAACAAAGAACATAAGCATTCTAGAGGGAACAATTTCATCCTAAGAAATACATCTGTACAGCAGATTATAAAAACCACATACATTCTGCACAGAATAGAATAATCTGGTTATAGATAAAAAGGGGGAGGGATAGCTCAGTGGTTTGAGCATTGGCCTGCTAAACCCAGGGTTGTGAGTTCAATCCTTGAGGGAGCCACTTAGGGATCTGGGGCAAAAATCTGTCAGGGGACAGTACTTGGTCCTGCTAGTGAAGGCAGGGGACTGGACTCAATGACCTTTCAAGGTCCTTCCGGTTCTAGGAGATTGGCATATCTCAATTTTTTTTAAAAATTTTTTAAGATGAATAAGCAACTCAACACTTGGAGAAAATGTTTCTCAGAATAGGGAATAGGACTTTAAATACACTATTCCCATTACTATGAATGTTGGTTTGCGAGGGTACAATCTCCTTTCCTTTCAGTCCATCCAAAGCTCATCATCCCTTCCCATTATATTGGCTATATTTATCTCCATACTGGATCTCTGCTGTGGCTTCCCCATTTCTGCAATATTAAGTTTAAGCTTCAACTCTTCAGTTTCACACAACTCATAGTTTGCCTCCACCTACATCTCTACCTTCATTTCCTCGGATATACTCTCCCTACTTCAATCCAGTCTAGCTTCAGTCCTGAAGACTCTGTCGAATTCTGATCTCTGCTATCAACCTGTATAATTAGAGTAACTGCGATCAGAGTTCTCTTTCTGTATTCTCATCTTTGTGTCTACCATTTATGCATCCCCATAAGTATGGGCAGCCCCTCTCTTGCCTTAAAAACCCTACCAGCAACTTGTAAAAACCCAGCTACTCCATAAAACATTCCAACTAAGAAGAACACATGCTCTTCTGTATTTGCTACATGGAAACTGCCCATCATTGTGTTTGGACACTTGTATATTCGTATTGGACCCACGTGTTTTTTTATTGTAAACTTTGCAGGACAAGAATTATGTTCTTTGTTTGGAACAAAAACTGTAAGACTTCCTCATGTAAATAAAAAAACCTCTGCACTAAGTGTGTATTTCCCTGCAGCCTTACTGTTATGAATTTGTGGTAACTATCAAGAGAGCCCATACAATACATTTTTAAAATGTGATTACATGATATCTTTAAAAACAAACAGCTTTCTGTTTGCAAAATATATTGAGATTTTACAGCAAAAATTACATATTTTAACTTCTGACTAGGACACATACAGGACTCTTTTATAACGTAGATATAAACTGTTACCAATTGGCCAGTAAAAGGAAACTGTAACAGAAATATAACCTAGATCAGTCATAATAAGTAACATTTCAACCTCTGCAGCATTTTTCCATTAGGGAATTTCAAAGTTTTTGTGGGTGTGTGCATGTGTGTGGGTAAAAAAATTTCCGAAGCACCTTAGTGACTCAGGCCTGGTCTACATTACGAAGTTAGGTGGACGCAAGACACCTTGCATCAATCTAGTTGTGCATATGTCTACTTTTAAATGCGTCTCCCACTGATGTAAATACCACATTACAGCAATATAGTAATACCAGCTCCTAAGCAGCACTGAGCCATGGTCGATGTACTGAGGTTGATGCTGCATGAGCATAAACACTGGTTACTTATGTCAACGCTAACAGTCCTCCAGCAGCTGTCCCACAATGCCTGACACCGAGTGCTCTGGTCACAATTTTAACTCCACTGTGACCCCTCACAGAGACCGGAAGGCCTGCCTCCCCTATAAAGCCACACACATTTTTGAAATGTCTTTTCCTGTCTTGCTCAGTGAGCACACCTAGCAGCTCTCCATTGCAGAGTTCAATTGCCTAGTTGACCATGCTGTCTACACACTCCAGGTGCACTCCTGCTTGGAGAAGACAGGAAATACTAGCTCTCCTGGGCCTGTGGGAAGAGGCTGTGCAAGCACAGCTATGACCAACCATAGAAAAATGGACATCTACAAGCAGATCACATGGGGGATGTTATCTGCTTTTCACTCCCCTGTACAGTTTGGGGTGAGGAGGCATGCAGAACAGTTTGTTTATGAACACAGGGATGGCCCTTGAAACCTTCATGGAGATACTCTGCAGTCCTCTCCGGAAGATTTCTAGGGATAACAGCCTTATTTCTTCTTTTGCAATACACAGGCTAGCAGCAAATAGGCTGGGCAGCTTTGGGACACCAGCAGCAGCAGCTGTGTTTTCTGTGCCTTTATTAACCTGAGTGAGATACAAGCTAAAAATCACCATCACCTGTGAAAATGGTGCCAGTATTCATTGCCATTATCGTAGTTCCATGCAACCAAGAAATTACCTCCTCATTTCCCTCACCTTGGAGGACCATGGCTGGTGCTATGAGTGGCACTGTGCACAATCACTCTGAAGCAGAAGTGCAAATAAGCATGTCCTGTTTAAAACTTTAGGGGAGGAAGGGAAGGAAGTTCTGAACCTTAACTGTCCATTGCGACTATATTGACAAAGGCAGCTGTGTGTGTTTTAATCTGCAGCTTTTGCCTTTGTAGCTTTGTGGGGTCTCCCTTGTCCCGCCCCCTGCCTCTCCTCCTCCCCTGCCCCACGGAACACCTGAGCCAGATAAGGAGGGGAGAAAAGACAATTCAGGACAATATGTTCAAGGAGATCCTGCAAGCCCGTGCTGCACCAGATCATGAGCAAAGGACCTGGAGGGTGAACAGTGCAGACCGCCTGGAGAAGGAAAGAGCAGACGCTGGCAGCATATAGATTCTGCAGACTCTTGTGTGCCTACAAATATCACAGGCTTGCCACCCTTTGCAGTCCACAGACAACTCCATTACAGCACTGCCCTATACCACCCCCTCAACATTTCACAGGGCATCAGGGGCTGCATCTCAACCCCTATCATTCCACTCGGGGACATTATGTGAAGCTGTGGTTGTCCATACACTGACCTGTGAATGCCATGGTTGCTGCATGTGTAGGTAAAATAGACATGAATGTTTATTCCCTTTTTAAGTTCTGTTACATTAATTTATTGAGTTTTAAATGTATTTTATTTTAAATTGCAGAGATTTTTCTTTTTAATTATTTGGGAAATAATTCATCTTTATTCTGTTGTTGTTGTTGGCGTCCGTTAGTCTCGAGAGACGATGGATATGCGCCAGCTGGAGTGTCCTCTCCAGGGCGCAAGCCAGGGCAGGGTGATATGGAGGAACAGCTGTTGCCCATGCAGCAGAACCCCCCTCTCCACGCAACTGATGGATCCAAGGGAAAGACAATGTCGATACAACTTGGCACCAGTGGCGTCGCAGGAGTTGCCGGAATGACGTTGAGGACAATGTCAGACCGCCACCGGGCCTCCGACAGCGGATTTGGTTTCAGGGTTGACTCCCTTAGCCTTTCCCATGAGTGGGTATTGCCACAAGGCAGCGGAGGTTTTAAATCAGAGTTTTCCTACTCCTAGGTGGGCTGCCTTCCAAGGCTGACGAGCCCCACCTGCCCCAAGTATGTAGGTGCTTATTCTGTAAGCACCTACATACTTGTTACTATGCAGTGTGACAGACTCATAGGATCAGTGACGGTGTAATAATCAAATATACAGGAAGCACCACAGAATGAACAGGTGCATTGGAAGTGTTATATTCATAGATGTATGCCACGCACCCACAATTCCTAACAGGCCCCAAAACTGCAGGGCCAGGTAGAGCCCCGTTCACCACAATGCACTACTGTGACTCAACTGTTAGAGTGCTCTTTCAAATCCTCCCTGAGCCAGATAGCTCTGTGTTGAGCTCTTCTAATAGCCCTTGTGTCTGACTGTTAAAACTCAGACAGTCACTGCACCTCCACCCCGGCAGCAACTTTTCCCCCTTTGCTTCACAGATACGATGCAGGACACAGAAGGCAGCTTTAACTATTGAGATATTTCTCCCCCGCCCCCCAAAATCCATTCTTCTGAGTAAACACCAGCATCCCTTCCATCTACCAAAAGTACATTCAACGGTCATTCTGCACCTGCTGAGCCTGTAATTCAATCTTTCCTTGGTGCAGTGGAGGTGGCCAGCATACAGCTTCATAAGCATGGGGAGCTGGGATAGGCTGGATTCCCCAGGATCACTATTGGCATTTCAACATCACCAATTGTAATCCACCTATCGGGAAAATAAGTCCCTGTTTGCAGCTTTCTGAACAGTCCTGTGTTCTTAAAGATGCAAATATCATGCGCCTTCCCTGACCAGCCAACACTGATGTTGGTGAAGCATCCTGGTGATCCACCAATGCTTGCATAACCATAGAAAAGTAGCCCTTTCTGTTGATGTTCTCAGTGGCAAGGTGGTCTGGTGCCAAATAGGGAGTTCCGTGCTGTCTCTTGCTCTACCGCAGTTTGGGAACCCTATTGCTGCAAACCCATTCACTATGTCCTGCATGTTGCTAAGAGTCAGAGCCCTGCATAGCAGGCGACAATAAGCCCTGCATGATTGCATAAAACAGCCTCCACCCCCAGTGGATTTTCCAACTCCAAAATTATTTCCCTCTGACCAATAGCAATCTGGCATTGCAAGTTTCCACAGTGCTATCAGCACTTGCTTCTCCACTGTCGGTGCAGCTCTCATTTTGGTGTCCCTGCACTAGAGTGAGCTCAGCACACAGATCCAGCGATGTGGCTTTGCACACCCGAAAGTTCTTCAGCCACTGCTGGTCATCCCAAGCCAGCATTACGATGTGATCCCACCAGTCAGTGCTCATTTCTTGGGCGCTCCACCATCTGCAGCTGTTCTGTGAATGCCACCAACAGCCTTCAATTGGTTCTCACTATGTCCCACAGCAATCGGTACTGCAAGGAATTGTCATCGTCCCCCTCTACCCATTTGATGGTTCTTACAGCTCTGCAAATACTGGAGAATTGTGCGTCCTTTGCTTGCAATGCTTATGACAGCTGACAGAAGCATGGAGACTGCACAGTTTTGCACTGATATGGTTGACAGCAAGGAGGGCCACATGGGTTCATGAGATTTTTAAAAGGGTGTGAAAATTAAGGGACATATGTCATTATGAGATGGAGAGTTGCATGCTGGGAAGTTGACCCCATGCACCCATTCCCCACCCACTGTTGATATTTCTCATCTTTCTGTCTGCAGATAAATCAACATGTTAAGCTCTATTGGGAGGATGGGCAGAGATTAAATATGGTATTAAATTGATGCCATCAGCCAATTCATTGATATATAGACAATTGGAGAGGTGCTTGAAGAGGTGTGCTAAACAGATGGCAAGAGCTCTGCGTTCCCCAGCCCCCAATTTTTCCGTCTTCCACTTTTCACCAAAATCCATATTAAATGTTACCAAACTGCACATTTTTGTCTCACCATTTAAAGGATCCTAGCGACCTGAAAAGGCCATCCACCTGAAAACACTCCACATCTAAGGAACATCTAAGATTTCCGTTACTGACGGTTAGTTGGAGAGGGGGAATTTTCTCGGTCTTTCCCCACCCCCATTTTTCTGCTAAAACTCAGTCAGTTTTTGCCCTTACTGAAAAGGCCCCTGTAATCATCAATAGGAGAGTAGGAAATGCTATGTTAAAAAGAAATATTTTCCTCAGTACGTGATATTTAAAAGGTGTTCTAACCATTTTTTTTTAAATGAGTCAATTAAAAAATTCAAGTTGACAGTGTCCTACTCAGAAGATGAGAGGCTTTCTCCATGAAGGATAGTAAAATTAATACCTACCACCAACAAGTATAGTTGCCCCATCGGGTATGTCTTTTACTGCTTCCACAGCGTCAGTATAGAATTTGGTGTTTCGGTGACTGCTGGTAGAGAAATAGCAGCCACAAATCTGGAACAACATTAAAAGACATCAGCATGCATGAACAAAACATTTTGTATTACAGCTTTATCATGGGGACTATCCCATGAACTGTGTAGGAGGGAGACTGCATCTACTAAGTTCGAAGTTTGACTAGCACAAAGTCTTTCAGTGTTTGGAGGGGAAGGTGCATTGAGCTCCAACACCTTTTTGTGAACCAGTGCCCTTCCCGGACCTCCAAAAGATCACCTCTGGCTTCTCGGCTTCTCCTGGCATTCATGACATATATTTTATGCTACTATGTTTATATGCATTACTGATTCCACTTAGGGGGTCTCTTTAGATAAGAAATAGCCTAATAAAATGATCTTGTCTACAGATGTCAGTGTATTTTATAAATATGCCCATAGTTAAATACTGCATCAGTATTTGTTCATTTCTTCCAACAACAGACTGTAAATGCAACTCACTATAACCCAATGTACTGATTTTAAAGTGTCTGGCACTAAAATTAATTATGGGGGTTGCAGCTCTAAATAGTACAGCTGGAATATGCTTCTCATTTCACCCATATTGTTTGGCTTAAGTGTGTGTACATACACACACACACACACTTATATAAAAGGAGATATATAAATATGTGGATATAAATCCTTAGCTTAGGGAGCCTTGCCAAAGTGAAATGAACTATGTTTTCAGTTGTTAAATGCTGTTTGTGATTTGTTACACAGAATCAACATTGGTTGTTTGCACTGTACAGAACCATTTGGGGGCAAAATTATCGGTCAACCACCTCCACCGGCGAAAGTGTTGAAGCTATACAATGAGTAGCATATTTTAAATTGATGAATAAATCTTACAAATTCTTCAATATTCCAAGTGTTTAAAAAAAAGATTTCAAATTATGAACTACAGGCCCCATCCTGCAAGGTCACTACATGCAAAGCTCCAAATCAAGTTTCAAGCTTGCAGGAGATGGGCCCTGCATCTAGAATTCTAGCCCCAGAAATCTTTTCTTGCCCTTTCACTTTTCTAACTGACCCCAAGATCAGACCCCATCTTTCATGTGCTGTTGTGAGAGGCACACCATTTATTAAAACCGAGTGATTTAAAAGCTATCAAGGGCATGGTGAAAGTAGTTCATTTCTCCTTTAATACGTTTTAGCTAGCAATATAAAGAGACTAGTGTTTTCATCTATATAGCTTAGTTAAGAAGCCCCCGGCAGCAGAAGAGGCCATTCTGGGACTGAGGAAATATCCAAGAATTTGTCCACAGGCACGTGTATTAAAAGTCACATCTTGTCTTATCCGGAAGACAATAGCACAAGTCCTGAACAACTAACTCATTATCAGCAAATCATTAACACCTTGATGACTCCATGGTTTCCGTTCTTTTCTGATCCATTACAGAGACCTAGCTGGAGGGAGGACTCTGCATCTTACAAGAGCTTGTTTTGCATTGTGCACATTACATACCAACACAGGCACCCCCTTCTCGCAGGAACGGAGCTGCTGAAGAAACGGGAAGGCCTGAATGCTGGCTATGAAAAGTAAAGAGGGCAGGAGCCTAAAGTCAGATATTTCCCTCCCCAAGGTCAGCCCCACACGCCGCCGTCTGGCTGGGCTGACGGACTCTCCAGATCCCGCTTCTCACGCCTGGCAGAGATGAAACGTGTCATTTTGTAGCCGAGCCGGCCAGCGGCTACAGTGTATGCAGCGGCGGGGAGGCGGCGGCGGCGCGGAGCCCGGGGGCATGCGGCGAGGCGGCGAGCAGGGAAATAGGCCATCGATGAAGGCAATTCACAAGGTCGCTGCGGGGCACTGTCAATGGGACGCGCTCGTGCTGAGGCCAGCACCACCGGGACTCGCTCAGAGCCGGGGGGCTCTCTCTGCTCCCCCCCCCATTACCTTGGCTTGGGCTGCCAGCAGCGCCTGGGCGCTCCCCCGGCGGGCCCCCCGAGCGGCGGGCGGGGAGATGCCGGGGCTCAGCCTGCAGAGGAGTTTATAAGCCGCCATCTTCGGGCTTCGCAGCGCGCGGGGCGGGAGAGTCCGGACGCCGCGGGAGAGGCAGGGAGCTGCCCTCGGCGGAGCAAAGTAGCGCTGGGGCGGAGGCTGCGGCGGCCCAGGCGGTGCGGCTGCAGCGGGCGTTGCGATCACATGGGAACAGGGTGGGGCAGGGGCTCGGCGCTGGCTGCGCTTGACGTCTTGCTTTTAACCCGTGCGGAGGAGGCGCGAGCAGCTGAGGGGGGGGGAGGATGATCGGGGGGCCCTGGGCGGTGTGTGCTGGGGGGAGGATGATCGGGGGGATTCCCTGGGCGGTGTGTGCTGGGGGGAGGATGATCGGGGGGCCCTGGGCGGTGTGTGCTGGGGGGAGGATGATCGGGGGGGATGCCCTGGGCGGTGTGTGCTGGGGGGAGGATGATCGGGGGGCCCTGGGCGGTGTGTGCTGGGGGGAGGATGATCGGGGGGCCTGGGCGGTGTGTGCTGGGGGGAGGATGATCGGGGGGACGCCCTGGGCGGTGTGTGCTGGGGGGAGGATGATCGGGGGGACGCCCTGGGCGGTGTGTGCTGGGGGGAGGATGATCGGGGGGGATGCCCTGGGCGGTGTGTGCTGGGGGGAGGATGATCGGGGGGATTCCCTGGGTGGTGTGTGTTGGGGGGAGGATGATCGGGGGACGCTCTGGGCGGTGTGTGCTGGGGGGAGGATGATCGGGGGACGCTCTGGTGGTGTGTGCTGGGGGGAGGATGATCGGGGGGGGATGCCCTGAGTGGTATGTGCTGGGGGGAGGATGATCGGGGGGATTCCCTGGGCGGTGTGTGCTGGGGGGAGGATGATCGGGGGGCCCTGGGCGGTGTGTGCTGGGGGGAGGATGATCGGGGGACGCTCTGGTGGTGTGTGCTGGGGGGAGGATGATCGGGGGGGGATGCCCTGAGTGGTATGTGCTGGGGGGAGGATGATCGGGGGGATTCCCTGGGTGGTGTGTGTTGGGGGGAGGATTATCGGGGGGACGCCCTGGGCGGTGTGTGCGAGCTCTGGACGCGGTGCACAGGAACCCAAGCCCGCTGCCGGGCACTGAAGTCGGGAGCAGGGCACGGGGACCACACAGGTCAGCGGTGGAAGCAGCGCTGGGCTAGAGCCTCCCCATGGGCGATGTAATTACATGATGACAAGGGGGCAAAGAACTGGGCATGGGGCATTGAACTGCTCCCCCACCCCCATTCCCCCGCTTCCCAGCAGCCCCCCCGATCCTGCTCTCCCACGAAATCTTACTTTACGGGGGGGACAGGCTTTAGCACTAGCACACAAGGGATTATCTGACCTTCAGCACTAGGTCTAGTTGGTGGCCAGTTTCCTCTCCTGGCCCTACAGAGCTGGCTGTTGTGTCCCGAACAGTCCAGCATTGGCATGGAGAGGGCGACTGGGTGATCGGACAGAATTCCAAACCCTAGAAAAGCTCTAAGGAGAAAGACCCCAGTTCTGCAAACAGCTCTCTAATAACTTTATACCTACAAGAAGTCCCACTAAAGTCCCTGGAATTACTCAGGTGCATAAATGATAGCTAGACCTGGCCCTAAGAGACCTACTGATTGTATTTCGGAGTAAGCTGGTGAGTTCTAGCAATGCACAACTGTTCCATGTTGCCTAAGTATTGAAAAAAAAAAAAGACAAAGTCATTCTTTTCCTAAAGTAATGGTGATAACTACAAATTCTCTAAAAATAATCTATGGTGGCCTGGGAGCTACTTTGACATCTGAAGTAGGATGACAGGGGATGCTACTTGAAGTGAATTACCTGATTGCATGAGCTGCCTCTGCTTCAGTCTCACTTCTCTGAATATGTTCAGGCTGCACATTGTGCAGTTCCTTATCCCCGCTATTGCCTCTGCAATGGATGAACTCTGCACAGGTTCATTTTTAGCATCGATGCAGTCAATATTCTCAGATTCCATGTCCATCCATGACAATCTGACAAGCAACCAGCCTTACACATGCTGCATCCGCGTTGATATCAAAAACTTACCTTGATGTTGGGTAGATAGTGCTTATGAATGTTTTAGCTTTTAGCTCTTCAAAAAAATTAAGAAAACAAATGGGGAGAGAGAACATCTTCAGGAAGAGAGTCACAAAATGAAACACTGAAAGCATACCAAAAAATAGCAAACATGAAACAAAAGCCATGTTTTCTACAATGAATGTTAAAATAACTACTATTGTAAAAGTGACCAAGGATCCGATGAAGTGGGTATTCACCCACGAAAGCTTATGCTCCAATACCTCTGTTTGTCTATAAGGTGCCACTGGACCCTTTGTCGCTTCTACAGATCCAGACTAACACGGCTACCCCTCTGATACTTAAAATCTACATGTACATTTCATCAACGTGTCTGATTTTCAGATGGGCTGAGCACCCACAATTGAAAATATGGTTAATAGGAGCATCTGTGAAAAGCAGGCCCAATGCCTCTAAAAGATGGAAATGTGTGTTTTTTTTAATTTGTGAATGAATGTAATACTGTTGAAAGTAAGATATCTGGCACTGAATCAAGTGAAGTTAGTAGTGTGGTTCTGCCTTCAGTACTGGCCTACAACTCCCTTGAAAGTTCAAGGGTGCAAAGCAAGAGGTCTGTCATACGACATACTACAGACCAACCTCAATAATTCTCCGGAACACGTACCACATTTTAAACTTGTTCCTATTTTTCTTTTCATAAACTATGACTAGTCACTGTGATATTAGTAGCATGAAAGTCAAACATTATTCACATTTAACAGAATTTGCAAGTGAACAATAGCTAAATTGTGAAACTCTGAGGCTAAATAGAAGTCACTAGCTACAGTTAATGAGAGTAAGGTAACTATTTTAGAGCTGCTTTCAGTTAATCATTACACTTACAAGTTATAGCACATAATCAAACCTTAACTGAAAAGTTTATATTACATGGCATAAAGCTAACTTAGTTACACTATTAAGGGAAATCTGTCAAAGACAGTGGTATGTCAAAGTGCCTACCGTGTGCATGTTCATAAAATTGCCCTCCAGAGTAATTCTGTGACAGATCCATAGAGGGTTAGTTACACAAGCATTGTCCATATAGCAGCACTGCTTTACCTTACAGGAGGACTCAAATTGCATGCCTTCTCTACACTTAACTGCAGTGGGGAAAGGCTCTGGCAGCTCCCTGCTGCCCTCTGCCTACTACAGCCTTTCCCCATTGCATATAGGGGAAAGGGCTCTGGCAGTGGGACACTAGGGATAAAAATAGCAATGTAGATGGGGGATGCACTGTTTGAGCATATAGAGAACTGTGTAGGATATATTCCTTAAGGTTCTGATGTGTCTGTACTCTACTCACCTAAGCAGTGCCCTGCCTTCTACATTGCTATTTGTACCTATGCTAGCTGGGAGTGTAGCACCTGTACTCTACATGCCGCTGTAAGTGTAGACATAGCAAAACCATTTATTTCTAGACAAATGTATAACATTTTACCCTGTCCTGAGAGAACTAGAACTTTATCATTCTGAAACGATTTTTTCAGATCCTCCTGAATTTGACAAGCAAATTCAATTCTTGAAGCATGGTTTGGACCAGGGGTTGGCAAACTATGGCCCAGGGCCACATCTGGCCCTCCAGATGTTTTAATCCAGCCCTCGAGCTCCCACTGGGGAGTGGGGTCCGGAGCTTGCCCCGCTCCGGCACTCCAGCTGGGGAGTGGGTTTGGAGGCTTGTCCTGCTCCGCACAGCTCCTGAAAGCAGCAGCATGTCCCCCCTCCGGCTCCTATGTGTAGGGGAAGCCAGGGGGCTCCACATGCTGCCCTCGCCCTAAGTGCCACCCCTGCAGCTCCCATTGGCCGGGAACCACAGCCAATGGGCACTGCAGTGGTGGCGCCTGCGGGGGGACATGCTGCTGCTTCTGGGAGCTACTTGAGGTAAGTGCCACCTGGAGCCTGAACCCCTGCCCCCCTCCCATGCCCCAACCCCCTGCCCCAGCCCTGATCCTGCTCTCTGAACCTCTCGGTCCCAGCCCGGAGCACCTTCCTGCACAGGGCTGGCTCTAACATTTCTGCCGCCCAAAGCAGCACACCGAATTGCCACCCCAGGCAGCAAAAGGGAGGACCTGCCTCTGAATTGCCGCCACAGCCCGCAAAAGGGCAGACCTGCCGCCGAATTGCCACTGTAGCTGGCAAAAGGGCGGACCTGCCTCCGAATTGCCGCCGCAGCGGGTGGCGCGTGCCGCCCAAACTGGACAAGGACTGCCATCCCTTTGACATTGCCACCCCAAGCACCAGCTTGAAACGCTGGTGCCTGGAGCTGGCCCTGCTCCTGCACCCCCAATCCACATCCCAGCCCCACCCCAGAGCCTGTACCCCCAGCTTGAGCCCTCACCCCCTCCCGCACCCCTAACTCCAATTTCATGAGCATTCATAGCCCGCCGTACAATTTCCATATCCAGATGTGGCCCTTGGGCCAAAAGGTTTGCCCACCCCTGGTTTGGACAGTGGTAGATTCATTGGCTCGTGGATGCCTGAACTATACATTCATGCACTGCACTTAGCTACAAACATATTTGACAAGTATATAGCGAGTAACTATTTAATTAATAGGGTATTATTTTCTTGTTACACCATCTAATCAGTCTTTGGAGAAAATGAATCTACCTGAATTCCTTTGGTTTAGTAGGGAATTTGGTAGAAAACTGGAGAAAATTATTGAACAACTTCCTTATTTCCCCCCCTCCCCAAAATATTATATTACAGAGAAGTCAGGAAAGGGTAAAATCTTGCACACTACTGCATGTTGCAGATACAGAGGCACTGGAAATCTGCAAATAAATTCCAGTGGGATCATATAAAGTACTGGAAACTGCTGTACAAAGTCATTAAAATGTTCAAGAATACTGTGAACTACACAAGATATTTATGGAAGGTAAATTTTCTTTATAAAAATGAACTGCTGGATGTTAGATCTGTAATGTAATGGTCAGTGTAAGTAATAAAGGTAAGTCATGTCAATCTGAATATTTAACAGATTGGTGGTATAACAAAAATAGACTTGACTTTTAAAGAACAGTGGATATTTGCAGGACTAGTAAAAACTGTGCTTGCTAAACGAAGTGGTTGGCAAGCAGTGTAAGAACTGAAGTTCATCTCATTAAAAATGCATACCAAAAGATGTGAAGCTAAAATACAAGGGTAAACAAATGGCAGAAACCAGATCTGTTTGAAATAAATGCAGGGTCAATCATAATATGGCACAAATGTATCCAGCACATGAGTTGCAGTGTCATGATACAATAAAAACAGCCATTTTGCATAACTGCAGAAATACAAAAGCAAAACCCATTCATATGTATACTGCTGCAGGACAAAGCTCTGATGATGATGCAGAAGCAGAGTATTTTGTTCGAGTCTGTTAATAAATGTACAAGGTTCTACAACAGATTGGCTTGTGGCACAAATAAAATTAACAAAATGTGAGTTCCAAAATAGACAATAAAACTGAGTGCAAAGTAATTAGAGCAAGTGTATACAAAATGAATAGTGATCATTTGATGTTAAAATTAAAAAACTAAGTTTGTTTAAAATAGCTCAAACAAGTCCATCTGGCAAAGAGATGTCTAGATCAGGGGTTCTCAACCTTTTTCTTTCTGAGGCCCTGCCGACATGCTATAAAAACTCCATGGCCCAGATGTGCCCCAGCAACTGTTTTTCCGCATATAAAAACCAGGGCCGGTGTTAGGGGGGTAGCAAGGAGGGCAATTGCCCGGGATCCCTCACACCATAGGGGGCACTGCGAAGCTAAGTATGGCGGGACTTCTGCTTTCTGCCCTAAGCCCTAGCAAGTCTAATGCCAGCCATGCTTGGCAGACCCCCTGAAACCTGCTTGTGGCCCCCCAGGGGGCCCTGGACCGCTGGTTGAGAACCACTGGTTTAGATAATGACAGATACCATTCAGAAGAGTTTGAAACTGTGAACAGGAAGTTGCATGTGTGCTAAACTGAAGGTCCATCTACAAATGCATATGACAAAAATGGGTACGGTATATGATTTGACTACTTAACAAGATGCAAAACAAATTATTTAAAGATGTGATCAAGTATTTAGCCGATTTGGATGCAGTAAGGTTATAATATATCCCTTTGGTCAGTGTGCCACCAAAAATACATACACCAGGTACAGTCCCATTAACTCTGAGAAATAAGTTAAAAGCTGGCAAAATTCAATGTTATTGAGAAAATACAGAAGCCAGCTGCCAGGGTTAGCACTATAGTCGCTACAATAAAACCAAACAAATGAAGGATTTGTATAGATCCAAAAGATGTAAATAAGGTCATCAAAAATTATCACTACACTATAGAAGGAGTTGAAGTCATTTCAGGACTCCAGAATGCAGGATTATGTTTAGTTTTGAATGCAAGTCAAAGGTTTGGGCAGGTCCAACTCAATAGTAATGTATTGCCTAACCTCTTGTGTCAATAACCATGAACTGCTGAACAACTGTTATATTGCATGTTACGATAACCCGCTTTCAGGTTTCAGTTAGACAAATTCTACATAATTGCCATTTCTACACATTTGACATTTTAAAAGTATTGACAATTTCAAAAAGTTAGGAAAAAACTGGAAGGTCATATTTGTTTCCCCTTGAAGTTTACTTTTCTTACACATTTAGTTCTTTTTGCATAAAAACGAAAGTTCAGACTATCTGGCTCACTCTGTCCGCTTTGCACTGCTACAATGGTGCAAAGGACCACAGCATCACCAGATCTCCCTAGCTGAGCGTTCTTCTGGTACAGGACGTCCCAGGGGCAAGAAGGGAGCATAGCCACCTTCTACACCACCCAATCGGCATGCCCTGCCATAGGAGGTGTACTGAGAATAGACAGAGTAAAGAAGGGATGTGGCCAAAGGGCACTGATAGGGGGCCATAACCAGCTGACATATTTTAGAGCAGCACGTCTCTTAACTAGAGTCAATGTACAGCCAGCCTGAGAATCAGGGACCTGCGCTGGCTCCCTTGTACAGCTGAGACATTGGGCCTGAGTCTCCAGCATGATGTATCCCAACACAAGTCATCTGACGAGCTGCCACTGCAGTTTTCACTGATGTCTGGTGAGGTCTTAGTCCTCTGTCATTATAGATTCACATAGACAAAATGTTGATATTGTAAGTGTGCTTCATTAGACTTTATATTGAACGTTCTGTGACAGTTTGGAAATCTACTGTTTCATGCAGTTCAGGTCTCACTGAAGAGCACATTGGAAATAACTGGTTTCATTCAAGTCCTGCTCCGAAATAGGAGTTGTTCCTTGGCTCTTATTATGGATGTTAATTAATGAAGCAAGATAAAACTGAACTATCAGTCTATTTTTAATATCCAAGTCTCACTAGTTTCCCTATGTTCCTGTTTGTGCATGCATTTTGTAAAGCACCTGCTCTGTAATTATAGGACCTTTCATTGTTGGTAGAAATCATGGTAGTGGTCCTCTAACAAACAGTTTGTGACAACAGCATTTACTATTATGATTGTCGTTGGAGTACTGATATAAGTACAAGTTACAAAATATCAGTTCAGCGAAGCAGATAGGAGCATACAATGCTGCTACAATGAAACTAGACAACCTGTCTTTCCATTTTTTTGGACTTGTTTCAAAACAGGCAAAGCAACGACACTGATAAAAGAAAATCAATCCGTAGCAAGAGCATTTCAGTCAATGCAAATTTAAATCACTGCAAATTCAGTCACCACAATGGACCAAATTAATCTCTGGTGTAACTCCCCTGGAGGTCAGTGGAGAAACACTGTAGACTAATTTGGCTCAGTAACTCATTTCCCTCTCCCACCCCCCATCTAATTGTTTTAAGATGCTGTTGAGTTAAAATAATAGAAGTACCCTACATATAAATAACACCTATAAATAAAGACTCTAGCAAGCCAAGAATACAATCCCACACTATTTTTTCCAGGGGAGATGAGGCGCAGCTAGTGCAATCCAGTTTAACCTTTTTCAATATATGAACCTAGTAAAGTCCAAATTCTTCTTGTAGAATTTGTTAACATTCTTAAATTCAGCATTAGATCATAGTCTCTGCTCTGGACAAGCTGCTTGCAGAGTAGACCCAGAGGTAAGGAGGGATGGGAGGGAGAGAGCAGTGGCTTTGCGACACCTTTGCAGCTCTCCAGTCCGTGGCTGGCCTCTGGGTTGGTCTAAATTACACTTGGCTGCCTCTGGTAACTTTCCAACAGTTATGAAATCACTGGAGAACTGCAGCAGTTTAGCCATGGTGCCAGCCACTGTGAGTTGAGGGGGCTAGAACCAGTCCCTGGGGATTCTGAGGGAGCAGGCTGAGCTAACTTTCTAGCTACTTTGCACCTCTGGGAACAGCATAAAGCAGCTGAAGCAAAGGAATGAACCAGGGCTGCTCCCTTTTTGTATAGCATGAAAATATTTCCGTAAATGTGATTTAGCTAGGAGCATATCTTACTTTTAATTGCCAAGATTCAGAAGGTAAATTCCTGAGTGGATCTTGAAAATCAAATGATTTTTGAACAATTAGCAAGAACAATTAGCAAGACATAATTTTCATTATGATAAAAGTATCTCAGTAGAATTAGGAACATGTCCCTGTTCATTTAATAGAGAAACTATGGTGGTATAACAGAATGAGCAGATCTATATAAAAAGAGATAACATTGAATTGGTTTTTGGTATTCTATGAATAATTCTATGAAATCTGACCTCCAAGAGAGAAACTTAATCTCCCAGGGCACTCCACCCACTGTTTCACATTTTCTGTCTTTGGAGGAGGAAGGCAGTAAGCCTGTACATCCCTGTGCTTGGGCCAGGTGACCTGCTGCCAAGACTTCTAAGGGTGACATGTGGCTGCATGGATGCAGAAGAGGAGAGCATCAAATACAGACTTCATTACCCTGAAACCAGTCGTAGATCTGGGCTGATTGTTGGCAATTTTGGCTAGAATTTTTAAGCTGTCAGCTCTTTGGGGCAGGGCCAGTTGTACAGCATGATGAGCCCCAACCAGACTGAGCCTCTATATACTGTGATAACAATATAAATAATAACTGTGTGCATCCACTCAGGGGTCCTTTGGTTCAGTCCTAGTAAACATCTGGTTCCTCTGTGGCCACTACCTGTTTCAGCGATCATAGCATCATAATTTTCTGGAAACCTAAAGAAGATACTTAAGGACCAGGGGCGGCTCTTACAATTCTGCCGCCCCAAGCAGGGGTGGCGGCGCCCTGCCCCCGACGCAGGCAGATGTAGCGGGGCCCCGCCCCCGATGCAGGGGCGGGGCCCCGCCATGTCTGCCTGCGTCGGGGGCGGGGCCCCGTCCCCGACGCAGGCAGTCCCATTCCGGAGCGGCAAGGGGACAGCGGCGGACCTGCCACCCCTTTGCCGCCGCGGCAGGCGAGACTGGGGCGGCAGTCTGAGTCCCGCGGTGGCAATTCGGCGGCGGGAAGAGCGGACCTGCCGCCGAATTGCCGCCGTGGGACTCAGACTGCCGCCCCCTTCTCACCTGCCGCCCCAAGCACCAGCTTGGCAAGCTGGTGCCTGGAGCCGGCCCTGTTAAGGACAACTCAGAGTTTACAGTTATGTGCAGTTCCCCACCTTTTCTTCAGCATCAAACCAGTTAATAGGATTACCTGGTAAAACAGAATATCTATGAAACAGAAACTCCTATACAGAACATAATGAAGTGTGACATTTTCTGTCTTTGGAGGAGGAAGGCAGTAAGCCTGTACATCCCTGTGCTTGGGCCAGGTGACCTGCTGCCAAGACTTCTAAGGGTGACGTGGCTGCATGGATGCAGAAGAGGAGAGCATCAAATACAGACTTCATTACCCTGAAACCAGTCGTAGATCTGGGCTGATTGTTGGCAATTTTGGCTAGAATTTTTAAGCTGTCAGCTCTTTGGGGCAGGGCCAGTTGTACAGCATGATGAGCCCCAACCAGACTGAGCCTCTATATACTGTGAGAACAATATAAATAATAAGTGTGTGTGATATTGTAGTGCCTTTTGTCATCAGACGCTACCGGTATGGTGCTCTGCTCTTGTTCAATGTTGATAACAGTCGGCTGCGTGCATGTGTTCCCTCTGTGTGCTGCCCCGGCTCTGCAGATCGCTGGCACAGCAGACCCCAAGAGAACCCCCAAAGACCACAGACTCCGATAAGGTACAAAGGCACCCGGCCAGGTTTATTGTCAAATGAAGCACAGTAATAGTTTCCTATAGACTCTACAGGACATACTACGAGTATGTGCCCCCTGACAATGGACACAGTTCAGTCAGTGGTGGGACACTCTACTGCCCCCTAGGCCGGACAAAGACACCGCCCCAGAGCTGTATTCTTATACACAGGTACAAACAAGTTACACATCACTCCTGATGTATTGAGGTGCAACCCCTCTATGTCACAAGGTGCCACCTCTCACCTTGTACATGTTGGTTCAAACAAAACAACTCTATCCATCATTTTACCCTTTTGCCCCTGTCTTTAGGATGGGTCAGCCTGTTCCTTGTTATCTGTGTGCTACCTTTCAGGTTTGTGTTCTGGTACCTTTTAGGTTGTGTACTTTTGCAACATCAGTCCTTTCCTTGCCAACTTCTGTGAGCAGGGCCTGCCTCTGGCTCACAGCTTAACTTTGCTTTATGTTAGCAAAGTTTTGACCATTACTCTAGCTCAGGTTTTAGGCCTGATACTGGGCCTTTGATACAAGACTTTATGTTTCAGGGCCTCATCTTACTACACCCTTTATAACACAGATGAACTGAAAACAGTCTATGCTGCCTACAGTCAACAACTATTGAGGGACCCTGAAAATGTCAAAGCAGGGCCCCTCACAGCCTCTAAAAGATTGTGAAGACAACAACCTGTTTAACCTGCTTCCACTGAGGCCTCTTAATACTGAGGTTTCCCAGCAGTTTGGGGGTCTCCGACGAGCCTCAGTTAAACACTGCAAGGAATCAAAAGCACCAGCTGCATAGTTAATATTGAGAGACCTGAAAGAAAAGTGAAACAAAAAAGAGCTCTGTGAAAAGGAGTTTATATTGTCAACAACTAGAGCAACGCCACTGAGCATTCCCATGTTTTCCACTATAGACTGTGACCCAAATCCTATTAGTTAGCAAGAAGCTCATTGGGACCAAACTTGTACTGTTGGAGACCTGACATTTGAATTTATGTGACTTTCACAGATTCATGTTTAATTTCTGCTGAATAAACCCTCACATGCTTAATTTCATTATTCTGTGGGCATTGTCTCCTCCCAGTGCAGGGGGAGAAGGCAGTAATTTTTCCCAACAGAAAGTCTATAAACATTTTTAAAATGTTATTCAGGCAGGAGCAGCTCTATGTTTTTTGCCGCCCCAAGCACGGCAGTGGGGCGGCCTTCGGAGGCATGGCTGCGGGCGGTCCGCTGATCACGCGGATTCAGCGGTGTTTCTGCGGGTGATCCGCCTGTCCTGCGCCTTCAGCGTGTCCGCCACTGAATTGCCACCGAAACCGCGGGACCGGCGGATCTCCCGCAGGCATGCCGCCCTCACAGCGACCGGCAGGCCGCCCCCCCGTGGCTTGCTGCCCCAGGCACGTGCTTGCTGCGCTGGTGCTTAGAGCCGCCCCAGTATCCAGGATGCTAACATGAACACTTCACTAACTCAAGTGCAGTTTTAACGCTAGTACTGTATTTTCCCTCTTCACTTTCCAAATCCAAACCATAGTCATATGTTAATTATTACCTGACCTGCTCACTAATTACAGACACTTACACATAGATTGTGATCTGGAGGCATTTATGAGAAATCTGGCTCTTTGAAGGTGCACACAAACTATAAAATCATGCCAATCATCTTCAGACTTTGATCTTCACACTTCAGATCTTATTAAACTTTAGGACAAAATGTTCAATAATCCAAACACTCATAAATAGCATTGTGTGTTTATAGTTACATTTTTCCCCAATGGGTATGTCAGTTTTATTTCAAATGCAATAATGTAATTGTAGAGATCATTATTCAAGTTCTACTCTGAAAAATTAAAATAGCAACTTCTTGCTCAACAGGTCTGTCTATTCAAAGTCACACTACTTATTTTGGTGACTAAAAATATTTACTGTTTGTTCCAACACAGCTACAAAAGACTTAGTTAGATTATATTCCTTCTTGTACAATGACAATAGAATTGTTTACAAGTCAGCTATACCTGTGTAAATCCACTGAAGAAAATGAGGCTGCATAAGTAATGTTCAATGCATGATCTAAACCGCAGAAGCTTAATGGCAAATGATTGTGAGAACGAAGGAAACTAGCTTGACCACCATATCCTTGGTAAATTTGCAAAGCTGGCAGTCAGAAATACAATCTTTTAACTTGCAAATTGAACATATTTGATATGCAAATCACTGGCAGAACAAATTGGTAGTGCATTTTACCCTGAATTTTGTACTATCCATACAGTATTCTGCCTATTATCTCTAGTCTGTTCCACTCTCCTAAGGCATAACTTGACTTCTTGGGGCTCAGAATTGCCTTACTTTGCAATAGGCAATCTTTTTGTTTTTGTAAGCTGAATGACTGTTTACAGATGAGTCTTCCCTTTGACCTTGATAAAAGTGTTTAGGAGTCATGCCTAGAACAGACTGTGCCCAAGAACCAAAACCATTGGGCATAGCTGAAGGACTCATTGCAACTGAGACAACAAGTAAAGCAGCAGACATTGTAGCTTGCTCAAATGGCAAAAATCCCATAACAAGATGTTGACAAAGTGGTTATAGCACCCTCTGAAAATGTGACAATTTTAATTCCACTATGGAAACACTGCCTAAATTAATCCATCCTCTGTTCTTTTGGCTAATGATGATAGTGCTCAGCTGAGGACTCTCAAGGTTGCCTTGAAATACCATTGATATCTCAGTTAATGTTCCCTGCTCTACACTTGATCTGAAAAATATAAATTGATAAGGCAGCTGGCCAATAATGTCCTATTGTATCTCATTTTGCAGTGGTAAGCATATAAATTGGAGGGTTATTGCCAGTGAAGATACTAAATGGACTATTATACAGTAACTCCTCACTTAGTGTTGTAGTTATGTTCCTGAAAAATGCGACTTTAAGTGAAACGATGTTAAACTAATCCAATTTCCCCATAAGAATTAATGTAAATGAGGGGGTTAGGTTTCAGGGACATTTTTTTCACCAGACAAAAGACTATATTATACACACACACACACACTATAAGTTTTAAACAAACAATTGAATACTGGTACACAGCAATGATGATAGTGAAGCTTGGTTGAGGTGGAGGAGTCAGAGGGTGGGATATTTCCCAGGGAATGCCTTACTGCTAAATGAACTAAGCAGTTGGCTGAGCCCTCAAGGGTTAACTCTCACACTCTACAAGCCAGCAGGCAAGGAGGGAGGGCAGATGTGTTTCAGAGATAGAGATGCCCATGTCTCCTTTAAGTATCAAGAGTGGGGTCAGAAGTACACTGCCTTGTTAATTAGATCAGCAAGTCCGGCAGCTGCAGCTTCTGCTTAAGGCAACAGCTCCCTCCCTCGTGTGTCCCCCCTGCTCTATGGAAGATGGGGTAAGTGAGATGCAGGAGCAGAGGGACATTAGTCCCCCTCTTCTTCCCCTCCCCCCCCCCCGCAACACAGCAAACAGGCAGGAGTCTCGGGGAGCAGCACATGGCAGTGGGGGAAGGGATAGATGAACTGCCGCAATTGATAGCCTGCAAATGACTTTAGAAGGGAGCATTTCACAACTTTAAACGAGCATGTTCCCTAATTGATCAGCAACTTAACAACGAAACATTGTTAACCAGGGCGACTTTAAGTGAGGAGTTACTGTATAAATAATTGTGAAAGTTTCCCACAACAGCCCATTTTAAAGACAAAGATTCTAGCTAATAATCAAGATAATGTTTTCACTTTTCATTAATCCCTTGCTCACCTATACTGTAACTCATAGTTGTCCATCTTACTCTTGATAGAAAGCTACTCCCCATCCTGTAAGTGTTCCAGTAGAGGATTAGCAGGTACCAAGACAGGTCTTGTGGTTAACTTCTGTTAGGCATTCAAAACCTTCCAGATATTCCTTTGTCCATCACTTTTCAAGAGGCCTGTTACAGTCACTTGGTACTACCTTTTGAGGCCTCTTGTAGTTCTTTCCCTCTGTTTTTGGTGAAAGATAGCCCTCTGTCTACTGGTTTAATGATCAGGTTATCTTTGATATACCCTTAGTAAAATGGCGATGGCAGCCTGTGAAACCTAAGCAGCATTTCAGTTCTGTACATTTATAGTAGATAGCTATTCTTTCATGGCACTGATCTTATCTATCCAGTAACTATATCCCATCAGGAACCATAATAGGCATAGGTCTGATTCTTCTGGAGAGTTTCAAGCTATATGCTTTCAGTTTGTTTAAGACCTTCAATAGCCTGCTGTTGTATTTCTGTAAAGTTTTGGAAAACATAAGCCAGTAGCCCTGTATAAGAGTATTTCACTTAAACGCATGGCTCCAGACATTTCTCTATTAAATGCTGGAATGTGCTGGGTGCACTGGTGACATTTTGTAGCAATTTGCTGAACTCTCAAAACCCCAAGAGCAGACAAGAATAGTTCTGTTTATCTTTCTCCCTCGCAGTCTGACAGTATCAGTTTTAGGACAACGATTGAAAGCCATTGGGCTCCATTTAGAGAATAAATTGATTCTCCTGTGCCAAGTTTAATATAAGCACCTCTGATAGCCCTTAGAGTCAGCTTGCAATGATTGAGAAGTCTGACTTGATCATTCTCATTCTCACCTGAGATGCAGAGGGCCTCTCAGATTCCCTTATAATTGAAAATTCCAATGTGAAGATGCTGCCAGCCAGCTTTCCTATCACAAGGGTGCATGGTTCTAGATCATTGTTTTGAAAGTGACCAATCAGTGAGTCAAATACAGTGCTTAACAGCTGTATTGTGTCTAAACCACAAATTATCTAGGGGAAATGCTTTCAGAATTACATATAGACTCATAGACTTTAAGGTCAGAAGGGACCATTATGATCATCTAGTCTGACCTCCTGCACAATGCAGGCCACAGAATCTCACCCACCCACTCCTGGAATAATCCTCTCACCTATGTCTCAGCTATTGAAGTCCTCAAATCATGGTTTAAAGACGTCAAGATGCAGAGAATCCTCCAGTAAGTGACCCGGGCCTCACGCTACAGAGGAAGGCAAAAAACCTCCAGGGCCTCTGCCAATCTACCCTGGAGGAAAATTCCTTCCCGACCCCAAATATGGCGATCAGCTGAACCCTGAGCATGTGGGCAAGACTCACCAGCCAGACACCCAGGAAAAAGTTCTCTGTAGTAACTTCTAACATCCCATCATTGACCATTGGTCCTATTTACCACTGATGGCAATTAATTGACCTTTGACTAAGATCATGTTATCCCATTAAACCATCCCCTCCATAAACGCATCTAGCTTAATCTTGAAGCCAGATAGGTCTTTTGCCCCCACTGCTTCCCTTGGAAGGCTGTTCCAGAACTTCACTCCTCTGATGGTTAGAAACCTTCGTCTAATTTCAAGTCTAAACTTCCTGATGGCCAGTTTATATCCATTTGTTCTTGTGTCCACATTGGTACTGAGCTGAAATAATTCCTCTCCCTCCCTGGTATTTATCCCTCTGATATATTTAAAGAGAGTAATCATATCTCCCCTCAGCCTTCTTTTGGTTAAGGTAAACAAACCAAGCTCCTTGAGTCTCCTTTCATACGACAGGTTTTCCATTCCTCGGATCATCCTAGTGGCCCTTCTCTGTACCTGTTCCAGTTTGAATTCATCCTTCTTAAACATGGGAGACCAGAACTGCACACAGTATTCCAAATGAGGTCTCACAAATGCCTTGTATAACGGTACTAACACCTCCTTATCTCTACTAGAAATACCTCGCCTAATGCATCCCAAGACCGCATTAGCTTTTTTCACAGCCACATCACATTGGCGACTCATAGTCATCCTGTGATCAACCAGGACTCCGAGGTCCTTCTCCTCTTCCATTACTTCCAACTGATGCGTCCCCAGTTTATAACTAAAATTCTTGTTATTAATCCCTAAATGCATAACCTTACACTTCTCACTATTAAATTTCATCCTATTACTATTACTCCAGTTTACAAGGTCATCCAGATCTTCCTGTAGGATATCCTGATCCTTTTCTAAATTGGCAATACCTCCCAACTTTGTGTCATCCGCAAACTTTATTAGCACACTCCCACTTTTGGTTCCGAGGTCAGTAATAAAAAGATTAAATAAAATTGGTCCCAAAACTGAACCTTGAGGAACTCCACTAGTAACCTTGCAAGTTATTCACTACTTTTACTCCACAGGATTCAGAGATTCTTCAGTCATAAAGTAAGGTTAGCATTCTTAAATCTTCCCTTATCCCTCTCTCTTTTATCACATGCTGTAACTGAAAGCTTGGCTTCCAAAGGCAAGGCATAGTCAGGGTCTGACACCTCAGTCATTATGCACCATGGTTGAAGAATTATCCTGTGGCGTGAACTGTTTGTCTGAATCATTATAGTCTTGTTTACTTACAGCTTAGAAACACTCAAAAGGGCGCTCTCAACAGTCTTGATGCTAGGTAACAGACCTGCAACATGCAGTCCTCGTAGAAGGGATGGATTGTGGAAATCCTGAATGATTCCCAATGTACCAGAAACATGGACTCTTTGACCCACTGACACAGCATTGTTTCTTTGTCTTATATCTACAATATGTAACAGCTGAGTGCAGTTCTCATACACAGTTTCCCTTAAAATAAAAATGCATCCTTTTTTGTGGTTGTTGCATCTCATAATTCACTGACAATTATATTGATGGCCTATGTGACTCAATTAGATTGGCCCAAGTTTCATAACTGCATATGCAAAAAGGCATTTTTACATTTGTGCACAAAATTATCAGGTTTGTGTGTGCAATCACAATAATTGTGAGTGATGATTATACTCGTGCATTTTTGAGCATAGAACCTGAGTTTTGTGTTTGCCCCTTTTACATTGGGCCAAAACCAAACACCAGACTACAACACCCTCAGACTTCAGAAGTGCTGCAATATGGATTCATGTTCAAATTTTGCAGCTGATGCCCATGTCTTGAACTTCACTATAAGTTCCTCTTCATTACTTGCTATGAGTAACTGCAGCATGATCAGGAGCCAGCAATTTCTCTTTACCCATCCCCCACACCTCACAAGATAATTGTAACTTCTAGTAATAGAAATCCGACGAAGCGGATTGTAGTCCACGAAAGCTTATGCTGAAATAAATTTGTTAGTCTCTAAGGTGCCACAGTATTCCTTTCTTATTTTCTTTTTGCTGACACAGACTAACACAGCTACTACACTGAAACCTAGTAATAACTGTTACTTCTAGTAATTGTAACTTCAACTAGAGAAGAGGAGAAATCCACTTAATCCACTTAAAATGGAGCATTTAATTCCGAATTGGTAGGTTATAAATACTACATTCAAGTGGATTAGCAGTATGAAACCCATATGACAGAGTGAAACTTTACTAGAAGTAAACTAAAGGTTCACTCAAGAGGAGTGAAAGTGCAGTGAAATACACTGAATACAGGACTTTCAGTCTCCTTCATTATTAATTGAGTTTAACTACATAATTAAGGGGAGATTCTGCTGAATACACTATACAGTGGTGGCTATCCCTCGACACAAGGATGATGTCTGCTGGGGGGAAAAGGTCATTGATAAGACTTAAGATGGCTGAGGAGTTCAATCCGTGCTCTACAGGTTTTTCCACATATATGACAGATGGCTGCTTGGAAAGAACACAACTCCTGGCCGGGATGCTGCACACTTTTCTCCCTCCTCTGCCATTTCTCAGCCTTTTGATCAAAACAATTCTCTTCAAAATGGGCTCAGGCATGATATATGATGCCAGTCAGCTTTTCCCAATTTGTGTCCTTGTAGCATTTGCTCTGTCCCCACGGGTGCTCTTACTATGACTAAGTTGAGAAAAGAGGACTTGCTTCGGAAGACGAGTATCAGCCATCCACATACAATGGCCAGCCCAGTGAAGTTGATGTTTCATAATCATCACCGCAACACTGGTGATGTTAGCTGCAGAGAGAACGCTGGCATTGGTGCAATGTTCTTCTCATCTGATACAGAGAATCTTCCTTAGGCAGCGCTCAGAGGTTCTTAGGCTACATCATGAGGGAATGAATGCCACCGTCCTCTGTAATGGGTTGGAGATGGACCCGTTCACCATCCGTACTGCTGTTAAGCAGAGCTATGTTATTGCCCCAACCCTTTTTGCTGTGATCTTGATTCTCATTCATGACCACCTTCCCTCTGGAATTAGGACTGAGTATCTCATGGACGGCCAGCTCTTCAATCTGCAGCATCTTCATTGTAAACTAAAGTCACCAGGATTGTTATTACCGACTTCAGAATGCTGTCGACTGTGCTATCCTCATGCACAGCGAGGCTGACTTGCAATCCACCCTAGATCTTTTCTCAGAGCCTGGGACTCGCCCTCAACATTGGGAAGACTAAAGTGCTCCACCAGCCTACCCCAGCACACTTTGCCCCCCTTCTCCCACAAATTGTCATCGGTGGTGAAATGTTGAACATTTCCCTTAGCTTGGTAGCCACCTCTCCCAGCCAGCCAATTTTCATGTGGAGATTGAACATAGGATCTGTTGTGCCAGCACATCCTTCGGAAAGTTGCTTTGTCATGTCTTTATTGACAGAGATCTGTGGATGGAAACTAAGATTCTGGTCTACAATGCAGTAGTCATCCCCCCTCTTCTTTATGGGTGTGAGACATGAGTGACATAGCGAAGCCATCTTATGCGTCTGGAGTGGTACCACCAGTGAATGCACTATACATGTGGGTGTCAGGCTCTGGGTTCTGGGTGGTCAGGCCTGGTGATTGGAGTGATGATTGAAGCTAGATGTGGGGTCAGGACTGGGCCAACAGCAGCACTGAAACTGGCATTCAAGGACAGGCTGTGGGCCAAAATCAGGGTCAGAGTCTATGGACAAACCAATTCGGGATCATAGAGTCAGGAAGCAGGCCAAAGGTCAAAGCCAGGTTGGAGTCAGTCCACGGGGTTGGGGGAACAGGGCTGCAGCAGGATCGGGGTAGGGCACAGACAAGTCTGAAGTGGGCTGAAACAAGGCTCAGGTAACACTGAGGACAGGAACTAGATCAATGGTTGGCTGGGAGCCTAGGGAGTCTGTAACACCGCAAGTCAACAGAAGGGTTCCTGGCCAAGTAGTGCAGTTGCACAAACTAACCTGCAGTTCTGGGAGGGTCAGTGAAATACCTATGCTTGGGGGTCATCTGACCCAGGCCCTGCTAAGAGATAGGCTGCTGCACCATGCCTGATTAGTGAGTCACTGCAGGCCCTCTTGGAGGAGGGGTGAGTCATAACACCTATTGAGGCTCTGGCGATGGGCAGACACAAGCCTGCCCAAATCTAAAGCCTCCCCACTCTAAGGGGAGGAGCCAGTGGACCCAGGCATCAAAAAGATTACAGGGACAACAAATGAAAAAACAGGGATGGGAGTGAGGGTCACAGGGTCTAAAGCAGGCATCCAGAGGCAGACACCGAACAGAGAACCCCACACACTGCTCTTCGAAGGTATCCAGGGAGCCAGTTGACATGGTCTAGAGGAACTCTGCTTGGAGACACGACTTAATAGAGGATTGGAAGTAGGTCCCACAGTCGCAGAGCGCCACCCCATCCAGCTTCCTCCCCTGTTATGGTGGATGGCCACCTTCACCAGCACCAGGAGGAGATTGACAAGGAGGTCTCGCAACCTCGAGGGGTGTGGGGGTGTGCATAGATCAGGAGATGTGGGTAAAAGTGCAGCCAGAACTTAAGGAAAAGGTTTTGGAGGAGCCAGAATAGGGGCTGCAACCTGGCACATTCAATGTAGATGTGCACCAGAATCTGCCTCTTGCAGCAGAAGGGGCAGGTGTCAAGGGAGATGGTGAACCACACCAGGTACACACCCGTACTCATGACTTCATGAAGGAACCATCAGCTAATATCCAGTGAGATCAGGGCGGAATATGCACTGGCCCACCAGGTTTCCTCACCCTTCACGGGTGGTAGGAAGTCCCTCCAATGGGTGTCAGGGCATGACATGAGGGTGAGAAAGTGAAGGGTGTGGAGCACGAACGTATACACCTTTTTCCTAGGCATGGTTCAGAGGTGGGCTGGCTGCAGGACATGTAGGCCTGCTCAGATGGTGCAGAGCGGGAGGCCGGGAAGCTCACAGGGCAGGGGCTCGATGGTGAGAGCTGGAGGGCCAGGGGCTAGGGGCAGGCAGGGAATACCCTCCTGTAGGACCTGCTCCAGAGTCCATGTAGCAGGGGCTCTGTGAGGAGAATCTCGCCCTCGGCAGCCACCGCGGACCTGGTCACTGAGACCAGCTTCCAGATCCTGAGGAGGTCCTGGTAGAAGATGGCAGCTCTGAGAGGTTTAGCAGAAGACACCTCGGATGGAGCTAGAAGAACTGCCAGTCGTATCAGAGCCCTTAGCGGCGGTAGTGGAGGAAGGCGTGCACCAGCGTGCTCCACACCGGACTACCTGCACCATAAAGGAGTCTCTGCAGGGCCTGGAGGCAGAAGACATAGACCTGACTGTGGTGAGTCATGGCAGCTGAGTGAGCAGCCCTGGTCTGGCTGTGGGTTGGCTTCGCACTGGGTACATCTGCATTGGAGCTGGAGGTGTAATTTCCAGCTCAGATAGACATACAGTGCTAGCTTTGATCAAACTAGTGTGCTACAATAGCAATGTAGCCACAGTGGCATGGGCAGTGGGACTGGCTAGTCACTGGAGTACAATCCCATCCAAGACCGTAGGTACATACTTTGGGCAGCTCATTCTTATTCTGAGACAGAACTACTCTACTACGGCTTTGTGTGCCGCACAGAGTTGCAGGATAGGAGTGATCCAATTTGAGACCTACTATATGTTCAGTGACATTAAGGGGCTTCTTATCAGTCCTGACACTGTATTAGCTTGACAGAGTTCATTTCCGTAAATAGATAGGTGGTCATTTGTGGCCTGATGACACCCTATTTTGTGCTATTCTGGTTGATAATTAACTGACCAGATTCAGCTTTGTGCATTTTCCTTAGTAACTCTGACTTAATGTTCTCCCTAATGTAATATGCAGATCACTCCCAATGAGAGAGATCACATATATCTCCCTTCATTGTACAGATACAAATGTAAAAGTTTTTGATAAATGGTGCTGTGGTGCCTCCATCCATTTGCGCAATCATACATTAATAATGACAGTAATCATTATATATATAATAAAACACATACTCAAGGCTCATCTGCAGTCTAAATATATGCTTATTGTAACTTGCCTAACTGCTGTGCACTGAACTTCAAAACTGCCCTTGCCATGATCATATTAAGTCAAAAGGTTGGCTCCTAAGAACACAGCGATAAGGATGATGCAAGATATAAAAAAAAATATTTAAAACTCCCCTGCAACACACATTTTCACAAATAAAATTATCTCTGTACCTCTCTTAGGTTTTTACATAACACATCTCACATTTAACAATTAACATAGCTATCATTACAATTATAAGACCCAGGATTAAGGCCCAGATCCACAAAGGCACTCACCAACTCTGAGCATCATGGTGCCAAGAAAATCCCTGGAACACTTCTATTTTTAGCCCCATAAAGGAAGCTGCATGAGCCCAAGTCATTTGTCCAGAGCTCTGAGACCCATCAGCAACAAAAATGATTAGGGGGCTGGAGCACATGACTTATGAGGAGAGGCTGAGGGAACTGGGATTGTTTAGCCTGCAGAAGAGAAGAGTGAGGGGGGATTTGATAACTGCTTTCAACTACCTAAAAGGGGGTTCCAAAGAGGATGGATCTAGACTGTTCTCAGTGGTAGAAGATGACAGAACAAGGAGTAATGGTCTCAAGTTGCAGAGGGGGAGGTTTAGGTTGGATATTAGGAAAAACTTTTTCACTAGTACGGTGGTGAAGCACTGGAATGGGTTACCTAGGGAGGTGGTGGAATCTCCTTCCTTAGAGGTTTTTAAGGTCAGGCTTGACAAAGCCCTGGCTGGGGTGATCTAGTTGGGGTTGGTCCTGCTTTGAGCAGGGGGTTGGACTAGATGACCTCCTGAGGTCCCTTCCAACCCTGAGATTATATGATTCTATGATCCTCCTCACCAGGTTTCAGAGCCCAGATTCTAGCTTGTGCCCAAATGTTTACACTGCTATTTTTAGCCTCATAGTGTGAGCTTGACTCAGTTGATTCAAGCGCTGAGACTTGCTGCTGTGGGACTTTTTTTGCAACGTAGACATACCCCCAATCTTTCTTTCTTCAGATGTGAATGTATAACATAGAACTTTGTATGTAATGGCATAACTATTTTATGGCTATTAACCGTTCCTTCTTGACTTCTAACTATTCTGTATTCCATTCATAGACTAAATTGGAAGATGCTCAAATAGTACAGTGATAGGGACAATATAGAAACCTATGTAGAATAATGAAAATAAGAAAGAAAAACTTGTAGCACCTTAGAGACTAACAAATTTATTTCAGCATAAGCTTTCGTGGGTTAGTACTCACTTCATCGGATGCATGGAATGAAATTATATTTCAGACAGATATTTATACAGTCAGAGAAACATGATGGTCCAGGTGTATAGACCAATCTTAAGAGGCTAATTAGTTGAGAGGAAACATGGCAGCACGGGAAGAAAAAGCTTTTGAAGTGATAAACAAGATGGTCACACAGGTGTGAATGAGGATCGTTAACTTAAGGGAAATAGATTCAATTAACATAATGGCCGAGCCATTCCAAATCACGATTTAATCCGGAGGCAACGCAATCTAGTTTGCATATCAATTCGAGTTCAATAGTTTCTCTTTGAAGTCTGCTTTTGGAGTTAATCTGTCGCAACATTGCTATCCTCAAATCTGTCATTGAGTGATCAGGGAGGTTGAAGTGTTCACCTACTGGTTTTTGAATGTTATGATTCCTGATGTCAGATTTATGTCCATTTATTCTTTTGCGTAGAGACTGTCCGGTTTGGCCAATGTACATGGCAGAGGGGCATTGCTGGCACATGATGGCATATATCACATTGGTAGATGTGCAGGTGAATGAGCCCCTGATGGCGTGGCGGATGTGATTAGGCCCTGTGATGGTATCACTTGAATCGATATGTTGACAGAGTTGGCATCGGGCTTTGATGCAAGGATAGGTTCCTGGGTTGGTGTTTTTGTTGTATGGTGTGTGGTTGCTGGTGAGTAATTGCTTCAGGTTGGGGGGCTGTCTGTAAGCAAGGATATGTAGAATAGCATTTTAATGACTACTAAGCAGCTGTAGAAGGATCTGAATGAGCTCTCCCCTGACATCTAGTGATGAGCTGGGGGAAAAGACTTCAGGAATTTTGTGTATGGAGAGAAAGACAAGATTCCACACCTGGCTAGACTCAAAATCCGCAGAAGGAGAATTTTAAAGACAGGAACAAGGGCAAGTAATAAATACCAGAGAATCTGGTATCTTTGCCGAAATTTAAACCTACCAGCCCAAATTCAACCTAAGTGCATGCAACTCCCACTGACATCAATGAGAGTTTTCCCACTTAGTTAAAAGCTGAAATGTTTCCATTGATTTTAAACTGTTAGAAGTTTGTTGGCCAAAAGATGAAGCTGGTGACATATTTCTTCAGTCTGGTCTGGTCCAGTCCCCTGTCTCTCTCTCTCTCCCTCTCTCTGATCTGTTCTAGTCTACCTGAGATCTCTCCACTCAAGGGTGGCAGGTAGTGATAGTCCCACCTTTCTAGCAGCTTTTTTATACTCCAGAGGGAATATTGTGCTTCCAAAAACTAAAGCAGCAACGGTTTACAGAAAACTCTGTAAGAGGATATCCATTGCTTTCTGGGCTATGTAACTCCTATAGAATACAGATGCTGCTTCAGAGTAGGGAGTTGTAAATCAGTTGAACAAGCAAATAGTACAGATATAGATTTATTTTTATCTAGTTTTCAGTTTTATCAAGTGTGCCCCAATACTAAAATGTTATCCCTCAGAATCAGCAATGAAGCAGTTGGAATTGGGGCAATGCTCAGTTTAAAATCTGAAAAATTCTGCCTTTTAGTCATTCTGCCTTCAGTTTAAGTCAATGTTGCTTACAATTATTTTAATGCCAAGAACCATTTTACACCAGGTTTGGACTGCATCCTGATTTATAAACAATTAACTGATTTCAGTGGCGATGCTCCCCAAAGGCCTTGAAGCTGCATAGCGGGAAGGAGAGCAGCATTCAAGTATGGATTGTAAGAGTCAGGGGAAAATATTCACCCACCTCCTCAGCATTCCTGTTCCTTTCTGAAAGATTTTTATGTATTTGTTTACATTCTATCCCCTCTGGTGAATAAAAACTTTCCAAACGTGACCCAGCTGCTGTGCCACTGCCAGAGAAATGAGCTGCCCCCTTCTGACTCAGGTGTTAACTCTGAAGCCTAATGGTGGCAACTTCTGTTTCACGATGAAACATTTTGCCTTTGACCCCAGAGAAGCGAGACAATTCTACCAAGCTGGGTACGACTCTGCCACTCACAAGTTCCCCCCTCCCCCAGCCCAAGCCTAAACCCTACCCCCTAGGGCCAGCACCTTCGGGGGCTGAACGGTGCCACGTGGGATACACCTAGCAACGACCTGACCTCATCCCAGCTGCTAAGAGAAGGAACGAGAGGGGTCAGCCCTGCCCTGGGTAAGAGGTAGCGGCAGGGCGGAGAACAAGGGGTTAAACCCCGCTCACGCAGGGGGCGGCGCCCCGCCCAGAGAGCGACCAAAGAGACTCGCGAAGGGGGGAAGACTGAAAGCGACACCACACACACAGTGACATACGCTCGCCATATGGCGCATGCGCAGGGACTGAGTTTCCCCCCTCCGTCGCACCTAGTTGGCTGGTCCCGTCACTTCCATGACATCGCTTGCGTGTTCATTCGCTGGGACGCTTGCGCCCCTCTCCCATGTATCACGTGATTCTAGCGGCGGGGTGGGGATGAGGTCAGCTGAGGAGGCAGGTCGAGTCACGTGATCCGGGAGGCGGTTGCTGTTATGGCTGGAGCGGCGGGGGTTGCGCTGCGGCAGCGGCTGGCGGGGCTGGGGCGGAGGCTGGAGCGGCTGAGAGGGGCGGGCGGAGATGGTGAGCGGGGGTCGCCCCAGCGCCGCCGGCCCTGCCCGCTGGAGGCAGCCGGCGTGAAGGCGCTCGGTCTCCCGGTGGATCCTCCTGGCCTCCTGCCCCGCGTACAGCCGAGCCCTGCAGAGGCGCCCGCGCCTTGCCGTGGGGCAGCCTAGCAAGAGCTCCGTACCGGGTTCCTCATGGAGACTCGTTCCCACCGAGCCTCTGCCTGTCACTGCGGCTCATCTAGGCCAGGGAGACTCTTTCAAATAAAAGTAGAATTCTAGTGTGTAGCCTTTTCGCAAAGCATCAGACCCTGAACGTAAAAAATAGCGGGTTCAAACCTTGGCACAAAAGCAGTAAGTAGGCTGCTGTCAAGAAAACGCGCCTCTGGTTTGTTTCAGTAGTTTACTAGTCACCTGTTTGGGAGAACTAAAACTAAATGTTTTAGGGGGTATGTTTTCCCGGTTACTGAGCCAGTGTTTCTGTCACTGCAGATATCGTTATGATGGATACAAACGTGTAATGATAAAGTCAGGCAAGCCAGGCTGTTGAAAGACACTGATGCTGATTGTAGGTTATTGCCAGACATTTTACTGGCTTTCTAAAGACGTGTGGTTTTTTTTTCCCCACCCTCTTACAGATACTTTTTTAGTGAAGGGTGCTATCTCTCTAGAGAAGCTGAAAGATCTTTGTAAAGAAGATAAAGAAACTGTAAATCCTTCAAATCTTTTGCAGCTTTTTACACAGGTATGGTATTTAAATGAGATGTGCTTTAAGAAACAGTCAAACTTATAACTAAAATTAAAGAAAAGGTGGCATAGCATGAAAAGATTCCTCCATGTTCTTAAATACCTGTAGTGTATTTTGTGCTGGTTGCAAGCATTTTCAGAAACTTCAGGTTATGCTCTGGATCAGAGCCAAGACAGAATTAATGGGAGTTGCACCAGTGTTAGAAGAGGACAACACTGAGTCCTGTGTCTATTATGTAGATTGAAATTATTGTAAGAACTTTAACTTTGTGATTTGTGAACTCAAGTGAGTTTTTCTAAATTAAATGTTATTACAAAATAATTAACTTTAAAATCGTAACATTAACAAGCTCATATTTTACTATATATGTTTAATTTGTTGAATGTTTTGTTTATACTATGTTTTTATGCCTTATGTGTTTTCCTTTTTTATAGATAGTCTTGGACATCACCTATTTTGAGGAGAACCAACTTGTAGATGAAGATTTTCCAGAAGATTCTTCCTTACAGAGAGTTCAAGAACTTATCAGTATTCTTTCAGAACCAGAGATTCTAGTTAAAGAAAGCAACATGCATCAAGATGTGAGTACTGAATTATGGCAAACGACCTTATTTCAAATGGTGGGTTTTTAATAGAGAATGACACTTTTAATTTTGATGGGTAAACCACAAAATATTCTGAGGTCTCTTTAAAAGGTTCTGATTCTTATCGGTCTATAAGCACTGATTCTTGAATGATGGTCCCCAGACCATTTTTAGAAGCAGCTCACTAGACTGTGACAGTGGTGATTCTTACTAGTTGTAGTCCAGTCCAGGACTCACTTAAAGTTTCAAGAGATCTTTTTGGCTGCCTAACCTAAAAACAATAAACTCTGTGCCCTTCACAGTTCTCATTTATTTCTTTGATTTCCTAGGGCTAAAACAACAGTTTTGGTTCAGCTTTTGAGTTTTATTTCAGCTACTTGGTGTTCTTGGTACAGAGTTGTTAGAATGTCTATCCTGGAGACGAGGAGCTCTACTCTACATGTATTGTCACACTGTAAAAGAGAGAGGATGCTGGCTAACAGAAAACACTGACTTGTTTAAAAAGGTAAAGCCCCTTTTCTTCACAAGCAGGCATTTTAAAATTTGTTGTAATTCTCACAAGCTGGTGATTATGGGATAACTATGATCTTCAGACAAGCTGTTGCTTTGAGTTAGATTGTAGTTGTTGACAAAATCACAACAGCCACAAAGTATATTAGATTTTTGAATCTATCCAGTTTTCTCTTCTGTCATTGGACTGGCTCAGTTTAGATCACAGTTGGAAACTTGGAGTAAAATTTTCAGAAGCACCTAAGTGACTTAGGACTTGTCTACATGGGGAAATTTTACCAGTTATGCCGCTAGAGTTAAACAGATATAGTTATACTTATATAAACTCATTGTGGGTATTCTTTTTTGTTTTTTTCTTGAATCCCTTCCAAAGGTTTTTTTTTGTTTTTGTTTTTTTAATATAAAAAAGGTGCTCTTAAATGTAATAAATGTATTGCTGAAATTTAAACTTTGATTTATAATGTACCTTTTTCATGTAGACAGAGCCTTAGGATACTAAATCCTATTGATTCTTTTCAGATGTAAGCACCTAAATACGTATATCGCACTTGAAAATAGGATTTAGGCTCCTAAATCATTTAAGCACTTTTGAAAATTTTACCCTTGGATACTGTCTACTTAATAATTTATTGAACTTTTAATCATCTTCAGAAGCCATTTGAAAAGTTACCTGAAAATACTTCTCTTATGTTACCAATTGGTACATTACATTTAATTTGAGCTGAAATTTTAAACATAGTCTTAACTAAAATCATAAACCATATTAGGTTGCTATATTTATGTTGCATATCTGAACACAGGAAGCTGAAAAAAGTTAATTTCATGGATTTGTGACTCCCCATAAATTAAAAAATTACTTTTGCCTTTAAAATTATACTCATCTTATTGTTTTTCCTTTATATAAGTACTTGGGAAACGCTTTAATTTAAAATAATTCTGACTAGAATTTATTACAACAAATTAGATCAGCTGTAATGTATGTTCTAACACTTGTCTATTTTCTGTGTAATTTATATTCAGTGCCTTAACGATGGAATCCATTTCTTGCTGAAGATGCTAAGGTTTAGATACCCTACTCAGCTAAATGATGTCTCATTTCAGGATACAGACACAGCTAGACTGCTCAGTGAAGGTAAATTGTTCTTCTCCTGTTCCCATTCCTTTATAAGATCCTCTGCCACATAATTTTTAAAAAGACAGGGTGAACTTCACCCAGATTCGAATTTTATCCCCTTTTAAGAACAATAAATCATAGAAACAGGCAAGACTAGTGGACACAACAAATTGTCCTCTTTTCCTGTTCTGAATTGTGGACATGTGTGCAGGGGGTGAGGATTGGGGGGGGGGGGGGGGGAGGGAGAGAGAAAATAAGACAATTAGCTGAATTATAAATTCATCTCAGGAAAATGGTCAGCTGAATGACCTAGTTAGGGGATTCAAAGCCTTTCACATCTAGGTCATTGGTTTAAATTCTGGTCCAGATCATCAGTGCCCAAAAGTTATTAGCATCTGAAGACAGTTTGGTGCCAGTATGTTTTGTGATCTGTTCAGTTCTCGGTAGGCAAGTGTCAACAGCACAAAACCCACCATAATTGGCACTAAGTGGTACCTCGCTGGCTGTCTCTGCAGTCATGCCTAGGATTAAACGGACATTGTCGATTAACTGTGTTCACAGTGCTAGAGATCATACTTCCAGAACTGGGTTGAGTCACATTAGGTAGAGTTGGGACACTTTTTTACTGTCACTGCCTATGCTGTACCTGTTCTATAGTTATATATATCACTATTGCTATTAGTGCTTTTCATCTGAGGATCTTAAAGTACTTTAAAAAACCCGAGTTTAGCTTTACCCCTCCCATCTAAAAAAGCACCATCTGTATATAACATTTTAGTCAAATGTTTAAAAAAATAATTATTTTGAGGTGGCACTGTATATTTATATAAATGATGAAAATTGAAGCACAGGCTGGTTAAATGAATTAAACAAATTCAAATAGGAAATGTTTTGGAGCCAGGATTAAGACAGTCACCAGGGCTTTCAATCTAGCCTTGTCATCAGTATACAATTCACTTTTTATAAAGTAAGAAGTGAATAGGACTTTTTTTTTTATCTTGTAGTCATTGTCTCTTCTTCTTTAGTAATGTTTTTTCTTTGTAAGAGGCCATGGATACCTACTGTATGGCACTATGTCCAAATATTAAAGCTATTAATACTACTGGGAAGCTGCTTTTTAAACATGGTGCAGCTGAGGAAGTGCAGAAAAGTTTACCTATTAAAAAAAATCCTCTGCTGCTGTAGTTACATTCTGTATTTTTATAAACCATTGCAATAAATACTGATATTTGTCAGAAAATTGTAAATGGCAAAGTCAGTATTAAAATTCCTCTTTTACTGGAAGACAGAGTAATGAAGTAGGACTTAGATTTGGAGTCTTTTCGCGGCTTTGCCACTGGCCTTCTGGGTGACCTTAGGCAAGTTACTTCACTTCTGTGCTTTCGTGTATTCTTCTGTAAAATGAGGATAATGATACTTTTACTGCCTCTTGTAAAATTCTTGATCTGTTGAAAAGCACTAAGTTAATTATTATTATTGTTAAACAGAATAAGAGGGAAAAATAAGTGTCATGTCAGCTGGAGCCTTGAATTGTAAACTGTTTTTGCAGGTATATTTAGTGATACCCATGTACTGGCCATGATGTATATTGGAGAAATGTGTTACTGGGGACTGAAGCACTGTGGAGAAGAAAAGCCTGGAACCCATGAAATGGATTCTGAATCTAATACTGAACTGTATTGCAGCTTACATAGTATAGTGCTGGATTTCCGAGAAGTAGGAGAAAAGATGTTAATGAAATATGTAGCTGTCTGTGAGGGACTCTTAAAAGGACAAGACTGGAATACGGCAAATGCAAAACTAATCTTGGACTACTTCAAGAAATTCCATAGCTAGCTTAATCAACCAGTTGCTGTTATCCATTCTTTACAAGAAAGTTGCAATATATGAACACAAGTAGAAAGGATAAATGGACACATCTGACATCAGGAATCATCACATTCAAAAGCCAGTAGGTGAACACTTCAACCTCCCTAATCACGCAATGACAGATTTAAAGGTAGCAATTTTGCAACAGAAAAACTTCAAAAACAGACTCCAACGTGAAGTTGCTGAACTGGAATTAATATGCAAACTAGATACCATTACCTTAGGTCTGAATATTGACTGTGAATGGCTCGGTCATTACGTTAATTGAATTTATTCCCCCCCCCCCCCCCCCCCGTTAAATACCCTTAACACCTTTGTGTCAACTGTCTGTAATGGGCCATGTTGATTATCACTTCAAAAGTTTCTTTCCTACTAATAACAGTTCCTTTCAATTAATTACCTTTTACAGTTGATATGGTTACTTCCACCTTTTCATGTTTCTCTGACTGTATAAATATCCTCTCACTGTGTGTGTTCCATTCTATGCCTCTGACGAAGCAGACTGTAGTCCATGAAAGCTTATGCTGAAATAAATTTGTTAGTCTCTAAGGTGCCACAAGTATTTTTCTTATTTTCTTTTTGCTGACACAGACTAACTCAGCTACTACACTGAAACAAGTAGAAAGGTCAACATTAAACTGAGACAAAACACTATTAAAACCTCAGTAGTGTGATTATTTTTCTGGTGCTATTGGAAATTTTACAGTGCCTGCCTTAGATTCATAGATTCTAGGGCTGGAAGGGACCTTGAGAGGTCATCGAGTCCAGCCCCCTTCCCTCATGACAGGACTAATTACTGTCTAGACCATCCCTGATAGACATTTATCTAACCTACTCTTAAATATCTCCAGAGATGGAGATTCCACAACCTCCCTGGGCAGTTCATTCCAGTGTTTAACCACCCTGACAGGAACTTTTTCCTAATGTCCAACCTAAACCTCCCTTGCTGAAGTTTAAGCCCATTGTTTCTTGTTCTATCCTCAGATGCTAAGATGAACAAGTTTTCTCCCTCCTCCTTATGACACCCTTTTAGATACCTGAAGACTGCTTTCATGTCCCCTCTCAGTCTTCTCTTTTCCAAACTAAACAAACCCAATTCCTTCAGCCTTCCTTCATAGGTCATGTTCTTTAGACCCTTCTCTGGACCATCTCCAATTTCTCCACATCTTTCTTGAAATGCGATGCCCAGAACTGGACACAATACTCCAGTTGAGGCCTAACCAGCGCAGAGTAGAGCGGAAGAATGACTTTGCGTGTCTTGCTCACAACACACCTGTTACTGCAGCCCAGAATCATGTTTGGTTTTTTTGCAACAGCATCACACTGTTGACTCATATTTAGCTTGGGGTCCACTATAACCCCTAGATCCCTTTCTGCCATACTCCTTCCTAGACAGTCTCCTCCCATTCTGTATATGTGAAACTGATTGTTCCTACCTAAGTGGAGCACTTTGCATTTGTCCTTATTAAACTTCATCCTGTTTACCTCTGACCATTTCTCCAATTTGTCCAGATCATTTTGAATTATGACCCTATCCTCCAAAGCAGTTGCAATCCCTCCCAGTTTGGTATCATCTGCAACCTTAATAAGTGTACTTTCTATGCTAATATCCAAGTCATTGATGAAGATATTGAACAGAGCCGGTCCCAAAACAGACCCTTGTGGAACCCCACGCGTTATAGCTTTCCAGCAGGATTGGGAACCATTAATAACTACTCTCTGAGTACGGTTATCCAGCCAGTTGTGCACCCACCTTATAGTAGCCCCATCTAAGTTGTATTTCCCTTATTGATAAGAATATCATGCGAGACCGTATCAAATGCCTTACTAAAGTCTAGGTATACCACATCCACCACTTCTCCCTTATCCACAAGACTCGTTATCTTATCAAAGAAAGCTATCAGATTGGTTTGACATGATTTGTTCTTTACAAATCCATGCTGGTTATTCCCTATCACCTTACCACCTTCTCACCCTTCCTATTCTGAAAAGGGTGGGTATGTGTATACACACACACACACACTTTTGGTACTGAATGGTTAAGGAGTAGTCATAGGACTGCTGGTTGTATAAACTGCTGAGGATAACACAGCTGCTCTACAGTCATGGATACCTATGAATATGATGGCAGAGGAAACACTTGTTTATGGGGGTTTTTGTCATGTGTACAATATGCACCCACTACCGCATCAGAGGCAAACAGTGAAAGTGAGAGTCTATTAGGGCTTTAGGTGGTGTGGTTAAAATCTAAACAGCCTCCCTCTCCTGGTACAGTAACAGATCATAGGTAAAAGGCCTTTCTCGTGCTAGGGAGCAGGTTTGAGGTTGTTTCTAAAGAAGCCCAGAGCTCAATTCCAGCCTTTCCTGCTGTAGTGCTGTCTCATGCTGCCCCTACGCCCCTGTTAACAGCGCAGCAGCTCCCACCGTTGCACCGGGGCTGCATGTAGCTGAGCTGCGGCTGGGATCCAATCATCGTTCACCGGCTGGGCCGAGCCCGGGGCTGGCTGCCGCCGCCGCGGGAGTCCCGGGGTTTTCTCCAGCCTCCTGCCCTGAACAGGCGCGTGGGGCCCCCGGCACCTGGGTGGCCTCTGGCGGGGGCGCGGAGCGGAGCAGCCCGGCACCGCAGCTGGGAGGCGGCCGGGGCGAGGCGTGGGGGTTCGGTGACCCGGTAGCGCTCCGCTCTCCACGCCCCGCTCCCTGCTGGCCGGACAGTCACCCAGCGAGCTGCAGCCGAGATCTCCGAGCCGGGCCCTGGCACCGCCGGCCGAGAGCGAGCAGCGCCCCGGGGGCTCTCTCGGCCGCAGCCGGCGGGCGAAGCAATGACAGCGAGCAACGACGGGGACTGGGGCCGCCTGGAGTCCGCCCTGCGCAGCAGCCTCCGCCTCCTCAGGGACAGGTGGGCCCGGGGGCCGCGGCAGCGCGGCGGGCAGGCGGCGGCCGCGGCCACAGAGCGGGCGGGCAGCGGCAGCGAGGAGGCCGGCGAAGAGGTTTGCGCCCTGCAGACGCTGCCGGTGAGTGAGTGACCCGGCTGCTGCCACCCTTCCGCCCAGAGCAGCCATCTGCCTCCCTCCGTCTCTACCCCACGGAGCCCGGGCTCTCCTCCTCGCCCCTCTGGCCGTCCGGTTCCCATCCTGTCCGCAGCACTTGGGGGCTCCCATCAGTCAAGGGCATGATCAGATTATTCGGACAGACCCTCCGGAATTACCACCTGGGGGCTCATGGCTGATACTAAAAGGCGCTTTTTCACAGGGGTTCTCACAACACTCTTTTTGGGTGGCCTCACAGTGCGGCCACCAACTCTTGCTGGTGGCCGCACGCATACTTTTCCCGAAAACACTTAACTTTAGGAAAAACAAATAAATGTGCACGTATACATGTCCAAATCACTGTAATTTATTTATGTATGGCTTGTTTGCAGACTCAGTAATAAAAATAATGCTGTGAAAAGTGATATTTATATTGTTTGTTAATATCACTTTTCACAGCAAGTCCTGTCAAATTAAGACTTAGTTAGAGGGGTGGAGGGTGGGGCAGCGGAGGCCAGGGAGAATGGATGTGGGGCTAGGGGAGGTTGCAGAGGCCAGCGGGGATGGGGGGTGGTGTCCACTACCGTGTGGTTGGGGGTGAGGGTCAGTGGCTGGGGGTCGGCGCTTGCTGCTGTGTGGTCAGGGCCGGGGATCGGGGTGTCGACACTTGGAGCCAGCACCTGCTGCCGCGGGACGGGGGCCAGGGGTCGGCTCCCAAGGGCAGCACTTGGGGTCCACGCTCGCTGCCACGCGACCGGGGCAAGGGGTTGGCATTGGTGTCCAGGGCCAGTACCTGCGGGAGCCCGTGGTTGGTGCCCGCTGCCGCATGACCAGGGCTGGGGATCGGCGCCTGCCACGCACCCAGGGCTAGGGATCAGCATCCAAAGCCAGCAAACTGCCGGAGCCCGAATCCGGGGATCTGCACCCAGTACTGGGGGTCAGAGTGTGCTGCCAGGGATCAGCGCCTGAGGCCAGCAGCTGCCACCAGGGTTGGGGGTTGGTGCCATGCGGCAAGAGCTGGGGATTGGAGCCTGCGGCTGTGCAGCCAGGGGTTGGAGCCTGAAGACCTGTGGCTGAAGGCCAGGGCTGTATGGCCAGAGGTCAGTGCCTGAAACCCTGTGGCTAGAGCCGGGTATTGGCACCTGAAGCCCCATGGCTGCAGCAGGTGGTCTGCAGCCAGGCTCCCTAAGTCACCACCCCCACCCCTGAGCTAAAGCATGAGCCCTACTAAGCCCCTCTTCCCCCCAGATAGAGAACTTACCTTGCTCCTTCAGCATTGTTCCTCACCTGTCTCCAGAGATGTGCAGGGTGGCACATCCAGGAGCAACAGGGAGGGTAGTGGAGAAGCCTGTGCTTTGCTCTCCGCCCCCCATCACCACCCAGGAGGCTGTCGTGGCCACAGGGAAACCCCCTTGCAGCCACGGTGACCGCATTTGAGAAACACTGATTCTAGCAGATAAAGGCCTAACAAGATTCAGTGGCTGGAAGTTGAAACCATCAAAGTTCAACCTGGAGATAAGGTGTACATTTTTTAACAATGAGGATAATCAATAATTTGAAGTCTAAATCCAGATTCGACATCTTTCTAAAAGCTATGCTCTAATTCAGACACAAATTGTTGGACTAGATGCAGGAATTGCAGATAATCTATGGCCTGTGTTATGCAGGAAGTCAAGCATGGTCACTTTTTGACTGTATAATGTAGTGACCTGTTTCATGTTTATACTTTTGCATGTGAAGTAATATTTTTGCTCTTATTTTTCCCTCCTAATCTCTTATATTTGCATCAGTGAGGTCCTCGGTGATTAAAACTGCTCTTCTTTAAATGTTTTCAGATTGATGTGCAGTTATACATTATGTCATTTCTCTCACCCCAAGACCTGTGCCATTTGGGAAGCACAAATCAGTATTGGAGACTAGCTGTGCGGGATCCATTGTTATGGCGATATTTTCTCTTGCGGGATCTCCCTTCTTGGTCTTCTGTTGACTGGAAATCACTTCCAGATGTGGAAATCTTTAATAAATCATTTTCTGAGCTAAATGATAATGCATTGTATGACTACATGACAATGTAAGTATTTTACATTTCTCCAATGTGTATATAGCAGTATAACTCACCCCAAATCCAGATGTTAAAACCACAACTCTGCTAGTCTAATTACAGGAAAATATTACTTGACTCTTGAAGTGGTTTTGCAAATAAAATGAATTTCTGGTTCCTTGAAAGGAAATTTCTAATTATGTAACAATTCTGTCAGTTCTTTCTGTTTGCAGTATTCGTACATTCCTATTTAATTCCAAAGGATTTCAAAGCATTTTGCAAATGATACACATACAACGCCACAGAAATGCAGCCACCTCAGAATAGGAGATAGACAGCAAGCTATACAAAAGGTGTGGGGGAGGAGGTGGTAACATTTTTGTCCAGAAGACTTAAGCAAACTCCTACTCTTACCAAAAGTACTATGTAGAACAAATGGGATTTTGAGCTTTAAGGTCTTATCTGACAGATTTTCATGCAATTTACTGTACCTGAGTCTATCTATACATTCAATCAACTATATTAAAAGAATATTAATGTTGCAAAGTCAAACACTCATCGAATAAACCATAGGTCCTTTGGAAAAAAGTACTACGTCATGTGATGAGCATAATAATGCATATGCACAAAGGGACCGAATTAAGGTTGTCCAGGCAACCTTAATTTTGGCATTTCCTAACTTTTGAATCTTGACTTTGGAACCTTCATGTAGCCTTTTTTTTTTTTTTTTTTTGGATACAACTTCCTAATTTTAAAAAAAATGGGAAAAAATCTGTTACATGGAACAATATTGGCAATAGTTGGTGTTCTCCAATATGTGGATCAGCCACTAGAGAGGAATGAGAGACATGCTTTGCCAGTGCTATGCTTTCACAACTGTTTGCTGACAACAGAGGAATGTAGACACTCAGGATTCTCAGGTTCTGTGTTCAAGAGGGCACAGACCCTTATATCCCTATGCTCCTAGCGGGTTCTTGTTCCTCTTTCTTTTATCCACCTCCTGGCTCCTGCCTCTCTCCCACTCTACTCTTGTTCAGCTCCCTGCTTCTGCTCTCTTCCCCCTGCACATCTCTGTACATTCCGCTATCCCCCACCTCTGTAGCTGTCCACCCACCTAATCTTCTGATGCTCCCCATCCTCTGGCTCTTGCATCCCCCTGCTCTCCTGAGTACCAATCCAGTGGCTTAACCACAAAAACATTTGTGGACCAAGACTTCTAATTTATTTACATAGGCTACGTAACAACCATCAGTTAACAAGTGTCACTACTGACCTGATTGATTGATATGAATCAGCAACCTACAAGTCACAAGTAAAATACATTTGGGACCTAATTTGGTTGACAATAATTAATATCTCCTCTGTATTTTGTGTTTCATTTCTAATTATGTCTATTTTACCCAGATACAAAAAGAGCTGTCCTCAGAGTAGACATTTGAAATCAAGCCGTCCCACGTATGGAGCTGTGACTTCCTTTTTACAATCACTGGTCACGCAAGCAGAACCTCGCTTTGCCCTTTTTGGACCAGGTTTAGAAGAATTGGATGAATCTTTGGTGCGAAGAATGATGACTTGCCCAGAAATTTTGCCTGTAGCTGGCTTACCTCAAAGACAAATCCATGGTAATAGTCTGTTGTTTCTTTAAAAACATGTTCTACAAGAGAAAAGGTGCTTTTTGTACCCCTCCCCCCCCTTTAAAACAAATATTAGTTTTGTAGACTGTTATACAGGAGATCAGACTAGATGATCGCAAAGACCCCTTTTGGCCTTAGGATCTATGAATCTATACTAAAACTGGATTTTTTTTTTCTCTCTGTGGCTGATTAGAGGAATAAAATGCCATTGTAGAACAATAAGCATTTGGCGTGAAATCTTGGTACCTTGAAATCAGTGAGAAAACTCACACTGAAATCAATGTGGGGGAGGATTATGTCAAGATTTTACCCTGGGGTTGTGGTGCAGAATTTAAAGTCAAACATGTTGTTGATCATGGATAAGTCTTGAGCCCAGTTTTCTTTAGCTGACATTAATACTATGTGCTTTTTAAAAAATTACTTTTGCTTGATTGCCTGCACTTTATGCAAAAAAGGGAAAAGTGGATGAAGGACCCCCATTTCCAATATGAGATTGGTAATAAAATGCCTGTATTAAAAAGAACAGTGACCTAGGAAAATGTAGGAAGTTGTTAAATGATTAATCAACAGGATCTTACATAAAATATAGTTCTAAACATCTGCAGTTTCCCCTCACTCCAAACCAGAGTAAAAAAAAAAAGTCAAAAATTACTTGATTGGGAAACACTGATATTTATTTTTTTTCATAACTGAATTGGAATAATGAAGTTGTGCTCACAGGTAGTATATGCAAATATGCATTTTTAGTGCTGTTTTCCTGCTGTCATATGTCACACTTGTTGCATCTTCTTTTAAATTAGGTGTAAGATATTTCGGATAGAACTTAATATGTAATTTAAGAACAGGAAACGCAGTAGAGCTTGATCCTGGTTGGGGTGTCTAGGTGCTTCTGCAGTACAAATTTTAAATAACTTATTTAGGTACTTGAAATAATTGCAAGTGCCATCCAATCCTTTATAGCAGTACTGAATTAAATTACCAGCATCTCAATATGATCAATTTAGTATGTGTCTAAAGTCACATTCTGATGTAATGATTATATTTTCTTGTAATATAGAGACACACTTGATTAAATGTGTCCAATTTATGATCCCTATGGATTTTTCAGCCTTTGGCTTTAACTGTCTTCAGCAACTGAATAATTTTATATCCTAAATTCATTTTGTTCCTCTTGTAGGGATTGGATCAGGAGTTAGTTTTCAATTGAATAACCATCAAAAATTCAACATTCTCACATTGTATTCAACTACCAGGTAAGGCTTGTTCTCTGCAAAAATAAAGCTGAACGTTCTCAGTTATTTTGGCGTTTTCTCCTGATCTCAACCACTGATGTAATTTGGATATCACAGTACTTGATTGTTTCTATAAATTAGGTGGATGGTCATCTGTAAATTACATCAGTTGCCACTGCCACTCACAAATTGTGTGGCAAAAGGTAGGCCTAGTTTTTTTTAAGTTGGCCCAAAGAATCTTTGATCAACTTGAGTATGTGTGTGTGTAATGCATAAAGAGCAGTGCCTTTCCCTATGCATGCAAATTATAAAAAGTTGTTTCGGGGATGAAACTGTTCTGCATGTTTAGGCCATTCCCCTCTCCCTTCTTTGTGAAGTACCTTCCCCTTTCCCATTCTCCTTCCAAATTAGTCTGGATAATTTTGTTAAATGTTTTGGGTGTTTTCATATTTTTCAGCACGGAAAGGAAGAGAGCAAGAACAGAGCAAACTGTTACAGTCAATAAGATGTTTTACCAAGAAAACAGCATAGGGGGGAATCAACAGGCAGTACACTACAATGTAATTGCTCAAGTTAAAAAGGTGTGCGAAGTAGTTGATGGATTCATCTATGTTGCTAATGCAGAAGCTCATAAAAGTAAGGAATGTTTATTTTAACTATGTTGACTCATATTTTGTGGATTGTTGAGATGCTACTAGTACATGAGAATACATTTATACTTTGAAGGCCAAATTCTGATCTTATTATTAACCCTCAGAAGTGCAGAGAAAGATACTAATCAATATGAGTAAGAATTATAAATCCAAATTAAGTTAGTGTGGTTTCAGGACAATTCTTACTAATGATTGACTACTGAATCTGCTATATAACTTGAGGAATTTAATTTTATAAGGACACTAATAAGCCGGTTATATGCAGTTTTGCTACAATATAAAAGCAAGGTGTGGTCAGTCATTCCTTTTGTGTAAATAATTGTTTGGTATGAATTCTTAATAATCTGCACTAAAGATCAGAGCAAATGAGATGGGGATTTAAAGATGTCAAATGGAAAGATTTAGTTTAGTTTTGCTTTCTTGTTTAAGAAGACTAAGTAAAGTCCTCTTATTCATGTCTGTATACTAGTGACATCATAGCAGAATTTTTTGGAAGCCTTCGTGATCCATCACTAACTTTGTGCACACAGCAGCTGACTTCCCCATGATCTGCCACACACCATCTGTCATTCTGCTCACTGGTCATCGTCTACTAGGGTGACCCACCACCATTCCTTCCATGATAACTTTCTCAAGGATATTTCCATCTCTATGCCAAATGTGACCAAAGTATATAAGTTTGCACCTGTTGATTTCCAAGAGTAGAGTCCACTTCTCTCCAGTAATATTTCTAACATAAGCATGCATTGTCATCTCCGTCCAGGAGATATGCAAGGGTCTTTGCCAGCACCACATCTATTCTTTTTTCTTCTTGTCAGCTGTATTAGTTTTCCAGGATTCACATCTATAAGTTGCTATGGAAAAAATTAAGCTTTTGAGCAATATAACCATAATGCATTTTGAGATACCATGGTTTTTCCACAGTTTCATGAGGGAGGCCTTGGCTGAGCAAGCCATCCCTAGTCGTCTTCTGATTTCTTTGGAGCAGCCTCCTTGGTTGAATATGTATGATCCCAGATAATGAAATTAATCTATTGTCTCTACAGCTTCACTGCTGATCATGATGTTTGCTTGCATCCTGTTGTTATTGATCATGTCAACCTACGTGAATTTAATTTTTGCCACATTCAGGAATAGTCCATGTTCCTCACTAACTGTTTTTACAGACTCCAACATTTATTGCATTGCATCGATGTTTGCATCAAAGAGCATCATATCATCAGCATATCTGAGGTTGGTTAAGAAGTGTCCATCAATGGAAGTCCCAGCTCCTTCCACCTTATCAAAATCTTCGAGCGCTTGTCTCATGATAAATTCTGAATACATGTTGAAAAGACCTGGGGACAGAATACACTCATGTCTCATACTCTCCCCAATAGAAAGCCACTCGCTGTTGCCCGCTGCTGTTCACATCATGGTCTGTTGTGAACAGTAGAGACTTGCAGTGAGTTCAGTGTGATGCTTTGGAGTACTCTATGAAACACATTATCAATGGGTGATTATACTCCCTTCATTTTTCATGATATGACTGATATTTGCAATTTGATCACATGTGCCCCACCCCTTTCTGAAACCAGCTTGTTGTGGTGCTACTTCTGCTTCTGTCAATTGCTTCATGCAATCCTGAATTATGCAGAGCAGTACTTTATTTGTGTGTGATATTAGGGAGATGGTTTAATAGTTACTGCACTCTGTTATATCCCCGTTGTTTGTAAAAGCAGAAAGATTGCTTTCATCCAGTCTTCCTGCCAATTTCAAATCATCCACGCGTCATTGCAAATTTTCCACATGAGAGCAATACCACGGTCACCAATTGCTTCTAGTAATTCTGCTGGTACATTATTTACCACTGCTTCTTTTCCAAACTTCATTTTCATAATAACATGCACCACATCTTCTCGGAGGATTGATGTCACTGGCTCCATACTCTCTTTTCTGTCATCCTGTATTGTAAGTGGCTGTGATGAGACATACCGGTTGGCACTGTAATCTGAATCACCTTCAGTAAGAACTGTGCCATCATGATCTTTTATATTGCTCGGTCACAGGGAAAACTTTTTGGTAAGAAATCTGACCACTGTGAATATACCTTTTATATTATTAGTCTCTTTATAATTCTCAAACTCCTCATATTTTGCTCTGATATATTCACTTTTGTCTAGTCTGCCTTTGAATCTGTGTGCTCAATTTCTTGTATTCTCTCCAGTGTTCTTGAGTTTACAACACTCTCTTTCATTCTGTCATTTTTTCATTAGCTCAAACACCTAATTAGCATTAACCATGATGTGACTTTTCAGAATGTGTGCTTAAATGGCTTTGAGCATGATAGTTTTCATTTTATTCCAGCGTTCATTTGGGCTGTTTCTTCTCTTTAAGGAGACTGTTCATTATCAAATGGTTGGTAAAGTCTCTACAGTTTCTCCTAATGTATTCACTGAAATATCTCATTAGTTTATCGTACGTTTGGCACTGCACTGAAACAGAGTTCTACTATCATCTAAAGTTCTTTCCTTGCACATTTTCATGTCATGAGGGCATAACTCTCCTTCTTTGACATAGTCTTAAACAGTTGTGTGTTTTTTGATTTACCAGTCCATTAACGGGAAGTTGAATCAAACAGATTACCTGTTGACTTTCAAAATTTGTTTCAATTGGAGTATTTAAACTAGAGCATGTATTTACATTTAGCATTGTTTCTAGCATCTAATTTTATTTACAGAAGATGTAGAACTGTAATGACGAAACATGTCCTGAATATCTTTTAATACTAAAGGTGTGTTTACTTTTTGTGTGTTTACTTTTTACTCTTCAGCCTTCAGCCATGCTAGATTGTCTTCATAATCATTGCCTTTTAAATGGAGGAAAAAGTGAGATCAGAAAGGGAAAGGTGGAAGGAAGAGGAAGGTGGGGCAACTCACTGCCCCAACTGCCTCTCTGGAAGTTAGGAAAATGGCCTATTGTGACTTTGGTTATTATCGCGTGGAAGGTACTCCAATAACTACAATGATGTGTATCCTCCTAAGAACCAAGATAGAAGAAAATGTAATAAAGATGAGTTTGATTATATATAGTGGGGCTTGTATATAGTCTAATACTCCTATTTCATGTTTTCTAGAACATGACCGTCAAGATGAATTTGCTCATATTTTGGCAATGATAGATCCAACTCTTGGGCCTCCAAACAGACCTGTACTCGTTTTGTCCTGCACCTCTCAAGTTGGCATTAAAAGAATCCCTTGTGTTTACATGGCACATCAACTGCAATTGAATCTGCTAAGCCAACCATGGATGGTATCTTCACTTCTTAAAATATTTGTTTTCTTTTTACTCATCCTCTTTATAGTGTCTCGTGAGTGAGCAGTAATGTTTGAAGTGGACTTTAATTTAAATGTTAGTGGCACACTGTAGCTAAAGGAGAACTACCAGGCAGAAAAGTCTAAATACATATTTTAGGTAAAATATTTTCCTTTGCCTTCATAAGGATAATGTTGGAAAGCTTTGTGTATTTTTAAAACATACCACTGTTATTTAGAACACTACATAATTTGAATGAAAATATCCTAGAAATTACAGAATTCATAATCTATGTGAAATTCTAAAGTTTGAAACTTTGTTCCCCCAAGAGTTATAAAAAGGAATTTCAAATAACCTGTGATTCCAACTGATACTGTGAAGGAAGTAAGATGTCACAAAACAGCAGAGGGGAGGATTAAAATAGAACTCTATAGGAAATCAATAATGTACAGCTTTTCTAATGGCTCTCTTTATTCACTGTTTCCTTTCCCCTAATTTACTCGAAACATGTTCTGTTTAAGGGACCTGGAAGCCAATGACAAAACAGGCAGATTTGACAAGATTTTTAACAACAAATATGGAATGTTAATCTAGTATCTATACACTCAATATGTATATCCATACACCACATTAACATCTGCCATTCTTGGTTTTACAGGTGCAAGACACTGTAGCTGCTACTTTAAGTGGACTGTTAAATGGAATTGAGTGGATACTGGGAGAAGTTGAATGTAAAAATGCACAATGATCAAACTTGCTTAGTCATACTGTATGGACTTTGTCATTTGCAAAGAGTATGAAGTGAACATTTCGCCCTGATGTTGTACTGACTGACGAGATTTAAAAGGCAGCCCTCTGTGATTGCAAATATTTTAATAATCAACATTCTTCCAAATGTAGACTTGAATTATAACTGAAAGCAAGTTTGACTGGATACCAACATTTGACAAAGAAATGGGTTTGATTTTTTTTTAATTTGGGGTCTTTATAATGCTTTTCATTCTCAGCATATTCTATAATATAAAACATTCTGCAAACCTTACCCCTGATTAGCTTAATGCCGGCATAACCTTCTCACCTAGGTGTACGTCATACCAGATTTACGAAGCATACTACATGGAGATCCCTGATGACATAGACAGCCATCTCCTATATAGTGTATTCCTTAAATGGCCAACAAGAGAAGAGACATATCATGTACCACAATGTGCGCTTAACTGATCATCTACTGTGCCAGGTCTCCTGAAAGGGGCACATCGTATTTGATATTTGTTCCAAACACTGATCCTGAACTAGCTCCCGAAAAGGAAAAAAGAATTCCCTCCAGCACCGTTATTTAGGGAAAAGAGGTAAACATAAAGGGGAACTGTTAGCTTAGACCAACATTTTTAAAAATGAACATTTGATTGACTTTTTCCTATGTGTTCTTCATGACTATCATGAGACATTAATAAAGCTTAGCTGCATCTGCTTTCTGCTGCAATATTATCTTGAATTTCACATCCATCTGTCACCATGGGAACAAATGTCCTATTTCTTCATTAGAACATCCTGACATTCTCTACTAGGCAGAGACATTATCTACTAGGCTCTCAACTGGCAAACCTTCATACAAATACTTTTGGCAGCTAGCAAATATATGAAATGTAAATGTCTTTGTTCTGCATCTTCTGTAGAGCTGAAATATTTTTATAAAATGGAAAAAATATTCCTAGAATTGGAATTGCAGTTTACATATTGCAGTGTGCTAGGGAACAAAATGGGCTCTTTCTCCTACTTTAAGCTAGTAGTTCCCACTCTCTCCTTGTTGCTTTCCACTGAATTATTGGATGGATACCTACACACTTTTCCTTGGCTTTTGTTGGTTCTCTGTGTATTTATTTTTTAATCTTCTTGGTTTTTGACTCTATATTTTTTTCTCTCACTTATCTCAGTAAAACCTTCCTGCTAACCAGAAAAGTACATGCGGCTCTGAGGATGGTGGCATGGGCCATACATAGGTCAAAGGGCAGCTCTGAGGAGCTAGGCCACACGTGTTTTCATGGAACTAAGGGCTGTGGGAGCAAAGAGAAACTTGAGCCTGCAGCCCTGTATGTGTGAGTAGCTCTCACAGCTAGCTGCAAGAGAGGCTACTGTGGGATCAAAGCAGGAAGACAGGCAGTTTTCATGGAGCCAGTCATCTCTGCTTTACCTCCATCCATGGCATTTGGATACTACAGTGGTGAGGATCATACAAGTACCTAGTGTGTTGGGAGCCCATGGTGTTCATTATAGAACAATGTTATAATTCTGTATTCATAGGTGTAACAGCCCTCTACCAATGACATAGACATATTTGGGGTGAAAGTTCTGTCAATAGTATAGAATTAAGCTAGTGCCACTTAGTTTTACTATTAAGATCTCTGTGAGAAATGAGGGCCTTCAACATTTGGGAGGCATGGGTTCTCAAGCAGAACTGTCCAGAGTGAGGCCTATGAAGAGAAAATACAAACATGTTTAGATGTCTGAGCATGCACAGCAAGTGTTCCAGAATAACTTTATCATTTCTCCTACCAAAATACAGGGGACTTTACAAGTGGCCCTTACTCCCGTTATCACTGAATGGAAGGTTGAATTGGTCTCTCACTCCTGCAAAATATCTATTTCAAAACATTCCATTTGCAAAGTTCCTTTTTTTTAAATTTTTCCAGTGATTGATATTTAGGCCAGAGGTAGAAATAAAGGAAATTCAAAAACATTTCCTGTTTCTATAGCCTCAGGTAGCCAAGGCCTGCAAACTTTTGTTGTATCAGTGCTCATAAGGGATAATTTGGAGTTCTAAGATTAACCCTGGGAGCTCTACTATGCCTATTCTAGTTTTTATTTTTTTAAGAGTGTGTATGTGTATAGCTCTCTTATAAGATACTCTACAGAACAGAAGAGATAAAACACATGTATAATGCAATCAATATTTTGGATAAATACCTTAAATATATATGGATCTCTATACTTTGTAATATGGCTTCATGTGAACTGCTGGTTGTAAAAAAAATAATAATAAAAAAATGCTACTATAGTCTTAATAGCCACTCTGCTCTGTAGAGGGAGAATGCAACTGTCTCTGGTGCCACTGCAGCTCCTACCATTTCATACATTGGGAAGGAGGATTCATGTATGCAATGATCACTATTGTAATAGTACTCTTTTTTCTCCCCTCAAAAATGTGTAATAAATTGTTTTTTAAAGGTGGCAGATCTTTCTTCTTTGTGTGGGCACCATAAACATCTGTGCTGTCCAGTAACAGTTAACAAGAAATACCTGTTCCATGGTGCAATCGTTAAATGTATTGGTGCAGAAATATGGGCATAGACCAAAGCAATGATGTTATTTTCAAGAGGGTGGGAAGGTAACAAGTTTCAGTTAGAAAAAGGAGAAAATAGATACAGGGAATTTTTTTTCTTTCACTTTTTTCAGAAGGTAACATGAACAATGGGGAGAGTTAAAGAGAATTTGAAAAAAAAAAAGTTCTTCATATTGTCTTGTATAAAATTTTTGTTTAAGTGATGTGTAATAGTAACAGCTGCTTTGCATAATCAACTCCGTTACCATACTCAAGTCTTTAATACATAAACTGTTAGTGATATGGTTGGGCTCCAATGACTGTTGGTATTTGCAAACATCTCAAAATAAATAGCAATGTTTTGAAAACAAGACTTTTCTTCTGGTGAGAAGGAATTAGAAGAACATTTATTTCAAGGCACAATAATACTATTTTAATTAATTAGGCCACCTGTTAACCATTCTGCATTAAACCAAAATAACTGATTTTTCTTATTGTCTCTCTTCCCTAACATTTTCCTGTTTGCTCTGATCTTGGTTTCTACATGTTACTCTCAAAGGTGTGATTTAACATGAATTTTTGTTACTCAATGATTTTTTTAAAGAAAAGAAAGTAGTAAAGGTACTATGGCAAATACCCTTTTTTGTGAGCTTAGAGAACACAGATCAGCTGCAATATGCACAATGTATCAGAACAATGCAAAACCACATTAGAAAAAAACATGGAGGAAGATTAGAGCTAGAGTCACCTCGCCTAGTAGTACTTACTTTTCTTTCAAGTACTATTGATTCCCAAAGTTTTCGAGCGAGCAATGTACACCCTTCTTAGCTTCACGTGCTCATTTAGTTATGGGTGCTTTAGTAAGTGCCAGGCATGTATTGTGGGTTGGTAAATAAATGCAGTTGCTCCACTGACTTCTGTGGTTTTAAAGCTACCTTTTGATGTATGTACTACTACACAGGCAGGGGCCTGCTTAAATCCCACATCTGGAAAATGGAAGCACTCTGCTGTTAAATTAGCAGCTATCGCATGGAAATAGGATTTAGATAAACTATAAAATGTAATCCAATAAATGTATCTAAGGCAGGACAGAGCTCCAAGGGTGAAATCATGGCCCTATTGAAGTGGATGGCAAAACTCTCACTGAGCACATAATGGGGCGAGGATTCCACCCCAGCTGTTCTAAAGGTGGAGCTGACACTGATAAATACATGAATGATCATTAGTACTTGTGGGACAGTGTCCAGGGCCAGAGGTTCTGAGGCTTCACCCATGACCCAAAATCTACCCAAAGTATTTTCTACTGTTCTAGCCCCTAAAATGCTGTGAAATATAATGTGCAATATTGTTGTAGCCATGTTGGTCCCAGGATATTAGAGAGAAAAGGTGGGTAACAGCTTCTGTTGGTGAGAGAGACAAGCTTTCGAACTTGCACACAGCTCTTCCTCAGGACCTGTGTAAACTCAAAAGCTTGTCTTTCTCACCACCAAAAGTTGGTCCAATAAAAGATATTACCTCACCCACCCTGTGAAATATAATGCAAGTTTATTGAGCCATACATGGCCAAAGTCAGCATTTATATTCAGTATCCACAGCTTCGCATTAAAAAAATAATTCAAACATTCTTTTTGACATTTTCATGACTTACACCTTCTGTATAAATATTGAATATGTGCTAGATATTCTGTAAACCTAATTGCTGTAGCTATTTACAAATGATTGGTTATCTCCACAACCAGAATGGCCACAAACTTCTTTTTTAATGAAAACTTGATTCTCTTGACAAAGTTTGTACACCTCATCTCCCCGGTCTCCAAAAGATGTTTTGTGGATTCACTTCCAAGTCTCTACCCCAGCACTGAGAATTCCTCTAGTAGAACAAGCAACGAACAAACAATCTCAAGAGTGTAGGGGTGTGTCAGTTTTTTGAGCTGGGAAACCAGTTCCTGACATTTAAGTACAACCATTTTGCTTTGTTACATTACATAAAGTGGTGTTTTCCTCAAATGACAGTTTCTGAGCAAGCAGACCTAAGGATCTTGCTTCCAAATTTTCCTATTGTAGACATCTTTCAGCACGAGTGCAGCTCTGTCAGTAATAGTTAGTAATAGAGAGTGCTGTAGACAGAGAACAGGTGACTATCACTGTCATCTAAGCCCATGGATTTAGACAGCATGGTGATAAAAAAATCTGTGCCCTACCTACACTAGCTCTTCCAGTGTCACTATCTTTGGTGGAACATTTTCCCAATATGGATGTGCCCAACTATCATTTTCTTTGTTAAGCACATTAATTAGTCGGTGGCTGTTTATAACTCCCTGGTTTTCTTAAGTATTTAAGGGAGGGTCAACAGCCTAACGGCATCATATTCTACAAACAGTGGGAAAGTTTTAGAGGGTTTTTTTTGGAGGGGGACGGGGGCGATGTGGAGGGTTGGAAATAAGACGAGTCAATTTAAATGAACATTTTTGACATACTCCTTTTGATTTTCCTATTTTTATAAAGAATTAGCAAACTTGCAAAGAAGTAGAAGTTTTTCTGTCTGGAAAAAAAAGTCTGTGTTTCTGGAAGCCAGGGAGGAATTCAAGGTAAGAGCCTATTTTTTTCTTCTTTTTATATGGTTTCACCAGTGGTGAACACAGGAATACTGAACTGCACGTGGGACTCCAAAATGACATCTAAGTATAACTTTTCTCCTTCCCCATGAATAGTCTGACTGAGGATTAAAAAACCCTCTGTATAGATGACTGACAGACATACTTCACAGCTAAAGGCATAAATGTGGCGTGGGTCTGGAATGAGCCAGAGTCATTCATATGATAGCTCTCTATCCTTGGTGAGATGAGCTGACCTCTATCCAATTCCTGCTGGAGATGTGTCAATGTTACATAATCCACCCCACAATTGGCCCCCTTCTTGGTAGTCTTAGCAGGAGTGTGAAGGAATCAAATGCTATGGAAAATGAACTACCCCATGATCCCTCCAGCTGGACTTCACCATCAGCAATGAGGAACATATGTAGATCGGTGTAGGGAAGCCCAGATTGTGCCTTGTCCATGGGCAAAGAAACATTTTACTTTTACTGATGTCACGCTCACATCTTTCACTAGTTCGGAATTCACTTGTGTAGTGTTGCTATTATGTATCAAGCACTGAGTATGTTCTCAGCACTGTACAGGACTTTGAGATGTGGTCAGAGCCCTAACCTTGTAGTCTAAATACAGAGCAGTAAAACTGTGTTACATGGTTGTTTACTTTGAACACGGTTGATTTAAGTGGAAGGAAGGATGAGAAAAAAACAAAGGGGAGGGGCAGGCGGCAAGGAAGGGCCAAAAAGCTTGGACAGCAGATCTCAGTGCTGTGTTTAGTGGGGGGAAATTGTGATTGGGCAATGTTCTTGCAAATGTGTCTGAAGACAAGGTAACAGTCAAAGCTCTTCAGAAGAAGGTACAACTGTCAAAGGCTGGTTTAGCACTTCAGCAAACTCTGATTCCAGTTGTTTAGCAAGTGATTTTCACCATTTCAATGGTTTTATTTTCTTTAAAACTTCAGTGGCAATGTGTTCTGCTTAAATAGTTCACCTGAAGTTTATTATAGTTGGCCTGAATAATGGATGATAATTAGATGCCCCTGTCACAGCAGCATCTTTCAATTCAGTAGTCAGATGTTTACTCTGTTAGTTTGCCTGGAGAATATTGGCAAGAAAATGAGGCAGAATAAGAGCCTGATCCATCCACTTCTTCACTGTATTCAATCTAGCTTTGTTACTGGGCATTTCATTCTGCAGTGTTTCTTGAAGTTCTTTCCAAATTCTAACAGCATCAGCAATTGTACAAAGCTATAGAATTAGGTTTTGGTGTACTCAGTGTCCTTTCTACATTTCTCTTTAGTCCGATGTTGACTACTTTGCTGTGACAGTTCCGTCTATTTTGTCACAATTTTCTTCACAAATTGTCATCAGAATAGGCCATTTTAAAATAAATATTCAAAATAGTCAGCCACTGAATTCTGTTGAATATCTTGGGGGAGAATGAGTTTTGATTCTCCCCTCTCGCATGAAGCTGGAGCAAAGCAATTGTTACAGAAATACACTACAACCTCAACAACATTCCCCTTTATTCCTACAATCCTAAGTCATAGGCTAAACAAGGCATCAGATGAGTACTGCATTCATATTTATAACTTTCAGGTTCACTCCATTACCTTCTAGAATTTCTTCTCATCTTAATTTTGACATATTCTCTTCTATTTAGTTAAATGATTTTAATAGATTAGAGTCAGTTTATGCCTTCATGTGGGTTGTCATAATTTCAGTTGCTTGTATGACTCTTTCTTCTGCTGGTGTGATATGTCATTTTGCCACATGCGATGAGCTTTTCTTTTCTGGACGAGCAGGCCCTGAATCTCAGCATCATTCTCATCAAACCAATCTTGGTGATGAGGGTGACAAAGCCAATGGACTCAGCATATGCCGAGAGAATGGCAGTCTTTAATCCCTTCCAAGGATTTTCATTATCATTAGCTGTAGGCATAGCAGAAAACTTCTCTTGGAGACACTCTGAAATCTCTCCCGAGTCACTACATCTTCAAGGGCCTTGATATTGAATTTGTTTCATACTGATTTTGCCTGCTTGCGATGCCTTAAGGCAATCTGGAAATTCATGATTGATCTAACAAGGTGATGGTCTGTCCAACAGTCATCAGTTCCATGCATGGCCCTCATGATGCGGACATCCTTCAGATCTCGAGCTCTAACAATAACATAGTCAAGAAGGTCCCAGTGCCTGGAGTGAGGGTGTCTCCAGGGGGTCTTATGCTTCTCACTTTGCTTAAGGAGGGTGTTCATGATGACCAGGCCATGTTCTACACATATGCTCAGGAGGAGGATGCCATTGGAGTTAGCCTTTCCTACTCTTTCTTTTCTGATAGTGCCATTCCAGCGATCTGACTCACGCCCGACTCTAGCGTTAAAATCTCCCAGGAGAATTTGATCTTGTCCTCCTTTGAAATGTTGGCCAAGACTCTGTCAACATCTGTATAGAATTGTTCCTTGATATCCTCGATAGAATCAAGCATTGGGGCATATTGTGACAGGTTGGATCACAGAAACCCCCTTGGAGATGCCAACTAATGTGCCAAGACTACTTCTGCCCCTGCTTTCCCTGCCAGTTTGGGACTCCAGAGCCCTGCCTGGTTGTGCCAGACACGTTTCCCGGCTACAAACACAGACCGAGGTCTGAACCATGTCCCACAAACTCCAGGCTTAACTGAAAGCAGCGTAAGAAGTGTTCCTGTCTCTAACACTCAGATGCCCAACCCCCAGTGGGGTCCAAACCCGAAATAAATCCATTTTACCCTGTATAAAGCTTATACCGTGACCTATGGCAAGACACCAAGATCCATGTCTATAAGACAGTTGTTGTTCCTACACTCCTCTAAGGATGCGAAACCTGGGTGATCTATCGACAGCACCCCAAGCGTTTGGAGAGGTATCACCAACAATGTCTCTGGAAGATCCTTCGCATCAAGTTGCAAGATCGCTGCACTAATGCTAGCATCCTCGCTGAAGCCAATGTCACCAGCATTGAAGCAATTATCCTCACGCACCAAATTCGCTGGGCTGGACATTGTGTGCGGATGCCAGACTCTCACCTCCCAAAACAAGTCCTCTACTCTCAACTCACCCATGGTTAGAGATCCCGTGGTGGTCAGAGAAAATGTTACAAAGACACACTGAAAGCGTATCTTAAGAAAACTGACGTGGACATCACAAGCTAGGAAGAGCAAGCCACCAACCGACCACAATGGCGCCATATCCTCCATCAGGCAGTAGCCCGCTTCAAGGAGAGGAGAAGGAAAAAGAAGTAACTTTCTCCCAGCAGGCCGCTGGCCTACCACAAAATGTCTGTACCTACTGTGGGCAGATTTGTGGGTCCAGGACTGGACTCCAGGACCCATATGTAAATCTGTGGTAGAGATCATCCTTGAATTGAGGGATCACCAATCATCATAATTTCAAATTTATTTTAACAGTTTTTTTAAAGTATGTAATTTAAATTAACCCAACTAATAAAATAATAAAATCACCAATTGCCTAAGAACATAAGAACGGCCATACTTGGTCAGACCAAAGGTCCATCAAGTCCAGTATCCTGTCTTCTAAGAGTAGCCAATGCCAGGTGCCCCAGAGGGAATGAACAGAACAGGTAATCATCAAGTGATCCATTCCCTGTAGCCCATTCCCAGCTTCTAGCAAGCAGAGGTTAGGGATACCATCCTTGCCCATTCTGGCTAATAGCTATTGATGGACATACCCTCCATCAACATTTATTTAGTTCTTTTTTGAACCTTGTTATAATCTTGACCTTCACAACATCCTCTGGCAAGGAGTTCCACAGGTTGACTGTGCGTTGTGTGAAAAAAGACTTCCTTTTTGTTTGTTTTTAACTTGCTGCCTATTCATTTCATTTGGTGACCCCTAGTTCGTGTGTTATGAGAAGGAGTAAATAACACTTCCATATTTACTTTCTCCACACCAGTCATGACTTTATAGACCTCTATCATATTCCCCCTTAGTCATCTCTTTTCCAAGCTGAAAAGTCCCAGTCTTATTAACCTCTCCTCATACAGAAACCGTTCCATACTGCTAATAATTTTTGTTGGCCTTTTCTGAACCTTTTCCAATTCCAATATATCTTTTATGAGATGGGGCGACCACATCTGCATGCAACATACAAGATGTGAGTGTACCATGGATTTATATAGAGGCAATATGATATTTTCTGTCTTATTAGCTCTCCCTTTCTTAATGATCCCCAACATTATGTTTGCTTTTTTGACTGCCGCTGCACATTGAGTGGATGTTTTCAGAGAATTATCCACCCTGGTTCCCATTGCTGTAAGTTAGAATGAGGCCAGCGGGATTGAGCCCATACAGCCTCTCAGCACAGAGGATTCCAAAGCTCTTTATAAATCATACAGACGAATTGCTTCTCCCACTACTGAATTAGACCCTCTGGAGTGAAATATGGTTACAAAATAGTTAAGAGTAGCAAGTGAAAAAGACCACATTCCATTTAAAGAAAAGAAAGATAAAGAAGGCTGCAGGATAAAGAAGAAATTGGTATAAGAATGACTATATAATTCATCACATGTCCCTTCACTGGAACTGCCTGTGTCTGTGGTACAGAAAGAGTTAGAACTGAAATATGAAGCCTGGAACACTGCGCGTCTCAATTCAAAGGAACTGTGACTTTCCCATCCAGCCACTGGATGTCACCATTGTTACATGAGACAAGGTAGGTGAGGTAATAAGTTTTATTGGACCAGCTGCTCTTGGCAAGAGACAAGCTTTCGAGTTTACAGAGAGCTCTTCTGCAGGACTGGAAAACGCACTCAGTGTCACAGCTAAGTACAAGGTGGAACAGATTGTTTAGCATAATTAGTTAACACATATTGCAAGGCATCATTCAAGGTGTAGTGGCCCATTAACACCCCTCCAATCATAGGGGAGAAAAGGAAGGGAGTGGGAAGGAAAGGCAGCTGGGAGCAGATGTTGTTAGTGGGTTATAGATCGTTGTAATAAACCATAAATCCAGTGTCTATTCTGTCCATGATTTTTAGTTTAGCAAAGTTATAAATTTTTACATGTAAATGACACATAGTAAGTGTATAGATGAAGGAACCACTAGACCAGGGGTTCTCAAACTTTTGTACTGGTGACCCCTTTCACATAGCAAGCCTCTGAGTGCGACCCCCTTATGATTAAAAACACTTTTTAATGTATTTAACACCATTATAAATGCTGGAGGTAAAGTGGGGTTTGGGGTGGAGGCTGACAACTTGCGACCCCCCATGTAATAGCTTCTTGACCCCCTGAGGGGTCCCGACCCCCAGTTTGAGAACCCCTGCATTAGATAATTGGGCAAGTTTTATTTTAAGAAATAAGTTAGACTGTCGGTTTCTCAGATGAAGACCCGAAGAGAAAATGAATTTCTATGAATCGGACATCTTCTTTGTGTGCATCTTTCTACTGCTTCTGCCCATTTGATGGATCCTGTTCACCTTCCTTTCATTCTGGTAGGCATCTGCATGGACTTGCGATGATGAGGCAGAGATGCTGGTGCTGGAGGATAGGTCTGGAGTCAGTGTCTATGGTAATAGTGCCTAATGAGGAGCAGGAACCAAGGTAAGCATGTCCTGCGTTATTACCAAGGCTATTGAGACTGTAATAGGCAGTGCCGGTTTGGTCCTCAGTGTCACTTTGATTTAGCCAGCACTAGTATTGCTGGGTAAGGAATTAGCTTTCAGGATAAGAATGAGGAGATTCCAGCCTCAGGCCTATGATGTAAGGCAGTGGTGAAGCTGTAACAACAAGATACATCTTGGATCCTGTGTCATGTCAGATGATATTGGCCCAACGGCTGGTCTGAGTACCCTCAATGGGCCTATAGGTATATCAGACTGTAGGCATTGAGAAGCCAGATGAACCTGGAGTCTCAAGAGTCTCTCCCTTCTAGTGTGGGGAAATCCCAGGAAACTGCCCACTGAGCAGATCTCACCCAGACAGGCACTAGATGTGGTGTCAGTCTCCAGTAGGATTGCTAGGCTGCCTGCAGGCACATCTCTTGAAGCCCTTACAAGGTTTGTGGATTGATATGAACTGAGGGTCCAAAGGCTTCTGGGATAAGGGTATGCTATGTGTGCTATATTACTGTACACAAAATAACTACAAAAATAGTAAGAATAAGCTAGACTGAGGGAAGATCGAGCTGTGACAGGTTAGACCCGCCCCCCTCCGCCGTCCAGGATGCCACCTGATGTACTGAGATTTCACTGAGCTTGCCTGTTCCACTAGCCTGGGCTCCCTCTCCCTGTTTTGCTGAATTAGGCTCTCTGGCAGCACACACACACAGGTAGGGATGCACCAGCTGTAAAATCACACAGAGTCTGCAAAAAGCTCTCTATGAGAAGACTCAGCTAGGAAATCGCCCAGCACTCAAGTGCAGCTCCCCTCAGGAAAGTACTCCCAAAATAATATTGTCTTGCACTGTAGAAAAATCTATACACGTAAGTTCATAAATTCATCCCCTCCCTCAATGTGGAGGAAGATATGCACAACTTCTTGCCCAAATTGCACAAACTGGGTTTAATAATAAATAAAAGAAGTTTATTAGCTATAAAAGGCAGATTTTAAGTGATTATAAGGGATAGCAAACAGAACAAAGCAGATTACCAAGCAAATAAAACAAAACACGCATACTAAGCTTAAGATCTTAGAGACTGGTTTCAAGAAATAATTTCTCACTCTAAATGTTGTTTTAGGCAAGTTGCAGAGTTTCTGTAGGTTAGAGTTCCAGTTATTTCTCTTTACAGACTAGACTCCTGTCATTAGTCTGGACTCAGCCCTTGCCTTTCCCACCACTCAGTTCCTTTGTCTCTTCTGGTACTTTCAGCAATCTTTCTTCTTGAGCAGGAAGGCAATGGAGAGGAGTCCTGTTTGCCTTTTTCCCCAGCCTTAAATAAGATTTACATAAGGCAGGAATCTTTTGTTTCCCAATCTTGATCTCCCTCTCCTTTTAGTGGAAAATTACTAGAAGTCCAAGATAGTGTTTAGTATCAGGTGACAGGACCACCTGACCTAGTAGTGTTACAGCTACATTCCAGGATGCCTCTCAGGAAGGAGAGAGATTAGTACCTTCAAAGTCTTATTGTTTCTTCCTAATGGCTCATCAAGGCTGATGGCCTGTTGTCTGGTGGGTGTCTCCCAAGTACACACACATTTGTAATCGTTACATAGTTAATATTTCTAACTCCAGAAATAGAAATGATCCATGCATACAAATTGCACAATCACATTCAGTAAATCATAGCCTTTCCAACGATACTTTACAAGCCCCATCTTGTATAAAATATATCTCTTATGCCATATTCATATCATAAGCATATTTCCATAAAGAATATGGGGTATAATGTCACACTAGCCTGTGGTCATTTAGGCCATTTTTTTTCTCCCTGAATCAGAAGTGAAGGAACTGAGGCAGTTGGGGGAAGAGGGCTACACTCCTTTATACAGAGTGAGGAGATGAGGAGTGCATGAGAGAGATCACAGAAGGGTAACATCAACAGACTGGCTTTTTAAGGCAGTTCCACAGCTCGACGCCAGGGGCACCACCTCCCACAAGTGTGAATGCATGAAGGCAACTCTCAAACAACAAAAGTCGCTGGTAATTAACCTCTCTTTTCTATTTTTGAACCAAAGAGAACTTATGGTTTTATGAAATATTCTTATACCAGGTTCCTAAGCGGCTGAATATGTGTCCAGCAGCTGCTCAAAACTCTTCTGTGAGACTTATCCTATTCACTGCTAAGCAATTGATATTTGTGAAATTCAGTGGCTTGAGTTCAGTGACTTCTTTGTTAAGTTCAGTAGCTAGTTAACAGATACATCCATGGCTTTGGTATGAGTGTAAAACCCAATTTAAATTCAATATGCATATGTACTATAGATTACATTAATACATCCAAAACACACTGAAATCGGCATGCTTAATTGAGTAGAATGTTGATTGAACTAAAAAAAAGTGAACTGTTAGCAAAGCTAAGAAATGCAAATGACAAATACCGAAGTTTTGAGAAACCAAATAAGGAAAATTCCTTTAAAGTGTTTTTCAAGATTAGAGAGATCTGAAAGTCAGACTATAGAAAGAAAATTACTCACTCATGTATGCTCTTTGTGTCTATCTTCCTTTCTCTTCTTGCTTCCAAATAAGACAATAGGATGTTAATTCTTTGTTAACAAAGGAGATGCTGTTCTGACTCCATAATTATAATTAAGGTTGAGTTGAAATTTTGCATTAAAATAAATATGTAATGAAATACTTTCATCAGCTTTACTCCTGTTGTTGAAAATCCCTGCTGGTGAGGGAATATCAACAGCCCAGTTGGAAAGAAGGTTCCCTGAAATTTCTGCAGACTCCTCCAGAAATACAAAGATTGCTTTATAGCACTGTGGTGGGGTGCTCAAACCCTGCAGTGGAAAGTAATGGTTTAAAGAGCCCCTTTGGGCCCTGGCCGCCATACCTGCAAAGCATGCAGGGGCTGGAGGAGGAGTTTAGAGAGCAGAGCAGTTCAGCACCAGGCAGCTGGGGGAGGTGAACAGACCTACACCTTAGAGGGAGCACTAGGAGGAAGTCCAGCTACCTGGGACCCCTGACTATTGAGAATCTATCTGACCTGCTGAGGGAAAGAGGTTTCTGGACAACTGCAAGGTCTGCGAATTAGCCTTTTGATTTATTTTGTTTATATGTTTTTGCTTTTTCCTTTTGAGTAAAGAGACTGGTAGGAAGCAATCCAGGGGAGCAGCAGTGCTGCACCTTTTGGGGGTGCAAAAACTCTGCCCCCCACAGGACCCTGCTCAAGATGAAAAGCCTACCCTGGAAACAGGGGAATCTGGACTAGAAGACCCTATAACTTGGAGGGTCACAAACCATGGACATTGTCTTGGAACTCCTTGCCTGATAGTGAGGCTATCCTTTGTTGGACTCTGTGTACCCCAAAAGGGGTGGATACAACTCATGGCCTGGCCAAACACCCGAATCACAGAAGGGTCAGATCACTGCAGGGTCAGAGTATCTGTTAACAAGAGGCACCAGTAAGAAGAAAACTTTCTATACCCTCCCCTGACCATTAGGAAGTACCTGCAGTGAGTGATCCCCTTCAGAGGCTCTTACAGTTAAAATCACATTTCATCAATTATGAGAAAGACAATGTAAAATCTGTACATGCTTACACTATTTGGTTCCTTTGGTGGATCTTCTCCCCACCCCCTGATATTGTAGAAGAGCTTCTTTAAATTTACAAATTGCCAATAATTTCAAAGTGAGTTTAAAATAGAAATAAATGAAAATAAGTATCTGGAGCGATTTTTTTCAAGGGTGATTTTGCATGTTCCAATTTTTCAGCGTCCAGTTTGAGATAGCATGGGGAACAGATTTTCAGAAAGTGCTGAGGACCCACTCTGAATATCAGGGCCCTTTAAAGGTGTCTCAAATTAGGCATCCAAAAAAAACCCCTAGTTTATGTTTAAAACTTTGGGCAACATACTTAAATTAATATTAACATCTTCACAATGCCTGTCTGTGGATATTAGGGATTTATATGCCACCTATCACTGTGGTATTTGAGTGCCATCCATAGAAAATAAATATCAATAGTAAAGTTTGTAGTAAACTCGATGTCTCAGACTCTCCTCCCTTTTCTGGGAAAAGTCTCTGTTTGAAGAGTGTGTGCCAATAATGTGTATATTCACAAGGTTAAAATATATTTGGTAGGTTGATTTGTTTATGTAACAAGTTTTTATTCTTTTGTGTGTGTGTGTATGGATAGGGATGCTTATGTAGATGGGTGTCATTTCTTTGTGAGTGCCTTTCTTATTATTAAGTATCAGAGGGGTAGCCGTGTTAGTCTGGATCTGCAGAAGCGACAAAGGGTCCTGTGGCACCTTATAGACTAACAGAGGTATTGAAGCATAAGCTTTCGTGGGTCAATACCCACTTCTTTGGATGCAAGCAGTGGAAATGTCCAGAGGCAGATATAAATGTGCAGGGAAGATTCAGGCTAGAGATAGCGAGGTAAGCTAACCAGGGAGGGTGAGGCCTGGAAATCCTGGAGGCCCCATCATCTCGGGCATTGGCACTCTCACTGAAGAACTGTCCGGATATGTGGACTCTCTACTCAGACCCTACGCCACCAGCACTCCCAGCTATCTCCATGACACCACTGATTTCCTGAGAAAACTACAATGCATTGGTAATCTTCCAGAACACACCATCCTAGCCACCATGGATGTAGAGGCTCTCTACACAAACATCCCACACACAGATGGAATACAAGCTGTCAGGAACAGTATCCCTGATGATGCCACAGCACAACTGGTTGCTGAACTCTGTGATTTTATCCTCACGCACAATTATTTCAAATTTGGTGACAATATATACCTCCAGACCAGTGGCATCGCTATGGGAACCCGCATGGCCCCACAATATGCCAACATTTTTATGGCTGACCTGGAACAACGCTTCCTCAGTTCTCGTCCACTCACGCCCCTTCTCTATCTACGCTACATTGATGACATCTTCATCATCTGGACCCATGGGAAAGAAACTCTGGAAGAATTCCACCACGATTTCAACAGCTTCCACCCCACCATCAACCTCAGCCTGGACCAGTCTACACGGGAAGTCCACTTCCTAGACACCACGGTGCAAATAAGCGATGGTCACATTAACACCACCCTATACCGAAAACCCACTGACCGCTATGCCTACCTACATGCCTCCAGCTTCCATCCTGGACACACCACACGATCCATTGTCTACAGCCAAGCACTGAGGTACAACCGTATTTGCTCCAACCCCTCTGACAGAGACCAACACCTACAAGATCTTCACCAAGCATTCTCAAAACTACGCTACCCACATGAGGAAATAAGAAAACAGATCAACAGGGCCAGACGTGTACCCAGAAGCCTCCTGCTGCAAGACAAACCGAAGAAAGAAACCAACAGAACTCCTCTGGCCATCACTTACAGTCCTCAGCTAAAACCTCTCCAACGGATCATCAGTGATCTACAACCCATCCTGAACAACGACTCCTCACTTTCACAGGCCTTGGGAGGCAGGCCAGTCCTCGCCAACAGACAACCCGCCAACCTGAAGCATATTCTCACCAGTAACTACACACCGCACCATAATAACTCTAACTCAGGAACCAAGCCATGCAACAAACCTCGATGCCAACTTTGCCCACATACCTACACCAGGAACACCATCACAGGACCTAATCAGATCAGCCACACCATCACCGGTTCATTCACCTGCACATCCACCAATGTTATATATGCCATAATATGCCAGGAATGCCCCTCTGCTATGTATATCGGTCAAACTGGACAGTCCTTACGCAAAAGGATAAATGGACACAAATCAGATATAAGGAATGGCAATATACAAAAGCCTGTAGGAGAACACTTCAACCTCCCTGGACACACAACAGCAGATTTAAAGGTAGCCATCCTGCAGCAAAAAAACTTCAGGACCAGACTCCAAAGAGAAACTGTAGAGCTTCAGTTCATTTGCAAATTTGACACCATCAGCTCAGGACTAAACAAAGACTATGAATGGCTAGCCAACTACAAAAGCAGTTTCTCCTCCCTTGGTGTTCACACCTCAACTGCTAGAAGAGGGCCTCACCCTCCCTGATTAGCTTACCTCGTTATCTCTAGCCTGAATCTTCCCTGAACATTTATATCTGCCTCCGGACATTTCCACTGCTTGCATCCGAAGAAGTGGGTATTGACCCACGAAAGCTTATGCTTCAATACCTCTGTTAGTCTATAAGGTGCCACAGGACCCTTTGTCGCTTCTTTCTTATTATTGTATCCCCTCCCTGAGGTGTGGCTCAAGTCTCCTCTCTTCTATCAGCATTATTTGCAGTGACGTCTCACCCTCCTCTTCACAAGGGTTGGGTGGGTCCTGCTTATCTGGTGCCTGATGCCTCCACCCAAAGTGACTCCTCACTGTTGCACACTCAGGGGTGCTGTCCTTTGAAGAGCATAACACCCAGTACAAGAGACAAAAAGTATATAAAACAAACCCTGCAAGGGAATGACACCCAAAATAATAGTATAAGAAATGGGGGACTTTACTGGGAACAGGAAAATAGGATCTGGGGAAGGAAAGGGTTAAGGTTATCTCATAATTAACAAACAGTAAACAAACAAATCAGTACTCTGCCTTCCAAAACTCACAATTCCTCCTAGACCCAGCTCCCTCACTGGCACCTTCATGAGACAGATAATAGGTAAAGGATGAGTGTCCAGAGACAGAGTGTTGTTGTGCTGTGATGTTGTCCGGCTTAAATAAAAGTCCCCTTATGTTCACCCCTGGGTGAGGCAGAGTCCTTTCCTAACTCCTACCAGGTTTGCTGGCTCCCTGGTCTGGAATCCTGCAGAAGTCTCAGCTGGCTCTTGGTAGCTGGCGTCGGGTCAGTTCTCTCTCTGCTGAGTGCTGGAATGGCCCAGTCTATGCAGGTAGATCTCAGAACAGTGCAAGAACTCCCTTTGTGGAGAGGTGGCTTAGCAGGGACTCCCTGAGCTGTGCACTCGCTCTTTCTCCTTCCAGACTCGGTACTGAAAATGAGGAAACTCTGCCTGTGAGTCAGGCTATCCACTCGCTGGGGCCTGGGCAGCCCTAGCCTGTCAATGGTCCAGTGGTCTCCTTGTCCAGATCACCCCATGCAGAGGCCTCCCTATTGGCCTCAGAAGGGGTTTCTAGTTCCTTCTGTCTCCATCTTTGACTCCATGTATGCTAGGACATGGTATCAAAGGGCTCTGCCCTAGTAGTCATCTTAGTTGTATTCCTTTCAGTAGGGCCCCCTAGAGGCTCAGTGCAGTGTTCCAGGAGATGGCACACCCCAACTCGGGGGTTACACCCTGGGGAAAAGACTTTCAAAGTGGAAGCTTTACAGCATTTTCTAGAGAGGGTCAGGTCCCATCTTTGTCTAATCTCCTCTGGACGTTTGTTCCATAGCCAAAGCCCTTCCACCAAGAATGGATACCTTCCACCTGACGCCTCTGTGAAATCATCTGAGCACATGTCCTTGGAAGGTACAACAATATTGTAAGTGAACTATGAGCTAAGCATACCTGAAGCCTTCTCATTTCCCCCTCTGTCTATTCTTTGACATACTGCAGCCAGTCACTGTCAGATTTTTAAATGTATTTAGGTGCTTGACTCCCATTGAAATCAAGGCAAGTCTGGTGCCTAAAAGCCTTTCAAATCTGGCCCTAAGAGCCTGATCCAAAGCCCACTGAAATCAATGTAACGATTCCCATGGATTCCAGTGAGGACACGAGCAAGACCATGACTTTTTTTTCAGGATCATCCACGCTAAGGGTGATCAAGTCCTCCATATTATTTTTTAAGGTTGTTAAACCTGAACTTTTGTCACACAATGTGTATTGTTTATTTATATGGGTAATCCATAATTTAGCATGTTACAGTCTTGATGATTGTATAATCTCCGCTAAAGGGCTTGTTTTATTATATTTAATTCCCATTGTGTTTTCTTTGTGAGAGAAAAATACTGGAACCTCTCTAAGTTAATATTCTGCTCTTTTCTGGATGCCTATAAATATCCTATCTTGTTCCTGGATATAAGCCACATGGAAGGTCATACTGCCACCTTTGCTTTGGGGTTATCAAGTTGTTTGAGCAATGGAATACAATAACAGTTCTCTATATAGAATAGAACTTTAAAAAGGTCTAAGACATCAGATAACATTTCTTCCATAAATATGATAGGGCCAGCACTTCCGTTTGTTTAGTATGCTGAGTTCTTGGATTTTCTGGTATCTGGATATGGGCCCTGATCCTGTACACGCTCACATACTTAATTTAAACATCTGAACAGTCTCATCAAACTCAATGAGACCACTCAATTCCTTAAAGTTAGAATGTGGTTGTTTACAAGATTGGTTGTCCTCCAGAAATAATAAAAGATTTCGTTTGATACTTTTGTCTGGTGTAATTTCTGACATAGCTTCTCAGTAGCCTGCAGTACTTTCAGACTGGCTTCTTAGAAGGCTGATTTTATAGACCAAGCTTGTTTGTTATGCAGACATACATTCCCATTTGACTTCACTGCCAGAGACTGAGCACTCCAATTTATCTAGTTTTGTGTTTGCCATCTCCCATGTGTATTGAGCAAAGTCTTTTCTTTGCTGAGTCCTGCCTAGCTGAACAGTAGAGCTGGTCAAGAATTTTCTGTTGGAAAATGAAGATTCACCTAACTGAAACTGTTTAGATGAACATACCAGATTTGATGAAACTTCCATTGAGGTCCAGGATGGAATGTCTGCTCAAAATGAGAGATAAAGAGGGGGCAGGTGGATTTTTTTTAGAAGTGTGTTTTTTTTAAAAGTAGGGTTAGCTAACTGGGATTAACAGAAATAAAGATTTGGCAATTCAGCTTTTAATTCAGGTTAGCAGCTCAAGTTCAACCCCAGGCTTTCTGAGTGGCTTTAACTCAAATGCAAGTCCCTGCAGTCTGGGTCTCTTACAACTACATGAATGCCCTAACCACAAGGCTATAATTATTGTTTGGCTGTCTCTGGCTGTCTCCTCTCCCCACCCTACCCCCAGCTCTCGGTTTCATCCTGATATGGCATGGGGACAATTTCTGAACTCTTGAAAACATTCACGGGACAGGAAAGCCATTTCCTGCCTTGCTCTGCTGCAGCATTCTTCTCCCTCACTGAACAAAGTGCCCCTGGCCAGTTGTCCGGTGGGTTACTGACATGACATTGTTATATTTTTATCAGTATTTCAGTCCTAGATACCTTAAGCATTCAGTTCTGCAGATTCTAATCTTGTGCCCTCCTGCCTCTCCCTATAGGATACTGTGACCTTTCAAACAGAAGGTTTTGAACGTGAAATCCAACAGGATCTATCCCACCACTCCCCCCTCCCTTTCTCCTCTTGCTCTCCTGTCACTGACACTTAGGCTTCATGTCACCTTTCCTCTTCTAATCACTCTTCCTTCCTTAGAGAAAACATTCCCTGTCTCCTAGTGACCCCCTTTGGATCCACACTCTCTCCTTAACCTCTCACTCTCAGCATGCTCCTTCCCCTCACAATGCAAACACATTTTAGTCGCTGCTTTCCTAAAAAATCCTTCCCTAAGTCATTTTCCTCTCCACCTGCCACACCATCTCCCTTCTCCCTTTCAGCTCCAGACTCATTGGACACACTGTCTGCAATTATTGCCTCGACTTTTCTTCCAACTCGATCCTGGATGGATCCCCTCCTATTAGGCTTTCACCCTCTCCACTCTACTAAAAGGCATTCTAGCAAAGGTCTCTGATGATCTTTTCATGGCCAAATCTCAGGGACCCTACCTTGACTCTCAGCTGCTCTTTATACCATTGGTTGCACTCTTCTTCTTTAAATCTTGTCTCCTCATGGCTTTCATGACCCTTTTCTCTTCTAGTTCTACTTCTGTATCTCTGATCGGTTCAGCACCTCTTGGTGGGTTCTTCTCCCTTATCCCATTTTCCATGGGTGTCCCATGGGGCTTTGTCCTTAGCCCTTTCCATTCCCTTTCCATCCTTTCTCTAAGTGATCTCATCTGCTCACATGGTTTCAATTACCATCTCTATGCTGATGACTCAGAAATCTCCAGGACTGACCTTTATTATTGATTTTACTGGAATTGTGGTAGCACCTCAGAGCCCCCATCATGGACTCAGGACTCCATTGTGCTACATGCTGTACAAACCCAGAACAAAAGATGTTTCCTGCACCAAGGAGTTTACAATTGAAGTATAAGACAAGAGAGCAGGTGGATACGGACAAACATGGGGGAGCACAAAGAAGCAGTGACACCATGATGGTCAGCATGATAGGCCATGGTCTTAGCATACCAGCTGCCTAACTGTTGTCATTTTTTTGTAGGCATCATAGCACAGGAGAGTTTTGAGGAGAGATTTGAAGTAAGACAACAAATTGGCTTTGCAGTTGTTTATGGGGAGCTCCTCCCATGTGTTACCTGCACAAAATTCTCTGTTACTCACACACTCTAGGGGCACCCACCCTTACCTTTCTGTGGGCACAGGGCGTAACCTTACACTTCGCGGGTTTGTGGGGTCTTTTACCATTTAAAGAGCCTTACACAGTAATATCCTACTTAACCTCTATTTATTAATAATCACCCAAACAGAATGCACATGCTAAGCATACAATGCTCATCACTCCCAATAAGGCAGATGAACTTCTCCTTATGACCAGTCAGGATCAAGTCATCAGGGAAACTCCAGCTTCTGCACAGTGTCATTGGCAGGGTGTCGAGATCTGGCAGCTCTGATGTTGGGGCTGTGTCTGAATTGGTTCCAAAGAACTTCCCTTTGGACCCCAGTTCATATAGTGACACTTGAGTCCTGCTTAGCTATACTTTAACCAATCATTTTACTAAAATATTAGCAAACAGGCTCGGCATGGTGGCGCATGCCTGTAATCCTAGCTGCTTGGGAGGCTGCAGTTGGCGGATCGCTCAGGAGTTCTAGGCTGCTGTGCGCTCTGTCAATCAGGTATCCGGTGCTACTGACAGCCTGGCCAGCGGGTAGTTGGAGGATTGGCTAGAACAACACATCTGACGTGTTGTGATCGGTGCTCTCTCTGTGAGGGCTGATGGACCGATTGATGACGGTGATTAGTAAACAATTCTCTAACCAATCCTAACATATTGTAAAACAATTCTTTAACCAATCATACCCCACCACCTTAATTGATTTACACCTAGCAAAATTAGTTATGCAATAGACAGAAACCATCAAAGAACTATACAGAGGCCATACAGATAAACAATAGAGACGTAGGGACCATAAAGGCAAAACAATAGAAGTATAGATTTTACAATCACAACTGCTGATAAGTGATTTCTTGCCAGACAGGATGCCATCAAACAAAGTTTTCTTTAACCATCTTAAGATTTCTTTCTTTATCTGATCATGGTGGGTGCTATTAGGACAAGATCGCTTTCTTTAACAGCCCGATATTACATTGTTTTAATGTAATTTAGATGGAATGTGAGGGATGTAGCTGTCTGCTTCTTAGGTAGAGTTGCCAACTTTTTAATTGCACAAAACCGAACACCCTTGCCCTGCCCCCTTCCCTGCCCCTTCTCTGAAGCCACACCCCTGCCCTGCCCCTTCTCTGAGGCCACACCCCCTGCTCACTCCATCCCCCTTCCCTCCGTCACTTGCTGTTCCCCACCTGCACTCACTTTCACCAGGCGGGAGCCTGCCAATGGGAGGTTCCCAGCCAATGGGAGCTGCAGAGTTGGCACTCGGGGCAGGGGCAGTGTGCAGAGAGCCCCTGGCCGTTCTTGCACCTAGGAGACAGATATACCGGCTGCTTCTGGGAGCCGCGCAAAGCCAGGGCAGGTAGGGAGCCTGCCTTAGCCCTGCTGCACTGTCGACTGGACTTTTAGCGGCCTATTAAAATCTCCTAGATTGCTTTAAATAGTCACTGGGAGATTGATGCCGATTCCGGTAAACTCCCGGTCAATCCGGAAGGTTTGACAACCCCTATTCTTAGCTCATGGCTGCTGCTCTGCTAGTATGACTGCGGACAAAGGCCTCAGACCTTACAATATGGCTCCAGGAAAAGACCTTATCCTTACACGTGTTGAGGGGCAGCATGGGAGAAAGACAAGCACCTTTGCACTGAACGTTTAACAAGTGGGAGGCTGATATCTCTGGCAGAGTAGAGGCATCTGAGCTTTTGTTTCTGTGTCTGCATGTCTCACCATCAACTTAAATTTAACATGCCAAAATATCATCCCTTCCCGTTCTCCCCTTTCTCTGTTGTTGTGGATCCATCTCCCCGCCACTCAGGTCTGTTAATCTTGCTTATGTCTTTGACTGTGCCCTCTCTCTTGACCTGCATATCTAGGCTGTGTTTAAATTTTACTGCTTCTTCCTTCATTCCATCTGTAGGACCCCAGCCTTTAACCTCTCTGTGCACACAGATAAAACTATTGCACAGATGAAGGAAGATGGCCTTCTTAGAGTGCAAGAACTATGAAATAACATTCAAGGTTAGGTAAGAAGGGATGGGATCCAAGGTAACTGTGAAAGCCAAGATTCTAGACTGAGTATTAAAAATAAGAGAGAAACCACCCAGGAGAGGTTTACATGTTATTAAAATGCTTTGCATAAAGAAACTCCACCAACTTGAAAATTACACTTCTGTCTGAAATTTTGTACTTAATATTTCAAGTAACCCCCTAAGATTACTAAAGATAAGAGGGAAAATATCTTCCACTTAATTTTGTACATTTAACAAACACATGTGCGTGTATGAGTATATATACAATCTCTCTGTTTTGTATATACAGTCTCTCTGTTTCATGCTCTAGCATGATGAAATTGTTTGCATGCACTTCTCTGGGCAGAACTCATGAGTTTGCTCTTCCCCAGGTCTTCCAGGAGGATGTTTGCCAGCAGCAGCAAAGTAGAGGCTGCAAGCAAGCATGTGCATAGGAGGAAGACGGGTGGGGAGGGTGGTTGGCCCTGGGCGTGCTGTGTTCTGTTGCTCTTGGAGCTACCAAATCCCTTGCAATTTAATCCTTAAAGGAATTTAAAAAAACCACAACCTCATAGCCATACATTTCCAAGAGTGCGCTTTGTATGCTTTTGAAATTCACCCGTATAAAAAAGTGCAATATCCCGTTACTGCAATTTGTTTTACGTTTAACCATGCCCTGAAACCATTTTTCATATTTAGAAGGAGCTGCAGGCCACTTTAACAAAAAATAGGACCTTATATTTACTGAGCGTTTTTTCTTTTCAGACCAAAAGAAAACGTACATTTCGAATAATTTTTTATTAGAAAAAGTACAATTAAACTAAAATGTAATATTAATTCTTCACTGAAAATTAATTATACCATAACAGAAATGCTGTAGAAATTTGTTATATTTTCCTTCACAGGTGAAAGTAAGCAATGTTATTGATGTTGTGCTTTGCAGAATAATTTCACTTCCATTTTGTTGCATACAGAAAGGAATACATTAACTAATAATTACGGTTGTGGTTTCCCTCCTCTCCCCCCCCCCAAAAGCAGAAAATAGGAAGAAGATGCAGAAAAGGGTATGCTACGTATATGGGTAACAATTTGTGCACCATCCAAAGATGACCTGAAGGAATGAACGTGATGTTTTCACAGCTAACAGGAGAGGATAAGTCCGAGAACAATCTAAAGAAGGAGAAGAGAATAGGTTGAGAAACAGGGAACGTATCCAGCATTCAAAGGCCTCCTCTACATTGGCAACAAACATGCTAGGAGAGCCAATTTCAAACATGCTTTTTCCAAAATAAAGAACTAAGCAGAGCACTAAATAAAAAGTATTACAGGGAGAAAAATAAATTTAAATTTCTGTTGTGGCTAAAGCTCCTTTAAAAAAAATAGTATTCTTAACACAGAGAAATTGTTTCTGGGGTTTCTGCTTTATAACAGAGAGAAACAACTGTGACTGTGTAAAAACTTGTCTGTATCAGATGCAGAAATTATATGGATGAGCCTGTAGCTGAGAGAGCCACAGAAATAGCTTTGAGAAACCAGTAAACCAACCGCAACGCAGACCCATGCTGCAGTGATTGCTAATGAGAGGAAATTGTACTCTTTTGTGCTGTAAAGGCTCCATTTGTATTTTATAATATACTGCAAAAGCAGGCCCAGCACTTCAGTGGGTCTGCTAGCAATATGATAAGAGTGCCACAGTACTGAATAACCAGTGCTGGGATGGCTATGATTTTCATCCATTTGTATAGTGCTCAAAAGGAAACTTAAATGGGTTAAAACGAAGCCACTCGGTTACTAAGCAGAAGGAGGTTCCTTATCCTTTTAATGTTTTAAAGCATTTTTCTACACAGGTGCAGCTCCACCAGTGCTAAGGGTAGAATCTAGTGCAGAAAGGCAAAGGAATTTAAACTACTGAATTATTATTTCATATTTATTGCTGGTGGTTTAAAAATATGCCTGAATTCTATGCCAAGCTTCCCTTAATGGCAGCACTAGCAGAGCTCCAGCAGTGATTGCACTTCTATGTTGCTAGGATAGACAAGGCTATAATGTGTAACAAAGCAATGTAGTCATTTGGTCCAGTGGATGGAGTGCTAGTTCTAGTCGCATTATTTATTGCTGTAAAATAGTATGAAGCACAGACCTGTAGAGATGGATTCACTACAAAGTAGAATACACAAGGGTTTTTCTTTCTTCTTGAATAAAACTAACACAAAATAAAGCAAGAGGTTATTGTTTAATTCTTTTTCATGGTCAGATAAGATGGTCAATATATTAGATTTATTAACTATGATGGAATATTTAAGAAGGTTGGGAAGGAGACAGAGAGAAAAGATGGAAAAAGAAGGACATAGAAGAGAGAGAGCTAAGTTCATCAACTTCTCCCTAGGTTCTGTCTCAAGGGAACATTCCAGCTGACAAGGTTGTTTGTTTGTTCTGGATGGGTAGGTGGGTTGCCCCCTCCTCCCACATTGGACGTTTTGGGGAAACTTCTAGGTGTGCAGTTCCCATGCACTCTTATTGATATGACTGGAATGAAGACACATTCATCACTAGGCAAGTGGTTTTAATAAGGGCTACTGTAGGCTTGGTCTATACCTAAAATGTGTATCAGCATAACTACACCAGTCAGGGCTGTGAAAAACCACCACAGCTATGCCAACCTAACCCCCAGTGTAGATGCAGCTGTTCCAACAGAAGAGAGCTTCTGTTGGCATAGCTCCCTTCGTTCAGCGATGCGGTGTTCCTAAACTGGCAGAAAAAACTCCTGTCAATGTTCACTGCATCTACACTAACGGACTATGCCGGCGTAGCTGTGCTGACGTAGGCTCTGCAGTGTAGACATAGCCTCAGTCTCATACATCTTTGGGGCTGCAAGGAAACTTACATTGCATAAGGAGTGCTAGAATTACTCACTGATACCCTCAGTTGCAGTGTATGTCTGCACTGCAGCTGGGAGTGTGCTTTCCAGTGTGGATAGACAGACGTGCACTAGTTCTGCTTGAGCTAGCGTGCAAAAAAATAGCAGAGTGGCTGCGGTGGCTCAGTTAGCCATCGGGATACAGACCCCGGTTTGTACCTGGGCAGCCAGCCTGAGCTGCCGTCTGTGCTGCTTATGGCCATGCTGCTCTTTTTTAGGTGCTAGCTCAATGAAGCATGTTCCCAGCTGCAGTGTAGATATACCCTTAGTTTCACATACACTTCAGCACATTCCTCTATGTTGCACATGTAGATTTTCCTTTTCCAACCCTAACTATCATTCTCTCCTTTATCTCTGTGATAAGGAGATGTGATGTGACAAACGTAGAATCTGCTAGTACAGGCAGAATACTATCCAGCTCACTCCTTTGTCTAATGTCATACCTGCTGAATGCTCTGCTGTCATGCCACTATAACACATTAATACCAGCACTGTAAATTGGCTGTTTGGCTGGCAAATAATGCCTTTAAATCCACACACAGGTTCTTCTTCGAGAGATTGCTCATATTGATTCCAATTAGGTGTGCGTGCGTCACGTCCACAGCTGTCGGAAAGTTTTTCCCTTAGCAGCTCCCGTCGGGTCGGCTGTGGAGCCCCGAGAAGTGATGCCTTCATGACGCTGAATATATGACCCATCTCAGTTCCTTCTTATCGCCAGTGACTGTCGTTGAAACTGCAGTCGCTTGCGTAGCAAGTGCTTCCCTCAGCGTATATAGTAGCTGTTAGTTTGTAGTTAGTTATAGTTTGTATATATAGTTGTAGTTTGTAGATAAGGTATTGGGGTTGGGGTTACCCCCCAAGCCCTTCCCGTGGGTTCCGGGGCATGCTTCGGTCCCAAGGGTTTAACCCCTGCGGATCCTGCAGTAAGCCTATGCCAACAGGCGATCCCCACAACTTGTGCCTAAAGTCTCTGGGGGAGATGCACCAGACAGAGAAGTGCAGGATCCGTAAGGCATTCCGCTCCAGGACTAAGAAAGAGAGAGACTTCTGTCTTAAACAGCTCTTGATGGAGTCCGCTCTTCGCCCCCAGCCTGCCGCAGACCATCAGGATCCAACACTGAGCACGCGTGCGGAGCGCCCTGGCCTCTGTATGCAACATGGCGCCAGTTTTGGTCCCCACTACAGAAGGGATGTGGATAAATTGGAGTCCAACGGAGGGCAACAAAAATGATTAGGGGGCTGGGGTACATGACTTACAAGGAGAGGCTGAGGGAACTGGGGTTATTTAGTCTGCAGAAGAGACGAGAAGAGTGAGGGGGATTTGATAGCAGCCTTAGAATCATAGAATCATAGAATCTCAGGGTTGGAAGGGAGCTCAGGGGGTCATCTAGTCCAACCCCCTGCTCAAAGCAGGACCAACACCAACTAAATCATCCCAGCCAGGGCTTTGTCAAGCCAGACCTTAAAAACCTCTAAGGAAGGAGATTCCACCACCTCCCTAGGTAACCCATTCCAGTTCTTCACCACCCAACTAGTGAAAAAGTTTTTTCTAATATCCAACCTAAACCTCCCCCTCTGCAACTTGAGACCATTACTCCTTGTTCTGTCATCTTCTACCACTGAGAACAGTCTAGATCCATCCTCTTTGGAACCCCCTTTCAGGTAGTTGAAAGCAGCTATCAAATCCCCCCTCATTCTTCTCTTCTGCAGGCTAAACAATCCCAGTTCCCTCAGCCTCTCCTCATAAGTCATGTGCTCCAGTCCTCTAATCATTTTTGTTGCCCTCCGCTGGACTCTTTCCAATTTATCCACATCCTTCTTGTAGTGTGGGGCCCAAAACTGGACACAGTACTCCAGATGAGGCCTCACCAGTGCCGAATAGAGGGGAATGATCACGTCCCTCGATCTGCTGGAAATGCCCCTACTTATACAACCCAAAATGCCATTCGCCTTCTTGGCAACAAGAGCACGCTGTTGACTCATATTCAGCTTTTCGTCCACCGTAATCCCTAGGTCCTTTTCTGCAGAACTGCTGCCCAGCCATTCGGTCCCTAGTCTGTAGCAGTGCATGGGATTCTTCCATCCTAAGTGCAGGACTCTGCACTTGTCCTTGTTGAACCTCATCATATTTCTTTTGGCCCAATCCTCTAATTTGTCTATGTCCCTCTGTATCCTATCCCTACCCTCCAGCGTATCAACCACTCCTCCCAGTTTAGTGTCATCTGCAAACTTGCTAAGGGTGCAGTCCACACCATCCTCCAGATCGTTAATGAACGATCAGTAGCCTTCAACTACCTGAAGGGGGGTTCCAAGGAGGATGGAGCTCAGCTGTTCTCAGTGGTAGCAGGTGACAGAACAAGAAGCAATGGTCTCAAGTTGCAGTGGGGGAGGTCTAGGTTGGATATTAGGAAACACTATTTCACTAGGAGGGTGGTGAAGCATTGGAATGGGTTACCTAGGGAGGTGGTGGAATCTCCATCCTTAGAGGTTTTTAAGGCCCGGCTTGACAAAGCCCTGGCTGGGATGATTTAGTTGGTTTTGGTCCTGCTTTGAGCAGGGGATTGGACTGGATGACCTCCTGAGATCTCTTCCAACCCTAATATTCTATGATTCTATGACTCTGGCCTAAGAAACTTTCAGCAACAGCACTCTCCGGCACTGTGGACCGCTGAGACAACCCAGCACTGCTCCCACTCCCCAGTGGCAAGCAGCACAGGAAGACTGATAGGGGTTGCTCCCCCATGCCGAAGACACTGGTGCCGGCAGGATAGCTAATTTGACGCCAATTTTTTAAAAGGGCTCCAGAGGTGACCCCGGCAATTAAGCCTGACTTCAGTACCGGGCAAACTGGTTGAAACTATAGTAAAGAACAAAATTGTCAGACACATAGATTAACATAATTTGTTGGGGAAGAGTCAACATGTTTTTTGTAAAGGGAAATCATGCCTCACCAATCTACTAGAATTCTTTGAAGGGGTCAACAAGCATCTGGACAAGGGGGATCCAGTGAATATAGTGTATTTAAATGTTCAGAAAGCCTTTGACAAGGTCCTTCACCAAAGGCTCTTAAGCAAAGTAAGCAGTCATGGAATAAGAGAGAAGGTCCTCTCATAGACTGGTAACTGGTTAAAAGATAGGAAACAAAGGGTAGGAATAAATGGTCAGATATAACATCAACTCTTGGGCCTCCATGTTGAAGTTTAAGGAGCTGGTTCCATCGGACTCCAGAGCCAAATTTGTGGCTATAATTGACGAAGGAAAGGCTGTGGCATGGACCTCATTACAGGCCTTCCTGGATGCTGTGGATTCAGCCGCACGCACCTTTTCCTCTGAGATAACCATGATGAGGGGCTCGGGGTTACAGGCATCTGGTTTACTCCCTAAAGTGCAACAAACCCTGCAGGACCCGCCGTTTGACAGAGCAGGCCTGTTCTTGCAGCAAACAGACACCCGAGTGATCATGAAATCGTTGGGCATTTACACCTCGGCAACCCAACGCAAACATTTTAAGCCACAACAACAGCACCAATACCCCTATCCTCAGGGCCGTCCTTAGGATTTATGGGGCTCTATGCAGTATTATTAAATTGGTGCCCCTATGCCTAAAGGCAGCCCGGGCTCATGTGTATTTTAGATAAGGGTGGTCTTTTGAAGGATTTATTTAAAGAACTATATGTCTGAAGATCCAAGCATTTAAGGCTAAAGATGAATACTCAGATTGTGCATCTAAAAATCTATGCCAGGATTTTTTAGAGATGTGATTTTATAATCTTATTCTTCAGCAACACATTAATGAAAAAATTTTTAAAGCAAATTTTAAACTAAGATCCTGTAGACTAACATGTTCTGAGTAAATATTACAGTAATGCACAACTGTTTTTGTCAGTAAATTCAGAAACCGACAGTATATACATGGGGGTTGGCAAATGCCTGTTAAATGACTTCATTACCACTTGAATGGCTCTTTAACAGTTTCAATGTTGTGCTAATAGTTCTGGCAGGCTGGAAGGCTTTTTCACTCTTAAGTATTAGATCCCCTCTGGAGGAAGACTCACCAGGCTGCAGCAGCCAGCTGTGGTGGGAGCCTGCAGGAAGGGTCAGAACAGGGATAGGAAAAGGCGGGAGGGTGAACATTAAGACCCCGGGGTGCCCCAAATTTTCAGGGTCCCTACGGAGCTGTGTATGCTGTGTATGCCTAAGGACAGCCCTGCCTATCCTCCCTGACCAAGGCCGGACTTCTACAGGAGGAGGGGTAGGAATGGTAGGCGCAAGCCTTCCCATCCCCCGTCCGAGCAGGGCCAGGGCCCTACCAAGCCATCATCGGACTCAAAACAGGTCTTTTGAAGGTGCGTCTGAGGACGGTGCACCTGCCACGACACTGGATCCTTTCCCTTGTTTCTTGAATCGTCTATCCCACTTCTACCATACTTGGTCCCAAATAACATCAGACTGCTGGGTTCTTTGCATGGTAGAAGTGGAATATTCTCTCCAGTTCTACTCCACCCTCCCTCCCACTCCCCTTCCCCATCCAGCTTCAGGGACCCTTCTCATCAGCAACTCCTTATCCACAAGGTGCCATGGGAGCGGTGGAGGAGGTTCCTCAGGGCCAAGGGATTGTATTCCCGTTATTTCCTAATCCCCAAAGCCAAGGGGTGGGGGGTGTCTCAGACACATTCGGGACCTGTGTGGACTCAACAAGTTCATGGAAAAGATGAAGTTCCGCGTGGTCTCCCTGAGTGCTATTATCCCTTCTCTGGATCCAGGAGACTGGTCTTCGACATGAAAAACGCGTACTTTCACATAGCTATAATTTTGGCAATTAATTGATCTTTGACTATTAGCGGTAAATATGCCCAATGGCCTGTGATGGGATGTTAGATGGGGTGGAATCTAAGTTACTGTAGAGAATTCGTTCCTGGGTGTCTGGCTGGTAAGTCTTGCGCACATGCTCAGGGTTTACCTGATCGCTGTATTTGGGGTCGGGAACGAATTTTCCTCCAGGGCAGATTGGCAGAGGCCCTGGTGGTTTTTCGCCTTCCTCTCAAGCGTGGGGCACAGGTCACTTGCTGGAGGATTCTCTGATTGATTCTCTGCGCTTTGAAGACTTTAAACCATGATTTGAGGACTTCAATAGTTCAGACATAGGTTAGGGGTTTATTACAGGAGTGGGTGGGTAAGATTCTGTGGCCTGCATTGGGCAGGAGGTCAGACTAGATGATCATAATGGTTCCTTCTGACATTAAAGTCTATGACTCTGTACGGCCTGCACACAGACGATTCCTCGGGTTTGTTGTTGACCACAACCATTATCAGTTCACGGTCCTCCCCTTTGCCTGTTGACAGCCCCCCAAGTGTTCACCAAGTGCATGTCAGTCGTAGCAGCCTTCCTCCGAAGGTGGCAGGTGCAGGTATACCCCTACCTCAACAGAACAGAAAGTGCCCCCAATTCTGTTCCTTCCAGAAACACAGCCAGGGCTCACATGAGGACGCTCTGTTCCTGCTCCCCTGGGCGGGACGTCTGTTGTACACTTTTCCAATGATCCCTCTCGTACACAAGGTCCTATTCAGGGTCCACAGAGATAGGGCATGGATGATTCTGGTGGCACTGGTGTGGCCTCGCCAACATTGGTACACCACACTCCTGGAGCTGTCAGTCGATGCCCCGATCACATTGCCACTATTTCTGGACCTGATCACACAGGACCATGGTCGCCTTCATTGCCCCGACCTCCAGTCCCTCCATCTCACAGCCTGGAAGCTTCATGGCTAAACCCCATGGAGCTCCTGTGCTCGGGACCGGTAAGACGGGTCCTACATGGCAGCAGAAAATCCTCCACTAGGGCTACATACCTAGCAAAGTGGAAAAGGTTTACATTCTGGTGTGCTCAGCATCGCACACCTTCACTCCAGGCACCCATACCATGCATCCTGGAGTACCTACTGCACCTGAAACAGCAGGGTCTTGCGGCATCATCCATCAAGGTTAACCCTGCAGCCATTTCGGCCTTCCACCTGGGAGCGGCCGGGTGTTCTGTCTTCACCAGCCCCATGGTTGCCCATTTCCTCAAGGGCCTGGAACGGTTATATCCACAAATTAGACAACCGGTCTCTGCGTGGGACCTTAACCTGGTTCTCTCCAGACTAATGGGACCCCCTTCTGAACCGCTGGCGACTTGCTCCCTTCTCTACCTGTCGTGGAAGGTAGGCTTTCTGGTCGCCATTACCTCAGCAAGGAGGGTGTCGGAGGTAAAGGCCCTCACTTCTGATTCTCCCTACATGGTTTTCCATAAGGACAAGGTACAAGTCAGACCTCACCCAGCCTTCCTTCCAAAGGTGGTGTCACATTTTCACACCAACCAAGACATTTTTCTGCCTGTCTTCTCCTTTAAGCCTCATGCTAATATCCAAGAACAGAGGCTCCACTCACTGGATATTCAGCGGCGCCAGCCTTTTACATAGAGCGGACAAAGCCATTCCAGAAGTCGAACCAGCTCCTTCATGGCGGTTGTGGACCGGATGAGTAATGGTCTCAAGTTGCAGAGGGGGAGGTTTAGGTTGGATATTAGGAAAAACTTTTTCACTCGTAGGGTGGTGAAGAACTGGAATGGGTTACCTAGGGAGGTGGTGGAATCTCCTTCCTTAGAGATTTTTAAGGTCAGGCTTGACAAAGCCCTGGTTGGGATGATTTAGTTGGTGTTGGTCCTGCTTTGAGCAGGGGTTGGACTAGATGACCTGCTGAGGTCCCTTCCAACCCTGTGATTCTATGATTCTATGAAAGGGCTCCCGGTCTCATCTCAGAGAATCTCATCATGAATCATGTCCTGCATCTGGACATGCTAATAGCTAGACAAGGTTTCAGCCCTGTCCTTTACAGCACACACCACAAGGGTTCAGCCTTTGTCAGTGGCATTCCTGGCCCAGTTCCCAATATAAGAAATCTGCAGGGCAGCAACGTGGTCCTTGGTGCATACGTTCACCTCTCATTATGCCATCATCCAGCACACCAGAGATGATGCAGCATTTGGCAGCATTCATGCAGCTCCAGCCAGTGATTCCATAACTACGACCCCACTGCCTAGGTAGGGCTTGGGAGTCACCTAATTGGAATCAACATGAGCAATCACTCAAAGAAGAAAAAACGGTTACTCACCTTCTCATAACTGTTGTTCTTCAAGATGTGTTGCTCATATCCATTCCATTATTCACCCTCCTACCCCTCTGTTGGAGTAGCCAGCAAGAAGGAACTGAGGAGGGGCAGGGTTGGCAGGGTCATATATTCAGTGCCATGAAGGCGCCACTCCAGGGGACTCCACAGCTGACCCAATGGGAGCTGCTAAGGGAAAAACTTTCTGATGACTGTGCATGCGGCGCGCGCACACCTAATTGGAAAGGATATGAGCAACACATCTCAAAGAACAACAGTTACGAGAAGGTGAGTAACCGTTTTTTCCCCTGAAGTACAGATGTGCCAAAAAAGCTTAACAGTATTTTGAACAATACAAATCTTGTTTCAACCCCCACTCTGCAAACTAGCAGATAATTGACTCCGTTTGTTCCTGTGGAAAAGCCTGCTGATAACTAGCATGGAGAAAAAAGGGGGGCATTTAAGAAAAATGGTGGTGTTTAGCTTCAAAACAGTTGAGATTCCCCACTCTGAAGTTCTCCTGTTGTGCATTACAGGATTTATTTGAAAAATGAAACAGCTGCTACAGAGGAAAATGTAACACAAGCAAATCTTTCATTTGGAGAAACGAGGCAGATGACGGCTTTTCCAATTGGAGAAAAACAGGTAAATAGCACAAATGATGGAGTCAAAGTCAGCTGTCAGAGCTCAACACTTCTAGTAGTCTCAATTCTGATTTTTTTTAACCATTGGACAAAATTACAGGTAAAACTGCTAGCTTGTGAAATATGATGGCTAACATAATAGGATGTTGTACAGCAGGATTGAGGTGCGCTGACAGAGGGATATAGGAAAGACTGCAAGATATCTGCATCCCTTAAGCAGTATAAGCCAGTGGTATTATTCCCTGACTTTTATTAACACTGAAAGTAACTCCAAAAGTTTTTGTAGAGAGAGCGAGAGAGAGAGACTGGATGATGGCTCAACAGATGTGATGTATAATAACTGCTTTTTTTTAATAGGCCCTTTTTCTTTGTTTATATAGATCTGACTATCTTTCAGCAGGATACTTCACTAACAACTATAATGGAGCAGCAAAGACAGTGGGGAATGGGGAGAGACCTCTAATTGGGAATAAGCAGTTGGAGCAAATGGACTTCAAAGCAAATTTTGGGGGACTGATTCTTAGTTACACTAAGGGCTGGTCTACACTAACCCCCCAATTCGAACTATAAGATACGCAACTTCAGCTACGTGAATAACGTAGCTGAAGTCGAACTATCTTAGTTCGAATGAAAAGGTACTTACCCGGGGTCCACACGCGGCGCGCAGGCTCCCCCCTCGACTCCGCCTACTCCGTTCGTGGAGCAGGATTACAAGCGTCGACGGGGGAGCACTTCCTGGTTCGATTTATCGCGTCTAGACAAGACGCGATAAATCGAACCCAGAAGATCGATTGGACTCCTCCGACGGGACGCGTAAGTATAGACGTACCCTAAGGGCTTGGCTACACTTGCAAGTTAGAGCGCACTAAAGCCACCCAGTGCACTCTAACTCACTCCCCGTGGCGTCCACGCTGGCAAGGCCCGTAGAGCGCTCTGACTCCGTGGCTAGAGCGCTCCTGGTAATCCACCTCGGTGAGAGGAATTACGTTTGATGCGTCTTGGCTGAGATGCCCCAGCGTCAGTGTGAACGAGGTGTTGCATTACTGTGCTCTGATTGACCTCCAGAAACGTCCCATAATCCCCTTAAGTCAAGTGGCTACTCTTGTAATTGTTTTGAACTTGGCTGTAGGAATGCGCATATGCCCTTTCAAAGCTCCGTTTCTGACAGCAGGCATGCTTATCTGCTCTGGAGCAAAGCGACCATTACTGAGGAATGCTGCTTGCTTTCAGTGAGTGAGTGAGAGGCGGGGAGGGACACGGGTCTGAACTTACAAGACAGCATGCTGACACACTTTCAGCACCCCAAAAACCCACTCTCTCTCCCCCCACATACATACAACACACTCCCTGTCACACTCCACCCAATCTCCAGCACATTGCAGCCACTTGAACGCTGGGATAGCTGCCCATAATGCACCGCTCCCAATGCTGCTGCAAGTGCCGCAAATGCGTCCACACCAGGGCGCTTGCAGCTGTCAGTGTGGACGGACTGCAGCGCTTTCCCTACTGCGCTCTACGAAGGCTGGTTTAACTGAAAGCGCTCTACATCTGCAAGTGTAGCCATGCCCTAAGAGACCCCTTTGTTACCCCAAGGGGAGTAAGGTAACGCTTCAGAGAGAAAGTACTAGAGAAATGGGTGTGTGTGGGGGGGGAGATAGAAAAGGAAAACCCCTTTTCTCAGAAGAGCAGACTCGGCTCCCTCCCGGATCTGTCACCAGTGGATTTAGCTTACAATAAGGGTGTCCATCCCTCCCTGTGTGATGTAATTAAAATGAAGAAAAGACAAGGTAATATGGTACAACAGGTAAGTATATTAAGGGTAAAGGTACAGAGAACTGGAGAAAACGAAGGGAAGAAACTCAAACTTAACCATACAGTGATTCAGTGACTGCCTTTAGAAGCTTGAAGCTCAGACCCACAAAACCTCCCCTGGTATTCAGAGAAACAATAAATAAAACCCCAATACAGAAACCTTTTCCTATGATTTAGGCGCAGTGGACACAGCATACAGAGGCGAAGCCCAGGACCTTCTACTTTCCGGCTGATTTGGAGCCTTCGAGGAGGACTACTGGGGAGTCCTGACGACTGCTGGATTTTGTTGCAGGCAGGGAGACCCTCCAGGATGATGGTCACCAGGAAAGCAGGACCCTCCAGAGGTAAAATGGATTCAGTTTGCTGTGGCAGGGATAGTGAGGACAGGCCTCTCCTTCCTTAATCTCACTGCAGGATAGATGGTGCTCTTCTCTCTAGCTCTGGAGTGTTAGGAAGACTCGATCGTGCACGTGCTGCCGCTGGAATGGACAGACCTGCCCAGCTGCTGAGCAAGTCCTTATATAGCCTTTTTGGCAGGAAAAACTGGTTCAGTCCGGTTTGAGCCAGGGAAATCCAGTGTCTTTTTAACAGTAAGCTAGCCTGCTTACAGAGATGGAGTCCGAGAGTCACAGATGATATACTCCATATTGGATTTCATTAAAACCAGTGATTTACATAACCTTTACCTTATACACACTATTAAAACAGCTAATTAAACACATTTAAACAATACCAACACAACATTTCTTACTAACACCTTTATGTCCATTCTGGCAGTGTAAAGGGGCATTAAAGAAAGCATGATGAAATTTACACTGCCAGAATGGTGTAAATGGGCCTTGTTGTAATTGAAAATTAAGTCCTCAATGTTTATACAAACATCTCCATAAGAAGGGTATGTAAAAGCAGCTGAAAAGAATTTACTAACTTTTCACCCAGTGTATTTGTAATTTTGTTGTTCATTAAAAAGTAGTATATTGGGTTATGCAAGTCAAATGAAGATTGTACTTCCATATTTCTATACCATAGGCAAAGACGGTTACTGAGGCCAAATGGTTAGGAGCACTTACCAGAATAGTGTCCTTTGGTCCTTTTTATAGCTAAGGCCTTAGCTACACTTGCGAGTTACAGCGCAGTAAAGCCTCCCAGAGCGCTGTACCTCACTCACTGTCTACACTGGCAAGGCACGTACAGCACTGTATCTCCGTGGCTACAGCACCGCTGGTACTCCATGTCTCCGAGAGGAATAACAGCTGTTGCGTAGTGGCTGAGACGCTGCTGTTGAAATGTAGTCGGGGGAGTACCCATTGACTGACCTCTGGAAGCTTCCTTTGTTTTGAAACGGCAATTCCGGGTTGGAGGAGTTCAGAGCTCCGTTCTGAGGGCTGCTTATCAAAAAAACAAACACAGCTCTTGTATTTGCTTTGAATGAGTGAGAGGCAAGCAGGGGAGTGCCGGCAGCAAACGTTAGTTTGAAGAGAGAGGCAGCAGGGGGACAGGGGAAGGGGGAGGAGGTTTCCGCGAATGATTGCTTATCTGCTCTAAAAAAACAAACAAAGCCCCTGCTGTTTGCTTAAATGAGTGCGAGAGAGGCAGGGGATGTGGGGGTGTGTAAACTTAGGAGATAATGAGCTGACACTCTGTGGATACCTCAAAAACCCACTCTCTCTTCCCACACGTTCCCTGTCACACTCCACCTCATCCCCCCCCCCCATTTGAAAAGCATGTTGCAGCCACTTGAATGCTGGGATAGCTGCCCATAATGCACCGCTCCCAATACAGCTGCAAATGCCTCAAATGTGGCCACGACAGTACGCTGGCAGCTGCCAGTGTGGACAGACTGCAGCGCTTTCCCTACTCAGCTGTACGAAGGCGGGTTTAACTCACAACGTTGTACAGCTGCAAGTGTAGCCTTAGTCTCTGATAAGTCTGTAGACACCAGCAGCGGTTAGTGGCTTTCTGAACACTGTCTCTCAGGGAGTCACCGTTGTACTCAGTGAAGTACTAGACTGTTTAAGGTAAGAGACTATTCACTAGAGAAGTAGGAAAGTGACACTGTTTCTTTGGAGTCTTTTTAAAGCATTCATCCTTAGTTCTGTTCTCTTTTTAATATACTAAATGTTGATTTTTTGCTTCATCTTCCATTGCAATCCTGTTTCAGGAATAACCAAATATAGCAAATGTGCTCTTTCATGGACACTCTTTTCTGCCAGTTGCGCTGCATTCTTTTGCTTTTTGTCTGTTGTTTGGCTAGGATGGTGACAAAGCTTGAGGACATGATATAAGGTTTCTGATGTTTAATTAAGGTGCTCAGAAAATTGGATAATAAAGCAAATTAGGATGCTGCTGCTGCTGCAGCAGAAAAAACCTCTACTGTACCATTCACTGCTAACCAATCCCCCTATCTCTGAACTGACAGAGACTGGCTGCATGGTTATTCTGTAATTTGAAGACCAACTGATCTGTTCAGTGCTCTGAAAAATGTGAGCACTTATAATGTAGTTCACATTGACTCAATTTATATCTTCAGTGCAATTAGAAAAGTTTCATTATGAGCTGAAAGTGGCTTTCCCTACCATGAATAAGTACAGTATGTCACTTAAATTTTTACCAAACATTGTCTCCGAGTGTTTTGAGTCGTTACCATGCACAACACACAAATTAACGACAGAAGGTGCCCAGATGTCCCCTTTCTGTTGATAATTTAAAGCTATCATTGAAGACCTAAATAATTAGGCTGGGTTCAATTCCATGGTCTGCCACAGATTTGCTATGTGACCTTGGGCAAGTCACTTAGCCTCTCTGTGCCTCAGTTCCCCCATCTGTAAAATGAGGATAATAGCAGTGCCCTGCCTCACAAGGGTGCTGGGAGGATAACTGTGTTAGATTGTGAGGCACTCAGATACTACGATAGTGGGTGTATATACGCATTTAAGATAGTTTATTTTATCTTCTGTCCAGTTGAAAGGAAGGGACAAGCCAATGCAGGCTGAAATTGTTAAGCAGATTTCATAATACTGTTTGCTGATCACACAAGGAGTATTAAGAAGTCTATTTATATCAGCATAAATTGATCTCAGGGTTGCTATGCCAGTCTCAATAAATTCTCTCTTAATCACACCTGTAGCCATACAATTCCAGAGACACTTGGGCATTGTCTGCACTGGGAATTTTTCTGCACCATATGCACAACTCCACTGGCCAAACTCCACCTTTCCCTGCTACTAGGAGGGCTCAGTGGTTTGAGCATTGGCCTGCTTAACCCAGTGTTATGAGTTCAATCCTTGAGGGGGCCAGTTAGGGATATAGGGCAAAAATCTGTTGGATGATTTAACTGGGGATTGGTCCTGCTTTGAGCAGGGGGTTGGACTAGATGATCTCCTGAGGTCCCTTCCAACCCTGATATTCTATGACATGAGCAGAAGTTTAGCCATGTGGGCCAAGGGTTTTCCCTGGGGATTGATTGCAAACACAGGGGCTGAGGGATTAATCAGATGCAGCTATGTATGTCTAGGTTTGTGAGAGGCAGTGAGGAGAGAGCTGGAGAAGCACTGGTGAGCATAACCAATTCCTGCTTTTTGGGCACAGTATTCACTGGAAAGGCAGACTTGGGTTTCTGAACAAAGAAACTGCCTATTGTTTGTACCATGTTCAGGGAAATGGGAATGTACACAAACAGGATTGCACCAAAGAAATACCTGACTCATATAATTGATTTCTCCACCTAACGGAAACAACCCAGCAAAGCCTTGAGTATTGACTCACTGCTCAGGCCAAAGGGACAGTAATAATATCCTATCACACACACGTAATGAAAGTCTTAAGCTGTTGCCTAATACATTAATTGTTGAAACAGACTGAAAAACAGGTGGCAGCTCTTCTTTTCTCCAGAACTTCAGCAGCATGTCAGCTCCTAAATATTGAGGAAGTTGTAAGAAACAGTGACAAATAGAAGGGAAGTGATCAAAGGCAGAAGAAGAGTGGTTACCAGTCTGCTTCTGCTTTCTTGAATTCGCTCTGTGGGGGAAAATAATCCACAAAATTGCAACATGCTTTTCAATTACTGAAATGAGAGGAGATGCAAACCATCCATTGAAAATAATTGTGTGAACAAACTAATTTGTTTTCAAGGTAATTTTCTCTTTGCACTCATCATTGCCTTGTGGATAGATTTATATCTGCCATCTCCATAATGTTGGTCCTCTTATTATTGCTATCATGCATAGCAATTTCCATGAATACAATTACCAAGCCATTTTTTCAGGGAAGCTAGGAAGATTTTTTAAAAATTCCCCATATAGGTTGTTAGTTTGCAAAGATAATAGGGCATTTAAGCCATAACTGATGGGCTGCCTCACATGTACCTAGACTGGCATTGCTAAGAAACTATGACTTTATCTAATTAAATCTACTATTTTAGAAAAGTCTTATACCTTTTAACAGGGATCAACTAATAAAGCCACCATGAACAGACTCTTCCTTCCAGAATCCCAGCCCAGCAAGACCCAATGAGCCAGATCCTCAGTTTCTGTAAATCAAGAAAGTCTTATTGATACTGATGGATCTATGCAAATTTACACCAACTGAGGATCCAAGAAGTCCATTCTATTCTCTTCTGGACAGACGGGGCCTTGTTTTACATTCTGGTTCCCTCTCTCTTCCTTCTGTTCAGGCAGGAATTAATTCAGGGAAGTTCCATGCCATGTGTTATACAGGAGGACAGATTAGATGACCACAATGGTCCTGACTGGCTTTATAATCTATAACCACTAGACCTAGATCCCAAAGGTCCAAAAATCTATTGTTAATCCACCTCTGGCTTTTTTTTTTTTTGCTCTGTACTCCGGTACTATGTTGAGCCCAAAGCATTCTGAACCCTACACTTCCTAATTTCAGTTACAGTGCAGTGCTAGCTAATATGTTTGAAAATTTTATGCAGGTTAGCTGCATCATGCACACTATGGGCACCTTCAACCAGATGGGTAATAGCTTCCCCCAAGGCTTTTTAAATAACTAGCTACTGAAAAAAAATATTAGCAATAAATTGTATCAGCGTCAATTTCAATATCACAATGTCAAGTTGATCCAGTGTAATCAATGTCTTCAGAGCCTGCAGGAACTCCTATGGACAACTACATTTAGGGCTTTTGTTTTGTGTATGTTGCTGTGTGTTCAGTGGGGTTTTTTTGTTTTTGTTTTTAATTTTTAAAGGGCCAGATTGGCAGCACTGGAAACTGAATTCCTCCATTTCTCCCCAAGAATTGCCAGCATACAGGCAGCAGCTGGAGAAGCTTCCGCATATGCGCCTGCCAATGTGCCTCTCCTCTGATCTGGAGGAACCCTTTAAAAGTGAAGGGTTCTCAAAACTGGATTTAGAGGAAATTAATCTCAGTTTTTTAAATATGGGTAGGAGTGTGCCAGTATGAGTGTGTGCCCACACACACACACACAATACTGCATCTCCAAAAGTACGATTCAACATGTGTAGCTTGCAGGAGAAATACCGGTAATTAATTTGCTTTATTTCCTCTATCTACTATTTCCTTTCAATGTACTGATGCTTCTAAATAAATAAATGAAAGCTATACAAAATGAACCTGGTGGTGAGGCATCTAAGTAAAAAGAGATCCATTAGATGAAATCACTGAAGTAAATAGGGGGTATTTTGAAATAACGGAGAGAAGATAAAAGCATTAACTAAAAAAATGCAATGGACTCAACAGTGGTGAATATAAAAGACGAGGGTACAGTTATACAATAAACAGTATCCGAGTGGAAGTTGTTGTGAAGAAGATAAAATCATTTTAAAAACAATCTTTTCTGACTCTAATATTAATAATTATAACTGCAAACAAAGTTGAGGCTTTAGGGCAATAGGGTTTAATTGCTCACAGCCAATAAGCACATCTGAAGGCTTTTTAAACCTGAAGTGATCATATTTAGAGAGCTCCAAAAGTTCTCAAAATAAGTATAATTTCCTTCATTGTCTATGATCGCTTGCAACAACTGGAATGATAGCACAAATATGGCACTTTGCTTGTTGATTTGACCTCCTCCATCACATACCTAGAAATAGTTACATTCTAATCCATTTATCCTTGGTGAATTCCTGAATCAGAGTTTGAATAGAATCATAGAATCGTAAGACTGGAAGGGACCTTGAGAGGCCATCTAGTCCAGTCCCCTACACTCATGGCAGGACTAAGTATTATCTAGACCATCCCTAACAAAGTGGACGTATTGTTGCTATCTTCTACTATAGGGAATGTATTTCTCATTGAATAGCTGGTTTTTGTGAGGTAAATCTTCTGATCTAGCACAACCATACATATATGAATTGTTCTTTCCTTTTGGATTAGACTTTTTAAAATTGTAATTATTTGCTTTAGAAAAGTGGGAAGAGTTTATTTATAATTGCTTCGTTAGGAGAAAGTTTGTTTTGAAATTTGAATAGAAGTAGAGACTTTGCAAGATAAAGTAGACACCTGCGCCATCAATACACATACTCCTTGGTTACAATTGTGGGAATGCACATGTGTTTAGGCCCCATAGGAGGATTCCAGTACTAAATGCTATAGAAAGCTATTTCAAAAGCGTGCGCCCATCAAACAGCAGATTTGTACTCACTTACCCATTTTGCACATGCAATGTGAGGTTTATGACTGGGATTGAATTAATGCTAGCACTTATGCTCCCTTTGGAAAATTTGGCTCACAAAGTTCAACATGTGTTGACTACTATATACCAAGCCCTACATACATGCACCACTTAATGAAAACTATATTAGATAACATATTTTGCATAATGAACAAATGTATTGCCTAAATATTCTTGATCACATATATGATTTTTAGATAAAAACCTTTTGTGACAAAAATGTTCTTTGCAGCAGTAGGAGGGAGGGTGTTCTCTCCCTGAGAGCATGATCTAAAGACTCATTGAAGTCAGTAGAAAGGGTCCCATTGACTTCAATGGGCTTTGGTTAAGGCCTTTGGATCTAGGGTGACCAGATAACAAGTGTGAAAAATTGGGATGCGGGTGGGGGGTAATAGGTGCTTATATAAGACAAAGCCCCAAATATCAGAACTGTCCCTATAAAATCAGGACTTTTGGTCACCCTATTTGGATCTGATCTGTCTGTGACCTTCCTGCATGCCTCCCACTGACTCTGTGGAGTAGAGACAATTTCCCTACACAGCCATGAGCCAAGCAGGAGTCTCCTCCTCTGCATGTGCAGTACCTGAATACACCTGGTACCATGGTTACCTGGTTCTGGAACTACTGTCAGCGTGTAAGAATCTCCTTACATTTCAAGTCGGTGAAAACCACTTCACCCGTGTTTTTCTTTGCCTCTCCACTCTACTCCCTTTCACCTTTTGAAAATTGATATTACCTTATATCCACCTGAATGTATACAGGACTGTCTAGTGAATCCCGAGAGGCCCCTCAGGCCTCTGGCTTCTTTGGAACATTGTCCCTGGCAAAAATGTTCACCTATTAGTAACTACAGGGAAACTTGTCAATAGGCAGCGTGCAGAGCTGGTTGGAAAGCATTGTGGGACTGGCTGCAGCTATGCGGTTGAACTACCTGTGGCTGTCGTTCGTGTTGGCTCCACAGGGAATCAGACTGGGCACAGCCAAGACTTGCTCCAGTAATGCGCTTCCCCAAAAGCACTTGCCATGTGAGAGTAAAGAAGAGCCTGATTCTGCTCGGTTACAACTCAGTTTCATTTCATTGGAGTCATTCTCTATTTACACTAATTTAACTGAGAGCAGAAACGGGCCTGAAGTATTCTACAACTGTTACAGGCACCAACCCAGTGGTTGTGACCCCCTTCTTTCTGCATGGCAGACGGGCCTAAAGATGAGCTCTCGTAGCAAGGAATATTTTTGTTTGTCACAATCTGTAGAAGTTGCTGAATGCGAAGTAACAAGAGTTGAGTCGAAACACACAAGATGAAAAAGAAAACTGGGTACAAATGAGCCCTGGAAACTGCAGCAGAATTTATCGAGTAGCTCCCTGCTGAAGTTCTCTGCCAGAGCCTATTCATCTGAATTTCAGTGAAATAACATGACATTTTAGTGCAGAGGAAATCATCCAAGCATGTCTTTCCCCGTCATCAAGGAAGAATGAAGCTAACAGCAGGTTACTGGAAATATGTAATTAATGTGATATTGCAAATGGCAGCCTAAGACAGTTATGTAATCAACAAAGAAATGACAAAATTGCAAGGCAGTTTACATTTGCCTAAAGTGGTAATGTGTACATATATTTTTCATCTCTCCATTTTTTCTAGCAAAACAAACACTGCAATCCTAGTTTATTCTGCAAAATGGGAAGTTAAATGGTTCTGATCAGAGGAAGTACTATCATAATGGAGAGAGAGAATCTATTAGAGGTGTGTGAAAAGTTTCACACTCTATGGGCGACCTGAACTGAAAACTGGAAAATACACTCAAGCAGAATTAATGCAGTCAAGTCAATGAATGCAGCTGTGAATTGGGCTATGGTGGCCTATGCAGCCCATAAACATGCCTAAAAGAATGTAAACAATTTCTTCATAGTTCCTGCTAAGTCCTCTGGCTATTTCTGGATTGAATGCGGATGTCCCAGAATGCAGCATTATGGGATGTCACAGATACTGCAAAACTCTGCTATTGAACTGAGTTAGTCCAAAAATCCCCATATAAGTTGAATGTTCTGTTCTGTATATGGCATCATTTTCAATGTTACCTTTAAGCTTAATAAACAAAAAAAACCCATTGAAAACAGTTACCATATGTATGAACTGTGGAACTCATTGCCACAGGAACCCACCAAGGCCAAGAACATAACAAGATGCTTAAAGGGATTGGAAACTGATATGGATTTCTAGAGTCTTTCCTTGGTTAGGACATAGACTTGGAGCTTCTAGCTAATGACATCCTAGTACAGGTAAGAAAGTGCCATTGAGTAAGCCGGACCTTGAGCATCCTATAAAAGTGTTAGCAGCCTCATTGAAAAACAGATGCAACCTGTGACTGGAACACTGAATAGGTAAATTAGACCTAAATGGAAGTTGGCCTGGGCATATGCATGGCAACAACAGATATAGGGTGACCAGAAATCGGGACTTCCCACCAAAAAAAAAAAAAAACGGCTCAAGCAAACTTGTTGAGAAAAAAAAAAAATAGCTCAAGCAAACTTGTTGAGAAAAAAAAAAAAAAAAACGGCTCAACCAGACTTGTTGAGCAAAAAAAAAAACCTCTGCATCCGGAACACAGAAAATCGGGACAAAAGGCGTCCCGACCAGCCATCGGTCGGGACGCGGGACAAATGGTCGGAAATCGGGACGGTCCCGATAAAATCGGGACGTCTGGTCACCCTAAACAGATATGGCAGCAAATTCTCTAACTCAAGCACAGCTGATGGTCTAGAAAATGCAGGACAATGTGGGATCAGTGAGAAGGCTAAAAGAGAAACCAAGAGAGACTTTCACCTTCAAGATGAGAACAGAGCTTGGATAATTCAAGATTCCAACCAAAGCAACACAGGGAAGTTTACAAAAAAAAAAGCAAGAGAGATTTTAACTATCGACTCTCTCTCTCTTTGTCCCCCTTATCACTTTGGTTGGAACCTTGAGTTTCCCCAAGTTTTGTTCCCATCTTGAAGGTGGAAAGTCTCTTGTTTTTCTCTTTTATCAGTCTGGGTTCCAAGCAGGGAAAAGATACCACCTCAAAGTGCCATTCCACTTTTGCTTCATCTTACAAGACTCTTTTAGTCAGTCAGATCATATATAAAATAAATTCCCAAGAAAGAATGCTGTATCTGGCTTCAAACTCCTTACCTCTCAGTCTCAGATGCTTTTTAAAAAACTGAAACACTTACATTTAAGTGCTGCTTTGAGGATCAATAAGTCTGGCTCTCTCTCTCCTCTCTTCAATTCTTAGTTTCTTTTGATGCTTTTTGAAAATAAAAAGCATGTATAGGATGGTGCTCTCACCCACTTTGTGAATTGCAAGTAGGTGAGGCATATGGACAAAAGAGAGCCCCCTGACGAAGGAAGAGGCACTTATTTTCTATTGTAAAAGCCCTTGACAAATTCAGAGATCCTATCTTAAATCCCAGCTTAATCCTATTTTACATGAAATGAAACAAATTCTCCACTGTCCATTTCTAAATTTCTTTGGAGTTTTCCTTAGTCCTCTTTCCCCAGATTATTAAAACTGCAGTTTCATGGCTTATTTTTTCTGTCAGATTTTTCTTTTGTTTTGTTGCCAGGGTGAAATAGAAATAAATTAAATATTTCAAGGCTCCATCTACTGAATTTCAGGTTTCCCTGTCCCCTTAGAGCCTGAGCTGACTTCCATTGACGTCTATGGGAGCTTTACAATGGGCTTAAATACAAATTGGATCAGGCCCTTAATTTCTTCGGTGGGCTGTGTGATGTTACACCCCATATTCTTCATAGAAATATGATTATGATATGACTATGGCCTAAGATATATTTTATGCAAGACTGGTCTTGTAAGGTATCATTGGAAAGGTTATGATTTACTGAATGTGATTATCTAATTTGTATGCATATATCATTTCTGTATCTAAAGTTAGGAGTATTGACTATATAACAATTACAATTGTGTGTGTATTTGGGAGACACCCACTAGACACCGGGCCATCAGGTTGATGGGCCATTAGGAAGAAACAATAAGACTCTAAAGATACTAATTTATCTCGCCTTCCTGAGGCCTTGTCTACACTGCCACTTTACAGCACTGCAACTTTCTCACTCAGGGGTGTGAAAAAACTGTAAGTTCCAGCACTGTAAAGTGGCACTGTAGACAGCGCACCTCACCTCGTGGGGGTGGTTTTTTTACAGCTGGTGCCACAATTACAACGCCACATTAAAGCGCTGCCGCGGCAGCACTTTAACGTTGCTAGTGAAGACATACTTTTGAGAGGCGATCTGGGACATAGCTGTGACACTACTAGGTCAGGTGGTCCTGTTACCTGGTACTAAACACTATCTTGGACTTCTAGTAATTTTCCACTAAAAGGATGGGGAGGCCAAGACTGGGAAACAAATGATTCCTAACTTATGTAAATTTTATTTAAGGCTGGGGAGTAAGGCAAACAGGACTCTCCTCCATTGCCTTCCTGCCCAAGAAGAAAGATTGCTGAAAGTACCTGAACAGACAAAGGAACTAAGCTGAGGGAAAGGCAAGGGCTGAGTCCAGGCTGAAACAGAGAAGTCTAGTCTGTAAAAAGAAATAACTGGAAGTCTAAGCCACAGAAACTCTGCATCTTGCCTAAAGTCAAAATGTAGGGTGAGAAATTACTTCCTGAAACCTGTCTCTTTAAGATTTTAAGCTTAGTATGCATGTTTTGTTTTATTTGCTTGGTAATCTGCTTTGTTTTGTTTGCTATCCCTTATAATCACTTAAAATCTGCCTTTTATATTTAATAAACTTGTTTTTGTTTATTATTAAATCCAGTTTGTGCAGTTTCTAATGTGGGGGCAAGAAGCTGTGCATATCTCTCTTCATATTGAGGGAGAGGGCAAATTTTTATGAGCTTGCACTGTGCAAATTTTTCTATACAACGCAAGGCAATATTATCTGGGGTTTACACCATGTGGGTGTGCACGAGTGCTGGGTGAATCTTCTCATGCAGATCTGACTGCAGTCTGTTTCTGCAGCTGGGTGTGGTCCTGCCTAAGTGTGTGCTGGAAAGGGGCTTGAGAGCCTGGCACAGCAACCCAGTGCAAGGGAAACCCAGGCTGGCAGGGCCAGAGGGCTGAGTGGAACTCCAGCATGTCATGCGGCATCGCGGAAGGCGGGTTCAATCTGTCACAGGCTGTTTTTTGAAAATTGAGTCATGGCAATCTCACCTGGATCACCAGGCAAATTAGACAGTAACTTTTAGATTACAGTAGCCTATTTGGTGTTTTCAGATGCTGTAATAAGCTACAAACATTTTCAGTTGTCCTCAGCTAGGGTAAGCACAGTGCTTATTTGTGTTATCCACTGTACAGAGCCACCCCTCAGACTGTCCCCGCCCCCCTAGTGAAGGACTATTCATGCAGCCTTACAGAATTTTATAGAAAATTGGCTCTCTCCTTTCATGCTCAAAGGTGTGCAGCTGCCAGTATTTATTTCATATGGTAGCAGTTTGCACATGTACATACCAATTTTTATAGTGACTGATATAAAGGCACACGAGGGTTTCATTTTGGTTGCCAAAGTATACTCATTCTGGGAGACTAGAAGGTAAGACTTCTAAGATGAGATCACTTTCCAAGTAGGCCATTTTTAAAAATGTAATAGATGTCAAACAAGTAAAATACTGATCAGAGCTCATAGGATTTTTTTGTAGCTGAAAAGACAGATAGTCAATAAAGGGACTTTAAGATAGGTTCACAATATTAATTCCAACCTACGGTTGTGATTTTGTCCATTTTATTTGCTCTTCACTAAAATATTTACATAATGCCTTATCTTGGTTTTTTTAAGCTTTGAAATTTTTAAAAATTCAGCTAATTTTTCACAATATTACCCATTGGTACCTCTTTTCCCATAATCTTATGGCATTGGGTTATTCTTTGGTCACTTACTTATATCAGCATTTCTTATCTCCAAGGCCTAAAATAGCTAAGCTAAAATCTTACAGGCCTCAGCCATCCTTACTTAGATATCTAATGCATAATTATTCCTTAAGAACATAAGAATGGCCGTACTGGGTCAGACCAAAGGTCCAGCCAGCCCAGTATCCTGTCTACCGACAGTGGCCAATGCCAGTGAGTGGACCTAACAGGTAATGATCAAGTGATCTCTCTCCTGCCATCCTTCTAAATGTTGATCACTTTTATACTTCTATAACCCTATAACTTAACTCTATTTAATATACAATGATTATATATGACATGACATGTTACACAATAAATGAATTTACACAATAAATCAATATTAAACTAAAATCATGGGCTACACTCTGTTTTTGGTCAGTGCTGATCCTCAGTTTACCAGAAGTCCTTCTCCCCACTACTAGGCTACTGATCCACTCTGTGCTAGTTTCAATGGGTATAATGAAGCCAGTTCCTTCTTCAGTGGCTAATAGTAGTCTATTTCTAACTTCAGCTTGCCATGTAGAGGTCCATCTCCTAGAAATATGTCCTTATATTCTGTTTGAATGCTGGATAGGCCCCAGTGACTGTTCTTCCTCCTCTCACACACTGAAGATATTCTGGTGGTGTACTGGAATCAAATCCATGGCTTGCACTGACACTGAGGGTGGTCCTCCCTCAAAACTCTTCTCTCTTTCAACCTGTGCTCTTCTCTTGAAGTTCCATGTAGGTTGCTACACCACTCATCTCTGGGTGCATAGAAATTACAGCAATGATGAATGGTTTCCACTACAGAATGCCCTTGCACAGTAAATACGTCTACATGTTTTGCTTAGTGAACGCCTGACCTCAGTGTAATCCTCATTGCTCATACATGTGACAGTAAATTCATTGTTACTATGGGAATCTTACAAGAATCAAGGTTACACAGTAGAAAAGCTTATGAAAAATGAACCAGTCATTTAAAACAACAAGATACTGAAAAAACGTCCAACATTTTTGCTTTGTAGACTTACTAACTGAGTAAAATAAGTCCAGAATTATGTTGTACAAATGAACCTGCTCTTTCATATTTGGCTGATTGAACAAAAATCTAAATCCAGTGTTTCAAAAATGGTAATCTTCTCAGGTGATGAAGTGACTATAGCCAAGCACCTGGCTAGGGAATAAATGATGCTTTCATTACTGTGTGATATAATAAGTTTTAATAGAGCAGGTTTTATATTTGTCTTTCAAGATATAATGTGCTAATCTAAGTATTTTTAAAATGTGTATAACCATATTGAAAAGTAAAGGAAATGAGAGAAGAGGCATGCTTTCCCCCACTTCCTAACTGCATACATGACTAGTGTCCTATATGCAAGTTAATTAAGCCAATAATTATTTCCAGGAAGTCTATTATTATAATGTACTCTTCATAGTCTTATAATATTCAATTGGCTTATTATTTCTCATTAAATCTGTTTTGATTTATCTTTTTATAAAGCAGCAACAGGCAGGTAAAAAAGGTGTGTGTTTTGTTTTTTAAGAGTTTCTCTTTTATGTCACTACTGCATATTCCCATTTATGGGTTGTGCCGATAGGTAGAGCTTTGATGGTGAAGTTAGCAGTGCCCTGCCTCTCCATTCACTGCTCGTGTTGTAAGGATGAGGCCATAAAAGGGGGCATGGTGTTCCAGCTGCCTCAGTTCCTTCTAACTGCTTGCATTGCAGGCATACATTAAGAACCTCTCTGGACCTCTGGTCCAGACTCTTTTGAATTCTGTTAGTATTGTAGGTTTCGTTAGCATTGTATATAGTTAGATAAATAGTTCCTGGAATTCAGTTTCAATGGAAGACACTTTGATGACAGATCCAAAAATCAAGGTTTAAGACTTGTGCTTCCTGTCCATCAGTCTTCCCAGCATCTGATGCATATTCACAGGGCACTTTTCAATGGAGAAACATTGTCAGAAAATTGTCATTCAGCTCTAATCATGAGCTTATAAAGTGTGGGAAATGATTACATTCTATTTGAAACAGTTGATAGGCAACTGGAAAAATACAGTTTCCTCACTAGTTATTTACAGTTATTAAAGGACATTGTGTCCTCATGTAAAAAGAATTCCCACAATGTAGGAGTTTAACATATCTGTGTCCTGTGAAAATAAAAGCAGTTAAATACTATTGTTTAACATTCTGAGCATTAAGGAATATAGTCGTGTGCAAAAGAGTGTAATTGCACAAGGTCTGAACTCTTTGTTTTATTATTTTTATTTGTATTACAGTAGCACATAGAGACCCTAACTGAGATTGGAGTTCAGTTGTACTAGGCACTGTGCCATCCATGTCCATTGCCCCATCTCAAAAATATATATATTGGAAAAGGGTAACAAAAATTATTAGGGGCCTGGAACAGCTTCCATATGAAAAGAGATTAATAAGACTGGGACTTTTTAGGTTGGAAAAGAGATGATTAAGGGGGATGTGATAGAGGGCTATAAAATCATGACTGGTGTGCAGCAAGTAAATAAGGAAGTGTTATTTACTCCTTCTCATAACACAAGAACTAGAGGTCACCAAATGAAATTAATAGGCATCAGGTTTAAAACAAATGGAAGTATTTCTTCACACAACGCACAGTCAACCTGTGGAACTCTTTGCAGAGGATGTTGTGAAGCCCAAGACTATCAGTGTTCAAAATGAACTAGATAAATTCATGGAGGTTAGATCCATCTGTTAGGTAAAAATCAGCTTGTCCTACTCACCGTCCCAACACCCGGGCAATGCGGAGTCAGACTTGCAGCTCACAAACTGTCAGAGGCCATGTAAGAAACACACTGAGGCCGAGTAGCTTTGATCAAAGGGCACACAGCTTCGGAGGCATGTGGCAACTTTATTAGTGACAAGCATCAGTACTTATAGTTTTAAGATAGAAGGAGGGGTACTGGGCAGCACGTGTTTTCCTCTGCATCATCTCAGGTTGACCTTGTTCTAACTGGTTTCTATAGTTACTCAATTTAAACAGGGTGGCAGAGGAACCGATGCAAGAATATTTGTGCAAGATAAACGGATTTGAGCAAGGTCAGAAGATTTTATTGCGGGAAGCTTACTGCAGGAGCCCCTCTTATCTAACAATTCCCCCCTCAGCAGCCTTGAAACCTAATGTATCAAGAGCTGCATTCAGGTCGGAGGCCGCAGGGGCTGCCTAGTGGCTGCAGCCAAGGCGAGCTCGGTGAGGGCCGGGGCCTTACTAACGGAATGCCCAGTCCTAAGTAAGTGAGGGAGTGAATGCAAACCCAACACTGAGTGCGATTAAGCCCCTGGATGATGGCTCAAGTTAAATTTAGAAAAATGTTACCCTTCCACCCGTGTTCCCTCTGCCCATACGCAGGACCTGGGAGGAAAGAGAGGAGTGCACCGGCCACCCACACCAGTATATACCAAGCAAAAAGGAATATAACCAAAGGAATTAAAAGCAATGTGAAAACTAAGAGTCCAGGTCCAGTGTCAAGGTTCCAATAATTAGAGGGTACAGTCCAAGGAGAGTCAGTGATGTTCATGTGAGGAATGTTTGCTTTGATAATTTTAGTTTTGTATCTGAGAGGGGCTGGCAGATCCACCGGTCAGCTGTGGTACCCTCGGGAGCGACAGAAACTGCTGGTCCGTTGCTGAGGTCCACTACAGCTGGCTTGATGTGAGAGTGATGAATCTAGGACTTCCGCCCTTCCAGGAAAACAGTGGTTTGAGTTGTCAAGAGTACTTGATGGGGTCCAGTAAACCTCGGGTGGAGGGTGTCACCGCGAACAAACTGGTTGGCCCATACAAAGCACCAGGCCGGAACGGGTGAACTTGAGCCTCCAGAGGCACGGTCTGGGAGAGCTGAGAGGCTTTCCAGAGAGCACGGAGGCGAGCCTGTAAGGAGAGAAACTGAGAAGCGGTTATGTGATCCCCCCACCCAATAGTGAAAGGCCAACACGTGGCAATGAGCCACCTTGAGCGGGCGGAGGCCCAGAAAGCAATTCAAAGGGAGAGAGGTCCAACACTCGAGTTGGGTATGTACAAAGGTGAAACAAAACAATTGGAAGTACCTGTGGCCATTTTAACCCGGTCACCTGGCAATATTTAGACAAAGCTGTCTTTGGGTCTCTATTCATTCTCTCTACTTTCCTGCTAGACTGAGGGTGGTACGGGGTATGGAACGAGTGACTGATTCCTAATCCTTCCTCGATGTGCTTAAGGACATGGCTGGTGAAATGTGCTCCTCCGCCAGAGTCAATGCTGGTTGGAACTCCAAAACGGGGAATGATGTCCCGCAGGAGGACCTTGGCAACGGTGGAGGTGGTACAGTTCACTGTAGGGAAAGCCGCTGTTGCCAGCTGGCATGCTCGGGCCAGGGCATAAAGCTCAGCTGCTTGGGCTCCCCAGTTGCCTGGTAGGGAGGCTGCCTCGATGACGTCCCACTGAGAGGTCACAGCGTAGCCGGTGAAGTGCTGTCCCTCGGAGTAGAAGGAGCTCCCGTCCGTGAAGAGGATGAGATCCGGATTGGCGAGGGGCGCATCAAACCCCTGCCGCCAATGTGCGAGTGCAGGAGGGTGTTCCCTGGGCCACCGGGTCAATTTGCTGTGAGTAGAATGCCACTGGGAAGTGGTGGGGTCCGCTCATCTGGGTGAGGACTCCACTGGCCACCTTTAAGTAAATTAAAGGCTTGAACAGTCTCCGGAGACCATTGCAAAGGTTTTGGGGCGGAGTTAGAAGTGAGTACATGGAGGGGTTTGCTCAACTCCCCACGGGATGGCAGCCATGGGTGGCAGAAGCCAATGAGTCCGAGAAACCCCCGCAGCTGCTTCGTGGTAGAAGGTAACGGGCACCGCTGAATGGCCTGAATGCAGGCTGGATCCCTCTGCTGGCCCGCAGGGGTCAGGATGAATCCCAAATAGCGTACCCGTTGAGAGACCCACTGTACCTTCGTAGGGTCAACCTTATGTCCCCGGGAGTGTGAGTAAAGTAAGAGGGCCTTACCATCCTGACGGAGGGCTTCCTGGTCACAATGGCCCCACCAGAATGTCATCCACGTACAGGACCAAAGTTGATCCATGGGAGCTGAAGAATCCCTCCAGGTTGTGGCGGAGGCATTGGCTGAATATAGTCGGGCTGTCTCGAAACCCCTGAGGCAGGCGCTGCCACACATAGGATTGGCCCTTCCAGGTGAATCCGAAGAGGTACTGAGAGTCAGGGTGGACAGGGATTCTAAAATAGGCTGATTTTAGGTCAATAACAGTAAACCATTGGACATCCCAGGGGATCTGGCTGATAATGGTGGCCAGATCCCGGCACCACGGCGTGGAGGGGAATGACATACCTATTGACCAGCCGTAAGTCCTGAACAAGATGCCACTTCACGGGGTCTCCCACCTTCTTGGGTGGCTGTTTTGACCGGAAGAATAGGGATGTTGCATGGGGTGCGTTGGGCCTTAACAAGGCCTTGCTCTACAAATCCTTCTACAATAAGGCGTATGCCTTCCCTAGCTTCTAAAAGTAAGGGGTACTGGGGAACAGATGGGGAAGGCAAGGAGGCCTTGACCTGAATACGGATAGGCTCCACAGAGAGGAGCAGTCCCACATCAGTGTCTGAGGTTCCCCACAGGGATGGCAGCAGGCCTTCCAAATCTCGGGGCAGGGAGGGAGGAACATTCTTTTCTTTGGGAGAAGTGTTCCTTCCCTGTAATAAACTCATCAGTAGGCCCACCCCCCTAGGAGTGCAGGTTAAAGTGGCCTCAAGTTTACAAAGTAAATCTCGACCCATCAAGGGGATCGGGCAGGCTGGGGAAAAAGAAAACGGTGAGAAAAACACTTATTAGCAAAAACAACATTCAAAGGCAAAGTAAGGATTTCCCTCCACCCCCGTTGCAGTTTTTATCTCAGGAGATAACCAAGGGGAGGGGGCATGGTTTAAAAGGGAAAAGGTAGCCTCTGTGTCCATAAGAAAAGATACAGAGAAACCTTGAACTGAAAGGGTTAACCAAGGCTCCTTAGTGGGAGAGGAAAAGGAGAGGAGGGAGCCTGCTAAAGACATTAAAGAGATAAGACCGTCAAAATGTCCGCCTTCATCCCCGGAGCACCGTCACTTGGGGTGTTGTTGTCCTTTGTAGTTTATCCAGGCTTGAGGAATGGGTTGTGCTGGAGGCGTGGGAGTGGGCACGTCCTCGACATAACTGTTTGTAAAGGTGCCCTGGCCACCTGGGCGTCCCCAGGGGCATTCTCGCTTAAAGTGGCCAAACTGTTTGCACTAAAAACAATTTAGACCCTGAGGACTGGCTGGAGGTTTAACTTTCTGCCTCAGCTGCAGTCTGGTAACTACTCCACTCGTGGAGGATCCCTCTCTTCTGCCCCCACCCCGCTTCCTCATCAGACCCTGTGGCTGATGTCGAAGGTGTAGGAGAACCCGCAGGCTGAGGGAGACCTGGGGCAGAAGGCACCAAGTGGCGGTCAAGGACCTGCCGGGCCTTACTATCATCACTGAAATAAGAAGGGGGAGGAAGATCCTCCTCAGTGGCGTTACAGACTGCCATCAGTTTTAAAGATTTCCACAGTCCCACTGCGGATTCCCAACAATACCAGTAATCCAATTATCTGGGATGGTTGATTTCAATCTGGCCCCTTACTCCTCTTAAGGCAGTCTGCTCAAAAGAATCATATCCTGGCCACCTCTCCTCTGGGTCGGCCAACACTGCAGTGTAACCAATCCACGTTGTCACACATAATGTGTACATTTTCTTTTGGTCATTCCCTTTTGGACCGGCAATTTTCCTTCATCCCACAACTTATTCATAATACTCAAAGGGCCTTGAGCAGGGACACTAGTCCTCTGATCCATGGTGTCTGATAGGAGCTTTCCAACTGACACTTATCCTGCAGTCCGGCGGTCTCAGACACATTCGGAACCTGTGTGGACTCAACAAGTTCATGGAAAAGATGAAGTTCTGCATGGTCTCCCTGAGTGCTATTATCCCTTCTCTGGATCCAGGAGACTGGTCTCGACATGAAAAACGCGTACTTTCACATAGTTATAATTTTGGCAATTAATTGATCTTTGACTATTAGCGGTAAATATGCCCAATGGCCTGTGATGGGATGTTAGATGGGGTGGGATCTGAGTTACTGCAGAGAATTCTTTCCTGGGTGTCTGGCTGGTAAGTCTTGCGCACATGCTCAGGGTTTAGCTGATCGCCGTATTTGGGGTTGGGAACGAATTTTCCCCCAGGGCAGATTGGCAGAGGCCCTGGGGGTTTTTCGCCTTCCTCTCAAGCGTGGGGCACAGGTCACTTGCTGGAGGATTCTCTGGTTGATTCTCTGCGCTTTGAAGACTTTAAACCATGATTTGAGGACTTCAATAGCTCAGACATAGGTTAGGGGTTTATTACAGGAGTGAGTGGTTCCTTCTGACGTTAAAGTCTATGACTCTATACGGCCTGCACACAGACGATTCCTCGGGTTTGTTGTTGACCACAACCATTATCAGTTCACGGTCCTCCCCTTTGCCTGTTGACAGCCCCCCAAGTGTTCACCAAGTGCATGTCGGTCGTAGCAGCCTTCCTCCGAAGGAGGCAGGTGCAGGTATACCCCTACCTCAACAGAACAGAAAGTGCCCGCAATTCTGTTCCTTCCAGAAACACAGCCTGGGCTCACATGAGGACGCTCTGTTCCTGCTCCCCTGGGTAGGACTGTTGTACACTTTTCCGATGGAGCAAGGATGGGCAGGGTTGCAAAACCATGCTCTGAAGTGTCCTTAGCCTCTGTTTGCCAGAAGCTGGGAATGGGCAACATGGGAAAGATCACTTGATTACCTGTTCTGTTCATTACCTCTGAAGCCCCTGGCATAGGCCACAGTTGGAAGACAGGATAGTGGGCTAAACACAGTATGGCCGTTCTTATGTTCTTATTAACAAGCACACACACAAAAAATTGAAGAAAAGAAGTATTATCTCAGCAGCTTCTATGTGCGCTTTGATCATTAGTATTTGTCAGACTTAAACTTTTATTTTGCTAATAAAATAAACTGTGGTGTGCATTGTAATGTCTATTGTCAACTTGCTATTATCACATAAGAAATGATTCTGGAGACTTAAGTAATAGTAAACATCTACCTGTTGCTGAGACCTGTACAGATAGGTGTTGCTGGCTTGTCTGCCTTGCTCCAAGTGCCATAGCAACATGCTTCCACTAATAAGGTTCACTACTTAATAATTCCCTCCCAGACAAACACTATGGGTAACTTTGGTTCCTACTTCAAAGTTCCTAATATCATTACAGCTCCCTTTTTAAATTAGATGCATACAATTTAACTAAATATCAACTTTTTTACTTAAATGTATCATCTTAATTTAGCATCCATAACTCTAATCTGAATCCTTAACAAGTCTAGAACCATTAGTCTCTGTATCTAGCAGGTTTTATCATTCTGTCTTGAGAGGCAGAAACAGCAGTATCCGTGTCCCATTTTCTTCTTCTTCTGCATTTGAACTGACCACTTGAGACTCAGTTTCAATAGACTGGTCTGGTATTACTTGCATTTCTGAGCTGTATGTTGACACACTTTGTTTGTTCCATATTTTCATTCCTCATCAAATCCTTTCTGTTTCTTCTACGGACATTGCCTTCCTCTGTCTCACCAAGATCATATAATAGGAGCAGTGTGTGTTGGTCAACCACCTTTGCGGGTTCCCATGCTTCTTTTTGACAAATACAGTCTCTCCATTTTCCAGTGGTAAAAGCTTTGCACCTTTGTCAAAGTAATATTTCTGCTTTGCTTGTCTCAATTTTAGGATAGTTTGCATATCTATGTAAGGTTACTTGGGTCTCCTCTGGGGCACTCCCTCTAGTGTTGGCAGGGAATTGGTGCTCGCGCCGAGTGAGGCGATCAGTCATCCTCATTCACACATGGGAGCTCAGGCCTCCTGGATGGGGGCTTGTCCAGTAAGAAGTCTCTGGCTTGGGGCTCCTGCCTGAGGTCTACGCTGATAAATAGCCAACGGCTCAAGCCTTCTTGGCGTGGGCTGAGCAAACAAGCAGTCAGTAGTTCAGGTTTCTTGAGGGTGTGGGCTGAGCCATAAACCGTCAACAGCTCAGGTCCCTTTGCCTAGGGTTTAGTGCTCGTCCAGCCCTGAGTGTGGGGCCAGAGATAGGGGGACCCAGGCTCACACTGGTCCCCCAGGTCCCAGCCCAGGGCCCTAGAAGCAACAGGTGATCCCGTCGCGGGGTCGGCAGGGAAATGTGAGGTTGCTGCCTCACCTCCCGGCCACACAATAGGCCCAAAGTCTCATTTCCCTGGGCTGTTTCCATCCGGCATCTGGTTGGGTTGTTCTGAAGCCACAGGGGCCTGGTTTCCCATCTCTGCAGCGAGTGGCTCCCTCTGCACTTCCTCTCTGGGTTCCTCTGTCTGCTGGGGTTTCCCTTTTCTCCAGGCCAGTTTAGAAGCATTGTCACCCACCACAGCCAACCGTGGGCTCTGCAGGTAGTTCAGCTCCCTGGAAAGGACATCTGGCTCCTTCCTTGGTCTGACCCCAACTGACCTGTAGGGCCCGGCCCTTATACTTTCTGCCCTGCCCCCGCACTTCCTGCAAGGGGGAAAGGGAAGAGCTAACTTCATCCAACAGGGTGAATTAACCCCCTCTGTGCCAAAATGAGCCCACTCACCTCATTACAGTCTCCTTGTATCAGTGAGTTGTAACAACTGCGAGGAGTCGGCAATCTCTCCTTATATGTCTTTCCATGAGGAGTTGAGCAGGTGATTTTAAATACATAATTGTATTCTGATAGACCGACAGTACAAGATAGGGATCTGTTATCCAAGCTAGATTTTTTTTTTAAAGAATCCTTTTAACAGTTTGAACTGCTCTCTCAACCATTGCATTTGGTTGTGGGAACAACGGCCTTGAAGTTTTGGGTATAAAGTCTCATTACTTTGCAAAAGTTTTGAAGTCTCTAGAGCAAAATTGGGGTCTATTGTCAACAATGAGTTCTTAGGCACGCAATACCTTGCAAAGACTTGCAGAGTCTGATGACAGAAAGACTTATGGTATCCTGAAGCAAGCAGACTTCTAAGAATTTCAAATAATAATCAACCAGAAGAAGATAATCTGCACCTTAAAACTCAACAGGTCTATGCCAAGTTTCTACCAAGGTCTGCTTGGGACCTCATGTGGTAGCATTGGCTCTGTTTGATTTTTTTGTTTCTGAAGGTTTGACAGGTGTTTTAAGACTGTCCTCAATTTGACTATACATACCTGGCCAATAGACAGCATTTCAACCTCTCCTTTTACACACCTCTGCTTCCAGATGACTCATAAATAATAGCAAAGATTTCTTTTCTGAGACTTTCTGGTACTTTGATTCTGTCTCTTTAAAAGACAAGTCCATTTTGCACATTAGTTCCTCTTTAAATGAATAAGCATGGATATGCTCTGGTATTTCAGGTCTCTAGTCTGGCCAACCTTGCAAAATAATTAATCTTAAGGTTTTGCAGGACAATATCAGTTGCAGTAGGTGATTGAAATCCCTTCAATTTCTCTTCTGAAATAGACAAATAAGACATCGTGAGTTGTATTGCCACATCAGCTCTCTCTGAAGTTTACTCCTTCACCATACAAAATGTATGCTCTGAATAAAGTATCAGCATTTGCTAATGCTTTCCCTGGTCTCTACCCAACTTACAGTTGATATTTCTGGAGTGTTACCAACCATCTTTGAATCCTTGCGGGAGTACTGTGCAAAGGTTTTCTGAAAACGGCCTTAAGAGGCTCGTGGTCTGTTTCCACAGTTACTATTTCCCCCATAGATAAACTGATGAAATCAACTACGGCCAAATAGCATTGCCAACATTTCTTTTTCTATTAGGGCACAGTTCTCTTGTGTAGTTGTCAGATCTTTAGAGACATAAGCAGCAGGATCCTATTTGCCAGCAACACATGCCCATATCTGCTAGAATTTGTATCCACTGGCACAGGAACTGGTTCCTTGACATCCAGGTGGTACCCTTGCAAGCAATTCTCTCAAGTGTTCATATGCCACCTAATGCATTGGCATCCAGGCAAACTTAACACCTTTTCCCAACAGTTGTCTTAAAGGAATTGTTACTGTTGACCTGTGCAGGATAAATTTTCCAAGGTAAGTAACTTTTGCAATTCAGCCTGGCAGGTCAGTGTGGCCTTTTCAGTTATTGCTACAATTTTTGAGTTGTCAGGTTTTAGCCCTTCTATTGTCAAGTGATGCCCCAATTATTTTATTTCTCTCAGAGCCAATTTGTATTTGCTCTTGTTCAGTCACAGGTTCCTTTCACAACATCTGTCTTGAGCCAGTCATCATATTCTCATCTAGTATTTCCTCACACCAGTATATCAACTATATAACATTCAACTCCTTCCAGACCTTCAGTGTCTGTTGGATCACTCTTTAGTACACTTCAGGAGCTGAACAGATGCCAAAAGGAAGTCTGGAAAACCTGCCAAATGGTGTGTTGAAAGTACAGAGTTTACAACTTTTGTCATCCAGCTGTATTTGACAAAATCCAGTACTGGCATCTAAGATAGTGAAAACTGGAGCTTTTGCTAACTTGCTGGTGATTTCTGCTGCTGTAGGCAATTAAAAATGTTCCCTTCATATCGCTTTATTCATATGTCTTGAATCCAAGCATAATCTTATTTCATCTCAACCCCATTTGTCTACAGTTAGTATAGAATTAACCCATTTTGTAGGTTCCTGCACTTGCAGCTGTTTCATACAGTACAATTATCTATTTTGTCCCTTAATGCCACTGGAATTTTACAAGGTCCATAAATTACAGGTGGTACTTGTGAGTTCATCTTTATGGTTGGCTTACTTGGCAAGCACCCTAAACCTTCAAATCTATTGTTGTTTTCTTTAAATATATCCCAGTCACCTTCTGGTTCTTTCTTTATCATTCTGACTTTGTTTGCACTAAGTTTAAACTTGTCACAGCCTGTAAGACCAGTATGGCTTGCAAGTCAAATTCCACCACCTGAAATTCAAGCTATGCTTTCTTAACCCAATATTCACAGTTCAAGTTGAGTTCACCACATCTGTGCAGTTTTCCCCCTGAGTATGCTATCAGCTGGACATTCGAGCTCCGAAGTGGTTTGGCCCTTAAAGTGTTGTATAATTTTACAGACATCACACCTTGGCCTGTGCCCGAATATTGATTTTAAAGTTCACCATTTTGTGATCATTTTCTAGCAAATCCATTCCACTCATCCATGGGAAGCTCGGTAGTCCGCCTACCAAAAAAACCATCTTGGGAGTGCTCATCTGCTTCTGTGAGGGTAGACATCCATTTGCCCTGGGACGTTCCCTTTCCAAAGTTACACATTTTGGCAAAATTATTGTGTTTGCTACATCTCTAGCATTCTTGACCATATGCAGGACAGTTCCTTTCAGCATGGCTTTGGTTTCAAAAACTACCTTTGCTGGAGGCTTTAGGGGTGTGTGTGTGTATTTGTGTTTTACTCCTTTTCTTACTTTTAGTTTTGTTCTGGAACCATGTGATGTTGCCAGATTGTTGTTATAACATAAGACAAGATACTGGAGACTTTTAATGTAACAGTAAAACATTACTTAATTTGTTGCTGAGAACTTGTACAGATAGGAGTTGCTGGCTTCCCTGTCTGGCTCCAAGTGCTATAGCAACATGCTTCTGCTGATAGGATCACTACATAATCCCCCTGCCATACAACAATATGGGTAACTTTGGTTCCTACCCCAAAATTCCTACTATCGTTACACATGAATAGTCATCAATGCCCCCATAATTTTACAGTCTGAGAGATTAATGACTTGCCCAAGGTCATTCAGGAAGTTTGTGGCTATGGTGAAAACTGAACCCAGATCTGCTGAGTTCCAGTTCAGTGTCTTTCCTCTTCATATAAGAACAAGAACTCTGAGTTTGGAAATTATTGCTACATTTCCGGATTTCAGCTAAATGGCGGGGAATATAGTATTTGTCCCGGATTGCTATTTCATGTATTAAGAAAGTTATGGGGTGGGAAGTTGAAAAGAGAAACCCCAATTCCTGTACAAGCTCACATACTTAACCCCTGTCATTGTGAATTAAATAAACTGATTGGGAAATCAGCAGTAGCTGGATGCTGTGGGTATATCTATCTTGTAATCGCAGGGTATGACTGCCGCTTGAGGAGGCAAACCCAAGCTAGCTTTAATCGCACACCAGTCAGGCTATGATAGTGCCCGCTTCAGCACGGGTTGTACAAGCCCGCCTGGAACTGTGGGTAATTGCTAGCGAAGCTAATCAGCGCTGAAGTGTGAAGTGCTGTCTCTGTGTATGGTTGCTGGGCACTATGTCCTTGCGCAGCAGGAGAAAAGGAAGAGTAATGGGCATAGGAGCACTATGTCCTAAGCGGAGCAGAATGTGAGGGGAGAGCAGGAGGAAAGGAAGAGTAATGGGCAGCCCACAGAACAGGGTTAGAGATAGTAGGGGATGATGAACAAGGCAGAAGCAGGAAGTTGAGGGAGCGAGGATCAAAATGGGAATCCATGAAGGGCTATGGTGGGGTGGGGGAGCATTGTCTGTGTAATGTCCATTTGGCTCTTAATTTTTTTAGCTGAGTTCCAGACTTCCATCTCTCTGTGCTTGAACATCTGACTTTAATTCTGCTTGTGAGTGAGATAAGGAAAACTAGAGGCTTCCGAGCATTTTATCCTTTAAGATCAACTGATGTTTTCAAGATTTCATATTGCTAGTGATAATCCCTGCCAAAAACAACAACAAAAACTCTTCTGTATCCTACCTCATGCTAGGCTCTGCAGTTAAAACTTGCTTGAGGCAACAGAAGTTTCAAAGTCTAGCCATGTAATTATCTGGAAATAAGTGTTTGGACTTGGTATTTTCACATTAGAATTCATCATCATTGCCACTGTATGGAGGAGAGGGAAGCCCAACCCCTGAGACAGGATTCAGTATACCTAGCCCATTCCTTGCAAGATGCTTTTCTGGAATCTGACTAGGATATCTTTGCTGATGTGAACTTCGGCCATTGTATCATCATAACTGCATTAATGGCTTTTATATACATTGCTTAATTTGGGAGATGTGTGGCTGACTTGTCCAGGTTTGTTTTGTTTTTGCACCATGCTAACAGGAAAGGTTTGATTTTTAATTTACAAAAGTGTCACTTTTTTCTTCTACCCCAATATTGCCTATATTGGTGCACATAGAAAGCATTGAAGTGTAGGGAAAGCCACTCATGGCTGTTTGTGCAACTCTCTATCCTACACAGTATTATCCAATGTTGCTCTTTGCCATCTCTGAGGTAAGGGGCAACATGCAGGGGACAATGCTGTGTACCAGGTAGCTGAGGGAGGCAGAAAGCATGGGAGACGAGTGGCAGCAGCAATCAGCCTGACAAAGCAAGCAGAGGCCTCTGGAGTCGAGAGAGAGAAAGAGAATGAGGTGCTGGCAGAAATGAGAGGAAAAATCAAGATAAACATAACTGAAAATGAAACCCGAAGGGGGAAGAAAAGAGTAGCTTGCATAAAAAAGTACAGGAAAAGGCAAAACGCAGAATAAAAAAGGTGAGATGGAGGCATCCAGAGTAGGGCATTGTGCAGGGAGCCACAGGGGATACCAATGAGCCATTCCTAGGGGAAATGTCAGTAGACTCCACTACTTGCCAACTAGAACCAGGAAGAACCGGCTAAAAGTTTTCAGTTGGAATTCCCAGTAGGGAAGGGCGAACACCAGTGTTCTACTCATTTCATACACAGAAATGGGGAAATACTGAGGGGACCTGGTTGAAGGACACACTAGGTTGTCTAGGTGCAATTGATTCAACTTGTCCATTGTGAATCTACCTGTATAGTTTTAAAGCTGTGGTTGACAGTGGTCAAAACTATATTGACAGTGGTTCATGTGACTAAATGTAGCAGTTATGTAGTGCAGAAGGCATCCATCTGTGGCTAACCACACACACAGAGCGATGATGGTTTTTTGCAGAGAACTTAAATCTGTGATCTGTGGAACAGTTGCTGGTGATCTGCGGAGAGCTTGTTTGTGACATGATGCTGGCTCTCCTTATTTCCAGCTGCTAAACTGCATTAAGAGACAGCTACGAATAGACAAATACTTCCCTAACATCCTTGTAGAAAATCCATAAATACTTTCTTAGCATTACATTACTAAATAAGCAGTTGCTGAAGTTGCCGCGTGCATGGTATGCAATCTCAAATGGGAAGGAGGTCCATGGTAATCTCTCTGTGTGGGGTTCACACTATGCACATATTTCAGAACCCTTGTTCTACGGCATATTTTAATGAAGAATTGAAACTACTAGTATAGCATTAGTGGCTATATAGAGTGGGGGTCAGACACATAGGCGCCAACTTCCGGTGGCGCCGGTGGGGGCTGACACCGGGCCCCGCCCCCGACGCCGGGTGACGTTGCAGGGCCCCCCCCCCCCCCCCCCCCCCGACGCTGACACAATGTCGCCCACCGTTGGGGGCGGGGCCCCCGCAACATCTCCCGGTACTGAGGTGAGCTTGCCGCAGGTCCCGGGGCTGGCGGGGAGCTGCCGGTGGGTGCTCTGCACCCACCAATTTTTCCCCGTGGGTGCTCCAGCCCCGGAGCACCCACGGAGTCAGCGCCTATGGTCAGACAGATGAGGACTACCTGGTAGGGTTCTGGACAAGAGGCAGCGTGGTCAAGTGACTTAACAGCCTGCAGAATGAGGTTCTAGTCCTGTGCTTCCACTTCAACTTTTTGTCTAACTTGTCTATTAAGATTATAAGATCTTCAGGCCAGGAACTATAGGGTCTCACTATATGTCTGTACAGCGCCTAGCACAATGATCGTTGCTGAGGCCTTTAGGCATTTCTTAATACCCATAATAATCATGCAGACTGAAGAATGATGTCTATGGCTGCAGTTGAGTGACTTTTATGAAGTGGCCAAACAGGCCAAGTACAGTTGGTTTGGAATGAGTTTATGGGGACATGGGATCAAAATTAAGCTCTAGAATAAACAACAGCAGCTACCACTGCAAAGCCAAAGCTTTGTTGTGCTTGTTCACCACAGTACTGGATTTTAACTATTGTGTTCTCTTGCTGTGCATGCAATCTGACCCTTATTAAATAAGTATTTTGCTATAAAATACTTCTGTAAAGCAGAGCATGTTCCAAATAAAGGACAGTAGCAATGTGAATATACAAAGGGTCCTGTGGCACCTTATAGTCTAACAGAGGTATTGGAGCATAAGCTTTCCTGGGTGAATACTCACTTCTTCGGATGCAAGCAGTGGAAATGTCTAGGGGCAGATATAAATATGCAGGGAAGAGTCAGGCTAGAGATAACGAGGTTAGTTCAATCAGGGAGGGTGAGGCCCTCTTCTAGTAGTTGAGGTGTGAACACCAAGGGAGGAGAAACTGCTTTTGTAGTTGGCTAGCCATTCATAGTCTTTGTTTAATCCTGAGCTGATGGTGTCAAATTTGCAAATGAACTGAAGCTCTACAGTTTCTCTTTGGAGTCTGGTCCTGAAGTTTTTTTGCTGCAGGATGGCTACCTTTAAATCTGCTATTGTGTGTCCAGGGAGATTGAAGTGTTCTCCTACAGGCTTGTATATTGTCATGTAGCAATGTGGTATCTTGAACACCGCCAGACATCATGATCTGAAATTAATCTAGTATAGCAAGTGAATGGAGACTGCAGTCATTTTTTTAATGCAAAATTATCCAAGAAATAGCTTTAGCTTTATCTCCTGTATAAGTGATCTCAGAAATAACTTTGGTTTTCTTCTCTTCTGCAGTGGGCAGCATTAAAAAAATTTAATGAGTTAGCTCATGCATACAATGGAGACTCAAAGCAAAGATAAGTATTAATGATCTAGGGGAAGCTCACTTCCTGGAGATTAATTAGCAGTAAGTGGGAGTGGAGGAGACTCCACTGCACCTGAGACCATGGTATTTATTTACTTATTTATTTATTTGTGGGGGGAGAGGTGACATAAGTGCATGGCTTTTGTTTGAGTGGTGAGGTTGTTTTAGAACATTTTTCATTTTCTGTGCATTAATCACAGAGATTACTTGAGTCATCATCATAGTATAATAATGTGCACCAGCTGGCACTTTTTGTGACTTTTGAAAGCTATTAAAGTGATATTGTTTGTTTGCAGAAAGAAAGGGTCATGTTGACAATTACCTTTACTGTATTTATCCTACAACACTGAGGAGAGAGGGAGAGAGAGAGCTAGTTAGAACAGGCATCGTATTTTTCATTTGTGACATCTAACGAAACCTTGGTGAAAATCCTATAAATGCATCTTTTTATTTGTAATAAAAATGTATGATTTGGAAAATAAGTTAAAAAAATGAGAACAGTTATGGAATTTTTGCCAATTAATTTATAGAAGGCTATATTCCTTCCACCATCCCCTTTGCTGCCCAGTGCAGAAGTTAGTCCTACAATTCTATGATTGATTCCTGAAAAATTGCCTCTGTGGGACCAATTCTGGACTCAGAGATTTGCATCCAGTTTCCACCGACCTCAGTGAGAATTGGTCATGTATCAGAGGGCAGCATTAGGCCTCATGTTTGGTTCCATGAAACTGTTTAATAAAATATATCATATTAAATAGAGCTAGGGGAAGTTGGTGGTGTTCTGACCTGCCAAAGTGAATGCACATTTCTATGAGCTCAGGCTTGAAGCACAATAATGCCTTAATATTCTGACACAACATGATAAAATTTACATTGTAGTTTGAGCATCATTAGATCAAGCTACCAGCCCAGAGGCACCCTGCATTCCAGGACTCAGTACCTAGAGCACATGAGAGAATTCAGGATCTAGTGAACTTCTGTAGGCTTGTTCACCTTAACATTAAGGCAGCTACTTTGAGTTCACTAGAATTAAATTAGGGATTGTAAACTCTTTGGTACAGGAATTGCACAATAATAGGAACTCAGTCCCCAAGTGGGGCCTCATTACAATGATACAAATAATAAATAACTTTTCTGCTTGAAGTATGATGATAGTATTATTTAAGTAAGAATTTACATGCATAGATTTAATCAGCCTTTACAACACCATGTACAAAGAGTATCTCCATTTTGCAGATGGGGAAACTGAGGCAGAAACATTAATGTGACTGCCACATGATCATAGAAGCAGCAGTGTTAGAGCTAGGATTGTGACTTGGGAGTTCCGGGCTCGCATTTATCCCACTGTATCATTACTCCAGCAACTGTGACCACACCTCTCCTTTAAATCAACTTTTTTCTTGTAAGAGGGTAAAAAAAGAAGGAAAACATAATGCAAGTCCTTCAGAATTCTACTATCATGCCAACAAAACCAACTGTATGACAGAATTTCCTTACTTATGCAAATGATTGTGTTTATTTACATTGTTTCCTGTTGTTTAGTGTGCTGCAGCAGTGCTGCAGGAATTCAGCAAGAACAAAATGTTCCCGAGTTTAAATCTATTTAGCTTCAATGCTTAAATTCAGTTCAGACGCAAGTAAACACATTTAACTTAACCAGAAAAATAAAATATGAAGTGGTTTGTTTATGTTTATTCAGTAAGAGAAATATAATGTGACTTCTGAAGTGAGCTAAAACTGCATGACTCTAACCTGTCAGAGAGCACATAAGATTCGACTTGTTTCATTACTGATAATATGCTGGATTAATAGAGCAAGGGTACATAGATGATCCAATAAAACCTTCTGCATCCCCTTGCTGCCCAGTGCAGGAGCTAGTCATGGTCAGAGTCTTTGTGTTTTCCGAATACGGCAATAGAGCTGGGCAAAAACATTTTGAATAGTAATATTTTTAAGGCACCAAAATATTGATGAATTTGGGTCAAATTTGGCAAATAAGTGAGGCCAAAAAGGTTGATTTTTTTTTCATGAAATGTTCCATTTTGACATCTTTCTGAAATCAACCATTTCAACATTTCATTTGGAACAAAATTTTGTAAAAAAAAGTTGATTCAGAATCACATTGTTCCATTTGAATCAACGTTTAGTTTTACAAAGTTGTTTCAAAATGACATTTGAAACATTTTGCTGGATTCAAGCAAAATTGCGTCAATTTCTTCGGTTCCATGAACAAAGCCGAAAACATTCAGTTTTGGTTTGAAACGAACCACATTTTTTTTGAATATTTTGGTCTGGCCACCAAACTGAGAAATCCAATTATTCACTCAGCTCCTGCAGTTGCTGTATAAAACTAAGTGGCATGACCTTCTCCAACAGGAGAAGGGCAGAGCTATGGGTACTTCCCACCCCAACATGCATTGTTCAGCAGAGTTAGATCAGCGTAGGGAGCCGTGCTGCAGCAGGTTAGAGACTGCTCTGGCTTGCACTTTGCCCCAGTGCTTGAGTAAGAAAATGGAGTTCTAGGAGCACTGGCAATGTGTCTCTACTGCAGAGCGTGACTTATGAGAGTTCAGATCCCACCCATGCCACCATATTGTCACAGTTTCAGGGTAGTTATACCTGTATCCCCACCTCTAAGAGTGCTTCCTCCAGTCTCAGATTTCACCTGCCTCTGGGGAGGGACCCTTGTGCCTCTCTCTTCTGTCTGGGTTTTAGGGCTGCACAGCTCCCTGTGATATCCCAAGCAAGCCAGTCTGCCTCAAAGCCAGCACCTCTCCTTTACTCTCTGTCCAAGGGCTATGGACAGTGTATTGCCAGCAGTCACAAGTTACCACACGGCTCTTGCTAAGCAAGCACCTTTATTCTTAAGGTAAAAGCATTACAGAGAGAACATAATCAAAACAACAAACAAATTTAAACATACCAGCAGTTACCCTAGTAGTCCAAAGTCTTTTCAATCCTCCCACAAGGGTTGGAGGGGCCTCCTTGGACAGAAGGTCCTCTCCATTTGTTGGATCAGAAAAAAGGCCCTAAAGCAGTTTAAACCCAGCCCTTTTATGTTAAAAGCCTTTTCTTTTTCTGTTGGTCTCTGGACACCCCCTTTTGAATCAGTATGTACAAGTCTCTCCAGGAGGTGGTACCTCTTTGGAGGTGTTTACAATCTGTTTGATTGACCTTACTCACCCTTCACTGTTTTTGGTTCCTGGAGGAGCTGCGTAACCACCCACCAGAGTTGCATACAACCCCTGATCCACAGTGATACATAAGCTTAGTACAAGATGGTCCCCAAAGATACTGCATGCAGTTGCAGTATCTGTCACAGTGACTCATTCAGTGAGTCCTCCTCCTCAGTTCCCCTTGGACTCTGTAGATTAATAATAATAGACTACCCTGCCCACACACACTTTAAACATTTAAAGGCTCCTCCTTGCCAGGGTGATTCATTTACAAACAAAACAAACTAGGTTTTCCTAGCAATAGGGAAGCTTGCACTGAGTATTCAGGGATAGAAGGAATCTCATTAAAAGTTAGGTGAGGACAAATGGGTCCCCTAGATTGTAGATTGCATTTATGTTTTCATTAATTTTATTTACTCTTTACATTTTCTCCATGGTGGAACTTGAACCCAAAAACATTTAAGTTAATCAAATTTGCTTATCATCCATATTCAAATGGGTTTGAAATTAGAGGAAACTGTCCCAAATTAGAAGCTGTCACCAGTTAAGGGGCTACTACTTCTGTAATTTTTATTGTTTATTTATTATAATGGTGCCTTTTCTTTATCTGCTTAACTTTTTAAAAAAATCTTATTGTGATTCTACTTTCTCATAGGTTTGGGCATAAACAACCACTGTCTATTACAGCAAGATTGCTAAGGCTCATCTATCGCTCTGACTACTACCCCATGCTGCTCATCTCTGTGGGCATTAATGGTACTGCCAGGTAGGACCCTGAGCAACTCGGCAGTGACTACAGGGCTCTTGGAGTGAGGAATTGGGGCATAGTTTGTGTTCTCCTGGCTGAAAGTAAGGGCCCAGGCAGGGGCATGGGCATCCTGGAGAGGAATGCATGGGTGAGCAGATGGTATCGACAGGAGGGTTTTGGCTTCCTCAATCATGTTCCAGGAAGAAGGTCTTCTGGGAACAAATGGGTCCACCTGACCAAGAAAGGGAAGAGGATCTTTACGCACTGACTTGCCAACCTAGTGACGAGGGCTTTAAACTAGGTTCAAAGGGGGGAGGTGACAAAAGCCCACAGGTAAGCATAACAAAAGGTGACCTTAACAGAGGGTTAGATGTTGGCAGGGGACATGTAAAATTACAGTAGCATCATAAGAGCAATCAGTGGGGGAATTTACTCAACATCTTAGATGTCAATACACAAATGCAGAAGTACGGGGAACAAACATGAAGAACTAGAAGTATTAATACATAAGCTAAATTATGAATTAATTGGTTTCACAGAGACTTGGTGGGATAACTCTCATGACTGGAATATTGGCATTGAGGGGTATAGCTTTTTCAGAAAAGACAGGCGGGGGAAAAAGGGAGGATGTGTTGCACTATACATCAAGAATATATACGCTTTGAGGTGAGAGGCAGAGTAGTTGAAAGTCTCTGGGTAAAGATAGAAGGGAAAGAAATTGAAGAGATGTCATGGCAGGGGTCTACTTTAGACTACCAAATCAGGAAAAGGAGGTGGTTGACCCAATTCTAGAACAAATAATACTAATGGGAGACATTAATTACCCGACATCTGTTGGAAGAGTAATACAGCAAAACACAACATTTCCAATAAGTTCTTGGAACGTATTGGGAAAACCTTTTGTTCCAGAACACGGAGGACGTAACCAGGAGGACAGCATTTTAGACTTAATTCTGACCAACATGGAGCAATTGATTGTGAATCTGAAGGTGAAAACCAATTTGGGTGAAAGATGAAATGATAAATGTCATGATTCTAAGGAAAGGAAATAATGAGAGCAGCAGAATAAGGACAATGGGCTTCAAAAAAGCAGACTTTAACAAACTCAGAAAGCTAGTAGGTAAGGTCCCATGGGAAGAAAATCTATGGGATAGGAGTTCAAGAGAGCTGGCAGTTTCTCAAGGAGACACCATTAAAGGCACAATTGCAAACTATCCTGCTGTGAAGGAGAGAACAGATTTAAAATTTTTATTAAAGTTAATGTTTAGAATCAAATTTACACAAGTTAACTAAGAATAGTGTGAGGCCAATATGGCCATGTCAGGAGCTCTTTAATGACCTGAAAATCAGGACGGAATCCTATAAAAAGTGGAAACATGGATGAATTGCTAAGGAGTACAAAAGAATAGCACAAGCATATAGGAACAAAATCAGAAAGGCTAAATGAGTTGCATCTAGTACTCCTGGGGAGATTCGGCACAGAATTCATATGGCCCGCATTTCTCTGTCCCGTCCCCCACCCCACCCCCCTGCAGAAAAATGCAAAAAAAAATAAAAATCTGCTGGGGGACAAGTGCCTCTTTCCAGGAAGCGCGTCTGTCCAGTGTGCCTGGAGCAGCTTGAGACGGGGGAGGAGGGCTGGGCATGTGCGCCTGTGTGATCACCATGGGGTGTGTGTGTACATGTGTGCCAATGATTCTGCGGGACTGCGCACCTGCAGCAAAAAATGAAAAAATGCACACCCCCCCCCCCACATTTCTTGCTTTTCCCTGCAGAAAATGGCAGGGAAGTCACGGGGGCGGGGGGGCGATCATGTGTGCAGGTTTTTTTGGGGGGATTGCCCCCCAAACAGAGGCAAGTCATGGGGGGCACATGGGGTTATGTGCCACTGTCCCTCGCCTGCCTCATTTCTGCAAACGCAGAGCTGCCCAGCTCGGAGGCAGCGTCTTGTCTAGGGCTCCGCTGACTCCGCAGCTGAACGCAGCCTCCTAGTGCCAGTTGTGCTCCCCTTCTGTGTTCTGGGAGCCTTCCTGTTTTCTGTGGAACAGTGAGTTTCCGCGGTGAGGCTGGGTAAGCAGGAGTGGGGAAATGAGGGAAGGGGGGTGAGGGGAAGAGGCAATGGAGAAAGAAGGGGGGTGGAATAGGGCAGCGGGAGGGTAATGTGGGAGTGAGGGGAGTGGGATGGAGAAGAAAAGGGGATAGGGGAATCACGGGGGGGAAGCAGGATCCCGGCATGTGGCGTGCCCTCAGCAGCAGCTGGGGCTCCCCCATGAAGCAGGCCCATTGAACCCTCACCCTGACAAGCCTTACCCCTGTACACCTGGACCCCTCCAACAAGCCACCCAGACCCCCACCCCACTGAGCCCCAACCAGCTGCACCTGGACCCCCCCATCAAGCCCCACTTCCCCCAGGACCCAGACCCCCCCAAACCCTCACACCCAACCCCCCCAGCCAAGCCCCATCTCCCCACACCCAGACCCCCACACTGAGCCCAGCCACTGACACTGGATCCCCTGCAGAGTCCCATTGCCCCTGCACCTGACACCCCCAACAAGCCCCTGTGCATCTAGATCTCTCACTAAGCTGCCCACATCCAGATTGCCCCACACAGAAACCTCTCACCCCACACCTGGGTCCCCCCACACTAAGCCCCTCCACACTTGGATCCTGCTGGGCTGAGCCTGCCTATCCACACCTGGTGCATCTGGCAAAGAGGGGCAGGACCACGGGGTGTTTCTGAGGCAGGCCCAGCCCTTGCACTGTGTCAGGGACAGATGCAGCCTCACTGCCGAGTCCCTGTACTGTGGGAGGTGAGGGCTTCAGGTGATCTCCCACCTCAATGCAGCCAATGGCCTGTGCTCCCCACTGCCATGCTGGAGCCACATTTATTTATTGACAAATCAAATTTGCAGAATTTTGTAGAATTTTAAAATATGGTGCGCATACTTTAATTTTTGGGTGCATAGTTTTTGGCACATAATTCCCTCAGGAGTAATCTAGAAAGGGACATAAAAGGCAATAAGAAGAGATTCTTTAAATACATTAGGAGAAAAAGAAAGATGAAGGAAAATATAAGTGCTTTTACTTAGTGGGGAAGGAGAAATAATAACTGATGACATCAAGAAGACTGAGGTGTTTAATGTCTATTTTGTTTCAGTCTTCACCAAAAAGATTAATGGTGATCAGAAATTCAACATAATTAATATTAACAACTAAGGGGAAGGAACACAACCCAGAACAGGGAAAGAACAGGATAAAAAATATTTAGATAAGTTAGATGTATTCAAATCAGCAGTGCCTGGTGAAATTCATCCTAGGGTATTTAAGCAACTAGGTTAAGCAATCTTGGAAACTGTTAGCAATTATCTTCAAGAACTCATGGAGGACAGCTGATGTCCCAGAGGACTGGAGAAACACAAACATAGTACCCATCCTTAAAAAAGAGAACAAAGAGGATCCAGGGAATTATAGCCCAGTCAGCCTAATTTCGATTCCTGGACACAAACTGGAACAAATTATTAAATAATCCATTTGTAAGCACCTGGCGGATAACAGGATTATAAGGAATAGCTAGCATGGATTGTCAAGAACAAATCATTCTAAACCAGGGATCTCAAACTCAAATCACCACGAGGGCCACATGAGAACTAGTAAATTGGCCCGAGGGCCACATTACTGACACCTTTTCATACAATGATACAAAAGTATAATAAACAATGAAGAGTAATATAGTATTCTATTAAAAGTCAATGTATTAACTTTTTAAAAACTGTAATGCAAAGAGGGGGTTTAATAAAATATAAACACTCAGCAATGTTTGGAGTTTGGCTGCCAGTGGAGTCGGCGCTATGGCGGGCCGCAGGAAATAACTCCGCGGGCCGCATGTGGCCCACGGGCTGCGTGTTTGAGACCCCTGTTCTAAACCAACCTAATCTCCTTCTTTGACAGGGTTACTAGCCTAGTGCATGTGAGGGAAGCAATAGACGTAATATACCTTGATTTTAGTATGGCTTTTGACAGAATCCCACATGACATTCTCGTAAATAAACGAGGAAAATGTGGTCCAGATGAAATGACAACTGGTTGGAAGACTGTACTCACAGAGTAGTCACAGATTGGATGTCAATCCGGAAGGGTACAGGAGAGTCCCATCTTACACGGGGGTTAAGTTTTAAAGTCAGCACGTAAGGCGAAAATCGCGTACAGTCAAACTCTCATTGAGTGGAATGGCGGGCAGAATCGCTCGCACTACAGGTGCCATATTTAAAGTGTTATTTTTCTCTTCTTTTTTTTTGCTGAGCGCGTATAGTTGAATTCGCGTAAATTAAATGTGCGTATGATGCGACTCCACTGTATATCTAGTGGGGTCCCAGAAGGGTCAGTCCTGGGTCTTGTACTAGTCAATATTTTCATGAATAACTTGGATAATGGAGTGGAGAGTATGATTATAAAATTTCCAGGTGACACCATGCTGGGAGGGATTGCAAGCACTTTGGAGGACAGGATTAGATTGCAAAACAGCCTTGACAAATTGAATTGGTCTAAAGTGAACAAGATGAAATTCAGTAAGGACAAGTGCAAAGGACTACATTTAGAAAGGTAAAAATAAAATGCATAACTACAAAATGGGGAATAACTGTCTTGGTGATAGTACTGCTGAAAAGGAACTGGGGTTGTAGGAGAGTGGCGTGTACTCAGCTGGAGTACTGTGTCCAATATCAAGTGCCACACTTTAGGAAATGTGGACAAATTGGAGAGAGTCTAGAGGAGAGCCACAAAAATGATGAAAGGTTTAGAAAACCTGACATATGAGGAAAGGTTGAAAATCTGGGCATGTGTATTCCTGAGACTGAGGGTGGGACTTGATATCGGTCTTTAAATATGTTAAGGGCTGTGATAAAGGGGTCTGCGATCTATTGTTCTCGATGTCCACTGGAGATAGGACAAGAGCAATGGGCTTAATCTGTAGCAAGGGAGATTTAAATTAGATATTAGGAAAACCTTTTTAACTATAAAGGCAGGTAAGCTCTGTAATAGGCTTCCAAGGGAGGTTGTGCAATCCCCATCAATGGAAGTTTTTAAGAACAGGTAAAACAAATACCTATCAGGGATTGGCTAGGTTTACTTCATCCTGCCTCAGTGCAGGGGGCTGGACTTGATGACTTCTTGAAGTCCCTGCCAGCCCTACATTTCTATGATATCTTGCTGCTTATAGAGTGGGAAAATCAGGCCAGGAGTTCCCCAGAATGCTGCTATCTTTAGCAATCTTGTTGCAGAAGAACAGAATGGCAAGTACTCCCTCATTTGGGGCTTGTTTTGTCTGAGTTTAAGTTTTTCCATGTCTAGTTATGAGTTATTGATCTCACATATCACGGATACTGTTCCATTGTACTCCAGGTATATTCTCTCCCTAGATTTTATGTATTTTATTCTTTCCTCCCTTTTATACAAACACTTGATAAATGCAGCAAATTGCCTGGGTACAGGACATGCCATTCTCCCGCACCAAGGTTGTCTCCTTCTTTATGGGAAAGATTTTTTTTTCCCAGGGAAGGCATTTCTCATCTAACTTGACTGTGTGCAGAGCTTTTGATATAGCCTTTCATTTGTTTTCTATAGCCAGTTGCTTGTTTGCTGTGGGCATGGCGAGAGAGAGAAAAACAGCAATTGAATCTTTTATTTGATTATGTCTGTGAGTCTCAAGACGAACATGTAAATCTACTTCTCAAGTGCAGAGTCCAATATTAGCTCAGTTTTCCTGCTTTATGTCCAACAATTAAACATAATTTGATAAAGAAAATCACACAGTGATGTGGCTCTATTATGACCTGCAGAACCATAAACTAGGAGAAATTGCCTTTGTTTGAGCATTTACTTCTATTAAAGTGCAAAGCATATTAGCCTTTCACCTACCTACATTTTGGAGACTCTAAAGAGAACATGTTGTTTTGAAAAGAAGGCCCAGAAAACAAGAAAAACTGCAGTGTCTCATCATTTCTTTCTTGCTCCCAGTTCATGCATTTATTATTAGAATTAACTTACAAGAAAACCTCATTAAGCCTGATCTCTTTACTAAGGAAAAAGCTCACAGGGACAGGAAGCACGGTTTTCAATGGAAAACATTTTCATTAATGAGGTTAGTAACAGCAGGAACATAATGATTTGAGTGTGATACACTGAAAAATGAAAAAACAAAAACAGGTTTGGATGTAGGTTAAGTGGAGGACACTCTTACCCCAGTCAAAGCAATTTGATATGACAGGAAGAAGCACTGTCCACAAAACTGGAAATCAAATTGAATAGTCTCTTCAATCACTCTTTGTTAGTTTAACAGGGCAGGCAACACATGCCCACATGAGTAATTCATTAACACATACATCCAAATGAATGTTCTAATTCAGCTGTCCCCAAACTGTGGAGAGCACCCCCCTAGGGCATGGAAGAACATTCCGGGAGTGCGGGAGGGGCCAGGCCAGCCCCCACCAAGGGACTGGGGAGGGAGCACCGCTCTGCCCCCAGCTCCACTCCAACTCCAGCCCCCAGTTGAGGCTTTGGCTCCCGGCCCCAACCACGCCTGGCTCCTGGCCCCAGCCCCCATGCTCCCAGAGCTCCCGGCCACTGCTCCCACTATGTGTCAGTGTGCCTGTAAGTTCTAAGGCCTTTTTCTTTAGTAAGCAGCAGCAGCCATAGGCTAAGAAGCTGAAAGTCACATCTTCATATTGCATCTAAATTATATTAAAACAATGTAATACTGGGCTGTGAAGAAGGCACTCCGGTCCTAATAGTACCCACCGTCACCAGATAAAGAAACAGATCTTAAAAGGTTTAAAGAAAACTCTTTTTGATTTCATTCTGTCTGACAAAGAATCACTTATCAACAGTTGTGACTGTGAAATCAATACTTCTTTATTGTTTTGCCATTACGGTCCCTACTTCTCTATTGTTTATCTGAATGGTCTCTGGTTCTTTGTTTCTGTCTGTTGCATAACTAATTTTGCAAGATTTAAATCAACTACAGTAGTGGGGTCTGATTGGTTAAAGAATTGTTTTGTAATGGGCTAAGATTGGTGAAAAACACTGTTTTGTAGTACTGTAGTTTACAATGACTGGTGAAGGTAGAGCTAAGCAGCACTCAAAGTTTAACTACTTAAACTGGGGTCCAAAAGGAAGTTCTTTGGAACCTAACTCTAGGACACAGCCCAAGATCAGAGCTATCAGACCCCAACATCCTGCCAATCACACCGACACAGGAAGCTGGAGTCCCCAGACAACCTGATCCTGACTGACCACTAGAAAAAGTTCATCTGCCTTATTGAGAATGGTGAGCATTGTATGCCTAGCATATGCATTCTGTTTTGGTAACGATTAATAAACAGAGGTTAGGATATTACTGTGTAAGGCTCTTTCACTAGTAAAAGGCCCTGCAAACCCACAGAAGATTATGCTCTGATCCCTAGGAACTGGGTGAGGATGGGTACTTAAATTAACCAGGTTATGCCCTGAGCCTTAGTGTCGTAAGGTGGAGAGACCTCCCACTGAGTCAGAGGGGGAGGAACCACTCTCTGAGCCCAGGTGGGCAGAGCCAGGCCATGCCTGCCTGTGACGGTGCAGGACTCACCCCTGCGGCACCTCCTGCTGGTTAATCCAGGGAATTAGCTCATCCAGCCTCCAGAGCGCCGTCTGCAGGCCAGTGTCCTGCTTGCCGCTGGGCCCCAAGTCCCTCCTGGACCACAGTGCCCCCTTTCACACCAGGGTGCTGCCACCTGCAGTACCCCCCTATCTGGGTCTCCCCACCCAGGGGAACGCACACCCACTAGCCCCACCTTGCCTCAGCATATAGGCTACTGCCAGTCATCATCAAGCCCCCATTCACTGGGGCAGACTGCAGTCTGTATTAGCCAGTCATCATAGGCAAGGGGAGTTTGGACCTGCTGCCTCTGCCTACCCATGGGCTGCCCCCAGCAACCCCAGTACTCCTTTTGGCCTTAGTCTAGGCCTGCAGCCTGGGGGGTTTCCAGGCCAGAGCTCCCCAGCTCCTCTAGTCTTCCTCCCAGCCCTGCTCCACTCCAGGTACCTTCCCAGGTCTCCCAGCAGCGAGGCCTGTCTCCCTCCACAGCTAGAGAAGACTCTGTCTTAGCTCCTGGCTGCCAGCCCTTTATAGGGCCAGCTGCAGTCTGACTGGGGCATAGCCCAGCTGCTCCCAGCCTCAGCCCTCTCCCAGGGCTGTTTTTAAGCCCTTCAGGCCTGAGTGGGGTGCTCACTCTGCTATACTACCCCTCACACCGGAAGTTATGGGGCGGGATACGAAGTATAAAGGGTGGGTCCTGGAGCTTAGTTAGGCTGCAAGTGCTAAAGGAGGCCAACACCTTCTGCCCAGTCCTGAGCCTGGAGACCAAAGGGGAGCCCTGCTGAGCTGAGGACTGGCCAGAGTTGATGGAGCCACCAGCCGACCGAGACACCAAAGAATCATTGGGGCTGCCGCTAGTTGCCTACTGTGGGGAGATGGAGGACACCTACAGATCCAGGTACACCCAGAGGAGAGGAAGTGGCCCAGGGACAGCCAACTCCAGTCTGGCTGCATTGCTGCCTGAAACATGGTCAGCATTTTGCCACTAGAGTCCCTGCTGACCCAGTGATGGAACACTCTGCCACTGTTAGGGCCCTGGCCTGGGACCTGGTGGAGTCGGGTGGGCCTAGGTCCCCATACCCCCTGCCACCCCACCCCTGGGGTGGCAGCCTTCCTACCATGAGCCAGGAGGCCTGTGTTAGCCTACCATCTGCCAAAGGTAGGATGCTAGACTATTCATTGCTCTGCCCTGCCTGAGAGCCTGAGCATCCTAGACAGGATTAAACTGGAGATCATACATACTGTTGGTGCTATATTTTAATCCCTTTCTGTTATAGATGTGGTATTTCTGTCTAACTTTTGCAACCAGTGGTAAATCCTCACTAAAGGCAGCAGAGGTATTGGTACATTGCTCGTTCCATGCCCACCTATTGTGACAACTCAGGATTACTAGGGAGGCCACCTCTATGCAACTGAGCTCCTCTGAAAAAAAGCAACTTGACTGCTATTCTACCAGCCAGCTGAGGGTAGAATAAGCACTGACCATACATATTGTCCACCATTTTGGGCTGTTCGCCATGTAGCTGCCTGTGCATTCATTCATACTGTTTCATTATACCCTCACATACACTCCCTGTTGGTTACAGCACCCCTTTGTGCCATTTCACCTCCTTGTGCAGCAGGGCATGGAAGGGCAAGGTCTGATGAACCAAGTAATGTTCATCAGAGTTTGTCCAGATTTCTACCATTTTTCCTTTAAGCAGGTCTCTTAAATAAATAAACCTATCAAATAGTTCTGCTCTATTGCTTAGCAAAATTGCCCGATCTTTCTCCTCCATTATTTTCTTGTAATTCCGTGGTGTATGTATCCCCTCTTTTGTGTACCTCATTAGATATACATTTATAAAAGGGATCAATGTGTACTACAGAATGGTTTAATTATTTCAGAATGGCATGAACACAAAACTCTGCAGTATTATTTTCAAATACCACATTTCTGTCATTGGACATTGAAAAACACCCAGAGGAATCATATCCAAAACCAGCTGCATTTGAATAGAAAGATGAATTAACAACCAGAAGGAAAAAAAGAACCGCACTCAGCTTAACAATTTTCTTTTGTTATTTACGGCTTTTATGGTATCAGGCAGACAAACATGTTAACTCCTTTCACTGAATACACCTATTCAAATAAATTTGTCCTGCAGTGAACGAACAAACTGAAATTCCTCCAACAGCTACCACCTCTGTCTCTCACTATACTAAATTGTTCTTGCTAAATCACTGGGGTGCAACTTCTTCTTGAGAAACCATCACTGGATAATTGTCATCCAGGCTCAGCCCCTTTACCTCATTTTGGCTGCACAAGGGGCTACATAGACAGCATACCTAGCCACCTGGGAATACCCCTGACATAAGAAGGTTCCTTAAAAGGCATAGAGCTGGCTGCCCTGCCTCTTAGTCCCATAGCATGGGGACGTGGCTGAGAAGAGGGAGGGCCTGGTTAAAAGTAGAACTTCATTGTGCTCTTGCTTATTCTCAGCTGGTGCAACAGACACTAGGGGGCCATTGTAACTGAACATACATTATTGCAGCCCTGTAATTTATGCCAGGGAGGCCCTTAGCAGTGCTGAGACTATGGGATGCACAAAGGTGAATTAAAATCACTCCACCGTTCCCCCTCACCCACTCCATTCCTGCACAGCATGTAGCTTGGCTAGAAGGGAACAGGCCCAGTGAGCGGAAAGAGTACACTAGAACCTGAGCAACAGCAAGTGCCCAGGCATAAAACATGTACTCATTTTGTGAGATTTTGCTGACTGCTGATTAGGGGTCCTTCTTCCAGGAAACACATGTCAGAGCCACATGCTAGCCCACAGAAGATAAAGACATTAAGCAATCGGTGTATTCAGGAACAGAGTGACACTGCCATTCAAGATATGCAAATTGATGGCTATTTCTCTCAGAAAAGTGCCCAGTTATCGGTTTCTTGCTTACTAGGAGTTTTATGTGCAATACAAAGCCCAGAGGGATGCCATGTTATGTATGACCTGTTTGTTTGTTTGACCCTCGTATTCCACTGTGTTTACATTGTTTGTTTGTGAAACTTCTTGGGGTCGATCAATTAAAATGCACACTTTGAACGTCATGTACTGCACTGTAAATATGTCTCCAATTAACTTGAATTATGCAGTTTAAATATCTTTTTTTAAAAACTTGTTTTCATACTGATAAAATATGGGTTATGGTTTTCTTTTTTCCATTTCCTACTTAGTCTCCCTCTGAATGAATGGCTCTGGATATAGTATTGGTGCCTTGCAAACAGAATATTGTTAGTGTTTGCTCCCTCCTTCCCCAAATTAAAGTGAATCACTGATCCCTTTCTCTGTGTCCATCCATCTCCCCATTCCTCTGCTCATCCCCATCTCTCCACCCCTCCCGCCACCACCCAATAGTCTCCTCTCTGCCACTAAGCTGAGGAACTTGTCTTCTAGTTCCTAATTCTTCTGCAACTGAGCTGGATCTCCTAACTCTCTAGTTAAAGTGGAATATGGGATCTTCTGATTGGACACCGTCTTCCTACAAGGGAAATCCTTCCAGATTCCTCATTGTCCTCTCCCTCCACGGCCCCTAAACAGCTGGTTTATCTAGGTAATCTGACACCCTGAGGCGTGATAGTTCTATTCCATACTCTGTCCTTCCTACCCTCCGAAATGCCTTTTATTAACAAATACTTCAAAGCAAAACCCGATTCAAGCTGTAAAAGAACTTTTAACAAAGTCATAATGATTATTTGTCCTCTTGGTGCAATAGGTACAATGCTGCCTTAGTGGTTTCCAACATGAGCAGGAAGACTTTCTTTAGCTGCATTTCTGCAATAGCAGCTGGTTCCTGAACTTTTCAAACCATTTGCATCCAGCTCCATACTGTAAGCAGAGTCAGGATGAGCTCTACCCTGACATCTGGTGGTGAGTTGTGGAAAGGGATGTCAGGGGCTAATCTTGTTTGCATGGACACACCCACCCTGCAAAGCAAGATGGACCGCTTGCCCAAATGGTCACTTTGGCTGCTGTGGGATCCCCAGTTTCTCTGTTACTGGGGCAGGAAGAATAAAGTGTTGTTACCCTGATTATGTGAATCAAGGACAGTGACCTTTTGTTATGATGGAGGGACTCGCCATCAATGAAGCAGCACTCGCTAGGCAAGGGACATGGGTTCCAAAACCCAGTGAATTGAAAAGGGCTGGGGGCAGGTTTTTGTATCTGGTGGCATGGGTTGCTTCTGAGGGCCCCACATGTCAGTTGCACCTCTCTCTCTCTCTACTGTAGAATATCAGAGCTAATGTTGGATTCATTGGGAGCCTGGTTTCAGACTGCTGAGTTGAAATCACTCTGGGCTAAGTGTGCAAATGAGCACGAAGGCTCCCCTAACTACAAGCTGAAATCACTAAAGAGCTAAGAGTCTTATGAGCTGAAATCACTGAGCTGAACTCACTGAGCAGTGTGTTAAGTAGGGGGGAGCCTGAAGATCTATTGCTGAGTGTCTGGCGGTGCGGTGCTGCCAGCGGAGCAGTTCGTGGGGACAGTCGGAGCAGCTTGCAGGATGGTCGGCGGAGCAGTTCGTGGGGACAGTTGTAGCGGCTTGCAGGATGGCTGGCGGCACGGAGCTGGTGGCGGAGCAGTTCGTGGGGACAGCTGAGGCAGCTTGCAGGACGGCTGGCGGAGCAGAGCTGCCGGCGGAGCGGAGCAGTCCGTGGGGACAGCTGTAGTGGCTTGCGGGACGGCTGGCAGAGCAGAGCGAAGCCCCACGAAGGGACGGAGCAATCAGCTTCGAGCCACGTAAGGTGCCCCTTACCTCTCCCCATTTCTACCCAGACTGGGGGGGGGGGGTGTAGCACTCTGCAGATGAACTTTTGAACTCTGGGTCTGGACTTTTGGGTTGTTGGACTTTTGGGACTTTGGGTGACTTTTTGGGTTTGCTGGACTCAAGAACCAAAGGGAAAGGACATGGCCAATTTGCTGGGGTGGGTCTTTGCTCACAGTTTGGTTTACGAATCCTAGATGTGGTGTTTCCCCAACAAAATGCTGCGTTGTTTCTCTCTGTCATTAAAAGGTTTTTGCTACACTCAGACTCTGTGCTTGCGAGAGGGGAAGTACTGCCTCTTAGAGGCGCCCGGGGGGGTTATATATATTTGTCCCAGGTCACTGAGTGGGGGCTCGAGCCGGTTTTGCATTGTGTCATTGGAATGGAACCCCTAGATACTGAACCCAGCCTTTGTTGCTGCCAACTCTGACTGGCAGAAGGGTTACAATACTAAACTCCCCTTTATCGTTATCTTACTGTTATTTGTATTAGTGAGCCACCATAAAGTACAGACTGTTTGTATTTGCAGTTGCAATCACCTCTAGACGTGCTGTCAACATTTTCCCAGACCATTTGTTTTGTCGTCTCTGGTTTGTCAATGTACCACTCATTCAAAAGCAAACAAACCTTTACCCCGCTTGTCCAGCTCATCAGTGGCCTATTTAATGAAATTTCCAGAGTGAGTTCTCTACTAATTAAAAAATAGTAAATATATTTGCACTTTGTCTCCTGTTAAAAGGAAATACTAATAGAAAAGCATAATGTTCTTTTTGCCATTCTTTGGTTATTTGCATTAATAGCAATAGCCTCTGTTTTGTAGTACACTCTTAGTAAATGGGTTTTGCCACTGATTAAATACTTTGCTTTCGCTCCACCATTTGATGTGAGGGATATGATACAGATGAGAAACTTTGGCATTCAGGGATAGGCACCATATGACTACACAAAGAGAACCAAGGAAATACTTTTATGAACACATCACATGGAAAAAGAAATACACAGGAAAAGGGGAAAGAAGCTTCTCTTTCAATGTCAAGACCCATCACAATGAGTGAATGGAACGAGGTATTCTTTGCTTCTTAAATATTTCTCCATATTTAATTACGCCCCAGCCACAAAATCTACAGCCATGCTGTTGTTGCTATTATTAATAGCTGTGACAAATATTTTCTGATGGTGCTGCAGGAAAATAATTAACTACTGGTGTCTTCTAGGCTAACTTGACCAAGCTGCTGCTTTTAATCATAAACATATTATGTTGTGTTTCTCTCTCCCCTTCAGAAACATATGCCAGGCTACTAAATCCCCAAATTCCAAGTTTGAGACTTTCCACAAGAAATGATCCAAGAGGTACAGCAGGCATGGACTCTAACTGTTCACCCACCTCCAGGCCCTTCATTTTGAATTGAAGGAGCCATATCACCCCTTACAGAGAATATACCTGTGTAAGGAACTTGAAATGTTGCAAATATCACCACCATCATTCCCTCATGGTAGAAGACTTGTCTCTCTGTGGAATAAGCAGAGGGTTTTGGTGCTTGGATCTCTGCAATCTGTGGAGGGCAGGGTTGTCTGTACAGAAGCCCCCTCCCTTTGTACTGGTGCTCTGCTCCTGGGGGCTTTCTCACTGGAGTTGTGCTAGTAGATAGGGATGTTGCCACCAATCTTTGCCTTAAGCAAGGTTTCTACTCTGTGGTGGGAGGGCTGAGAAGGTAATGTTACCTTATGTGGGCTTGATAGGGAGCAATGTGTGGTGTGTCCATCCTGTCAGCCATGGCTCTTCACTGGGTGTGATCTGGATCCCCAGAGAGCCCCCACATAGGGGCTTTGTGAGCGTCAAGGCAAGGTCAGAACGAATGAAGAATGCCACAGGCAGCACTTCTGACTTTTGTACTCCCTCACCCAAGCCAGTATGGTCCTATCCAGTCAAGGAGATACAAATAAATTAGCCACAGGTGAATTAGCTCCTCACACCTCACGGCTGACTGCCACCTTCCTAGTATGGTGCTTTTTCATTTTATGCCTGAAATTGCCTCTTAGTTGCATTACGAGATATGAGCCCATAAATATTTCACATTTGAGCTACTGGTATAGTCAAATGTAGCTGAAATTGATTGTGATGTTCCACATAAGAAATATACATCATGAGCTTATTGTCTCGTCCAGACAATTATTTTGTGAGTGTGGTGAGACTGAGACACCTTCATTAGAAAGATACTGAAAAAGGAGGGAAAAAAGACCAAAATAGCTTCTTCCCTCACCTCCCTTCAATATCTGAGAAGAAACGAGACTGAAGGAGCAGAGAGTGTGCCCTGGTGCAAGCAGTGATACATCCAATTCAAAATTTTGGATGGAGGTCCTTAGATACAGGCATGCCTATTAATTAAAGCATTCTTGACATTCAGCTCCTGCTGGTTTTGAGTTCCCTACTAGTATGTAAACAATACCATCTGTGGCATGGAAGAGCAGTGCCTGCGTGGATCCTTTTTTTGGAAGATCAGTTCTACTAACTGGTGCAACCTCTACTCTGAACTGGGATGAAAGCGACTTTAGCTGAGTATGATTTTATTTTCTCTTTTTGTCTGGTGTGCTCCCAGTGCTCAAATCCAAAAGTACCAGTCAGTGCAGCATTTGTATTTTGTTCTGCGGGGAAGACCAAAACAATCAAAAATCTGAAGTGATTATATGTGACAAGTAGTGAATCACTCCACTTCTTGCAGTGAATTCAGCCCATATATAGGCAAGAAGAACTTCAGATCTTACTAGAGTCTGTTCTCATGTTACTTTCAGCCTGGACCTAAGTGTTCCAACCTAAGCTTTGGATAGGCATTAGGACATTTGAGATATGCCATTCTAAATTTCTAACTCATTTTTGTAACTGGTTACAAGCAACATGGCTCAGTTTGTGTTCCTACAGCAGATTTTCTGCTGCCATAATTTAGTGCAACTGCACCTATCATGCTGCCTTGTATTGGTGAATTCTGGGAAAATCTGGGCAGTTTTCCCAGCAGGGGATAAAGTGTCCAGGAAACATGTACATGCAGCTGCATCAGCAGCACTGTGGCACTGCACCCTGGGGTGACCTACACAGAGAGGGCTAGGAGGTGGGGGGACGGAGAAGCAGCAAAACGAGGAGGCTACAGTTGGCTGGGAATTTTCCAGCTAAAAGTTTTTTCATCACAAAATGTCAGTTCATCAAAATGAAAATTGTTTGTGGGAAAGGGCCAGTTTAGATTAATTTCCTGATTCAAAACATTTTTTTAAAAGTTTCCAAATTGTCAGAACATCCCTCTTTTTGAGATTTTCTAAATGAAAAGTTTTGTTTTCTAGTTCAAAATGACGTTTCATTAGTTAATGTAATACTAAAAAAAAAAAGGTTAAAGAAAGTCAAAATAAAAACAATGTTTTGAAATTATCCAAAAAAACATTTTGATTGATCTAATCCATGTTCATTTGTTTATTCACCTGGATCACCTGGATCGATCGGACTTCAGCTGTCGTTAAGACTGAGCTGATCACAACACGTCTGCCATTCTTCTCGCACTCTTGCCTTTCTTCTCCACGTTCGTCCGAAACGTTTAACGACGTCATCTTCCCATCTTCTTGGAGGCCGACCGGGAGGTCTTTTCTGTTCTCGTGGGTACCACTCAGCAATGATTGCGGTCCACCTGTTATCCATGAGCCGTGCTGTGTGGCCCGCCCATCGCATCTTGTTATGTCTGCTTTCCACAACAATATCTTTCACAAATGCAACACTGCATTTGTTTATTACTAATTCAAAAAAAGTCTGAGAATGACTTTTCATCTCGATTTGGGACATGAACATTTTTTTGAAATTTCAGATTCTCACAGGATAGATTAACTGTTTCCTGCTCAGCTATAACTGGGGGTCCTGTCTGCACTGCAAAACAAACAACTCCCCCATGCTTCAAGTACTCCAACCAAAGAATGTGCTGGACTGGTTATTAGAAGGTAATCATATGCCAGTCTAGGCTTCCAACAGAGGAACAATATAGTTGGATGCAATAGTTACCACTCACGTTTTTATCATATGATGTGTGGATAGAATCCATGTTTGGAGCCAGTCCTGTCATTAACTGATTACTAATCACATTGAACTCAATAAAAGTGACTCACATGCATAAAACAAGGGAGACAAGGTGGATGAGGTAATATCTTTTATTGGACCAATGTCTGTTGGTGAACGAGACAAGCCAGGTAGCTCAAAAACTTGTCTAACTCGAAAGCTTGTCTCTTTCACTAACCAAAATTAGTCCATTAAAATATATGACCTCACCCACCTTGTCTCTCTAATATCTTGGGACCAATATGGCTACAACACTGCAAATACATAAAATAAGTCATGTGCAGGAGTGTATGTGGCTTGGGGCTTAGTTAAAATGTGTAGCTTGGACTGGGCCTCATTGTTCTCTGAAGAATTTTGAATTCATTATATTAACACCCTTGAGGCTGTTTCAGTAGTCAAAACTTAGGGCTGGTCTACACTAACCCCCCCTGTCGAACTAAGGGCTTGTCTTCACTACCCGCCGGATCGGCGGGTAGCAATCGATCTATCGGGGATCGATTTTTCGCGTCTCATTAAGACGCGCTTAATCGATCCCCGATCGCGCTCCCCGTCGGCTCCGGAAAACCACGTCATCGACCGGCGCAAGCGGAGTCGACGGGGGAGCTGCAGCGATCGACGCACCGCTGTCTTCATGGTCAGGTAAGCCGATTACGATACGCCGATTTCAGCTACGTTATTCACGTAGCTGAATCTGCGTATCGTAGATCGACCCCCCTTCCCTAGTGTAGCCCTGGGCTTAGATACGCAGCTTCAGCTACGTTAATAACGTAGCTGAAGTCGAAATCTCTTAGTTCGAACTTACCTGTGGTCCACACGCGGCGCGCAGGCTCCCCCGTCGACAGCGCTTACTCCTCGCAGCGAGCTGGATTACCAGCGTCGACGGGGGAGCACTTCCTGGTTCGATTTTATCGCGTCTAGACAAGACGCGATAAATCGAACCCAGAAGATCGATCCGACACCTCCGATCCAGCTGGTAAATGTAGACTAGCCCTTACTGAGGATGTCACAAGATTTCAGTCAGCAGATGAACCGGAGCATATTGTGTTTGCATGTTTGGACATTATATGCTGTAATGGGTTAGTATTTTGGGAAGAGGCTTTCTGCCAAATTCTTTTACTGGAAATCATAGGGACAGGAGCCACGGCGTGGTTTCAATTACCATCAACTGTCATATCATGTCTTGTCCCCGCTCTCCCTCTTGCAAGTGATCCTCTTGTTCCTCAGTACTGCAGTTACTGCACCATTTATTGATTCATAGATTCCAAGGACAGAAGGAACCATTGTGATCATCTAGTCTGATCTCCTGTATAGCACAGGCCATGGAATTTACCCAAAATAATCCTTAGAGCAGATCTTTTAGAAAAACATCTAATCTTGATTTAAAAATGTTTAGTGATGGAGAATCCACCACAACCCCTCATAAATTTTTCCAATGGTTAATTACTCTCACCATTAAAAATGTATGCCTATTTACAGTCTGAATTTGTCTAGCTTCAACTTTCAGCAGTTGGGTTGTGATATACCTTTCTCTACTAGATTGAAGAACCCATTATTAAATATTTGTTCCCCATTTAGGCATAGACTATAATCAAGTCACCCCTTAACCTTCTCTTATTAAGCTAAATAGATGGAGCTCTTTGAGCCTGTCACTGTAAGCCTGTTCTCTAGTTCTTTAACCATTCTTGTGGCTCTCCAGTTTATCAACATCCTTCTTGAACTGTGGACATCAGAACTGGACACAATATTCCAGCAGCAGTCACACCATACCAAATAACCTCTCAACTCCTATTCATGAGTCCCCTGTTTATGCAGCCAAAGATATCATTAGCTCTTTTGGCCACAGCCAAAAGCTCATGTTCAGTTGATTATCCACCACACCCCACAAATCTTTTTCAGAGTAGTTGCTTCCCAGGCGAGAGTCCCCCATCATGTAAGTATGACCTATATTCTTTGTTCCTGATGTTTCTATCTGTGGGAGGTAAGGTGTATAGATCGCTGCAGCTATTTTGGCACACGGCCAGAATTTGTCATGGAAATTACTTGTACTGATTATATACTTTATATTTTTGTATTTGCAAAATGGCACTAATTGTTACAGCAGGCAGAAACTATATTTCTTTTTAAGATTAATTGTGATTTGCTAGCTACTAAGACTTTATTTCTGGGGACCATCATAGTGTGAAGTACTTTGTTGCTATAAGGACTGACATGCTAGATGCAATAAATATCACCCTGTAGAAATTAACAGTGTATTACCATGACTACTCTATGTTGCCATATTGATGGGTCAGTTCATTGAGTCTAATCTGTCTCTGTCGGGTATAAATATGAAAAGCGTGACTTCCAATGCCTTCATAGCACCCGCCTGCCATTGCTAAAATTGTCACAACCTATCTTATCTAGGGGCTTTGTAGCTATTCCAGTGATGGGTACCTAAATATAGTCATTTAAATTTCTGTAGTGTTCTCCTAAGTTTATGAGCTCTCTGGGGCAGGGACTGTCTTTGTTTTACTCCTTTGTAAGTGTCTAGCACAATGGGGCCCTGATCTAGACACTAAGGTTAGGTCTTCACTTGGAGCTGGGGGTGTGGTTCCCAGCTCAAATAGACATATTCACACTACCTCTCATTGAGCTAGGATGCTAAAAATAGGAGTGTAGCTGTGGTAGCACAGGGAGCAGCAAGTGGCAACATGGGCTAGCCGCCCCAAGTATGTATCCACAGAATATAGGCAGGTGTGTACTCGGGGCGGCTAGTCTGTGCCACCACTCACCATGGGCTGTGCGACCACGGCCACACTACTCTTTTTAACGTGCTACCTCAGTGTGAGCTAGAGGGAGTATGTCTATTTAAACAGCTCCACGCCTAAAGCAATATATTTAACAGTGGATTCTGTTTGTCATCTCTCCCAAGTTCTAGCAGGTTTTGCTTTTTGTATATTTGATATGTGATGTTAGTAATTCCTTTCTTTGTAATAGCCTTCCTGTCATAGTAAACAAGTGGGGTTGGCAAGATGTTCTAATGACAGATAGGATTTGGATCAGTCTTATCTCCTTTGGTAGCTCATTTCACAGTCCAATACCCTTGACCAGGAAGTTGTGAAATATATTTTACGAACTCAAATCCAAGGACTAAGGGATACCATCTTTGAAAGTTCATGGGATCTCGGTAAGTATTCTACAATGCTAAAGTTGTTTCTAAGAAGGTCATGTCTGGCATAAAAATAAAAGTTGTCAACTCTATGGCGACCCCACTGTGATCATTCAAGATATTAGCTAATTTCTGTGAGACCAGGTCCTAACTTAGTAATGGAAAAGAAATAGAAAGAAAAGAATTGGAAGGGCCACTGTTGCACTACTCATGTGTTTTCATCAACTGGTAATGAAACAATAATTCCATAAGATTTTACATGATTAAGATTTCCTTGTACTGGACTCAGCAATTGTTACTGAAAAAATGGTGGCTTTTTGATGAGGCACTTTTATGAGATATTCAAAGAAAATACTTACCCTTCACCATTTTACAAACCTCGTCTATCAATCCTAGCTATCAACCTTGTGTTGCTCATCTTGAGTACAAGGAAGAATATTTTTAAGAGTATTTTGTGCTGTCCTAAGGGTCCTTCCTTCATTTACTTATCCTAGCACTACCCTGGGGTGATGACAAAAACAGTTCACACTTTTCCCTGTCTAGAGGTTTTCACTATTCAATGATTTAGTACAACTGAGACATTTTGAATAATATATGAACAGAGGGGGAATTGGAGACTGTGTTCTCAGTGGAGGGTCCTTCAATTTGCAGCTTCCTTTTGTTGTTGACCCAATAGATGCAGTCTGGAACAAGACCTGTCAGGTTTTTTTTCTTCCTGGGAACTGAATATAGGTGTGAAACCTGCGTAGGCAAAGTTTGTAACTTTCTGAAGTTAAGTTTTAGTCTTGGTGTATTTTTACTTTGATTTGCTTGTAATGCTTCCTCTCTTTATTCCTTATATCTGATATCACTTAATCTTATGCCCTTTTGTTAAATAAACTTGTTTCACTTCTACTATAAACCAGTTTGCTCCTGTGATTGAAATAGGAGTGTTTGTCAAGCCCCAGTTAAATTAATGAGCTTCAGTGTATTGTCTCTTTAAGGGAGTGTTTCAGGAGAGGGCTGTAGACAGCAGGGAGATGTCTCTGGGGAAGTCAAAAGTCGGGGTTCAGTGTTTGCCACCTGCAAAGCAAGGTTTGGACTGGTAGAGTCCTGACAAGTTTCTGCAAGGCAACACAGTAACTCACAATTCCGGGTATCTCAACAAATTGTCACATTGGCAAATGGTTTTAGAGAAACTGGGGACTGGGAGGTTGTTGGGGTTACTCTGCAAAAAGTAACTGGGTGATGGAAGCCAGGGTGTGACCTGCATGCTTGTAGGCTGACTGTTGGGGTCAGTGCTGTGAGCCACCGCAGCATATCTTTTAAAGCATTATGGTGCTGTATACTTGGATGGTAATCATAGAATATCAGGGTTGGAAGGGACCTTAGGAGATCATCTAGTCCAACCCCCTGCTCAAAGCAGGACCAATTCCCAATTTTTGCCCCAGATCCCTAAATGGCCCCCTCAAGGATTGAACTCACAACCCTGGGTTTAGCAGGCCAATGCTCAAACCACTGAGCTATCCCTCCCCCCAGTAATGCCCAGCTGAGACAGAGGCAGCTGCTGTGGAATTCCAACTGAACCTACAGCTTCCCTCCACAATTTATTCCAGTGCTTATTCACCGTCACATTTGGGAAGTTTTTCCTAATGTCCAACCTAAACCACTCTTGCTGCAATTTAAGCCCATTGCTTCTTGTCCTATCCTCAGAGGTTAAGGAGAACAATTTTTTCCCCTCCTCCTTCAAAACTGTTATGTTCCCTCTGTCTTCTCTTCTCCAGACTAAACAAACCCAATTTTTTCAATCTTCCCTCATAGGTCATGTTTTCTAGACCTTTAATCATTGTTGCTCTTCTCTGGACTTCCTCCAATTTGTCCACATCTTTCTTGAAATGTGGCACCCAGAACTGCATACAATACTCCAGCTGAGATCTAATCAGCGTGATGTAGAGCGGAAGAATTACTTCTCGTGTCTTGCTTACAACACTCCTGCTAGTACATCCCAGAATGATGTTTTCTTTTTTGCAACAGTGTTGCACTGTTGACTCCTATTTAGCTTGTGATCCACTATGACCCTCAGATCCCTTTCTGCAATACTTCCTAAGCAGTCATTTCCCATTTTGTATGTGCGCAACTGATTGTTCCTTACTAAGTGGAGTACTTTGCATTTGTTCTTATTGAATTTCATCCTATTTGCTTCAGACCATTTCTCCAGTTTGTCCAGATCATTTTGAATTTTAATCCTATCCTCCAAAGCACTTGCAAATCCTCTCATCTTGATATTGTCCGCAAACTTTTGATCAGAAGGATTACATTTTCTCTCATTTTTGAAATGTTTTCTCACTGGGGGAAAAACCACTTATTTCCCCCCCACCCCACCCCATTCACTGGAAAAATCAGTGTTATGTTACTTTCTCCCACCTTTTAACTTTTATTTATTTATTCACTTCCCTCCCCCACCCCAGTTTGTAGGGGAAAAGATTGGGGGGAGTGAAAAATCAGAATGTAGACAGTTCCACACAATTTTAAAATCAAAATTTGACCGGGGATGTTTCCTGAATTATTTTTTGTTTAAATATTTTTTTTCAAAATCCAACATTTTAAATGTTTTAAAAATAATTTTCAATTAAATCTTATTTTTTCTTAAAGCTTTTTGTTAAAAGTTTTGACCAGCTCTAATAATATGGGAGACTTGGTTAGTGTTCTTGTTTACTTTACATCCCTTTAGTCATATTTCGTACTCTTTGAATTTGCATTGGTCTTTTTACTGTAAAAACTCGTTACCACAGGAAATTATTGAGGCCAGGAATTTAATTAGATGTAAAGTGAATATTTACATGTATATCAAGATTATCCAGAGTAGGTATAATTAATCACAAGTATTTTGGAAGGGATATTAAACTCCATACAATCTCTATCTATTAGATATCAGGATCAATCTGATGTAGGGAGCAGATTATCTCACTTCTACATATTGGGGGGTATTATATCTTCCCCTGAAGCATTTGGTATTGGCCACTGTTAGAGAGACTTGACCTAGATGGACCTGGGTTCTGATCAAGTCTGGCAATTACTGTGTTCCTAACTGATACTGTTTCAATAAAAAGAAAACATGAAGAAAGTAACAATGGATAATCTATTTCAACCCATAATGATAAAACATCTGAACAAATGTCCAGTGGAACTGAGAAAAATCATTATGATCTACAGCAAATGTTCTTTCAGTTCTGTGCAACCTCATTTTTTTAAAGACCTTTGTGACATTTTTTTCACATCCAACTTAGTAGAAAGGGCTAGAAATTAGGGGCAATCAAATGCTTTACATTATAGACATTTGGAAAAGGGTAACAATTCATGTAATCATTTTAAATATCCCTCATGAAAGCTTCTGTTTGGAAAACTATTTGCAAAGGACCGTTGAGTAAAAAACTAGACTTTCTCAAGAATATGATTTTTTTTTTAAAATAAGCAACCTTTATAATTCTCCATCTATCTCAAAAATTACTTCACATCAGAGATTATAACAATAAGGCCATTAAAACTTCAGATGAATAGTGAAATATACATTGAGAAAGGTTGTTAAAGTACTCTGACTTTTGTAAATGTCAGCTTTTTGTATGAATGCCTGTAGACTCTGGCAATAAAATGGAAAAACACCAACATGGAAGCTTGAAATATATTGCATTTAAAAAAATAAAACGGGTGATATCAACAGTCCAAAAGCTAAACCCATTTCAGAGCTTTTCAGATTCTTGTTTATAGATCCTGATATTTACACATACTTCTTTTAGACATTTTACAGACATAAAAGAAATAAAGGACAGAAGCAGGAAATTCTTGTCTCACTTGGAAAAAATATTCTAATATCCCGAGTAGAAAAAGTAGGTTGCCCTGATGTTAGTGGGTCTACTCAGTGCATAAAGTTATGCACTTGCTTAAGTTTTTGCAGAATCCAGGCCTTAAAATACATATGAAACATTTTTGTGCTGCTTAACTACATTAGTTTGAAAGCAGCATACGTTAAAGCAACAAAACTCCTATGTGACAGTGAGACCAGTATAGCTTATTTGTGTATTTTACGGGAAAAGGTACCTTTAATAGGTATAATTGCATCCGCACTGGGGGTTGCTTTGATTTAACTATTTTGGTTAAAAAAAATCACATCCCTAACCAAAATAGTTAAATCAGTATGAAAAGTGTGCATGTTGTATGAGAACCAAATCTGAATAAGTCTCACAAGCCCCTCTCTCCATCCCATTTGTCCCCTTTCTTTCCTCCTTAGATAGCATCAAGGGATGCTATCTATGTTCCTCTGGGTGAGATGGAGAAGTAAAGGGCTTGTTAAGATTCGGATGGTAGCAACTTTCAATCTCTAATAGACGGGGCTGGATTTGAACCAGTGATGCAAAAGCAAAAGGATCAATGTGCAGAGTAGAATCACTCATGAGAGTGAAGGATGAAAGCTTGTCCCTTAAGGACGTGAATCAGCTCATTGAAGACATAGAAATGTAGGACTGGAAAGAACCTCAATATGTCGTCTAGTCCAGTCCCCTGCACTGAGACAGGATTAAGTATTATCTAGACATTCCCAGAGAGGGGTTTGTCTTCACCTTTTCTTGGATAAACTAAATAGATCTTCTTTAGTCTGTGTCATTATTGTAAAAAGAAAATAAGAAATACTTGTGGCACCTTAGAGACTAACAAATTTATTTCAGCATAAGATTTTGTGGACTACAGTCTGCTTCATCAGACGCATAGAATGGAACACACAGTGAGATGATATTTATACAGTCAGAGAAACATGAAAAGGTGGAAGTAACCATATCAACTGTAAAAGGCTAATTAATTGAAAGGAACTGTTATCAGTAGGAAAGAAACTTTTGAAGTGATAATCAACATGGCCCATTACAGACAGTTGACACAAAGGTGTTAAGGGTATTTAACGGGGGAAAATAAATTCAATTAACGTAATGATTGTAGCTCTTTTGTGAAGCAACTCCAATTTTTCAACAGCATCTTAAAAGTGCAGATACCTGAAATAGACCCACCATTTCAGTAACAGACTCATTAATATTATATGCAGAGATAATACCACCTCCTTACTCACTTGATATTCCCCAGATATTGTAAAGTTACTGAAAACTAATATATTGTGCACCACTTTATCATTATCATATAGTGACATTCATCAAATTTCCCTTCCAAGTAAATACTGTATGAGGAAAAACATTGCTTTAATACAGTCATTTCTATCTTGAGCACAGATATATTAGTGCTAATGAAAGCTCCTGGGCAGATTTTAGCACTTTTATTACAGAGCATCATGGTAGTTCAATTAATATCTTTAGAGCCAATCTGCATTCTTACCTTGTTTTGAAACAAGATTTTCATGAGAAGAATTGGATCTGATATATTCTCTTTAAGCAGTTTAGAGAGAGTAAAAAAATCAAGTGAGGGAGCTTATCTATTGCCATGTTTACTATTGCCACTATTATTTATTTATGAGAGCTGGAAGAAACTATCATGCTTTATTTAAAATATAAACTTTCATAGCACATGTGACCCTAAGATCCTCAATACCAACTGGCAGAGGGCTGACTCTTCTGTAAACCCCTACCAGGTGCAACACCCTCATCACAACAAACCCATTGCTGTCATAGTATTCAGCTGTAAAAAGTGTTGTGTGAAGTATTAAATGAAAGCTGGTGTTGCAGCAGTCATGAATATCGTTGTGTGATATACATACAGATGGTATGTAAAGTTATGTATCTGTGCTGGAAATATGTTTGTTTTGGGGGAAGACTTGATAAACAAGCTTGACCTAGACAAGGGAAGGTTGACTTACCTCTCTGCCTTGGAATTGGTAGTGAATAAAGTATTGTAAAAAACAGAGTCACTTTGGCAAGACAAGTACTAGCAGAGTCCTGAGGAGTTTGGTGTGGCTGACAGCTAGGAGTGCCAGGGAGTTGACACAGTTTAGAAGCAGCAAATCTCTCTACTCTACCCCTAAAATTCCCCAGCAACTCCTAGCTGCACTGCCAGCACACCTACTATGCCAGGGCTTACAAGGAAGGCCTGTTTTGGGGCAGTCTTATGACTGTCTTCTGAAGTATATTGTCACAGAGTTTGAGCCGAGGCTCCCAGCCCAAGTGCAAATCTCTCCTACACTGCTATGTTGAGCCCCACAAGCCTGAGTCAAGCGACCTGGGCTGACACACTCAGAACCATGGGTTTGTCTTTGCAGTATAGATATACCCTCTGAAACCTAGAATAAACTAAATGACGCCATACAGCATATATTTTAACTTGTGGAGACTTTCAAGCTAAGATCAGTATGAACAATTAAGCTAAATGCTTACATTATTTACCTATGATAGAGATAAAAACATTCATTTTTTAGGGTCTGATCCAGAGCTCATTAAAGTTAATGGAAACTCTCCTAATGACTTTAATGGGCTTTGTATCAGACTGTGTGTAAAGGGCCAGTTAAAAGCTTTTAGGTAGATTGGCTACAAGTTGATGCAAGCAGTGTAACCTCATCAAGACCAAGTCCTCTTTCATAAACACAATAGCTTAGGAGTGGAAGTGAGAAGGAAGAGTACAGATCAGAGATGCAAGTCCATCTTTAAAAACAAATTGAGGATCTAATTTTGGCTGGTTAAAATATGCAATGCATGCACCTGTGGGCATCAGAACAACTGCTTGGTTTTGAAAAATCAAAATATCATTAAGTGAGTTTTCAAAACCTGATACATAGGTATTTTAATATATAGCCATCCTCAGGCATTGCTGCCCACAACCATTTATCTGTAGTGCATCATGTTCTGCAAACCATTCCTTGCATAACTAGTCCTAAACCCTTCCCTCCTTCCCCCACTCTCCTGCATAGCCTCTCTATGGCTTGAATACAGGCCAGAAGAGAGCAGGTTCTATATGGACACTAATTTCCACCCCCCATGTCCCCATGAACAAGCAGACACAGAAGAGAGCAGACAGAGGTGAGAAGATACTGGAGCTTTAATCCAGCTCTGCAACACTCCAGCCAGCATAGCTGAGCTGGCACAGGGGAGGGGAATGAGTATGCTACACTTAGTGAGGGCTGTAGCAAATTACTCCCCCCTCCTCCTTCTCAGAGCAGGCCTCCTCCAAGGGTGACACAGCGGTGTACTGCCCTTTACTGAGGCCTGTGCCTAATGGCACAACCTAGCCCTCAGTGAGTGTACCCATGGATGCCAACAGGAATGCTGGGATTGCAACTGTGCTGAGTGAGGATTTGCAGGAACAGGCCCGGTGGTCATTAAGTTGCGGATAAAAGACTATCAGGGTACAATGATGCTGCAATAAAAACCTCACAGCACTGAGTCTCAGACTAGTCCCTTGACTTGGGAGTGCAGGGCTCAGGCCGCAGGGCTAAACATTACAGTGAAGACATCAGGGCTCAGGCTGGAAACTGGGTTCTGAAACCCCGTGAAGGGGGTAGGCCTCAGAGCCTGGGCTCTAGCCTGAGCCCAAACATCTACATGGCAATTTTTAGCCCTGTCTGCCCAAGTCAGCTGATCACGGTCATGCTGTGAGTCTTTTATAGCATTGTAGGCATGCCTTATGCAGGGTTGAAAGTAACTATAGACACTTACCCGTACGGGGCTGGGCCAGGGCCAGCTCTGGCCCCCGGAAGGGGTGGGGCCTTGGGTGGAAGGGGCGGGGCTTGGGGGGGTCAGAGCCAGTCCTGGCCTGCACCGTACCGGTAAGTATCTGTAGTTGGGGCAGCTGTTCTCTTTGCACCCCCCACTGTTGGCGGCCGGTGGGGTGGGGGGCAAAAGGGGCAGGGACTTTAAAGTGCTGCAGGGTTCTTTGCCGCGGCAGCCCTTTAATGTTGCTGCGCCCCCCCTACCAGCAGGGCCGGTGATGGGGGAGGAGGTGGGGGGGGCACAGCAACGTTAAAGCGCTGTCATGGCAAAGGACCATCCTTAAAGTGCTGCCATGGCAGCGCTTTAATGTCCCTGCCCCTTTTGCCTCCCCTGTCGTGGGCCCTGCCCGTACAGACCCTACCAGCAGGACCGCCAACCGAGGGTGGGGGAAGGGGCAGGGACGTTAAAGTGCTGCCGCGGCAGTGCTTTAAGGATCCGGAAAACACTGCCGCGGCAGCGCTTTAATGTTGCTGCCCTTCCCCCACCCCGTCGGCAGCCCTGCTGGTACGGACCCTACCAGCAGGGCCACCCACGAGGGAGGCAAAAGGGGCAGGGACATTAAAGTGCTGCTGGCTGCGTAGAGGCCAGTATGGGTTGTTACCGGTATCCTGTAATGGCTCACTTTCACCCCTGGCCTTCTACCGCATGTTCTGGGACGTCCTCGGCCCAGACCTTGTCACTGTCTGGGCCGAGTCCTTGCAGGGCAGGGTCCTCCCTCTTTCGTGCAGGCGAGCCGTGCTCGCCTTATTGCCGAAGAAGGGGGACCTCCACGATTTACAGAATTGGCGTTCCGTCTCGCTCCTCAGCACGGACTATAAAGTCGTAGCAAAGGCCATCTCGTTGCGGCTTGGGTCCGTGCTGGCGGACGTGGTCCACCCAGACCAGACCTACACCGTCCCGGGCCGCACCATTCTCGACAACCTGTATCTGGTCCGGGATCTCTTGGAGCTTCGGTGTAGGGATGGTCTGTCGTTCGCCCTCCTGTCTCTGGATCAGGAGAAGGCATTCGACAGGGTGGATCACGGGTACCTCCTGAGCACTCTGCGAGCGTTTGGCTTTGGGCCCCAGTTTGTGGATTTTCTCCAGGTGCTGTACGCCTCCGCAGAGTGTCTGGTCAGGCTCAACTGGACCCTGACCGAGCCGGTCAGCTTCGGACGAGGAGTACGGCAGGGGTGCCCCCTCTCGGGCCAGCTGTACGCTCTGGCGATCAAGCCCTTCCTCTGTCTCCTCCGCAGGAGGTTGACGGGGTTGGTGCTCCGAGAGCCGGAGCTGCGGCTGGTCCTATCGGCATACGCCGACGATGTGCTCCTCGTGGTCCAGGACCCGGGCGACTTGGTGCGGGTGGAGGCTTGCCAAGCGATCTACTCGGCGGCCTCCTCTGCCCGGGTCAACTGGGTCAAGAGCTCTGGCCTGGTGGTAGGGGATGGGTGGCAGGCGAGCTCCCTCCCACCCGCGCTTCAGGCCATCAGGTGGAGCACGGGTCCGCTGCTCTATCTCAGCGTTTACCTTTCTGCCACGCATCCATCCCCGCCGGAGAACTGGCAAGGTTTAGAGGGCAGGGTGATAGAGCGGATCCGGAGATGGATAGGACTACTCAGGTGCCTCTCCTTTCGAGGGAGAGCACTGGTAATCAATCAATTAGTCCTGTCCATGCTCTGGTACCGGCTCAACACCCTGGTCCCGGCCCCGGGTTTCCTGGCCAACCTCCGGACGTCGATTCTGGAGTTCTTTTGGTCAGGAGTGCACTGGGTCTCTGCAGGGGTTCTCCATCTTCCTCTGGAGGAGGGTGGGCAGGGCCTGAAGTGTCCACATACTCAGGTCCATGTCTTCCATCTCCAGGCCCTGCAGAGGCTCCTTTATGGTGCAGGTAGTCCGGCGTGGAGCGTATTGGTGCACGCCTTCCTACGCCGCTTCCGAGGGCTCCGATATGACCGGCAGCTCCTTTATCTCCATCCGAGAGGTCTTCCGCGAGACCTCTATGGGCTGCCGGTCTTCTACCAGGACCTCCTCCAGACCTGGAAGCTATTCTCAGCGACCAGGTCCGTGGCGGCCACCGAGGGGGCAGATCTCCTCGCGGAGCCCCTGCTACACAACCCCCAGCTCCGTGTGCAGGTGGCGGAGTCCCCCTCGGTGCGCCAGAGGTTGGTTCTGGCAGAAGTCACTAGGGTCGGAGACCTCCTGGACTATGACCGGGGGGACTGCCTGGATCCCCTGACGCTTGCTGAGCGCATGGGGCTCTCCAGACCTCGTAGTCCCCGGCGCGTACTTCAGGAGGTGAAGGCTGCTTTGCCGCCCGCTGCTCGGGTTTACCTCGACCGGGTCCTGCGAGAGGGTACGCCCCGCCCTCCCTTCACCCCAAGCCCTCCGGACCTTTTTATTGGGCCCCTGCCCCGTGGACCCAACCGGGTCCCCTGTCCCTTCATGGTGAGCTGGCTGCACGAACTGCAGCCGGTCCGCTTCCAGACCGCGCCAAGGAAACATCTATACACGCTCGTGCTCCACACCCTTCATCTCCTCACCCTCACGTCCCGCCCCGATACGAAATGGCGGGACCTCCTGCCACCTCTAGAGGGTGAGAAGCCCCGGTGGGCCAGCCTTTACTCCTCCTTAGTCCCAAGGCCCGCCGGGGACGTCAGTTGGCGTCTCCTTCATGGAGCCGTGAGCACGGGCGTGTACTTGGCGCGGTTCATCCCTATCCCCGACACATGTCCCTTTTGCGGTGTGAGGGAGACCCTGGCGCACATTTATCTAGAGTGCGCCAGGCTTCAGCCCCTGTTCCGGCTCCTCTTAGACATTTTGTTGAGGTTTTGGTTGCACTTTTCCCCTCACCTTTTTATTTATGAGCTTCCAATCCGCGGCCCCACGAAGTCACGGGACCTCCTGGTCAACCTCCTCCTGGCCCTAGCTAAACTGGCCATCTACAAAACCAGGGTGAGGAGGTTGGCCGATGGAGGCTCCTGTGACTGTGGGGCCTATTTTCAATCCTCTGTTCGTTCACGCATCCGGGCAGAGTTCCTCTGGGCAGCGTCCACTGGCTCCCTTGACACCTTTGAGGAGCAGTGGGCGCTGTCCGGGGTTCTCTGCTCGGTGTCCCCATCTGGTTCACTTTGTTTGACCCTTTGACCACACTCCCGTTCCTGTTTTTTCATTTTTTGTCCCCCGGAATTAGTTGGCATCCAGGTCCTGTGGATCCCTCCCCTTAGGCTGAAGGGGGGGATCCTTTAGCAGTGGGCGGGCTTTGCCCGCCCACTTCCCGGATCCCAATAAGAACATACTGGTTCCTTACCACTTTCCTATAGCCCTCTGGCCTTGCCCCATCACACTAGCTACAGCTGGGATGAAGACTGAGGCCTTGTGTTCTATTTTCAAAGACTTTGCATTATTTTGGACGACTAATGGGACAGAGGCTGTTGGGGCTTCCAGGGCCAGTGTGTCCCCAGAAGACTAAATAAATGGGATCCTTTGTGGGATTTGTTTGAATTACCTTTGAACTATGAGTTATTAAAGGGGGCTGGTAAACTGAAGGGGAAATAGAAGTAACCCTAGCCATGAAGGGGCACTGGGGAGGCAGTAAGCGGCTACCAGGTGACAGGCATCAGTGGGGCTACTCCTGTAAGTAAAACTAAGCATGTGCTTAAGTGTATGCACAATCATGGCCTAAAAGGCTAGATCTTCTTCTGCTTTTGTGTGACTAGAAGTGGTTAGCACTGTTCAAATAACCACGCCCAGATTAGCAAACCAGGGGTAGCTTCAAAAGTGGCTTGACGTAAGTCTGAGATGCCATCAGCAAACAATCAAAGTGGGTGCTGATTTACAATGCACTTGTCGTATCTGCGGTCACTGTGTGTGTTGTCTCTCATCTTCTAAAGGAGTAAGAGACAATGGTGTCTACCATGTGATGGTCTGATGGTCTAACAGTTCAATGTGGCCCATTGTTTCTGGGGTAGACTGAAGCCTGGAAGTTCTTTTGTGAGATTGGCAATCAGGTGTGTGTTTGGGACATTAGCATTATCCCAGAATTCTTTTCAGTGTGCCTCAGCTCTTAAAGTATCTTCCTCCTATCCTATCTTCAAGAGTTTTTTTAGCCCAATCCCAAACAGGTTTGTGAGATTTCAGATTTGTCTTCAGAAGGTTCTGGAGGTCCTCATGAGTTGGTAAGTTCAGGGTGGCCATGGTTTAACGGTACTCTCAAGCTGTATGTGTGTGTGTGTCTGGCTTTTCCATGGGGGTATATGTGCTAAAGTGGGCAACCATTGAATAGATGTTGATTTTAATTTTCTGGTTACAAGTCTCATCGTAGCAATAAGCTACATCTCCAGAAGTTTGATATGTGAGCTGCCCACCCAGACTGCTGTGCAACATTCAGGGTCAAGTATACCACTGCTAAAGTTGCTGTTCAAAGTATGTGAATGTTGATACCCTGTTTACCCTCATGTTTTTGGACAAGACTGGTTCTTGCTTTTTATCTTTTTGTGTATCTTAGAAGCTTGACTTTTTTAAAGCCCCTCAGGAAAAAGTTATGTCAAGTATTTTGGGTAGGGTTCATTTCAGACCTAGTGTCATTAAGTGGTTCCTTGACCGCTTTGTAGTTTAGGTGAAAGGCTATTACCAAGGTTTTGAAGACATTGGGTGAAGCTTCCAGTATAGAAAGTATTCTGCTATTACCTTGAGGTCAGTGAAGAGTTTATTACTGATAGTGGTTTGCTCTTGTGGTACAAGGCAAAGACCTATGTTGTCGTCATAAATGAACTTATGGAAAACTGTCAGATACATCACTAATGTAAATGTTAAACAGTGAAAGAGTCAACACAGATCCTTGAGGTAAACCACCATTGATGATGCTTGCCTTGCTAATCTGCTCATCACATGGTAGCTTCGGTTGTTCAACATTGTGGCCAGGACTTGAATAGTACTACAGCATTTGGTGATCCTTGATGCCTAGAGCAATACTGAAGGGCCTGTGGGCTTTTTCCTAGCCTCAACAAAACACCCCAACATTTCATGTCATCACGATAAGGGACAACTGATGAGAAGCCTACAGTGGAGGCCTCAACTGTAGGCTGCCTCAACTGGAGAAGGCACGGGAGGTAGGAGGAGAGAGGTGTTTTTGGTTCATTGGCCACACCATACCCTTCCTTTCCTATTACCAACCACTAAACCTAAGATGACAGTGGTGCGTAGGGCAGGTGGTAGCATCAAGGGATGCTTGCAGATGGTATCAGTTGCTAGATTGCCTCAAAGTCTGGCCTTAAATGCTTCACTTTTTCCCCTTTCCCCATGTGCATAAACAAAAAGAGGGAAATCAACAGGGCAGTGAGTAGGGTGACCAGACAGCAAATGTGAAAAATCAGGTCAGGGGGTGGCGGGTAATAGGAGCCTATATAAGAAAAAGACCCAAAAATCGGGACTGTCCCTATAAAATCGGGACATCTGGTCACCCTAGCAGTGAGTATTCAGTGCTGCTAGCCACCAAGCTTCTTTGAAGCAAGGGAAGCAATCAGTATCACTTGATCTGACTAATCCTCCTGCTTAGGAAAGGGTGGCTTGATTCTAATGTTCCCTAGATTAGCCAACATAGTTTCTAAATAACAACTACAGTTCTAAAGAGGAAGCTAAGCAATCTTTATTTAATTAAAAATGCTTTCAGAAGCTGAACACCCTGGAGAGGATTAGAAGCAGAGGAAGGTGAAAAGGACCAAGCTAGTTATGCTCCCACATCCACGAATAACAGGGTTTAAGCAGCTCAGCTGACCTCTTCACTAGTAGCGGTTTCTGATCAGCCCTGTGTAATGTATTTAATTCACCAGACTATTTGAAAATGAGTGGGGAAAACTAGCCTCCAAAGCTGCCATCTCAGATTTCTACTCTTGCAATCTAATTCCAGTCTAACAAATGTATGAGAGGAGTGAAATGATCTGGCAGAGCTGACGAGAGCAAATGTTTCCTCTGTATGCCTCTAACCGAAATGAGTGGTTTACAAAAAGTCACAGTTAAAGGCTGTTTGTTTCAAGGACCCAGCTCAAGAAGCACCACTTCACAGAGCAGTTGTACTGTGGGTAGAAAATGTCTGGAAGTGAGAACTACCCGGGACACTAATGTCATCTAGCTCAGTAACTTTTGGAGATATAATATTGTTCTTAATATGCAGCTCTCAGACCCTCGTTTTGCCTGCATTTTTATAGCTAACACCCACAGGGAACTGTTTTCCCCAGCATATTGTGGCCACCCCCTGTGCAAGGATTTAAGAGCTCCTAGTGCTCACTGCATCATTCCCATGGAACAGTTCGAATTTGGCTCTATTTATATTTCCTCTCTAACAGTACTATCAAGCGTGATGAATAACCAAGCATGCTACCTAATAAATGTATTGCTGTCTTGTTGGGCAACCTCCTAATTTGAAAACACTTACCTGCTCACAAATAGCTGTGACTGAAAGATTGCTCAAAAGCTTCTCTCTCACCATCAGAAGTTGGTCCAATAAAAGATATCGCCTCACCCACCTTGTTTCTCTAGATTCCTGTATGACAGCTTGGAAATTATATTTGAATTAATCTCCTAAAACCTTCTCACAGAGCAGTTGTTCCATTAAAGGCCATTTTTAGACCCTTTCACCCTGCACCATAGAAACTTGTCCAACGCCTTCAAAAAACAAGCGTGGGAGGTAACTTTAGACACTAAAAATCAGTCTTAATAAAGATGCTGGATGTATGGCTTATTACAACAATCTGTAACCACTAGTGCGCCCTCTCCCCTCCACCTCTGTCCTGTGACTGCAGAGGTGATAATGAGTCACTTCCCCTTAAATGGTCATTTAGACTGTGTATAAACTACCTTATGCTAAACACTCTCTTCTGCCTTTTATTTAGTGGTGACCCTCTGAGTACCTTTCCCAGAACTGAAGAAGAGTTCTGGAGCTCAAAAACTTGTCTTTCACCAACCAAAGTTGGTCCAATAAAAGATATTCCCTCCCCATCTGGATGCTGTAGCTTGGTATTCTTCAAACCAGTAGAGAGATCTGAGTCCAGATCTTTGTGGAGAAACAAAGAGGCTGTTTCAAGAGTAAATAAATGTCTGGAATTGGACAAATGACAGACATGCTTCCTGTAATATTCAGTTCTAAGTACGTTAATGGAGGATGCAGGTGGTACAAATCTGGTCATTTTAATTACCTGAACCACATGTGTATGTAGTGATCTTTTGGACTGTGAATTTCATGGATTAGTTTTAGTCCAGGAACACTTTTCCCCATTCTTTCTCCTGTCTTGTTTTGAAACTGTGAAATACATGTCTAATTCAACTCCAGGCACATTCACTGTCACTAAGCATGCCAAAAATCTTAGTCTGGTGTGGTGATCGGGCACTGCCTTTGTTCTGTATTTGCATGCCAGACATTATATTTGTACACATGTGGTTCTTGCTGTTGAGATTAGTATGTTCTCTTTTTACACTAACTTTTAAACAAACTATTTCTGCTGCAAATGTGCTCTGTAGAAAGAAGCTAACAATGAAGCCTGATCCAAAACTCATTGAAGTCAATATTAAGGATGCACATTGGCTCCAAGGGCTTTGGATCAGGTCCAGAATGTATTCGATGAAAGACATGTTGCAGTCTGGACTGATGGTTTAGATACACAGCTGAGTCTGTACTGTGGATTTTATGACTGGAACAGAGTGTTTGTTTTTCCCCATTTGTGTTCTCCTAAATCCTATTTGTTTAGTCACCACCCTTGTTCAAATCCTTCCTAAAAACTGATTTCTGCCATGAAGCCTACTGTGCTGTAGATAGGATTTCTGATTATAGGTTTTTAACTGATAAAACATCCTCCCAGTTTTAAAAAAGGGTGTTTATCCAATAAGAACTGGTTACTTGTATCAAAGGGCTTGTCTACATGGAGCAGTAAAGCAGACTCATGGGGTGTGACTTCAAAAGTGTACTAATGTGTTTTGCATTATTGATCCATGCATTAATTGACCCAAGTACACCCCGCTGTTGTGCACTGCGGGTTCCCTAGTGTCTTTTAACATAGTGCTCTTTGAAGTCTCAGAAATCTCTGATTTCTGGATATCTCCATAAAATTGATAAAAATACCCACCCCCACCCCAAGGAAATTAATAAGTCCCAAGCAACAAAACCCCCTAACCATAGAGCAAGCTCTCACAGAAGTGTACAGATGCCATACTTCCTCTACACTCTTAATGAAACCAGTTTTGTCGTCTTGTGAGGCAAAGGCAATGGCATGGGGTGAGCATGTGGGGTCATGTGCCCACATTTCTCCTCCCCCACCCCAAGGCTTGCTGGTTGGCTTGTTCTGACCATGCTTGGTAACACTGCTGAAGCCCACTCCCCTCTGTTGTGAGGTACTGCATGCTGGGCAGAGAAATAAAGAAGCTGAAGACAGGCAGTTGCAGAATACAGCTAATAAATAGTATGAAGCTTTGTTACTTATATCTGTACATACGTTCCATTCTTAATAAAAGGTTTATCTTGAAACCAGTCTTGCTAGTCAGTAAGATACTAAACCTACAAAAAGACAACTAGTTAGTTTCAGAAATTACCACACCAAAAAAAAAAAAGCTTAATAGGAATGGACATCATCCCATGATTTACTACTGTAACCCTGTCCAATCTTACTCCTCCTGTCTCTCTCACATTTGTTATGTTTAAATTCTGTATTGTAATCTCTTCAGGTTGGTTTCATGTACTGTATGCTGGATAATGACAGAAGAGGACTCCATGTATCTATCATTGACAGGCTCTTTATTAAGCGCTAGCAGCTGCAGCTAGCATTTCAGCCATGTGACATTCTGATGCATCCTCCAAACTCTTCCCTCCTGTAACCTGGGCTCCTCCCTCCAAGTTTCATGCAGGCTGCTACAAGGGCAAGAAGCATCTTTTGGGAGGTACCTAGCACGCAGCTGTGGTTATGGTACAACTCATGAACTGAGGAGAGTTTATTAGTTTGGTCAGTAAGTGTTGCTGCTTTACCACACAAAACATCAAGGTCCCTGACCAACATCTGTCTTCTCCAGTTTGTTCCCAGAGCTGTACAGCAGTTCCCTCTGCTCTTGCTGATACAAATACTGATTCAGTGGGAGTGAGGGATAAAATGAAAATATCTGATCAACAGATATAAATATGGTGTCTATAAGGATATGTGATTGCTAGCACATATGAGACTTATTGTGTGTGCTTGGTCTTTTTAGTGGTACATACACAGGCTGTAACTTCCATGGGTGTATGGATCCTTTATGGATTAAGAGCTGGGCCAGTCTGTGAGCAAGTACAATATGCCATCTGATGTACATAGACCATGTAAGCAGCTAAAAGACCATAAGGCCTAATTCTGATCAGAGAGGAGAAAGGACATTTGAGAACCGGATTCTATTTGTGGTTCAACCACAGACTTCCTGTGTCACCTTGGACTAGTTGTTTAATCTAACCTATGCCTGTTTCCCACCTATAAACTGGGAATAACACTACCTTAGTTCACAGCAATGTTATGAGGATAAAATCCATTAATGATTGAGGCGCTCAGGTACAGCATACAGATGAGCACCATATAAATACCTGAGTAGATCTCTCACTTCTTATGGAGGATTAAGGGGATTGGTCCTGCTTTGAGCAGGGGGTTGGAGTAGATGACCTCCTCAGGTCCCTTCCAACCCTGATATTCTATGTATGACTCCACTGATTTCATTGAAGATGCATCTGATTTTCAGTGGTTTACTGGACAACAGATTAGGCCCCGTATGTTTGCATCCATGGTTTTGGGTGACAGCAGAATTTTCAACCTCCAGAATCATAACAGCTACCTTTTCCCTGGATTTAGGGCATGAAGTTAAGTGGATCTTCTGTCACCAGTCCAGGTGTGAGCAGGACTCCCTTTCTCAAGGCTTGTGGACAAAACTATGCAAGCATGATTCTATGCCTCACGTGGGGAGTTTTTGAACCATTTGAATGAGGGTAATGCTGCCTACAGAAGGACAGATTTAAAATAACCATATTTCATAACCACTGTTCGGTTCAACTAGGGAGTCTCTGCTCAATAGCTACCCCGATCCTTAAGCAAGGTGCATGTTAGCGAGACATTTTCCAACCTTGCCACTCACCTATTCTTCTTGTCGACCTTGCCATGCTGTTTACCTGCTGCTTCTGAAGTCTGAGGCTTTGTTTCCTCCCCTTTTTGCTCTCTTGTGCTGTTCCTCATTCAACCATTACATTCTGATTTAAATGATTGTGTGCTAACTTCAAACTGATTAATGTGAAGGGGCTCAGCACTTACAGCCAGGGGTTCAAACCCCCCTCCACTTCCGTCAAACCCCATTGTTTAATAAAGTAGATTTGTTTTCTTTGATACAAAAACTATAGACATCAAGCAACTGAGGAGGAGGGATGGAGAATAGAACCTTCACTAAAACTGAGATAAAAAGGCTTTTCAGCTTTGTACATTGATTGCAAAGGAAAATAACTGAAGTTGATTACCCTGTTTATCGCTGACTCAATTTGTTGGTTTCCTTGGCAACTGATACTGGGGTAGATGATGTTACTAGTAGCCTGAAGCAGGTCAACATTTAACTTCTGTATTGGCTGTATTAAATGTTTTTATGACTATTGGTGGGATGGAGGGAAAAATGCAAGTTCCAGAAAGAAAGATTAGTTTAGTGCTGTTCAAAATTTACCTGGACTATGAATTTAAGTAATGCTACTGATATGATTAAGAAAAACAATATTGAATTTAACTTTGTATTATTGTCATCTCTGGTTTTGATCTTGTCTCAACCCAGAAGCTGAGCAGGGTGCGTCCTGGGCAGTACTTGGATGGGAAATGGCTATGGAAAACCTACGTGCTATAGGGATCTAGTTTATGGCACTCGTTACTCAGTAATGGTGTATGAGGTACTCTCCTCTTCCCCCACACCTAAGTCCTGCTGTTCACCCATACTCCAGTTCTTTACAATGTATATACAGCATGGTGTTTATCCCTCATGTGGGTGCTGAGGACTCAAGCTTTTGGTATCAGCTTCCCGATTAACTACCTCACAGCTCTATGCCACCTTGGGATTCTTCTTCGGCAAACTGTTAAATAGGCTTTCCAGCCTTTCTGTGCCATTTGAGCAAAAACAGCTTGAATGGGGGAAGGGGAGGAGAAATCTGGTTCACTGTGTGACCCTGGGCTAGTCACTTAATCTGTCTGTCTCCATTTCCCAATATTTTAAATGGGGATAAAATATTTAACCATCTAACTCCTCAATTTGTCTAAGAGGTAACTATTTAAAATGTCCCTTATTTATCTGATAGACTGAAATGGCTCTAGTTCAGAAATATTTAGAATACTTCTCCTTAATATTGCTTAGGGAAGCATTCAAGTTAGCATCTGAAAATGTACACAATATTTACAACAACATAGCAGCTGTAGCTGTCTTCAGCAATTCAGATCTGTCAAGTGGAAATATTTTTTAAAATGAAATCTCATTTGTGTTTTCAAGTGCTATTGAACGAGTGTGTAGAAGACTGCAGACTTTATGGCAGAGTTCCCTATTTATAGTTTCCAGATCGGCCTCTGAGAAGCTGCTTCTGATAGAGAACTAGGACAAATAAAATAAAGAGGTTATTTCTGTTATCTTTCAGTATTTGTGCCTTGAAGTTTTGGGGTCGGTAAATTACTTTGGGGTTTTCAGAGTTCAGTGTTGAGAGCGAACAGCAGCACTCAGAACAACCTTTTAAAATAGGATTTTTATTTAATTAAACAATATACTTCCAACAAATCCTTATCTCTGCAACTGTAAATTGTCACACTGTGTGTGTGTGCTCCCACTGAAAGCTGATTTGCTCAGTTTTCTGCTGTAGGCTACAAGTCTGGAACAAACCAGCTCTGACTAAATCACAAGGGAGCTGAAGGGCACAAGTCTGATTAGGTTCTGTAACATTAACTAAAGCTGAGTTAGAGCTAAACAGAGAAGGTTGGCAAGATCTGAAAGTTGGTAGGCTACCCGTGTTTTCCCAGAGCAATGTACACAAAGATCATTCAAAGAAAAGGCTGCATGCTGCAAAGCATTCTGGGTCATAAACACTGAAGGCAACCCCTCTGAAAGGCAATGTTGTAGTAGAATGGGGTAGGAGCAGAAAACTAGAAAGTGCAGGGTTGAACAGGATTATGTAAACATAGGCTTCCTCCACACGGGGGGCATGGGAGAAGTAAGCTTGTCTATACTGTTTTCTTTACAGCATATGGCAGATATAGGTGCAGCCAGCAAGAGGAAAATCAAGGCAAAAGAGCAAAAGAAAGGGGCCAAATACTATTACTTAGTAGACAGGACTGTTTTTCTCTGTTAGGCAAACCTTTTTTCTTACTACTTTTGTTTTTTCAATTCCTCTGTTCTGCATGGTAGCTGCCCAAACCAGAGCGAGTAGCAGTACCATGCTGCTGGGTCTGCACTAGATACTGTTTGCAGATGTGGCTTGTATAGCTACAGCCTATACTAGCTCTGGTTTTAGCCGATCTTGCCAAACAGAAAACAAAAGCTATTCCTACAGTCAAATAAAATGAACTAGATGAACTTTAAATACAGGGTGGGTGCAATCCTGGCCCTATGGAAGTTCATGGGATAACCTTCCATTGAAGTCAATGGGGTAGGATTTGACCCTTTATTTTTAAAAATCTCAAGACTTTAATCACCCCGATATCTGCTGGGAGAGCAATACAGTGGTGCACAGACAATCCAGGAAGTTTTTGGAAAGTGTAGGGGACAATTTCCTGGTGCAAGTGCTGGAGGAACCAACTAGGGGGAAAGCTCTTCTTGACCTGCTGCTCACAAACAGGGAAGGAATAGTAGAGGAAGCAATAGTGGATGGGAACCTGGGAGGCAGTGACCATGAGCTGGTAGAGTTCAGGATCCTGACACAAGGAAGAAAGGAGAGCAGTAGAACAGAGACCCTGGACTTCAGAAAAGCAGACTTTGACTCCCTCAGGGAACTGATGGGCAAGGTCCCCTGGGAGAATAACATGATGGGGAAAGGAGTCGAGGAAAGCTGGCTGTATTTTAAAGAATCCTTATTGAGGTTGCAGGAACAAACTATCCCAATGTGTAGAAAGAAAAGTAAATATGGCAGGAGACCAGCTTGGCTTAACAGTGAAATCCTTGCTCGTCTTAAACACAAAAAAGCAGCTTACAAGAAGTGGAAGACTGGACAAATGACTAGGGAGGAGTATAAAAATATTGTCCAGGCATGCAGGAGTGAAATTAGGAAGGCCAAATCACACTTGGAGTTGCAGCAAGCCGGAGATGTTAGGAGTAACAAGAAGGGTTTCTTCAGGTATGTGAGCAACAAGAAGAAAGTCAAGGAAAGTGTGAGCCCCTTGCTGAATGAGGGAGGGAACCTAATGACAGAGGATGTGGAGAAAGCTAGTGTACTCAATGCTTTTTCTGCCTCTGTCTTCACAGACAAGATCAGCTCCCAGGCAGCTGCACTCCGCAGCACGGTATGGGGAGGAGGTGACCAGCCCTCTGTGGAGAAAGAAGTAGTTCGGGACTATTTAGAAAAGCTGGACGAACACAAGTCCATGGGGCCGGATGCACTGCATCCGAGGGTGCTAAAGGAGTTGGCCGATGTGATTGCAGAGCCATCGGCCATTATCTTTGACAAATCATGGCAATCGGGGGAGGTCCTGGATGACTGGAAAAAAGCTAATGTAGTGCCTATCTTTAAAAAAGGGAAGAAGGAAGATCTGGGGAACTACAGGCGAGTCAGTCTCACCTCAGTCCCTGGAAAAATCATGGAACAGGTCCTCAAGGAATCAATTCTGATTACCACTTAAAGGAGAGGAAAGTGATCAGGAACAGTCAGCATGGATTCACCAAGGGCAAGTCAAGCCTGACTAACCTAATTGCCTTCTATGATGAGATAACTGGCTCTGTGGATGAGGGGAAAGCAGTGGATGTGCTATTTCTTGACTTTAGCAAAGATTTTGATACAGTCTCCCACAGTGTTCTTGCCAGCAAGTTAAAGAAGTATGGGCTGGATGAATGGACGGTAAGGTGGATAGAAACCTGGCTGGATGGTCACGCTCAACGGGTAGTGATCAATGGTTCCATGTCTAGTTGGCAGCCGGTATCAAGTGGAGTGCCCCAAGGGTCGGTGCTGGGGCCGGTTTTGTTCAATATCTTCATCAACGATCTGGAGGATGGTGTGGACTGCACCCGTAGCAAGTTTGCAGATGACACTAAACTGGGAGGAGTGGTTGATATGCTGGAGGGTAGGGATAGGATACAGAGGGACCTAGACAAATTAGAGGATTGGGCCAAAAGAAATCTGATGAGGTTCAACAAGGACAAGTGCAGATTCCTGCACTTAGGATGGAAGAATCCCATGCACTGCTATAGACTAGGGACCGAATGGCTGGGCAGCGGTTCTGCAGAAAAGGACCTAGGGGTTACAGTGGACGAAAAGCTGAATATGAGTCAAGAGTGTGCCCTTGTTGCCAAGAAGGCTAACTGCATTTTGGGCTGTATAAGTAGGGGCATTTCCAGCAGATCGAGGGACGTGATTATTCCCCTCTATTCAGCACTGGTGAGGCCTCATTTGGAGTACTGTGTCCAGTTTTGGGCCCCACACTACAAGAAGGATGTGGATAAATTGAAAAGAGTCCAGCGGAGGGCAACAAAAATGATTAGGGGGCTGGAGCACATGACTTATGAGGAGAGGCTGAGGGAACTGGGATTGTTTAGCCTGCAGAAGAGAAGAATGAGGGGGGGATTTGATAGCTGCTTTCAGCTACCTGAAAGGGGGTTCCAATGAGGATGGATCTAGACTGTTCTCAGTGGTAGAAGATGACAGAACAAGGAGTAATGGTCTCAAGTTGCAGAGGGGGAGGTTTAGGTTGGATATTAGGGAAAAAAATTTCACTAGTAGGGTGGTGAAGCACTGGAATGGGTTACCTAGGGAGGAGGTGGAATCTCCTTCCTTAGAGGTTTTTAAGGTCAGGCTTGACAAAGCCCTGGCTGGGATGATTTAGTTGGGGTTGGTCCTGCTTTGAGCAGGGGGTTGGACTAGATGACCTCCTGAGGTCCCTTCCAACCCTGAGATTCTATGATTCTATGATCCTTGAGGTCTCCTTCCTAGTTTACATCCCACTGAAGAGATTAGAACTGCCACCATGTTTTATGCTTCATTGCATCTGGATCTTCTGCCGTATAAGATCTCTCTGACACAAAGTTAATTAACAACCTTGATTGTGGCGCTTTACCACACGGCTTCTCAGATAGTTCCCCAGGAGGTGTCATTTCCAAACCGCTTCCTGGGGGAACTGTATGCTACCTAAAAGTGTCTGCTAGCAGACACTTTTATTTTGTTAGTCACCACTTTGTCCTTGTCTTAGATTCTGCACTCATGAGATCTAAGAGCAGTTACCTTTTTTTTTTTTTTTTAGCTTTGTGTCTTTTTATAAGACACAATTTCCTTTTAGAAGTATGATGTTTTTAAAGGACCTGATCCAAAGCCCAGTGATGTCAATGGGAGTCTTTCCTTTGAGTTCAGTGGGCTTTGAATAAGGCCATAAGTGGCAGGAGAGCTTGTTATGTGAAATAAATTTTTTCCCTCCCCTCTGAGGATAAAGTGTGAATAGCCTCTGCAGGCCAAGGAATCGGCATAAATTATACGGCCCCAGGGTTTAGTCAAACCAGATTGGAGGTAATCTAAATCTGTTTTATAAATGAATTGGGATATTTACCATTGAGGATGTTTACGTGCCCCTTCAGATTTCATCTTCGTGCAAACCATCTGTTTCTCTCAATTGTAGGCTATTCTGAAATTCAGCTTTATACTGTCACTGAACAATTAATATTCCAATACATTCTGAACTTCCCTTGAATGGCATTACTAGAGCTGTTTGGGGTTTACATTATCTACTTCCCCGGGAGAAATGCATTTGGCAACTGCTGATTTTTCTCAGCTTCACAACATGTTAATAATGCATCCCGTCCTTCACCCTTGTGACATTAGCTTCACTGCAGGAGTTAGTCCATCCCTTCTGGACCTATTAAGTTGTTTTATTGTTTATTTGTTCTTTCATAGTTTTAAAAGAAAATCCTCTTCTCTGTCTAGACTGTCTGTTTTTTGCACCATTTTCCAGACAAATCCAGTTCATGAGACGGCGGCTTGAAGAATCTTTGTTACTCTTGCAAAATTAAACATTATCTATCTGAAAAGATCATCCTAATAGCCTTTTAGTTATTACGATCTTTTATGTTTAAATTGTCATGAGGAACTGTAATTTTAAAGAAACATATTGACTTGAATGTTTACTAAATATGTCTTTTTAAATATAAAGTAGTTCTACAGCATAACACTCCCCGAATAAAAGATCCAGAATATCTTTGAAGGAATGGAATATTTTAAGAGGCTATAGCACAAACTGACCGACTGATAGCAAAGAAAATGGAAATAGAAGTCCAATTTTGTTTCACAATCTGAAAAAAAAATCCAAAGGATAAGAAGCATTTGTCTCATGAGTAAGAGAAATATATTAGCAACTGAAGTTTTCAATTAACTCACATTGCTGAGCCTACTTGGATGAAAAACGAGTGTTTTCAATTGCAAGCTCTAAACTTAGTCTTGATTTATTAAATTTAAAATGGAATGGATGGAGTCCTCTTCACATTCTGTTCCATAGGGCCCCACTCTGTCAGCTGTTGGTTTGCAGTTAAGAAAACAATCACCAGCAGAAGGCTTAAATTGCCCATGCTAATTAAAATCTTTACATTGCATTTCACAATGGATTTCTGATGAGAAGTCTTCTGTCTTGAACTTGGACAGCTGGAGCAAGCAAAATGAGCAAAGCTTTCCATTAAGTCCGTTTCCCTGTTCTGTGGATGAAAGAGGGGAAGTAGTGGCAGTACAAACTTCCCAATTCCATCACTATGCTGTAAACCTGGCCTGGAGGGAACACTTCTACAGACAAGAATTTCATTCTCTGGGCCTCATTTCCTCCTGTTTTGAACCTTGTGAAGGCAATAAGGTGAACATTTTCAACAGAGAACATTTAACCATTGGAACAACTTACCAAGAGATGTGGTGAATTCTCCATCATTTGAAGCTTTTAAAGCAAGATTGGAAAATATGTGAGGCCTGATTCTCAGTTACATCAAGGCCTCTTGCTTTTTACACGGCGAGAGTGTCATCCTTAAAGTGAATGTTATACCGCCACTGTGGCATAAAGTATAGCGTAAATGAGAATCAGCCGGGCTTGCTGTAGTTCATCTAGAAATTTTTGAGCTTGATACGGGAATTATTGGGTGAAATTCCATGTCCTGTAATAAGCAAGAGGTCAGAATAGATAATCATAATGGTCCCTTCTGGCCTAAAATTCATGAAATTCTGAACTAATTAGACCTATGCAAAGGGTCTAAAATGCTAACTCATTGTACAGGTGTGAAGGACTGAACAAGGTGCAAGGCTGTGGAGAATAAGAACATAAGAATGGCCATACTGGGCCAGACCACTGGTCCATCTAGCCTTGTATCCTGTCTTCCGACAGTAACCAATGCCAAGTGCTTCAGAGGGAATGAACACAACAAGCAATCATCAAGTGATCCATCCCCTGTTGCTCATTCCCAGGTTCTGACAAACGGAGGCTAGGGACACATCAAAACATGGTTTTGCATCCCTGCCCATCCTGGCTAATAGCCATTGATGGACCTATCCTCCATGAACTTATCTGGTTCTTTTTTTGAACCCTGTTATAGTCTTGGCCTTCACAACATCCTCTGACAAAGAGTCCCACAGGTTGACTGTGTTGTGTGGAGAAATACTTCCTTTTGTTTGTTTTAAACCTGCTTCTTATTAGTTTCATTGAGTGACTCTTAGTTCTTGTGTTATGAGAAGGAATAAATAACACTTCCTTATTTACTTTCTCCACACCAGTCATGATTTTATACGCCTCTATCATATTCCGCCCCCACCCCCAAGTCATCTCTTTCAAAGCTGAAAAGTCCCAGTCTTATTAATCTCTCCTCATATAGCAGTCGTTCCATACCCCTAATCATTTTTGTTGCCCTTTTCTGAACCTTTTCCAGTTCCAATGCATCTCTTTTTGAGATGGGGCAACCAGATCTGGGTGTACCATGGATTTATATGAGGCAATATAATATTTTCTGTCTTATTATCTATCCCTTTCTTAATGGTTCTTAACATTGTTCGCTTTTTTGACAGCCACTGCACATTGAGTGGATGTTGTCTGAGAATTCTCCACAATGACTCCAAGATCTTTCTTGAGTGGTAACAGCAAATTTAGTCCCCTTCATTTGATATGTTCAGTTGGGATTATGTTTTCTAATTGAATCAGGCATAGAAAGACTAACTGGATTTGCAGCATTGTAGAAACTTTTGCAATCTTGCTGTTCTCAGTAATTTAAAGCTTAGTGCCATTGCTTTTGATAGTTTTTCTAGGTGTGTCAGAGCCTGATCCCCAGCTAATGTAAACCAGCATGGCTTCATTGGAGCTAGGCCACAAGCTGAGGATAGTCCTTAAATTATTAACCATTTTATTATTTCTTTCCTATTTCTGTAAAATGGGGAGGGGAGAGGAACCTTCACAGTTCATGTTTAAACAAAAGTGATTTGGGTATTTGAAAGTTATCTGAGCCAGTTGCTGGCTAGTACATGTAAAGAACTGAATTCTGGCTTCAGAGGAGCCTACAAAAGGCAAAGGTAACTCTGCTGGTATAATGGAATACAGACTCGGAGCACTCTTCCTCTGCAGTGGTGCCATAGAACGACTGGTCAGGGTCACTCTTAGCACAGATGGGCCAAAAACTTTTAAAGAACATGAGGCAATAGTTCCAATTTCATAGTTCCATAGCCCAGTACCAGAGCTTGAGTCATCCACTCCCACAGCATGCCTTTAATTAACCCCTATCTGAAACATTTTTTAATGTTTAATTAGATGGAATAGTGGCATTTTGCTCATCAGTTCTTCCAAGGAAGAAAACACACATACAGACAGCTTAGGGCAAGCTGGGAAAATATTATAGCTGCTGATTGAAAAGTCCTGTTCTTTTTTGCAGAGCCTATATGTCTCTCTAACGTGAATGGGCATTTCACAAATACAGGACATAATGAAGTCTAAAGTTATAAAGTAAATGGCTTATCTTCGAGATTAATAGGCATTCCAAATCTCCTTTATCTTCTAATAAGGCTTTAGCCAAAAAACAGGCTCTGCATACCCAGTAGGGTACCCCAGGGAAGATGGTACTAAGGATGTGTGGAGGAGTTTGGATCCAATACACCAACCGAAACCTTAATCTAAAACTCAAACCAAACCGATCCTATGATTAGTATTTAAGTGGCAACAAGTTGCTCAGCCATGTAGAAGGCAAAAAAGGAAGACCATTCCTGCTGCAAAGAATTTGTCATCTAATAGACAAACTCAGGAAACAGCACATGCTGGGAAGCCAGAAGAAGGAATAAATTAGAGGATTTTCAAAGTGTTTTGTTTGATGCACTTTTTCTATGCTCCACAGGGAGTAGAGGGCCTGAACTAGCTCCCTTTGATTTTAATAGGAGATGGATAAGAACATAAGGGCCATACTGGGTCACACCAATGGTCCATCTAGCCCAGTATCCTGTCTTCCGACAGTGGCCAATGCCAGATGCTTCAGAGGGAATGAACAGAACAGGGAAATTATCAAGTGAGCCATCCCCTGTCGTCCACTTCCAGCTTTTGGCAATCAGAGGCTAGGGACACCCAGAGCATGGGGTTGCATCCTTGACCATCTTGGCTAATAGCCATTTATGGACTTATTCTCCATGAACATTTTTAATTCTTTTTTGATCCCCATTATAGTTTTGGCCTTCACAACATCCCTTGACAACGAGTTTCACTAGTTGATTGTGTGTTGTATGAAGATTTACTTCCTTTTGTTTGTTTTAAACCTGCTGTCTATTAATTTCATTGGGTGACCCCTGGTTCTTGTGTTTATGTGAAGGAGTAAATGACACTTTCTCCACACCACTCACAATTGTATAGACCTCTCTCATATCCCAGTCTTTTTAATCCCTCCTCATATGGAAGCTGTTCCATACCTGTAATCATTTTTGTTGCCCTTCTCTGTACCTTTTCCCAATTCTATCGTCTCTTTTTGAGATGGGGAAACCAGAACAGCATCCAGTAGTCCAGGTGTGGGTGTACCATGAATTATGTAGTGGCATTATGATATTTTCTGCCTTCTTATCTATATTTCCTAATGCATCCTAACATTCTGTTCGCTTTGTTGACTGCCTGCTGCACATTGAGTGGATGTTTTCAGAGAACTATCCACAGTGACTCCAAGATCTTTCTTGAGTGGAAACAGCTAATTTAGACCCCATCGTTTTGTATGTATAGTTGGGATTGTTTTCCAATGTGCACTACTTCGCATTTATCAACATTGGGCAATAAAATGGCCGATGAAATTCAGTCACCCAGTTTTGTGAGATCCCTTTGTGACTCTTTGCAGTCTGCTTTGGATCGAGCCCTGATTGTGGGGACAGTAGTGGTTTAGGCCCTGATTCAGAACAGTGCTTAAGCATGTGTCCATCTGTAAGAGCATGAGAAGTACCACTGAAGTCACTGAACTTCTAAACACAAGGGGACTAGTCATTTGCTTACAGTTTAGGAAACATAACTTCAGAGTGAGTTTGTTTTTTAAAGACCAGAATGAACATTATGATCTCTGGGGCCTTGGTGAATCCAAATAAGCAGGGGAACTCCAGGCATGAGGGTGGTGTAGAAAAAGGCATAGAAAAGTGAATGAAGCATTGAGGCCGACATTCTTGGTAGAACAGACAGGGTGTAGGATGATCAGAGATGTAGGTAACAGTAACCTTCTAAGGATAAAATATATTGCTTAGGTAAGGTTTTATTATATTTTAGTTTACATGCATCTGGTGGTCGGTTTCTGTTTTTTATGCAGGTCATAAAGTAGAAAAAGCAAAACATTTTTAGCTCACTATTTCTGGAGTGATTGTACTAGAAATGAACCTGAACTCTTGACAAGACACTTGATTCCCAGTTCCGTTTTTCAACCGAAGAGCTTCAGATAAACATGAACTTGGTGTGGAGGAAGCAGTCCAAACCACAACATTAGGACCTTTTATGAACCACATTTCACTGGATTTTGTGAATGTGAAGTTGATTATGGATTTTGTTAGCAGTAAAGCCATTTAGGTTGCTTGAAAATGACAGTCCAAAGTTTAAAGAATGTATATTGTAAAGAAAGAAAAGTTGCACATCAGTAGAATATGTTGGAGTAGGAAGCAGAGCATGAAATACCTGCAACACCTCCACCCTGTCCTTCAATGATGCAATCATTTTAATGCAGGATGCGGGAGCGAGACTTTCATGTTGGCAAAAATGGTGAGTACTCAGTGGGTTGCTCTTTGCTAGGGAGCCAAAGGGCAAATATGTCTGTAGTTTGGCTTTTGGAAGGTCCATTGCTTAACCATGGTACAGTGGTGTCATGCGTGCCAGGTGCAGAGGGCCAAAAGGCACCCCCTGTTCCTACCCCGTTTGTTTGGTACATCCCTCTGGAAGTGGAAATGTTCAGTGAAACATTGGCACTTAACCGCTATGGGTGACTCTGGCAGTGAAGTTGAATCATTAAAAAGTAAAGAAACCTTGTGTAACAGGGTGTGCCAACCCTTTAACACAGATCTACAAGCTAGGACAACCCTGTTCCTCTAGCAAGAGCTACTGGAATTGGAGTCAGGAGGGATGCCTGGGAGTTTGAGGTTGACACAGCCAAGTATAGTGGGAAAGGGGTCAGGGGTATAAACAGTTCCCTTTCTTCAGTACAAGAAGAGTACTGAATGGAGCGAGACTGGGGGGAGGGTGTTCTCATGAGGAGATTAATTTAAGTCCCAAGGCTTGAACTTTCAGGAGAGGCCAACAGGTTCTTTGACTTAGACTCTTGAGGGACAGATCCAGAGAGAGAGACTGGGTGAAGGTTTGGGCTTTTGTTAATTTGAACCGTTGATACCCTGCAAGTGCTGGAGTGTTGGGTTAGCTGGAGAACTATACCATCTTGCCAGCAGTAGCGCAGCCAGGTCTGAAGCGCAGGGGGAGCGGCGCTATAAAAAGGCGCCTCCCCCTGTACTCACCCGACAGCGCTCTGGGTCTTCGGCGGCACTTCAGCGGCGGGTCCTCACTCACTCCGGGTCTTCGGTGGCACCCGCCGCTGAAATGCTGCCGAAGACCCGGACTGCCACCGGGTGAGTGCAAGAAGCGGCACTTAAAAAGAAGCAGCGCCGCTTCCTTTTTAAGGCACTGCTTCTGCTCACGGGGGGAGCGGCTGCTCCCCCTGCTCCTCCCCTGGCTACACTACTGCTTGCCAGAGAAGAAAACTGAGGTAATAGCCATTGTGTGTGTGTGTGTGTCTCTGACCAGCTAAGACCTCCACACACTTTTTCTTGTTAACTGTGTGTGTGTGTGTGTGTGTGTGTGTGTGTGTGTGTGTGTACACACACACACATTTTCTTCTGGCACTGTTAATGAGAAATTTTTTAACAAATTCCCAAGAAGTTATTGGACCTGAGTCGTCTTTTACAAGTTTTTCAACAGATTTCACTGGAATTATTTCTGGCTTACAGTAATGTTGAGCATTGAGTTCAGAATTGGGCCTATTGTGCTGAATTATGTATGTCCCTTAATTTTGATATTCACCAGAAAGAAATGCTTCCATAGCAACTGTTACATATATGTTTCTACGCTAGCGGGACTGTCTCAGATGCAGAACATATTGATAAAGTGCACCTAATAAAAGACGTGTATATGACGGTAGATTTTTTTTTTAAAAATTGTGCAATGTTTTGAGATGAAATCTCTGCCTTTAGAAACACACAAATTTCCGTTTCTCTGACAGACTGATTTGCTCTTTATCCATTCTGATGTCTCTCTCCCTACTGCAATGCTGAGAAAAAGAGCAATTAATAATAAAACAAATTAAAAAAACCCACCGAAAGTGATTGCAACCAAAAGGATGAGATTTTATAATACGGGAAAGAGACAGTTTGTGCTGGGCTGCTGTAATGAGAGATTCATCTTTCCTACCTATCAGTTTGTTGCTGCAATGCAATAAGAGCAACATAAGGGTTGGCGAGGTGACACATTCTGGCAGATTTTGAATAATACTTTACATGCTCCAGATATCGATGGCAGTCGGTCCTTTAAACTCTACCTACCTGCTGGGTGAAGGAGACTTCCTAAAAATCACATGGTGCAGACACAGGCGGCAACATTTGTGCATACAACCATTCAAGCTGCATTGGTGGCCCTACTGAAGTCAATGGCAAAACTTCCATCAGCTTCAGTGGGGCCAGAATTTCACCTTCCATTTGTGTTGCATCACTTGAATGAAAAAAGCTTCAGCATGTACTCTGTGTAAGAAAAATGTAAATTGCCTCAAGAAAGCTGGTGCAGAAAACCCATTTGGGGGCAGGTTACAAGAGTGATTACTGGACTGTGCTAATGTGGCTAAGTCACTTGACCAAGGTCCCAAAGCAAATCAATAATGGAGCTGGGAACAGAACTCAGGAGTCCTGACTCCCATTCCCTTACTCTAATGACAATTTCCACAGTTATAAAGGAAACTGAGTATGTTTGAGAGAGATCACATTCATTGCCTAGACTGAAGGAATATTGTGAGGATATATGGGCACAGAACTTGGAAGCTAAGTGTAATAAGCTAATATAATATCTAGCTCTTACATAGTGTTTCATTAATAGATCTCAAAGCATTTTACAAATCAGGTAAGTGTCGTTTCCCCCATTTCTCAGGTGGAGAAACGGAGGCACACAAGTGCCGTCATTGCGAAGGTTGTGCAGCAGGCCAGGGGCAAGACTGTAGAGCAGCTGGTAATGTTTGCCAGGCTACAACTCTGTCACAGAACTGTCTCTTTTTTTTATCTGAATTTACCCAGAGTTAACAGCCTGGATTTTACTGCTAAGGAGAATCTTTTCTCAGTGAATGTAATAACTGGGTTCTGCAGGGATAGAAATTGCCCAGAGATTTCTTAAACATGCTGCCAAGTATCTCCAGTGCCTGTCGCATTCTTTCTCTAGTCCATATGTAATGGATCAAGAGAAGAAATGTCTTTCACCCACTATCACCTGCCTAACCACATACAAGTGTTTAAGCTTGCGTTTATATTGATTTATCATGGCTATCTTCAAGGATCCCCTTGAGCATCATTAACCTAGGAAAGACTCCATCTCTCCAGCCCGATTTGGGAGATGTGTGATCACTGAGGGCCATCTGTGGATTAGCCCAATTGCTAATGTAGCCAATGGCCATGCTGTGTGGGAAGAATCTCTCACAACAGAGAAGGGTGTTGAGCTGCCAACCCTAGAAATCTCCCAGCTTCCATGTGACAACAGCTGCAGAAGCTCTTTAACCCTTTGCTTTCTGAATTTCTGTCACCTACATATTATAGGTGGGATTTTCAAAAGCACTCACTGTTGGCCAAACTCTGCTCCCAATGAAGTCAGCTGTAAAACTCCCATTGACTTCAGTGGGAGCAGAGTTTGGCCAGGACTTAGTGCTTTAGAAAACCCCAGTCAAAAACTCCATTTGTCCCACAACCAATTGAGCAGTTCAGGTTTCCCCACTTGGCCCCACATTTTTCATTAGGGATATGCTGATTGAATTTATCTCAGTTCAACAGTAGATAGACATTCAGTGGTTTATGTGAGATGAACTATCTCTTAGGCCTGGTCTGAATTACAAAGTTTTACCAGTAAAACGTGCTTCTCTCTAAACCAGACATGAGAATTCTGCTGACCTCTTCAGCATTCATCCTTCTGACAGTGAAATGGCAGAGACTGTGAAGGAAAGTAACTAGAGCCCATCAGAAGGGAGGTCCGGATTCAGTTTAGACCATTTTGGGGACCCAATGAAACTGAAGATATAGAAATAGGGTACGGTATTTTATACCTTGCCTTATGGTAACAGCATGGCTTATACCATATTTGATCCTTTGCCCTGATTATAATAAGGTCAATAGCTGCTCCTATCTATATGTGGTCTTTGGGGTGTCCATAATTAAGCATTAATCATCATTAATTCATCCAGGGTAGATTGGCAGAGGCCCTGGAGGTTTTTTTGCCTTCCTCTGCAGCATGGGGCACGGGTCACTTACCGGAGGATTCTCTGCATCTTGAAGTCTTTAAACCATGATTTGAGGACTTCAATAGCTGAGACATAGGTGAGAGGATTATTCCAGGAGTGGGTGGGTGAGATTCTGTGGCCTGCATTGTGCAGGAGGTCAGACTAGATGATCATAATGGTCCCTTCTGACCTAAAAGTCTATGAGTCTATGAGTCTATGATTTATATCACTTATTTCTTAATTCCTATATGTAAATGTGATCTAGCTGCATGGATACTGCATAGCAATAGAATTACTAAAGCACCCCAAAACTCCCTTCTTGCAGAATCCTGTGGTGTATTTTACTTGTGTGTGGTTACTAGTTTGTTTCTCAGAATGAGTGCAAAATACCTGACCTGGGGTTATCTCCTTAGCCCTACACTATTCAACTAATATCCAGTTGAATAGTGTAGGGCTCTAGCATACAATAGGCCTTTACTCAAAGTAAACCTAATAACCCATGTACTTATGTTCAACTATTTGCTCCCAAGTGCATGTTCAATCCTTATCAATCTTATACTCCTATAATGTCATTTTACCTCTAACAAGCATAAAATCATCCTTGGGGCATGAGTCAGTGTCATAGGTCATAAGATCAAATCATTTGTAGCCTGAACAATTATCACTCTTATTATGAATTGGGGTCAACAGGATTAAACAAAGGGAAGCATGGGAACATAACTCTAAACTCCTATAATTTCCCGAGTGCTGGTTTCCCACAACGCACAGCAAAAATGTGTCACAAGGCACTGTGCTGAACATTGGCATAGGGGATTCCTGAATGCCTACCCAAGGTGCACTGTGTGTTTTTCCAATGTTGTCTCCCTACATAGTACCAGCAAAGCCAGCCAAGCATGCATGTGCTCTAGTGACATTGCAGTGTTAGCAACTGTGTATGGCAAAAATGGCAGAAACTTCTTAGGGTAGATACGGCCTGAGTGAGAGTGATCGGTCACTGGGACCTACAAACATTAGTGAATCTCCTGACAAATCTGACCAGTGTTTTCAGTAGAGGTGGTTGGAGAAACTTCAATGGAACCATATTCCATCAAAATCAAAACACTTCCTGAGAGAGTGTCAATTTCACTGTCCTTTCATTTAGGAGAGAAAAGGGGAGGGGCAGACTCTGACAATATTAAAACATCCCATTTTGATGTTTCTGGAACAAAACATTTCAATTTTTCCATTCAAAATGACTTTTCACTTTGCATTTTTTTTACTGTATTATAAAGTCAGTGTGGAACCAAAATAATTTCACGCTACCTGAAAGTAATTTTTAAAAATTTTCTTTCCCAGAGAATTTTGACGTCTTTGGATTTTGTTCCTAATTGGACCAAAAGCAAATGTTGAAATCTCAAAATCCTCCATGAAATGGAATTTCCATTCTCAGACAGCTCTACTTTGGAGTTTATAGTAAAAGCTGAGACCAAGCAAGTGTCATGTGGATTTCAGCTTTGCTGTAACATGGCTTTGGTGTTTTAACTTTGTTTTTTATAATTCAGCTTATTTTTATGAGCCTCTCTTTATACCTGACTGTAAACAATTAAGAAGTTCTGCTCATCTACTTTTTAATGCAGAAATATATGCTTATTAGGTGACATTCACCCCTGTACAGAAGACCACCACCCGGCCTGTGACACAAGTTAAATCTTACTGAAGTCCTGTTGAGGATGAAGTCTTAATAGGCTGCATGGTAGCGGCAGTAGGGAGGAATTTTACCTATTACGTATATGGTGCTTTGCAGAATAGGTACAGTGAATTCTGTGCCCTCCACTTACAATGTAGTTTTACATGATTTCTCAAGTGGTATTTGAAATTGAAAGATTTAGCTATTGTTTTTCTGATTTCTCGCATCCAGCAACACTTCAAAGGAGTCAGATCACTTTTTACTCTTCTAAGTGGAGATATTACTAGTCACTGGCTTCACAACAGAAAGCACTCTTTAAAAGCTTTTCATGCTGCAGTGGGTGTGCTGGCCTGCTTTTTAATTGATAGTGAATAGTGCTTTCAAGAATGAATTTTAGCTTGTCTTGACATACTGCATACAGTATGTTAATAGCAAACAAATGCACCCATCTCCGTCCATGTGTCTCATAATCAGGATTTGAGTGACAATCAGCACAGAGATTTGAACCCATACAAATTCATCACCTCTCTGATCTGGTAAGTGTGCAGGGGTAAAGACAGTGTATTAATGTACAACTGGTAGAGATTGTCCTAAGACCAGTTTTACAGTCAATTAGGCCAAGTAACATTTTGCATTAATTTCAACTCTACTTTTTAGAAGTAGGCAAAACATTACACCTTTTTAAACAATATTACTCTGATATGCACTTTTCATCTACAGCAGGGGAGGGCAAACTAGGGCCCATGGGCCCGGTCTGGCACATCAGAGCTTTCAATCCAGCCTGCAGGATTGCCAGCCCTGTGGCGCAGTGGGACTAAGGCAGGTTCCCTGCCTGCCCTGGCCCTGCGCCACTCCCGGAAGCGGCCGGCACCACCTCCCTGCAGCCCCTGGGAGATGGGGGGGCAGAGGGTTCCGTGCGCTGCCCTCCCCTGCAGGCACCGCCCCCCACAGCTCCCATTGGCTGGGAACAGGGAACCATGGCCAATGGGAGCTTCAGGGGTGGTGCCCACAAGCGAGGGCAGCACGCGGCGGAGCTGCCTGCCCCATCCCATCCCACCCCACCCCCAGGAGCCACTGCTGGACATGCTGGACACTTCTGGGAGTGGCGTGGGGCCAGGGCAGGCAGGGAGCCTGCTTTAGCCCCGCTGCACACCGCTGCTGCCCCGGAGCCACTCGAAGTAAGTGGCACCGGTGCACCCTAAACCCCTCCTGCACCCCAACCCTGATCCCCCTAACCCCCTGCCTTAAGCCCCCTGCTGCACCCCTCCTGGACCGCAACCCCCGGTCCTGAGACCCTTCCTGCAAACTGCACCCCCTCCCACACTCCAACCCCCTGCCCCAGCCCTACATTCATGGCCCTGCATACAATTTCCCCACCCAGATGTGGCCCTCAGGCCAAAAAGTTTGCCCACCCCTGATCTACAGATTGCAATGCATTTTATAAAGGAGGTCAGCATCATTATCCCCATTTTACAGATGAGGAAACTGAGGCACAGAGAAATATAGTGATTTGTCCAAGGTCACTGAGCAGGCCAATGCCAGAGCAGAGAATAGAACATAGGTGCCCCAGCCACTAGCTCATACTGCCTCTTGTTTGCTGTGTGCAATTTTATTCCTCTGAATGTGCTTGGTCACATCTCATTAGAACTAGTCAAACTTACTCATTTTTAATAAAACTTATTATGAATTAGGCTGCATCTCTAAGTTAGGAAATTATTCACAGACCACTGCTGATCCCCTGTCATACATTTGCCGAATTGTTTCAACAAATCATTTCATTCTAGGGGTTTTTCATTAACTGTTTGCTTCAACTGCTGGGCCTTGATTCCTCATGTTGTGTAACTAGTCATCTAAGTTGTGTGGTATTTCTTCTGTTACCTAACAGAATGACTGAAACATTTTAAATGAAAAACATTGTAAAAAATTTTCTCAGACCTGATTCTTCAGTCCATTAGTACCTCAGCAAGAAAATGATTTAATAGAGTAAAGAATCAGGTAGTACAGGTTTTCAGATGAGTAAATATTCATGACAATTTTTACTTAATGAAAATGTTCTATCACAGTCACTCAGGAGAATGTTCTCCAAAGAATGTTCAGGATAATGCCTCCCCCCCACCCCCACCCCGGAGTCAGGAAGTGCACAGAGACACTCTCTCTCCCCCTCCCATGCCCCCTTTCTGAAAAAGACAGCTTCTGAAAGTGGTGATGATGCAGCACTCACAGTAATACAACAGGGTTTTGTTTGGAAGGGGTGAGAGAAAGAGAGCAAAAAGGTACTTCCCTTCATTCCATCAGAAAATTGAGCTCCTCAGGATCTGAGCTCCTAACTGCTTTTCAATGCAATGAGAAGAGGATGGGAGGCACAGCCTTCTCCACTGCAGGTCCACCACTCTGGACAACCCACCCTGTCTGCATATTCCAGAGCACACCTTTGGCTGCCTCATTTGTTTTTTGTTGGGGTGTTTTGTTTATTGCATGAGTAATACAGACCTTAATCCTTGCAAGGTTTGATTTTTGTGGTCAAATTTTTCAAAAGTGACTAGTGGTTTTGAGTGCCCAACTTGAGACTCTTTAGAAGGACCTGATTTTCAGGGGATGGGTGTTTAGCATAAAGTAGTCACCTTTTAAAAGCCTTTAGTTTGACACCCTAAAAGTGAGGTATTCAAAATCACTAGCCACTTTTGAAAATGCAGGTCTGTATGTCTGTCACTCAGTGGGTGGGGGGAGGGGATTTTCTGTTTTAACACTGGCTTTGTTCATTTTTTTGTTGCCTTCAAGCACTCAGATGGCTTCAGGCATTGGCACTATCTAAACATTAATTATTGTTATTGTTATAGCCAAGTTTCCTTCCCACTTGCAAATCAGTACAAACAGCTAGATAATATTCTGTCTCTTTGAGATCTTCATTAATTTGTATTTTTATGAGTATTCATGTACATGCATGCACAAAAGCACATTAATACTGATCATGCTTCTTCTGAGATTCTGCCAAGACCGTTCAAGGAGGTGTTGGTCATAACTTTTATACTTCTTTTTGTATTTTGTCATTATTGGTTTTACTTCACTGTTAATCTGGCATTTTACTTTCCAGTCATATTTCCTTTAAAGAGAGAGTAAGTGCTGTTGATTGCATACAAAATTAGGCAATGGTCTTTCAGAGAATTGATAATATGAAATGGACCCTTTTTGATCTAGGTCAGCTGTTCAAATATGGCCCAGGTAAGTAGTGACTGAAAGGGCCTATTGGTTGCCTATAATCATAGGATTGAAAGGGACCTCAAGAGGTCATCTAGTCCAGTCCCCTGCACTCATGGCAGGACTAGTATTATTTAGACCATCCCTGAAAAGGTGTTTATCTAGCCTGCTCTTAAGCTACCACATATCAATCCATTCACTAATTTTATGTTCCCAGTCAGGTTAACAACTATTCTCATCTCCGAGTAGCATTAGCGTGGCCGTGATGTTTACATATAAGAAGGGAATGCAGCTTCAATTCTAATCTTGATTATATTAGTCCTATTACTGCCATGTCTCAGTTAGATTGTTCCCTACAAGAAATTTTCTAATGCTTTGTTTATTCTAGTTTTAAATGCCTAGAAATATAGGGGCATAACAGAAAACACTAGAAAAAATTGGCCAGAAATCCAGCTCTATCCAGTGCAATAAGCCAAAATGCCTGCACCTAATACTAAAATAAATGAACTCAGCACCTTCAAAGCATAGTGTCCCACGAAACAGGCTGCTCCATCCTGTCCTTTGGTGACTCTGTCCTAAGCCTTATTTTTAACATCCAAAAATGTCATTATAAATGAAATGTAGGATATAAAGTACAAGAAAAATTTTCCTCATTTAGTAAATAAAATGAAAGGAACTCTTGGAAGCTAACCAGGCTGAAATGTGCTATGGAAAAAGCAAGCAAAAAAATGTGTGGAAGAACTGAAACTGGGAGAACAGTCTTATAATAGGAATGTTCCCAGTGATTAATTTGGCCTATTGTGTCTGTGCTGTGTTTTATGAGCAAATAAGCTTGGGAACTGATTTTTCATTGCTTGTCCATATTTCTTCATTACATTATAATGTACTGCATCTTAAGATTGTCTTCTGAGAGCATGTTGGGTTTCTGCCATTAACAGACCTGATGTGCCTATTACATGCATTAGGTCTGAGTGGTAAAAACACAAACAACACATGATCAGGCTACATGCTAGACAGGAGCTTGAGGTGGGGCTCTTAGAAGGAGGAAGATAGTATAAAGGCTTGCCAAGAAGTCTCAGAAACAGTCTGGATGTTCAAATAAGCACATGGAGGGTTATGTGAACTGCCAAACCTTTTGAGATTCTTTTTTACTAAATATCACCATCTCCTACCAATGCATATCATCCCTTTATAACTAAGAGGACAAGTTATTGTACTTTTTTAGAAAATCATTTTTGGAAGTGTGACCCCTTTTAGGAGATGAAATTGGTGTTTAGAATTTTTTTGCCCCCATCGGTCCATTTGCCATTCACTTGTGAGCCTTGGTGCCTCTACTGATTTCCACATGTTTTAGACTATTGCAAGAGAGTAGTACTTTTTTTTTATAAAGCATGTGAGACACAGCTAAATAGGCCACACAGGCCTGGGTCCTTTCTTCCCTCCTTAAATTTTTAATTTTTTTTTTTTTTTTTTTAAAGTAGATGCCTTATTCCTGAGATTCTGTTTGGTATCTGGAGACCTTCAAACTCATGGTCTTCTCTAGCAGCTGGGGCCTTTCACTCCTGAACCCCAATAAACTCTATAAGGATCTTGCAAGCCTACAGCCAGCATTTGATAGTCCTCCATCTTGTCATGCATCAGCCAACATATTGGCTAGCTTCATTATTGTACCAGGAAAGAGTTTTCTGCAACTCTAAGCCACTAGAGCAGTCATGAACAGCAAGCAACACTGAAGAGAAATTCACCAATATTTGTAATGCTTCCTACCTTTTCATGTCTTATAATGGAATTTAACTACTCTGTTTGCTAAGGCCAATGCTACATCGTGTGTTGTTTTCATTGTCCATGTTTAATTGCCCATGGTGACATGGAATCGCACTGAATGAATTTGAGGGTCCTTCCCATCCCAGCCCCTGAAGATTTCCAGTATTTCTAGGATGTAGCACATAATACACTTTAGCTGCAATATATCCCCAATGAATGTTGAGGCTGGACTGGACTGGGCAGGGCTGGCTGTGGAGTCAAGCCTTTAGTCAAAAGCATTCTGACTAATCATGAAAGGAAATGAAGACACCCTTATGCGAAGGGACTTTAGCTCTCATTCATTCCTCAAAGCAGAGCGTCTGAGATCCCAGCTCAGCTACAAATGAGAGTTCTGTGCAGAAGGCAAAACCTGGTATTGAGTTAGGATAACTTGGATCTCTTCCTTGATTCATAAAGTTTAGCTGTTGTCAAGAGCATTTACTACAGCTGCAGGTCTGGTTGAGTTTATATTATTTACTTTCACAGGAACAAAACAACTGTAGTAATTTTCATGTAAAGAAACGCCAACTATGATGCCTTCTTTTAAAAATAAATAAATGAAACTGTTTTCAGTTTCTTCCCCGTTAGAAGCATAAGGCTAAGAAACTGGGCAAGAAAGTTTAGTGTTAGGTAGCATTCTCTTGTAGTACTTGAATTTTTAATAACCTTACCTGGATTTAAAGCTCCCAGTAATAGTGACTGCTTTTTGTGTTGAAAATAATCTATTTTCAGATTTACCACAAGAAGTTTTTCTTCTTCCTGCACAAAGCAACCTTAAATGAACCAATATTTGTTACACATTAGAAAGGTCAGGCTGATCTAACTTTCATTCCCCTTATTGACCCTCTGATTATTCTTTTACCCTTTGGTTTGTCAAGGCACCACGTTAGTTACGTATACCTTTGTCTAAAGGGATGAATCACAGGAACATGTTGTACTAATGAATACTATTATCTGAGGTGCAGACAAAACATAATATTGATGGATGAAATGAGAAAACAAAAGCTACTGACCAAGGCTAATTTACTTTACAATGTCAATTGAGAAGAATTCTTAGATACCCCTTTTGGCCAACCATGATGTACAGCACATACAGTAAAATGGTTTCTAACTATAGACTTTACGGTTAGAAGGGACCATTATGATCGTCTAGTCTGACCTCCAGCACAACGCAGGCCACAGATTCTCACCCACCCACTCCTGTAATAAACCCCTAACCTATGTCTGAGCTATTGAAGTCCTCAAATCATGGTTTAAAGACCTCAAGGTGCAGAGAATCCTCCAGCAAGTGAACCGTGCCCCATGCTGCAGAGGAAGGCAAAAAATCCCCAGGGCCTCTGCCAATCTGCCCCGGAGGAAAATTCCTTCCAGACCCCAAATATGGTGATCAGCTGAACACTGAGCATGTGGGCAAGACTCACCAGCCACACACCCAGGAAAGAATTCTCTGTAGTAACTCAGATCCCACCCCATCTAACATTGGATCACAGGCCATTGGGCATATTTACCACTAATAGTCAAAGATCAATTAATTGCCAAAATTAAGCTATCCCATCATACCATCCCCTCCATAAACTTATCAAGCTTAGTCTTGAAGCCAGATATGTCTTTTGCCCCCACTGCTTCCCTTGGAAGGCTGTTTCAGAACTTCACTCCTCTGATGGTTAGAAACCTTCATCTAATTTCAAGTCTAAACTTTCTGATGGCCAGTTTATATCCATTTGTTCTTGTGTTCGCATTGGTACTGAGTTTAAATAATTCCTCTCCCTCCCTGGTATTTATCCCTCTGATATATTTATAGAGAGCAATCATATCTCCCCTCAGCCTTCTTTTGGTTAGGCTAAAGAAGCCAAGCTCTTCGAGTCTCCTTTCATAAGACAGGTTTTCCATTCCTCGGATCATCCTAGCAGCCCTTCTCTGTACCTGTTCCAGTTTGAATTCATCCTTCTTAAACATGGGAGACCAGAACTGCACACAGTATTCCAGATGAGGTCTCACCAGTGCCTTGTATAACTGTACTAACACCTCCTTATCTCTACTGAAAATACCTCGCCTGATGTATCCCAAGACTGCATTAGCTTTTTTCATGGCCACATCACATTGGCGACTCATAGTCATCCTGTGATCAACCAATACTCCGAGGTCCTTCTCCTCCTCTGTTACTTCCAACTGATGCATCCCCAGCTTATAACAAAAATTCTTGTTATTAATCCCTAAATGCATGACCTTTCACTTTTTACTATTAAATTTCATCCTATTACTATTACTCCAGTTTACATCATCCAGATCTTCCTGTATGATATGCCGGTCCTTCTCTGTATTGGCAATACCTCCCAACTTTGTGTAATCCGCAAACTTTATTAGCACACACCCACTTTTTGTGCTGAGGTCAGTAATAAAAAGATTAAATAAGATTGGTCCCAAAACTGATCCCTGAGGAACTCCACTGGTAACCTCCCTCCAGCCTGACAGTTCACCTTTCAGTATGACACATTGTAGTCTCGCCTTTAACCAGTTCTTTGTCCACCTTTCAATTTTCATATTGATACCCATCTTTTCCAATTTAACTAATTCCCCGTGTGGAACCGTATCAAACGCCTTATTGAAATCAAGGTAAATTAAATCCACTGTGTTTCCTTTGTCTAAAAAATCTGTTACTTTCTCAAAGAAGGGGATCGGGTTGGTTTGGCACGATCTACCTTTTGTAAAACCATGTTGTAATTTGTCCCAAATTGACATTGACCTCAATGTCCTTAACTACTTTCTCCTTCAAAAAAATTTCCAAGACTTTGCATACTATAGATGTCAAACTAACAGGCCTGTAATTACCCAGATCACCTTTTTTTCCTTTCTTAAAAATAGGAACTATGTTAGCAATTCTCCAGTCATACGGTACAACTCCTGAGTTTACAGATTCATTACAAATTCTTGCTAATGGGCTTGCAATTTCATGTGCCAGTTCCTTTAATATTCTTGAAGATTATCTGTCTTCCCCCCCCCCCCCCCCCCGCCGATTTAGTCCCATTAAGCCTTTCGAGTTTGGCTTCTACCTCGGATGTGGTAATATCTACCTCTATATCCTCATTCCCATTTGTCATCCTGCCATTATCCCTAAGCTCCTCATTAGCCTCATTAAAGACTGAGGCAAGGTATTTGTTTAGATATTGGGCCATGCCTAGATTATCGTTAACTTCCACTCCATTCTCAGTGTTTAGAGGTCCCACTTCTTCTTTCTTTGTTTTCTTCTTATTTATATGGCTATAGAACCTTTTACTATTGGTTTTAATTCCCTTTGCAAGGTCCAACTCTACATGGCTTTTAGTCTTTCTCACTTTATACCTACATGGTCTGACCTCAATAAGGTAGCTTTCCTTGCTGATCCCTCCCATCTTCCACTCCTTGTAGGCTTTCTGCTTTTTCTTCATCACCTCTCTGAGATGCTTGCTCATCCAGCTTGGTCTACAACTCCTGCCTATGAATTTTTTCCCCTTTCTTGGGATGCAGGCTTCTGATAGTTTCTGCAACTTTGACTTGAAGTAATTCCAGGCCTCCTCCACCTTTAGATCCACATGTTTCTCAGTTCAATCCACTTCCCTAACTAATTTCCTTGATTTTTTTTTTAAAGTTAGCCCTTTTGAAATAAAAAACCCATTTTTGTTTATCCTTCCATTCAGTTTGAACTGAATTAGCTCATGATCGCTCGGACCAAGGTTGTCCCCTACAGCCATTTCTTCTATGAGGTCCTCGCTACTCACCAAAACCAAATCTAAAATGGCATCCCCTCTTGTTGGTTCAGGAACTACTTGGTGAAGGAATCCATCAGCTACCGCATCTAAGAAAATCTGAGCCCTATTATTATTACTAGCACTTGTCCTCCAGTCTATATCTGGGAAGTTAGTCTCCCATTAGTATTTACTTCATTAAAACATTAGAGGTCTCTATCCATATCCAAATCAGATCCCAGTGGTCTATAGCACACCCCAAGCACTATCCCAGGGGTAGTGGGACTACTATCTCTAGTAGCTTTCTTCCCCAATGTGATTTTTCCCCAGACAGACTCAGTCTTATCCATTCCATTACTACTTATTTCTTTACAGTCTACCTCATCATTGATATACAATGCTACTCCACCACCTTTACCTTTATTTCTGTCTTTCCTAAAAAGCACATACCCTTCAATACCTGTATTCTAGTCATGACTACTATTCCACCATGTTTCTGTTATCCCTATAATATCTGGTTTCACTTCCTGCACCAGTAGCTCTAGTTCCTCTGTTTTGTTACCTAGGCTCCTCGCATTGATGTACAAACATCTTAATTTTTGCTGTTTGGCCTCGCTCACATTCTTTACCCGATTAGGCACAGACATTCTACTGCCAATATCACCTATTGGACTGGTATCGACACTACCCTTCCTCCTTATGTCCATTCTCCTGCTCATGGCTGTATCTTTTCTTTCTTCATTTTCTTTCCTCTCAATGTAAAAATCCGGCATGGCGATTACCTGGACATCTCCCAACCATCTCCCACAAATTCCTAGTTTAAAGCTCCCTTAATCAGTTGTGCCAGCCTCCATCCTAGAAGTCTATTTCCCTCCCTACTCAGGTGAAGTCCATCCCAAGAGAACAGTCCTCTGTACATGAATGCCTCCCAGTGGCCATACATCCCAAAGCCCTCCTTATAGTACCACTGCCTGAGCCATCTATTTATCATCATAATGTTGTCACATTTGTTGTCCTTCTCTAGGAACACTTTGTTGTCCTTCTCTAGGAACAGGCAGAATCCCACTGAAGATCACCTGAGCCTCGATTTCCTTAAGCATCTTCCCCAGCCTGGAATAGTCTCCCTTGATACGTTCTTAATTCTCCAGCGAGAATCTAGCCGTATCATTTGTTCCCACATGAAGGACAATCAGTGGATTCTTTCCCGCTCCCATTAGGATCCTCTTCAGCGGCCAGGTGCACATCCCATATCTTAGCACCCGGCAGACAGCACACCCTTCTGTTCTCTGGATCAGCTCTGGTTACAGACCTGTCTATTCTTCTCAGTAGGGAGTTCCCAATCACGTAGACCTGCCTTTTCCTGGTGATGGTGCGATTCTCCGGTCTGTCCCCTGTTCCCTCTGGCTGCAAGTCCTCTCGATTCCTATTCTCCCTTGCAATCCTCTGCAACCCATCCTTTTTTTTTGCTCCCGACGCTTTTGTGCTCCGATGCGTTTTGCTCCTGCGCTGCAGCCGGAGTGGAGCATTTTTTTTTTTTTGCTTCCGGTGCCTTTTTTTAGCTCCACTCCCCCTGTGCTCTAAACCTGGCTATGCCACTGCTTCCCACCTAAGTCCTACAAATGCCTTCTCCTCCAACAGAACTCCCACTCAAACTCTCCTGTTTGCTGGTTCCTGTGCCGCTGCCTGACTGGCTGGCTACCTTTTATAGGACCCCTAAACAGAGAAGCCCCACCCCCTATAATTCCCCACAGTAGAAAACTGTAGCCCACAGCAGGCATGGAGTATAGTATACATTAAGCTGGGGTTTATGCTTATTTAAGAAGCTAAATTTAACAGGAAATAGGCCCAACATAGTCAGCTGGTTACATGTTAGCACACACTTCAGTAATGCCTTGAATAACTGTCTTTACAGAAGAGGTGGGTCTCACAGAAATGTTTTCAAATGAAGTTCCATCTGCCAATCTGGAGGATTCAGTGCTGGGTAGATCCTGTCTTCCTGCTCAGCTACAATTGGCTGTGAGGTTTTAGTGGTAATAGCAAGCTCTAGTAACCAAGATGCCAGATAGCAAGCAGGCAGTTCTCAGTGGTTGCTGTGAGCCACTTTTTTCCTACGAGGTAAGCAAAATTGCATATTTTGCTCTTACAGAAGACCTCTTTACTATTCCTGGGAAGGCCCTATCATTCCTGAAATAATTTTATTTCAAGGGGAGCATTTTTCCTTTTACTTAAGCAGCATTCAGGACTTTGGAGTGAGGGCCGGTCTGGTACCCTTTGTAAAGTGGTACTTAGGCCTTTCATACACCACCCCAGCAGCACCCTCTCTGCTCACACACTCACACACGTTGCACCATGTTGTCAACCTCAGCAATTTTCTTTTGAAATGCTGAAAATTCAGGTTTTTTGAAGTGAACTGTTGTTCAGCTATTTTGGGGCTACTTTTCCTATGCAAATAATGAACATTCGAGCTTTGAGGTTCCAGCACTGCCAGAGGCTGAAGTAGAGCAGCAGAAGCAGCTAAAATAGGGAACTATGGAGCCTGAAAATATTTGTCTACAGTTTTGACTGGACTTTCTTTGCACTATGCTGTTTGGCTGTTTGCTCCAACCGCTATCACACAATCTCTTCACCTCAACACCTCACCTGTCCCTCACATCTCCCACCACTCCTTTGTATCCCCTGCTCTGTGACCTTCACCCATGTTTCTCCCCATGGCATTCTCTTCCTATCTACACCCCAGCCCACTCAACCCCCACCCAAAAATCATGGAACTAGCAATGTTTTGTGCCTTCACGTTGTTCACTCTGCTTGTATGTTCTAACCTTTCTCCTACCCTTTATCTGCCTTCTATATTTAAATTGTAAGCTCTTCAGGGCAGGGACTGTCTCCTGCTCTGTGTTTGTACAGTCCATAGTACAATGGGGCTCTGATCTAGGTTGTTCCCTAGATGGTAGAAATTCAATACTGTAGCTTACCATAGAGTTAAACAGGTAAACTGAAAATACGTAGTGTTTTGCCATCTTCTGTGCGTAACTTAATCTATCCATAGTTGGCTGGTGTCAGTAGCCCCTCAGCTTCTACTTGCCAGAGGTAGCAAATTATTAAATTTATTATTGAGGTAGCAGATTATTTTAATGATTAAAACCAAAAATATATACAAAAAAGTAGACATCTCTAAAGGGGAAAAAATCCCAAGCATAGAACAGTAAATGGGGCTGTTGGCTGAAGTCAAAGGAGCTTTGAGATAATAGATCTCCAGAGGTGGTCTACAAGGGCTCAGTATTTCTGAAAAGGCCACTTATTCATATGTCTAAATATGAATAAAACCACAAAAGTTTGAAAATGTTTGCCAAACTATCTAGAGCTGAACATTCAACCTCAGCAAAGCTCCTTCTGAAAATTCCAAAATAACACTCCTCAGTACCCAGAGTGACAGTGGAACAACTGATGAGTGAGAACAGCGCTGCTTCTGGGAGTTCCAAAATGGGCATACAATTTATTCTCATTGCCATAATCTTTAAATATCCCTTTTCAAAGCTAAACCCATTTAGACTTAGGCTTTGGAATTGCTCTTCTGGTATGCCTGCCTTCCTGCTTGCTGTATACTGCCGCCTACAGTTCCTGCCAAAAAAATCAGAGCCAGTTTTCTCCAGGAATATGGGCACAATCTACCCAGCAATAAATCCTCCAGATTGAAAGAATGAGACAATAATGTAAGAGTAAGGAAACACTGTCCCTCTTTTCCCCCCAAAATCCCTCTTGCAAAACAGGTAAATTCCTATTTTCACTAGGTCTGCAAATGTTTAGGCCACATTTTCAATGTCTGGCACCACCTCTCACTATGGGCACATGCCCCCACTCAAAGTATTCCATAATAAACCTACCTCACCCTGGGAAAATTAATTTTTTTTTCTTTGGTTCCAGGATAATATGACATTGGCTTTTATGTAGTGTCTCCACTAAGGGCCCTGTCTCTTTAAGGGCAGCTTCCACTGAAGTTGGCCTACCCTGAACCAAATGGCAGAGGAAGCTGTATCAGGACCTTTTCTCTGTAGTGAAAAGACATTAATGGCTGTGCTAATATAAATCTTTTCAGAACATGAAAATGGTGTTCTTTGAGCCATGCTCAGCCATGATGGTGTTTTGCAAAGCATTCTTCAAACCATTGTGAACTTTTCCACGTTCTATTTGGCAGGATTTCTTCCTCCTCCATGCTCTTCTTCATATCCCTGCAAGTAAGATGACAAACTTGCAATATGGACTCCAATAGCAAATTTTGCAGCATTGTTGGATGGAATGGGGGGTTGGGAAGAATATATTTAGGCACAGAAATATTCATTTGGAAAGCTGAACAGAACTTCATTCAAGAAGACTGAAACGCTCATTTAGAGTAATATTTCCCAGTGCACCCTTAACTTTCCTGGGCCAGGCTCTGTACTCTGCACAGAACTCTTGCCAACCTTTATCTGCCCTGAACCCTCTTTGATTGGGCTTCTTGGACTGATCCAAGAGCTTATCTAATAAAAGGGAAAACTCCCAGGGTGAAATCATAGCCTCATTGATGCCATAGACATCAAAGGCCAGAATTTCACCACCAGTTTTGTTGTAGGGCCCAGTTTTCTTCTACACCCAAATGCCTCTGCATCTTACTCACAGTCATTCTTTTCAGAGTGGTGCCTCTGGTCTGCAGAATGAAAACCACAATTGACAGCTGCTCCTAATACTCTTGCTTTAATGTGCCTTATGAACAAGACAGACAATTTAACATTGTTTTAAACATGCTTATGTCATCTCTCTATATACAAACACCAGTACCAAAAATATGGATTTTCCCCCCACAGCCCTACACTATCAGATACACTCACTGCTCCTTGCAGACAAGTCTCCTCTCTCTTAACTGGACTGCATCCTTGCCTAAGGGTCACATTCCTTATCATACATGTTTCTTTCCCCACCAGAAAAATTTACAAATTAAGTCCTGGGCACTTGCAAAAAAAGCTCCCATTTCACCAATGGGAGTAATGAGCACAAATTCCATGCATTGAGATGGCAATATACTCTACAATTCGGTTTTGTTCCTAATTCTGCGGATTAAATCACTAGAGGCAATAGGCTCAAAGTATCAGCAATTTACAATTTAGTTAGTTTGGCTCTTAATCAAGCAGTGAATGCTAAGGGATCTGCCAGTTCACCAGCTGTTCCAAGTGCTCTGTGAAAATACCAGGGCTTAAGTAAGCAGCATTTTAACATGACAAATAAGTATCAGCTAATTCATTTATTTGACACTTTATTCATCCCATACGTTAAAACAAAATAGGAAATGTGCATTTGAAATAACATTTATACATTAAATTACATTCTGTTGTTTTATATACAGCCATCAAACTTCCCAATTTGCACCACTGAACTCAATGGGAGTTTTACTGTTGACTGCAGTGAGAGCAGCATCAGGAATGGTAAAGCATGAGACTACAGAATATGCATAGCACCAAAGAAATATAAGCCATCAACCAAACAAGGGAAGAGAGGGGAAGGAAAAGCTGTTTATACCAAGAGACATAAACCCTTGAAGAGTTTCAAAAAGTACAGACACACAGCATTGCCTCAAAATAAAAACAAAAAACCTACCACCCCTGAACTGTATGTATAGCACTGGTATATCTTTTTCTACACCAAGCAGAATGTGGGACACTAACGTTTAAAACATGGAGGAAGAGGGGATGTTTCTCAAAATGAAAAATGCAAGAGCGCTCTGCAGAACAGGAAATTCCAAATCATTTGGCAAGACTGCTCTATGTTTCTTCCAAAGTTTTGATTCCTCTATTCCATAATGCTGAGACTAATTCATTACTGCACTCAAAGCAGGACAATACCAGTTATTGTATGCGCAGGACTAGAGAAAAATATGAGGCTATGAATGTAGCAGCATCTGATAAAATGAGAAGTCTGATGATTGAACAGAGGTTATTCTGTGAATGTGAACCACTGCAAGGCATTTATCTTCCTCCATCAACTATACCTGAACCTCCTCTTAGTGATTGGGTCTGCCATGCTTCACCTGTATCTCTTTTAAATCCATCTTTAAACGTTATTTACAAAGGGGTGGAATCATGTTCTTTTTTGCTTTCTTAATCTATGAGGAAAGCCAGAAAGATTATACTTAAAGAAAATGATTTTATTTTCTGCTGGTTTTAACATTAGAAGTTCAGGTCTTCTCTACTTCATTTCTCCAGGTGTACAGAGATATCACAGGGGTAGGCACAGTATAAATTGATGTTTACTAAGACCTTGTCTACACAGAAAAGTTGTACCCTTTTAACTATACCGGTACAGTTAAAGCCGTACAACACCACTAGTATGGTTGCAGTTACACAGATGTAAAGGTGCTTATACTGATCTTGCTTATTCAGGTATGGGAAGGAGAATAAGCTATACTGGTGTAAAGCACTTTTATACTAGAATAATTGCTTCCACAGTAGGGATTGTACCAGTATAACTATTCCAGTAAAAAATCACACCCCTACCTAAGATAGTTATACTGGTACAAAACTGTGTGTAGGACAAAGAGGTGCAGATAAGAACATTTTAGAGGGCATGGTTTTAAGAGTATGCAACTTAATGTGTATCCCTATACATACCAAGATGTTAGTTGCTTTTGTCTACTGGTGTACAAAGAGCTATAAAGCATCTGCAGCTACTGTATCACTCTGATAAATTTGTGTATTTCACATAGTGTTTTACAGAACTACATTAGTTTTCCATATGGTGTGAGGCCCTTGGTCTTGTAAACTTGCCATATTGTACAGTAAAAATGGACTATTCCACTTATCTTTCTGCAAGTCTAATCTATCCAGATAATATTGAATTTGTTTGCTCTGTTTCTCTATATTTACTCTCTCTCTTATGCCATGCCGGTAGCAAATTTAGCAGTTTTGGGAACTGTGCCTTGCTCAAGGTTATTTAAGTAAATATGCCTAGTCCGAGAAGCTTACAGCACTCAACTCACTCCCTCTCCACTCTATTTGCTTATAATGAACAGAGACTTTCATGTCCCTACACACTGTAGAGGGCTCTGGTTTAATAATTTATGTTTTCACTATAAATCAGTCTGTCCTGTGCATTTAAAATGAATCCGCAGTATCCACACAAGCTATGTCACCTGTCACCACTATGGACTCCAGCTGGTAGGGGCAGAAGCAGCCAAAGCAGGGACTGCTGTACTGGGGCAAGGTGGGAAAAGTGGGGCCCAGCCAGGGCCATCCCTCTGCCCAGCAGCCCCTGGACCAGAGCTGTGCAGAACAGAGAGACAGACAGACATACAGACTCTTTCTGCACTAGGACCCATGCGGTAGCTCCCCTCTCCACAACCCTGTGGGCTGAAGAAAGGAACCAGCCAGAGACACCACCTGGTAGGACCAGAAGCAGCCAAATCTGGGACCTCTGGATCTTTGGACACTCCAAATGTACTCTCACTTTCTCTGCCCTCTGCTGATTGGCTGTTTGCTCCAACCCTCCCTCTCCCCCTGACTTACAGTCTCTTCACCTCAACTTCGCTCCATACCTGTCCTCCTCCCATCTCCCACACTCCTCCTCTTCCCTTTCAGCTGATCACCTCCTAATTAAACCCTCAACTCCCCCACCCCATTAAAAAACATGGAACAGCCATGAAGTTTGCCACTAGTACATAGTTCACTCTGACTGTTTGCTCTATCCCCTTCCCTCACCCTGTGTCTGTCTGGTCTATTTAGACAACTTTGTCTCATTGTTTCCTTATTCTCCCCCATCTGTATCCATCTGTTTTCTCTTGTCTTAGACTTAGATTGCAAATTGTTTGTCTTTTTTTGTTGTGTGTTTGTACCGTGACAAGCACAATGGGGTCCTGGTCCATGACTAAGGCTTCTAGGCACTACTGTAATGCAAATAATACTAATGATAATTAATAGACTATGTAGTATGATGAGTGGAACTGGAGAAATAGGGCCAAGTTAACTTAAGCTGGGCCAAGCTGCTAGTATGTAAGTTGTACAGACAGCATGTAATACTGGTCTCTCGTGCTTCATTAAAGGTTTTTCCTACAACTCTGCCTTCCTGCTGCATTGTTTATTCAGTATTGACAACTGAAACGCTCAAAGAATCATGAATCAGGCCTCAGACAATTATGACAAATTTAATAAATTTGAGGTTTGTTTTTATTTTATTTGTCTTCTGGTTTCAGAGCTTCCAGAGTGCACTCAGGTCACACTTCCAAGTGTCTTTCTGTAACCATGAAGGCTAGAAACTTAGTCTTTTGAAAAATGAAAACTGAGATTCTCATAGTGTTTTACAGAACTACATTAGTTTTCTATAGGGTGTGGATAATCCCATGAATCCAGAACCAGTAAATACACCAAATATCGAGAGACTCATGGTAAAATCAGGAGAGTCTTAGCAACACCACTTATTGCTGACGAAATAGACCACCTCAACTAATATATTTCCAAATGATTAAATCCTGGTTTCCTCGTTGGCTGGTAAAAGTGTGATGTATCGGTGGATCAAAGAGTTTGGTCTCTAAACTGTATCAACTAACAGTACACCTTGTAAGACACCTTTGTGGTCTATGAAAAATAAATGCTTGTAATAATAAATGAATTACTTTAGATGTCAAGAGTCACTGATATTCTGTGATGTCCTGGATTGGGGGATTTGTTCCCAGTAGCAGCTGGGAAAATTAAATCCCATAGGACTTTTCCATGACAGACACACTAAATAACACTGATCGGCCAGCATCAGAGAACTCAAGGTATCTGCTGCTGCGCTTCTCTCACACACTTAAGTCAAGGCAGGACTGAGATACAAAATCAGGGGTGCAAATCCCCTTAATCCTCTGGTTTACAGGGTTGCCGCAAATCTCCCTGTAATGCCACTCAGGAGCTTTTGCTGCCCCCAGTTCCTTCTCTACTGCTGTACAATAGAGAAAGCCAGCACTTAAGAGGCATCCATGAATATCTGCGGAGTGGCAGTAGGATCATAGAGTAGCCTTGCAGATGTATTGAGGAGGATTTTGAAAGGCTGAGGACTGGGAGACTCCCTTTCCCATCCCAAACGAGGGATCCTGAAGAGAGGGAACTGGACCGAGAACCCACAAGAAGCAGTAAAAGAGACTCGAAAGACATGGAAAGAACAGACATGATTAGGGCCCTACCAAATTCACGGTCCATTTTGGTTAATTTCATGGTCATAGGGTTTTAAAAATCATAAAATTCGTTATTCCAGCTATTTAAATCTGAAATTTCATGGTGTTGTAATCGATGAGGTCCTGACCCAAAAAAGAGTTGGGGGGGGGGGGGGGGAGCACAAGGTTATTGGCGGGGGGGTGCAGTACTGCTACCCTTACGTGTGCACTGCTGCTGGTAGCGATGCTGCTTTCAGAGCTGGGCAGTTGGAAAGCGAGGGCTGCTGGCCAGGAGGCCAGCTCTGAAGGCAGAGCCACTGCCAGCAGCAGTGCACAAGTAAGGTTGGCATTGTATGGTATTGCCACCCTCGCGTCTGTGTTGCTGCTAGCGGGGTGCCGCCTTCAGAGCAGGGCGCCCGGCCAACAGCTGCTGCTCTCTGTCCACCCAGCTCTGAAGGCAGCGCAGAAGTAAGGGTGGCAATACCGTGACCTCCTAAAATAATCTTGCAACCCCCCTGAAATTCCCTTTTGGGTCAGGACCCTCAATTTGAGAAACACTGGTCTGCAGTGTGAAATCTGTATAGTATAGGGTAAAAGCACACAAAAGACCAGATTTCACAGGGGGAGACCGGATTTCACGGTCCGTGACACATTTTTCATGGCTGTGACTTTGGTAGGGCCCTAGACATGATGAAACATGGAGCAGGTAGAGATTTTGGTGAAGGAATGAGCATGGGGAAAATCTGGAGGGGAAATAGGAAATGAAATTGACAAGGGCTGGGGTGGGGAAAAGAAGTCACAATTCTTTCCCCTGTTATTTAATAGTTGCAAAACATATGGACAGAGAAAAATACACAAAAGGGAAGAAAAAGAGGAGAAATTGAAACAGGATATTCATATATATATATATATATATATATATATATATACACACACACACACACACACAACAGGGCAGTGGTACTGGTACTCTTGGCTTGGAATTTCCTTGCTTTTGTAGATATGTATTAATTTTATCTTGAAAAGTATGGGTAGGGGAGAGAGAATGGTATAGTCAGTCGCTAACTGTAATGCATTGACTTTCATTAATCTTGTCTCTCTGTTATACGGATACCATATTGTCCTGTTGACTCATATGTCTTGCAAGAATTGTCATTTCAATTAAACCCACTTATAAAAGAACAAAATGTATTGTAAGAATCAGTTCTCCCTACATCTCTGATAATTGCAACTATTATAAGAATTGCTTCTAAAGAAACATACTCATTCAATTATATTTATTGTAATATCTTATGTACCTTATACCGGTAAAACATAATGGCTTCTTATTCCTGTATTGTGAATTCACAATAAGCAGATCTTACAAATATTTAGTACATTAGCACCAAATTCTACCCTCAGGTACAATTATTCCATTAGAAATTGCATTAATATATATCCAGACAGAATTTGGCCCTAACTTTTCAGTTTGCACTACGGTACAATTTACTGAGCCAACTGCAATCTAGCCAACCTCAACTGTTGCATAGCTTGCCAACATAGGTGAATGACATTATATACACAGAAAATTCAATAATTAAGCAATTCTTTGCTTGGATACATTATTTATTTAAGACATGACCAAATATTGAAATTTTGGCCAATGGATTACTATGCCAGCTGTGTGAATAGAATGTCCACTCTAATTCTGCAGGCTTCATATACTCCAATAAGTGCTGAAATTAGCTGAAAACAGCAGTCATATAAACAATCTTTCTGAGCTGTTGGAAATAGACTCAAAATATCTGTGCATAGTTTTTGGAGGGAAATGATGGTCAATTTCTTACCGAAGACCTGAAAGATTTTAAATTCCATTCATACATAATTTTTCTTGATACAATTATCTACTCTAATATTACATTAGTGCTGTGAAGATTCTCCCTGTCATGCTCCCTGTCATTCTCCCAGTCATGTCATTTCAATCTAACAAAATTAATAATGAAAAAACTATTAACCTGTTCCTTGTCGTATGGAACTTTTCATATATTTTCTTTGTCTCTGGCTGTTAAGGAAAAATAATTCACCATCCCTTTTATGGTGGGATCACTTCAATTTTCTTCCTTTAGGGAAGACATCTCATAGACTCATAGACTCATAGACTTTAAGGTCAGAAGGGACCATTATGATCAGCTAGTCTGACCTCCTGCACAATGCAGGCCACAGAATCTCACCCACCCACTCCTGGAATAATCCTCTTACCTATGTCTCAGCTATTGAAGTCCTCAAATCATGGTTTAAAGACTTCAAGATGCAGAGAATCCTCTGGTAAGTGACCCGTGCCCCATGCTGCAGAGGAAGGCAAAAAAAACCCTCCAGGGCCTCTGCCAATCTACCCTGGAGGAAAATTCCTTCCCGACCCCAAATATGGTGATCAGCTGAACCCCAAGCATGTGGGCAAGACTCACCAGCCAGACACCCAGGAAAAAGTTCTCTGCAGTAACTTCTAACATCCCATCATTGACCATTAGTCCTATTTACCACTGATGGCAATTAATTGTCGTCTGCAAATCTGAGATGAGATAATTTCTCTCCGTTTATGTTGACATCTAACCTTGGTTGTCAATATTCATTCCGTCCTTATCTGTCATGCCATGTGTCCTACGTTCAGCTGTATCACTTACATTTTGCTCACTGACTGCCACAAATTGCTCAACATTATTGCATCTGAAAAACACATATTGCAAAACACTTTACATATAGTACTAGAGTCTGATCCCATTGCAGTCAATGAGAATGATGGGTGTGCAAGGAATAAAGGTTTCAGGTCCTTTAGACAATTAAATCACAATTATAGTTATATTTTCATTATGGTACTAGAAGAGAAATTACATGCCCTACTCCATGACTGGAGACTGTGTTCCAAAATAAAGTACTGCACTGAAAATGTCTCTTTTTGTTAATAAGACTTAGTTTGAAAATTAATGTTAACTTTTAGTGCAAGTGTATATACTACTAAGTTAATAATTTTAAGTCTTTCATTTCTCTCTTAAACCATTTGGATAATTGTTCACTTAGGCAGCCTTGTCAGTTTGAAGTTCCATTTCCCAACTAGATTGGACATTTTGATTTGTATTTGCATTAAGCCATACATCAACATTTAGCATGTGTAAGAAAATTCATGTTATTTCTCTAATTCACCTGGATCACCTGGATCGATCGGACTTCAGCTGTCATTAAGACTGCGCTGATCACAACACGTCTGCCATTCTTCTCACACTCTTGCCTTTCTTCTCCACGTTCATCTGAAACGTTTAACGATGTCATCTTCCCAGCTTCTTGGAGGCCGACCTGGGGGGGTCTTTTCTGTTCTCGCGGGTACCACTCAGCAATTATTGCGGTCCACCTGTTATCCGTGAGCCGTCCTGTGTGGCCCGCCCATCGCATCTTGTTATGTCTGCTTTCCATGACAATATCTTTCACACTGCTGCGTTCTCTGATGATTTCATTTGGTATACGATCCAGAAGGGAGATTCCCAACATATCTCGTTCCATTGCCCTTTCAGCTACCAACAGCTGTTGCTCTTCTCTCTTCGTCAGTGCCCACGTTTCACTGCCATACAACATGGCTGGCAGAACTGCTGAATTAAAAATATTTTTACGTGTGGTCTTGTCAATTTTTCCTTTGAGGACGTCCTTGATGGAATTAAACGCACACCATCCTGCTCGAATCCTTCGCGAGAGTTCTCCGTTCAGGTCTTGGCGCATATTAACTTCTTGGCCCAAATATATGTACTGTTCCACTTCTTCGATGTCTTCTGTTACCGTTATTCGGGCTTTTCGTAAGATGTCTGATCGCATATATTTCGTTTTGCAGTGGTTCATTTTCAGGCCAACCTGACTACTTTTCTTGTCGAGTCTTCGTAGCATGCTCTGCAGTTGGTTGGTGCTTTCGGCAATTAGTACAATGTCGTCTGCAAATCTGAGATGAGATAATTTCTCTCCGTTTATGTTGACACCACTCCTCCAATTGATCTTGTTCATAACCATTTCGAGGCAGGCGGTGAATAGTTTCGGTGAAATTGTATCTCCTTACTTTACACCTTTCTCGATTGGGATGCAGAGGGGAGTTTCAAGGAGAGTAATGTCTGTTGTACATCCAGTATTTGCTTCCTTCAACAAACTAACATACTGCGTGTTAATGCCCTGCTCTGCGAGCGCCTTTAATATTGCGTTAAACTCAACGCTATCGAAGGCCTTTTCATAGTCGACAAAAGCAATGCACAGCGGGAGTTTGTATTCCCTCGCTCTTTCTAGGAGCTGGCTAAGGGTAAATATATGGTCGATTGTACTGAAATTTCTTCGAAACCCTGCCTGCTCTCTCGGCTGTTGTTCATCCAGTCTCTGCGAAAGTCGATTCGTTATCACCTTTGTGAAGAGCTTGTAGATGTGAGAGAGCAGGCATATAGGGCGGTAGTTCTTAAGATTTTCTCGATCACCCTTCTTGTGCAGCAAGATGGTATTTGACTCCTTCCAGCTTGATGGTATTTTTCCTTCTTCAAGATATTGACTGAATCTTAAAGCGAGGGCCTTCCAAAGTTTTTCGCCTCCTGCATAAATAATTTCTGACGTTATTCCATCTTTGCCTGGAGCTTTTCCCTTCTTCATCTGGTGTAGTGCGCTTCGGACTTCGCTGACGATTATTGGGGGGACGCGTTCTTCTGACTCTTCAAGGGTTGGGAGGGGGACGTTGATTCTTGATTTGAACAGTTCTGTATAGAAGTCCTTGCAGACCTCCTCCATCCCTGCTCTGTCGATTACTGTCTCTCCATCCTTGTTCTTCAATGCTGTTACGCTCAATCTATACTGCGTCAATTCCCGCTTGCATGTCCTGAGGCTCTTGCTTGATTCAGCTGTTTTAAGGAGCTTTTCTTTCCGGAAGTTCTCGAAGTCATCCTTCAGTTTTCGCCGTATAAGCTTGCACAGAATGGAGTACTCGAGGTTGTTATCCGAGCTCCTTTTCATGTTTCTCCGCTTCTACAACAAGCTTTTCATTTCAATCGAGATTCTTCCCTTCGCCTTCTTCAGCTTTTTAATTTCAGCTGCTTTTATGGAACATCTCAACTTGTCAGCAAAGATACTATAGTCCTCATCACACTTTTCCATCTGGCTCCAGTCAAACCAGAAATCGCTTTTTTCAGCTTTGCTTCATTGAATGTCTTCGGCTGCTGTTTCCTGTTTGCCATCTGTAACGCCTTCTTTTCCACCGTTTCGTCGAAAATCAACTTAGCTCTAAGCAGGCGATGGTCACTGCCGGTGTTGAATGGCTGCACCACAGAGACATCTTGAACGATACGCCTTTTATTGACTAATATATAGTCGATTTTATTCTTACTCTTCGCGTTTGGTGCAATCCATGTCCACCTTCTTGAGATCTTCTTTTTGTACCAGGTGTTTTCCATGTACAGTTCTTTCATTTCTGCCATCACTACCAGCCTCTCTCCTCTTTCATTCCTTTCGCCTCTGCCGTATCTCCCTATGAACTTTTCGCCAGCTTTCCCTCACCCAACCTTGGCGTTGAAATCTCCCGTCGTGACAGTGTAAGTGGACTTTTGCGCGAGAGCTCTTTCAAGCTCTCGGTAGAATTCTTCCACTTCTTCGTCCTCACTTGCACTTGTGGGAGCGTAGGCCTGGATGACCTTGAGGGTAGCTTTTGACTCCATCTGAAGATGCAGCACACCGATACGTGATGATGTTAGCTGGCATGATATGACTTTCGAAGACCAATCTTTATTGACGATAAATCCAACTCCTCCAACATTTCTAGTGCCATCTCCCTTTCCGAGCCTCACAGCACTTCCATCCTTCCAGTTGACGTCCAACTCCTTCTTTCGTCGGGTTTCGCAGACACCGAGAATATCACATTTTATCCTTTTCTTCTCCTCCATCTGATGGTTTAAAGTTTCCTCCTTTGCCAGTGACCTACAATTGTAAGTACACACAGCAAGGATTGTCCTTTTCCATGTTGGCCTAGCACCTGACATTTTTAGCAACCTCTTGTCGCTCAATTTCCGCTCCGCCACCGTAGAACGTGCATTTACTCATGTTGTTTTAGCTGTTAACTTCAAGCCATCCCACTGGCTAGGTGGGCAGGCATGTGTACCTCCTCAAGCTTAGCTAGCCTTCAACCTCTAAGGAGAAGGAAAAGCGCTCTTTCCTCTGAGAGAGCAACCCTCCTCCCTGGATTGGATAGTCCGACACCTTTGTAGCATGGTAAAACCTACCAGGGCATACGCCCCGCTACCATAGCTGTCAGACGGCCAGGGTCACCGCTGCACCACGTTGAGGCGCTGAGGTAGGATTTTGCAGCAGGATTTCTCTAATTATGATTAGTTATTTGTATTACAGTAGTGCTGAGACACCTCAGCCAAATTGAGGGCTTCATTATGCTAGGTGCTGTACAAGCATAGTAGGAGACGGTCCTGGTTCCTGCCCCAAAGAGCTTACCATCTACATAGACAGAAGCACAAAGAGATGAGTTGGTTCCTGAAAGTCAGGCAGGTCAGCAGCTTAGTCAGAAATAGACCTGAGCTCTCCTAACTTCTAGGCCACTTCCCTAGCCACTAGACTACACTCTTTCTCCAACATGGACTCCACTATGAAGAGAAACCCTGGCCTTTTAACATCATTGACATCTTTCAGTAGTTAACAAATACAATATTTTGGTAGGTAAAAGATTGAGAAACAATTTTTGCTTTTCATGCAATCAGGTATGGAATTCTAGTTCATTAAGGGAAAGTGCAAAAGAGCTACAACGATAAAAGTAATTGGACATTCTGTTTCACATATTTATGAAATAGAGCACAACGTATATTTCTTTTTGAAACCTTCACTAAAATAAGGTTAAAGGGTTGATTTAAACATAAGAAATGAAGAAAATCAGATTTTAGACTTCTAAAGCAAGAACTTGGGTCAAAAAGCAATTTCTAACTCTAATTAATAAAATATTCTTATACTAAATAGTTTAAACAAGATCATGGAGACATCCATAAAGTTTTGTCTTATAGAAACAACAATGGTGAGAAAGAATTTGTAAGAAAGAGGGTCATGATGGATAGCTTAAAAGTGTAATTGGCTAACAGAGAATAGTGTTGCTGTCTGTGCAATGAAGCCCATGGAAAGAATTCCATTGATTCCAATGGCAATTGGATCAGACCCTAAATGAGTTGACTGAACTATTTTTTCCATCATTTTAGAACAGAATGAAAAGAGAATTTGCCTCAAGTCCTATCTCTGTCCTGGGCATGTTATGGAGATGGTGCAAGTCTCATTGGCTGACTACCTGCCCATATCAACATATAAAGATGATTCATCAGTATGTTGATGGCATACAACTATATCTCCCTTTTTCATTGGAGCCCAACACTGGTGGTTTGAATTGGAACTACCAGAGACATCCAACTCTCTCCCCATGCACTGCACTGCAGCTGAGGTCTATTGCTGCTCTTCATGACAGCTTCTAGGTTCTCTGGGCCTGGGCCATGACATTTTCAGAGGAATGTCAGCAGTCCTCAATCTGGACCTCTGCCTAGAAGATGATGTGCCTGATACAACACTCATTAAAATAATAAGAATTCTTTTCACGGCAGTGGGCATCAGACCCTTGGTAAGAAAAGGTGTTGTACATTTAAGGTTGGCTCTGGTTATTTGTTCAGTTGTTTCTCTGTATTTAATTGTAAGTTTCAGTGCCCTCTCTAGAGCCATTTGTTGACACTATAATATTTTTTAAATGCTTAATTGTATTCAATTGTTGCATATACTCTCAGAAGCTTAGTAATGAGTGCATGTTCTTTCTACATATAAATAAATACCAAAGCTTAGATCCCAAAAGCTCAACTATAAATCACATTACAGCACAATTTTTCATTATAATAGCACTTAACACTGTGGTGTCCAAGGACTATACCAATTTCAGAAAATATCTCAAGCCCTTTTGAACTGCACATGTTTTGATTATGAGTAGGTATGACGATTATGGGCTAGATTTTCAGAAACTCACTAGGAAGTTGCTTGGATAAGCAATACAGCTTGTGCACTATGCATATCAGAAGAATTTGCTTTATTTTCAAGAATAATCACCATGAACAGAAGTTCTGAAGATCCTGAGACCCGATCCTGCTGACTCAAAGTTCAACAGGACTACACCTACTAGAAACTACTACTAATTTGGATCCTCATATTGGCCTACAAGAGCAATGTCATGTATGCCATATTTTTCTGATTTTTTTAGTTATTAGCATTTACATTTAATGCATAAGATTATTTCTATTATGGGAGCACCTAAAATGAGGTAAAACACTGTGCAGATGTATAGGAAGATTCAGTCCCTACCCCAAGAGATTACAGTCTAAGAGAATTGGTGAAATCCTGCCCCCGTGGAGCCAATGGGACCCAATGAAACCCAACAAGACAACTCCAATGGTAGTTAATTAAAGCTGTGGGTACTCAACACTTTTGAAAAATCAAGCCACTAGTGTAAGTGCCTAGCCTCAGGCTCTCAAATTTGAAAATGCTACTGAAGTGTATAACTATAGAATATGAATAGCTGGATTTCAAAATAATAGGAACACAGTCGGAACTTGAAATGACCAACCTTTCTGCACTTCTTTTCCATTACTTACAATGTCTACCCTGGATACTTTGACTTTGTGTTTTCACCATTGCAATGTGGATAGTTACTGTGCTTTTATGTGTCACTTTCACATTTCACAGTATTTAAACTTGCTTAACCTGCTTTAAAATGCCTAAAATTTCATCTTAACATGAGATATTTTACCAAGTCCCCCCACCAAAGCTCTAAGACAGGGGTCGGCAACCTTTCAGAAGTGGTGTGCCAAGTCTTCATTTATTCACCCTATTTTAAGGTTTTGCGTGCCAGTAATACATTTTAACGTTTTTAGAAGGTCTCTTTCTATAAGTTTTTAATATATAACTAAACTATTGTTATATGTAAAGTAAATAAGGTTTTTAAAATGTTTAAGAAGCTTCACTTAAAATTAAATTAAAATGGAAAGCACCCCAAACCAGTGACCAGGACCCAGGTAGTATGAGTGCCGCTGAAAATCAGCTCGCATGCCGCTTTTGGCACCTGTGCCATAGGTTGCCTACCCCTGCTCTAAGACCATGATTTAAGTGGCTTTTAGGCACAATAACACGCAATAACAGTATATGCGTGCAATGGGTGATTGCTCAGTTTTTAAATCTGTGACTAGGCTGCATAATGCATTATGGCTAATACATATTGGTTGCACTAATTAGAGTTCAAGATGCTGCTTTTGACATTGAAGCCTGAAAGCTGGAATTTTCATAACGTCTCATCATCCACAATTGGGATCAGGGTATCACTAGAATCCAGCATGATGCCACAACATGGTATACAGGGTGCTGAGCTCCAGACCTGAGATGCTGCCTGTGATGGGGTGTACAAACCCTCTCCCAGACTGGAAAGGGTTAATCACTAACCTGAGGCTTAATAAGCCATGTCCAGCTACACCTGGTTGGCTGTTAAACTTGTGATGGGAGTTTAAATTGGGAAGCCCAGCGGGTGGAAGTGGTGAGGAGCCTGGTTTAGGATGGGAAGTGAAGCAGATCCTGGGCAATGGGGGTGTGTGAACCTGGGGTGGGGCAAGAGAAGCCCATGAATGGCGGTGGGCATGAGGATAGTTTAGTGCAGCTGGGGCTTGCCTGTAAGGAAGGGGGCTAACAGCTGAGTCTGGCTGGCTGAAGAAGTGATTGATTTGCTATTTTCTGTTGGATTTTAAATAAAGAAACGAGTGCCTGGAAGGGATGGGACTTTGAACAGAGGCTTGGCTTTAGGGCTAAGTCACTGTGGTGGCCAGAGAAGATACTGGGGTAACTGCAATATCATTTCTGGCCATGAGGGATGTGCCGGAGGGGCACCTCTATCACAAAGCCACAGCTGCTCAGCAGAGGATCGTAAGCAGGAGGAGCTCCCTCTGTGTAAAAGAGAAGAAGCTACAGGCAATGGATTCTCTGTGACTCTGGAATTTGCTCTCCTTTTGAGATAAAGCTATGCCAATATTTTAATCCTTGTGGCTCAGCTTATGTGAGCTGTTGTGGAAGGGATTGCCTGAGGAGCAATATATAGGAAGTGTGGGCCACTTTTCCCTCTATCCTAGTCTATGCAGGGGAAGTGAAAGAACCTATCACTGCTGTATCTGAGCATGTAACCAGTATCTGAGCATGTAACCAGTAGTGCATTAAGTGACGTGAGGGGGATAATAGAATGTGCAGTATAGTGCTTTGTTTTGATAGGGGTTTGTGATTTCATTTTAAGTGTGCACATAACAATGTGTGATTGGAGAAGACCGACTGAAGAAGTGTGCCCTGCACCTAGAAGTGAAGTCTGTTATCCTCCTTTACTCCGACAGGAGTTTGTTTCATAATCTCAGACTGGCCCCACTGAAAACTCTCTCTCCTGCATGGATGAGCTCTGCTCCTATGGTAAAAAGTTTCATTATGCCAGGGGAGTGCAGTTGTCCATTACGATGCTCATCTTGGAGCTATAGGGAAATTTTTTAGATCCCCATTTCATCTTTGCTGTAAAATGTATTCACCTTCATAGAGGTTGCTGCTGGCTTTTGTCTTTGTTTCATTGTGTTTTAAAACAACTGTCAAAGGAGCTTAGAATGTCAGAGACATCTTTTGTCTGTTCTCAGAAATCTAGGTAAAAAAGAATCTAACTTAAAATAATTATAAAGAGAGTACCAAAAACTAATAGGTTATGTGTAATAATTGCTATTTCATATGTTCCCACCTACTATTAAATGAAAGCAAACCCTGTTATTAACATTAATGTGTAGCTTAACAGGATTTGTATTTTGTATGAATTAACCAGTTTTACAAGGATTTATTTCAGTATTTTGAGGAAATAATCATTTGTACATAATTTAATATATTCTTTATACAGAAGCCAAAGGATGTTATGATCTCTACAGGACAAATGAGGTACAAAGCCTGCCCTGAAGAGCTTCCAATTTAATTAATGTAATGCACTGACTAAGAGCACAAATGCTATAACGGAGAGAAAACAGAGAAAAATAGAGAATAAGTGTTACAATAAGGTATGGTTATCTAGATCTGTTATAGTCTGAACCCTGGCAGATTCTGTTATGTCCAGGGGTTTTTAAGTGTATATTCTATCTCCTCCCATGAATATCTACGTTTGAGATGATGGGTAAAGTTTGCACCTTATAGTGCTGCTGCTGCTGTTCCTTTCTGTTTGGTTAAAAGCACTTCGACTCTGGCTTTGCAACACTTTTATGCACATGCTTAACTTTATACATGCTGGTAAAAAGGTGGCAACAGATGGTGTTGGGGTTATGTACTGAAGTCAATGAGACTACTCATGTATAAATGTTTCCAGGAGAAGGGCCAAAGGTTTTAAGGCACCTAAAGAGTGCCTGGGGGTATTTTCAAAGTGCCTGAATAGGTTGGATGTGTAACTCCCACTGAAAGTTGCTGAAGCTCACTAAGTCAATGGGAGTTAAGAGCCCAGCCTGCTCAGACACCTAGCTGCATATTTAGGCCCCTAAATATGTCTGTAAATTAGCCCATAAGGGCTAAAATTCACCTCTGAGCTCAGAGGCAGCACAAGGCCCATGCACCAGTGCAGGGTTTGAATGGCACAGGAACAATGGGCAGGCCTGTGCTGGCACAGAGTGGACTCTCACTCAGAGTGAAAATAGATTGGCTTTGTTCTTCTAAAAGAATTTAAAAATAACAATTTTTCATACATGCAGCTTTTTGATTACCCCCAAGAGTTACTAAAGTATCTTCTTTCTCTGTTTTTCTTTATTGATCTCAGCATGCAATTTCATGCCCAAAGGGAGATGACTAATTCTGTTACGAAAATAACTCTCTGCTTAAAGCCCATTTTGACTTCCTTATTTATTTCTGTTGTAAGGATTCCTAGTGGAAACAAAATACTTCTTATTTTGATGCAAATATAAATCTTAAGAAATGTTTCTCTTTTCTCCATAATCATCCTTTTGATTATTGTTGTTTTTTATGGTACGATAAGTGTACCTAGACCATTGCAGATCAACAAATGCTATTACTACTCTTTGGAGCAAACAGTTAAAACCCTAATCCTGCAAAGGCTTACACGTATGCTCACCAGCAGTTCCATGGAATTCAAAGGAGCTAAAGTTACTCAAGTACATAAGTCTGTGTGTGATTGGGACCTAAACCATGCCAGCACATAGCTAGGAATAGTGACAAACAGTTTGCATCTGGGAGAGGCGAGACTAAAGCAATAGGATAACCAGGTTGCTGAAGCTAATAACACACATCTTGAGAGTTACCTCTTTCCATCCTACACACACAATTATTCTCAGTGGAGGCCTAAATATACAGGCCTCATGGAAGAAAATATCTGTTGTTCTGGAAAATAGTATAATAACTGGCAGAGGGAGGAGAAAAGAAGGAATGGAAAAGATATGTAAGAATCGTGAAATCTATCCATGTGTCACTTGAGGCTGCTTAGGTGTAATAGCAACTTCTAGATGCATAAAAGGGGACTGAATTCTCCACTGCAATGTATTGCCTGAACCACAGGTTCTAGGGCAAGGCAAACTCATTTAAGCTGTCCCACTGGTAAACAGCTCACAAAAGTAAACTTCTGTGAGAGTCAAATAGTCTTTGACGCCAGCTTCAACATGCTGACTCAGTGAGATTGTTCCTCCCCTGTTAGCCCTCATCTTAGAGAAGCTCTTAGACCAAGTGTGAAGAATGAAGGAGTTAGGATATTTATTTTTTTTAAAATCCACAAGCATCTCAGTTTACCTGGTTGGTATTATCCCATCTGACTGCAAGGATTTAAGTCGAAGGAGGCTGTTGGAGGGCAACAAAACAATGGCAAAAATAATGTGGAGTCTGAGGGTACGTCTTCACTACCCGCCGAATCGGCGGGTAGTGATCGATCTTTCGTGTCTAGTGTAGACATGAAAAATCGATCCCTGATCGCTCTGCCGTCGACGCCAGTAATCTACCACGCAATAACTCCAGTAATCTACCGCGCAATAACTTAATGTCTCATATCATCTTGGAGACCTTTTCATTACCTTGTGTGGTGCCTAGAGAGGAGACAGCTAATTGAGGCTTAGAGCCAGCTGGGGTGATTCAGACTGGGCAGCTCTTATAAAGAAAGCAGGCTAGGGGAGACTCCTGGAAGAAGTAGGAGCTGCTATTCTCTAGCAAAGAAACTATGGATAAGTTGCAGGAGTAGAGTAACCCCTGATAAACATGAAAAACCCATGGAGTTTTGAGACAGTTCTGTAGAACGGTGTCTCAAAAGAGGGATAAGGAATTGAGAAGGGAATCTCTGGAGTGTAACTGCCAGAAGCCCAGAGCAGGGGCCTGTATTAATTACAGGCTAATGGGAAACAGTGCAGGGGGATTAGAGGTAAGACGTGGCCTGGGAAAAAGCAGTATGTCTAAAAGAATAAACATATCTCTTAACACAGGATGCCTGGCATAGAACCCAGAGCAGAAGGTAGGAATGGCTTCCCGTACCAGCCCCAAGCAAGGATCTGAAAGCCTGACACAAGGACTATTGAACTCAGGGTTTGGCTGTGGAGAAGGGAAGAAGGAGTATGTATGAGCACCTTTGGCTTTTGTAACCCCAGAAGGGGCTTGCACTTAAGTGTGAGCTGGCCAGAGGGCTGAGTCATCTAGAAGGCAATTGCTACAGGATGAGAGGCAGCACTAGCAGGAAAGACCTCTGCAACACCCTGGACTGATGCCAGGGGGCACTACAATGGTGAGTGAATATGTGTAGAGATGAATGGGGCAGATCCTGCTTCTCTTAGCTGTTGTTTCACTCTTCATGCAGGCAGTTTAAGATGGCATTAAATACAGACTCTATGAGATGGCACTGAACCAGGTCCTATTTAGAAGGTTATTTTCATGATTAACAGGGCTATAATAGAAAACTTTATAAATCAAACTTTAAAGTCTGCAGAAACAAGGAAATTGGTGGGAACCCCTCAAATCATCAGTACAGGATTTGCACAGCATGGATTTCCAGCAGCTGTTACTTCCAGTGAAGATAAGGAAATTGCTAAGGATAGGGGAATAAGGGAAGTGGGGTATTATCTGAACATCCCTAAACCTGTATCCTTTTCAAGATCCATTAGCCTCTCATCTTGTGACAATCACCTGCTAGATGACTCAGCCTCTGGCTAGCTGACACTTAAGTGCAAACCTCAAGGATTTATATTTCTAGCATTAGTCATCTACACACTTTCTTCTGACTAGACGCTTAAACTCAGTACTTCTGAAAATGAAACTATGTACAATCTATTACACTTTTATTCATTTCTTATAATACAGGCTGTTCTAGGGGACTAATGTAATATCCTTTCAGTGAGGTTTATTATGATCTCAGGATCTATGCTCCATTCTGTTTTGGCAGCTAGTATCAAATATCTTGAGGATGTCCCGCCACCCTCCCAGCCCCACATTAGTGCTTTGAGTTTAACTCCTACAAAACTTTTGTTTAATTTACTTCCAACAGATTTTCTGTTCTCTTCCAATAGCTTTCCTGATGGGTTGAAAAATACTTAATGCTGAATGCCAGAGATTCCTCACACTTGATCAGAGCAGATGCCTTTTCTTGTCTATTTTCTAATGTTTAATTCTCTGTGTAGGTGGCAAAAATCTGCTTTCTGAAGACTTGTAAAATGTGAACATTGGCCTCTTTTCTGAGGACACAGCAAATGCTAAGAAAAGAGTTAATGTATCCACCTTTGCAATACATGTAGGACATGGTTTGCAAAAATAGGCATCTTAAATCTGTGTTGGCTTGTAAGACTGGACTTACAAAGAGAACTTGGGCATTGCAATACTGAACATTACAGCACTTAACTTTTATGAGCTGAACATGTCTAGGCCCAGGCTGAAGCCTGGGATTTGGGACTCTCCCTTCTCGCAAGGTCCCAGAGCCTGGGTGGGCTTCAGCCCAAGCCCAAATGTCTACAATGCAATCTTACTGCCTATGCCCTGCAAGCCTGTCACCACAAATCCTCTCCAAAAGTTAGATGACTACGTCAGATCACTCCCGTCAAGGGAAACTGAGGAAGTGCATCCTTACTGCTCTTCTCACAGCCCTCACCCAGGATTTGGGAGACCCAAGTTCAATTCCCCCCTCTGCCTAATGTGGAAAGAGACTTGAATTTGGGTCTCCCATCTCTCAGGTGAGTGTTCTAACCTCTGGTCAATAAGGTATTGTGGTAGATGTTTGTCCCTCCCTCCCTTTTCCCTGTTGAAGCTGTTCCATTGTGTATAAATACTTTGGAGAAGGGAGGCTGGTACATGGGTCTCCCATCCCCTAGGTGATTGGCTCTATACGCTAGTGATTAAAGCATTCTCATTCTCTCCCTCTCTGACCCAAGGTAAGCATGTAAATAGGTAATCTGAGTTTGCAAAGTGGTGAGCTTCAATGGAATAATAAAGCTCAAGGACGCATAAATGATGGGGAGAGGGGAAGGAACACACACATAAACCTCACTTGATCTTAAACTTTTCTTTCCCTATAATTAGTTACCAATAGCTGGCACTATCAGTCGCAATACCAATCTGCAAGTATTTTAAAGGTGTAAACTCTGAGTGAAATCCTTGCCCCACTCAAGTCAGAGTTTTGCCATTGATTTCAATTATCAGGATTTCACCCCTTGGAAGGAAGACCAGTTCATTTAGTAAGTATAAATCAGATGAAATTAGGAGAATAGAAAATGTAGGTAGATTATCAGGAAGAACTTCCTGACAGTAAAATCTGTCCGGGTGTGGCATAGACTCTCACAGGAAAGGATGGCAGCCTCATTAAGAGACAACCCATAAATACTCAGCAAGAGATGAGATGTGAGAATTCTATCTGGTAGAGATGTAGTTCATTAGCTTATAATTCTTTTCACCTCTGCTAGCCATTACTAAATAGTCACTTGCATCTCTGAAATAGACTCTGGTAAAATCTGTTTGGGAATGAAGCATTGTATTATCTGTCCACTGACCATTTGAATTTTGGAAAACTGAGAGCTTCTGCAGGAAGCACCCCACTATATCATGGCTATGGTAAATTATTAAATGATGTATAGCTTGTATTCTCTATTTCATAAAAGGACAAAACAAAAGAGAACTAGCGAACAAAAGGAATAAGATAACTGCAAGTTAAAGGGCCATGCTTGTTTCACAGAAGTAAAAGGCCATATTTATCCTCTAGGCATGTGATGCTATTTTGTAAGTGATCACTGTGACGCTACGCTCCATATTGTTCATAGTCCATATTCCTAACTTCAGATACGGAAATGATACAGGCATACAAATAGGATAATCATATCCAGTAAATCATAGCCTTTCCAATCATACCTCATACAACCCATCTTGCATACAACCCATATCTTAGTTATGCCATATTCATATCATAATATGTCTATGTATCAATTACAAAAGGGCTTGCACCTGGGGAACGCCCACCAAACAGTAGGCAATCAGCCTGGATAGGCCATTAGGAAGGTGTGATGGGTTTGGTCACAGAGATCCCTTGGGGACCGTCACCTGATGAGCTGAAATGACCTCTGAGCCCATTTTCCCTGTCAGCTTGGGGCTCCAGAACCCTGCCTTGTTGAGCCAGGCACACTAGCCTGCTGCAAACACAGACCCAGGGTCTAGACCACACCCCCAAAGCTGCAGGTTTTTGGTAACCTGCTGACCAGCTTTCACTTATCTCAGGCACCCAGACACCCAGCTCCCAATGGGATCCAAACCCCAAATAAATCCGTTTTACTCTGTATAAAGCTTATATGGGGTAAACTCATAATTTGTATAGATCTCTGTGCAGTACAAGACAATGTAATTTTGGGTTTATGCTTCAGAGAGTGTGTGCACTTGGGTGCTGGGCAATCCCCGAGGTGAATCTTCCCACACAGAGCTGATCGCAGACTCTGTGTTATTCTACAGCTGAGTGTGTCCCTACCTATGTGTGTGCTAGAGCAGACTTGAGGGCCAGGCACAGGATGGAGGAGCCCAGACTGGTGGAGTGGGCAGGCTCAGTGGGACCCCAGTACATCAGGTGGCACCCTGGAAGAGGGGGTCCAACCCGTCACAATCACAAGTTAGTTTGCGGACACTGGAACAAAGCTGGAGCTCAGAACTTTGCTGGATAGGTGGGTTGGGAGCAGGAATCTTTCCATCCTGACTGTGGCATTTCTGTTGAGATTATTTTTTTAAATGCTACTCTAGTCCAATGGCCCTATCTGGCTCAGAAAGGTAGGATACTATGGCCCTACCTCCCACTTCTGCATGTTCCCCACAGCCCCTCCAGTCCAGCTTCTCCTCAGCCCACAGTAGAACTCCCCTGCTTCTGCAGCCACAGAGAAGGGGTCTAGATTTGCTTCTATGAACGAATTGAATGTATATGCTAAGACACACAAGGCTTTTAAGAGCCACTGCAAGTACATCGTTAACAAGTAAGATATAAAAACATTCTCAGAGGTACCTGAACTTTAACTCACTTTGACATCTCTGCTGTGTAGAAACATCTTCAATATAGAGGCAAATGGAAACAGTGCAAGATAGTGAGATGATGATTTAATAAATATTATATTACAAATAGGAGGAAGGATGGTATTGTAGCTAAGGGATTAGACTGGGAGTGATGGGAACTGAATTCAATTATGGGCTGCTATAAAATGTGTGACCTTTAATCTCTATCTGTTCCTCAATTCTCAATCTGTGAAATGGGGATAATATTCCCTCTCCCCCTTGGTCTTGTCCATTTAGATTGCTTTTGGCCCAAACAGCTTACTGTCTCTTACTATGACTATGTATAATATTTAGCATGATGGGAGCCTGGTCTCTGTTGGGGCCTCTAGGTGATACTTTAATGCAAATACTAACTAATAAAACAGAACCCAGAGTTAAGGCACAAAACCCACAAACACTGTAGCAATTAACTAAAAATAATGTAATATGCTTCCAGTGTGTTTGCCTGATCTTAAAATGTTGTTGCCCTAGACAGTGGCTTATTCTATCTCTTTTTGGTATAGTCATCTCTGTTTATGTTTTGCCTATTACAGATGTGTGATAGGATCTGCTGTGAATGAATGACTGAAATCCACATGGGCCTCATTTGTAGCTGACACTCTCATCCCTGTGTGGGGGCAGAGTAGAGGAAAAGGCACAATCCCAGTCAGTTTCTGGGTGTGCAGGCTAGTATGTAGCTTGATCCTCTCTGCAATGAGCTGGATGTGTATGTACCTCTGAGCTCACTGGAGGATCTGGGGTCTTTCAAACTCAGCTAATTCAGTAAATTGTGATTCATAGATTCATAGATTCTAGGGCTTGAAGGGACCTCGAGAGGTCATCGAGTCCAGCCCCCTGCCCTCATGGCAGGACCAAATACTGTCTAGACCATCCCTGATAGACATTTATCTAACCTACTCTTAAATATCTCCAGAGATGGAGATTCCACAGCCTCCCTGGGCAGTTTATTCCAGTGTTTGACCACCCTGACAGTTAGGAACTTTTTCCTAATGTCCAACCTAAACCTCCCTGCTGCAGTTTAAGCCCATTGCTTCTTGTTCTATCCTTAGAGGCTAAGATGCACAAGTTTTCTCCCTCCTCCTTATGACACCCTTTTAGATACCTGAAGACTGCTATCATGTCCCCTCTCAGTCTTCTCTTTTCCAACCTAAACAAACCCAATTTCTTCAGCCTTCCTTCATAGGTCATGTTCTCTAGACCCTTCATCATTCTTGTTGCTCTTCTCTGGACCCTCTCCAATTTCTCCACATCTTTCTTGAAATGCGATGCCCAGAACTGGACACAATACTCCAGTTGAGGCCTAACCAGCGCAGAGTAGAGCGGAAGAATGACTTCTTGTGTCTTGCTCACAACACACCTGTTAATGCAGCTCAGAATCAAGTTTGCTTTTTTTGCAACAGCATCACACTGTTGACTCATATTTAGCTTGGGGTCCACTATAACCCCTAGATCCCTTTCTGCCGTACTCCTTCCTAGACAGTCTCCTCCCATTCCATATGTGTGAAACTGATTGTTCCTACCTAAGTGGAGCACTTTGCATTTGTCCTTATTAAACTTCATCCTGTTTACTTCTGACCATTTCTCCAAATGTCCAGATCATTTTGAATTATGACCCTATCCTCCAAAGCAGTTGCAATCCCTCCCAGTTTGGTATCATGTGCAAACTTAATAAGCGTACTTTCTATGCCAATATCCAAGTTGTTGATGAAGATATTGAACAGAGCCGGTCCCAAAACAGACCCTTGCAGAACCCCACTCATTATACCTTTCCAGCAGGATTGGGAACCATTAATAACTACTCTCTGAGTACGGTTATCCAGCCAGTTGTGCACCCACCTTATAGTAGCCCCATCTAAGTTGTATTTCCCTAGTTTATTGATAAGAATATCATGCGAGACCGTATCAAATGCCTTACTAAAGTCTAGGTATATCACATCCACCGCTTCTCCCTTATCCACAAGACTCGTTATCCTATCCTCGTGATCAATCCAAACTAATGAATACATAAATCACAAAGCATGCATCAAACAATAAATGAATGAAATTGCTTTTTGTTTGTGGGTAAAGAAAGACTGTAAAATTGTAGACTGAATTATTCACTTGGTAGTCATACAGCCTGCAGGACAAGAAATATCCAATAAAGTCTTGGTGCTTGCCCAGAGTATGTTGCATTCATTTGATATTTTCCATTCCTTATTTGTTTATTCTTCAAAAATACTGTTTTGTTCTACAGCAAAATCTGTTCCTGTCACTTGAGACAAGTGGGTGAAGTATTATCTCGTATTGGTCCAATCTGTTGGTGAAGGAGACAAGCTTCTGAGCTACACAGACCTCTTCTTCAGGTCTGGGAAAGGTACTTAGGCCTGGTTTACAGCAGAAAATTGTCTGTTTACCTATGTCACTCAGGAGTGTAAAAATCCACATCTCTGAGCAGCATAGTTAAACCAACCTAACTCCTTGTGTAGACAGCACAAGGTCAAAGGAAGAATTCTTCCATCAACCTAGCTACCACCTCCTGGGGAGGTGGATTACCTATGCCAATGGGAGAATCACTCCCATTGGCATAAGTAGTGTCTACACTGAAGTGCTACAGCAATGCAGCTGTGCCACGGTAGCATTTTAAGTGCAGACTAGTGCTCAGAGTACCTTTCCCAGACCTGAAGAAAAGCTCTGTGGCACTGAAAAGCCTCTCTCGCCAACAGAAGTTGGTCCAATAAAAGATATTACCACACCTACCTTGTCCTTCTAATATTGTGAAACCAACACTGCAAACAACTGACTCTTGGTCAGTTCTGCTGTAGATCTGTAATATGGCAGGTATTGAATAATGAACTGGGGCTTGGGAAACCTGAGTTCCATGCCCATGTCTGCCACCAACCTGCTGTGTGACACAGGGCAAGTCACATCACCTCTTACCTTCCCACCCTTTGTCTGCCTGGGCTAACACACAGCAAGAGAACATCCCTTTCCCTGCAGTGTCTCCCCAATCTTGGTTGGGGCCTGTAGGTGCTACACTAATACAAATGCACACATGTGTATGTTTGTTTTGTTTAAAAAATGTTCTTGCTGAACCCCTATCTATTTAATGTCTTTCAACTATAGAAGGATGATTGATAAGATAGCTTTTGAGCATTTGTCTTGCTATAAAAGTTGCCAGTGAACCTAACTGTTAGATGTTAAAGAACATACATTTTTTAGCTTTCCAGTGAAGTCAGTTACATAAATCAAACAAAAAGTTAAGTACCTCCAATACTTTAGCTGTGGATTTTGATTCTTTCTTATTCTATTACCTGCAAGGCCAACGGCTCACTTCTTCTGGTAATCTGATATATGGGGTTTCCTTGGTTATCCCATTAAGATGGGAAAAAGGAGAAATTTCTACCTTGATCAAGTCTCTAATTCGGCACACAATGAATGAAAATCCAAAAAGACAAATGTATACAGTGGAAATAGCTGTCTGAGAGCCAGCTGCAGACCATTAATTGTTAGCTGTTGACTGACCATCAAGCATAGAAAATGCTGCCTACTTTAGTGAAACAAAACAAAATAGGAACATCTCAAAGCTGTAATAAAGACATGTCAGCTGCTGACTGATTCTCTCGGATTTAAAACATCATAAGCTACTGCATAAAGGCTATTAGTTTAACACCTTTCATATCATAATTGCAGCACTTTTCAAATAAGAGGGAAGATGGTAAAGTAAAAGTCAGCATGACTAATATAATTGAGCTTCAACGATCGATGCATCTTAGCAACAGCTCTGTAATGAAGAGGGAAGAAAATGGTACGATGGTATCTAAATATCAGTGGCAAAATATTTTTACACAGTTATGGTGCACAAGTTATTCCCCCTAGAAAAACCTAAATTTAAAAAAACCTGACTACTCCGGATTGAAAAATGAATAGGGCTGAATTGCCTCCCAGGTTGTTAAAAACCTGACAACCATTATTTTTAAAAATACTTTCTTCAAGACTTCTGTTACCCACTAAATAACCTGTCCTCATTTAATATACAGAAGCCTAACTGCTTTCTCTTCTCCCATATAAACTCAGGAAAACAAACCCTCTCCTGTTGCTGCTTCTGCCCCAACTTCACCCATTAAATTAATAACAGATCAAATCAAATGGCCTGATGCAGGAATCTTGTTTACTATTAGTACCTTGCTTCTTGCTATAGGGTAATACCAGTGGGCCAGCCTTTACTCCACTCTGGTTCTACAGTCTGTCAGGGATATTAGTTGGCGGCTCCTCCATGGAGCTGTAAGCGTGGGAATGTATCTGGCAGGGTTCATGAACTGCATTGATACCCATTCTTTTTGTGGCGAGAGGAGATGCTGGCATGCAGCTATGTAGAATGCATCAGGTTGCAGCCCCTCTTCCAGAACCTCTGACCTAAGTTCCCTCTAAGCTGTGTGGCCACCCCGCAGTCTATCAAGTGCCACGCAGTTCAGGTGCCCCTCCCCCCACTGCCACGTTGTTCCTGCCCTCTGCCTTGGAGCCCCTGGCCAGCGGCTCCTGGGAGCCGCCTTCTTGCTGTGCAGAGTGGGGGGGAAGAGAGGGCGCTGATGTCAGGGTTTCCCTCTGTCCCTGTACTCCATCTCCACAGAGCGGGGGTGGGGGGACACGACAGGGCTCAGGAGTGGGATGTGGAACTGAGCTTGCTGGCGGCTGCTGCTGTGACTGAACAAACAGGCTTCAGACTGGTAAGAGCCGATCTACTTAAAGGGGCAGCATGTGTCTCACACACACTCTCTCTCTCCCCCCAACACATACTTGTGGTGGTGGTGGTGGTGTTACTTCTTGATACTTGCTGAAATGCACATATATTATCTGTAATTTTAAGAATGGAAATAATCTTTGCTTGATGCCAACTGCATGGTAACTTCTACATATGGGTTATTAATGAGAAGAAGTTAAGCCACTGTGACGCCTTTGGTACCAGGTACTTGAGTCAGCAAGATGTTATCATAGCCTGCCACTGTGCCTGGCTATTCAATAGCAGAGTCCTGTGCTCCTGTCTGGTGTCTCTTGTCTCACACAAGGCTGGTCAACGTAGAGCTTAACAAACCTATGTGTATTGTTACCGGGACTTTATGTGCAACTCCATTGCCAGGGCTGCCAATAGTTAGCAACATAGCACCACCCCATAGTTGCTGTGAGAAGACTTCTGTCATGCTCTTACCTAAGATCCATGAGAACAGCAACCTGCCTTTGTATGCAGACCACTTCAACCACCCACCAGCTTGCCTGTCTTCTAGATACCCTTTATGGTCTTGAATGTGTCACAGGACATGACGGTGGAATCTGCTTGCCGCAATGAATGGTCAGCGATTACAGTTGTTTAATCATACTCTTGTCACTGGCCCAACCATCTGTCCACCAGGTTTTGATTTGCCAAGGCACCTGTGATTATCTCTGAACCGGTTTCAAACAGGACAGGGCAACGGTGTGGTCAATCTCTTTAAATGTTTTTTTTTTTTAATGACCCACAATGCAGCTGCAGTCAGCTTCAGACTATATCGCATATACTTGATGAGCGCCCACTGCCTTATTTCAACAGTGGGTTACTGGCTCTCCACCTGGCTGATGCTGCTATCAAACGGCTAGGCACATTGCGGATATGCTGATAAACTGGAGTCCAGGCCACCCTGTCCAAGGAGTGTTAGAAGCTGATGGTGTAACTAATGCAGTAGCCAGTCTTATGGAAAAGCTGAACTAGCTGTTTTGATCTTTTTGCCTGATGGAGGGTGCACCCAAGACCAATATGCTTTTGTATCCATTTCTTTCCACCACTCACATTATATAAAATGTCTCGAACTATATTCCTCAAATTCATGTTTCTCAGCATTATCTTAATCAATATTTTCCTCAAGAAGAGATTGGACTTCATACAGCTGATGGAGGAATATGTGCAGGCTATCTGGTATGCAAGCAGCTGCGTCATCCTCACTGAAACCTTTGTGGCCAAGGTGTGACGAAGTATGTCCCTGAATTTTCAATGCAGTGTGTTCCAATGACAGATATACATTGTCTTGGGGATGGTAAATAGGGATAGCTATCTCATTATCTTGGTAAGAAATGTCTTTTGTGAGATAGGTATGTGTTCATACTTGGCTGGAGCAAAGTGTGTTTCTTTCTCAACAGGAAACCGATTAGGCAATGAAGTGAACTGAAACAAGTCCCTAGTATGAACTTCAAGTTTTTCCCTGGAATGATGATCTACCACTGATGTAGGAGTGTGGAATTTCAATGATAATTTCCTTTGCAAGATTGCTGAAATGGTGCCAAACCGCAGCCACAAAATATGGCCTTGATTGGCTGCCTGGGGAAGTTTACTTTGAAGCCAGAGTATTGCTGTTTCAGTCATTTTGGTACCCTCTCTTTGTTTCATCAGACCTCATAATGTCAGATGGTACTTCCCTTCCGCAGCTATGAGATCACTTACTCCAGTTAAAACACTCATTTTGTAGTCAAATACAGCTGCCTTTGTTATCTGTTCACTCATCTTGAATGGAGTTACAGAGATGAGTTTATGGTTTGGGCACACTTCTTGACAAAACATGCAGCATTTCCAGTCCACAGAATTGGAGTGTCTTGTATTAGGCTCTTCATTGAGATCACTACAGCTTGCCACATGTGATACATCATTTGCAGATATTCTTTCTGCAACCTCTGGATTTTGCCTTTCAGTGTATTGAGCACAGCAATTTCTGTACCACATGACTGCTGTTCTGAATGAAAGATGGACTCAGTTCTGTCAATGAACTCTCAGGATTTGGTATCTTGTAGTTTTATTCTAACAACTGTTGCATCCCTCATTCTATGGAATCCTTGCTCATCTGCTTCACACTCACCATCTTTACTTGATTCTTGGCAAATAATATATAGACTGTAAAAGTGGCATGAATCTCTTGACCCTTACTAATGGTTCTATGGTTTACCTACAACTGTAACCAATAAGTCTCATAAACCTCTACTTCATCTAACTACTGTTCTCTCTATTTGTAATAAAATAATCACCATTTCTGTTAATTCTATTCTAACTACAAAGCATTACGTACTATAAAACAAATACTAAGCATGCAAGAAAATGAGAATAAGTTCATACATTATAGGAAAATAACTGTATTTCTAATAAGGATAACGACATGCTATAAAATGCTGAATTTTAGGGCACAATACGTGTTTAAACCAGGATGTCTCATCCCATTTCTGTTCTTAATAGACTGAAAAGGAATTCTGCCAAGCAGTTTGATTTTTGCTGACCAGTTCATGCACACAATGGTAAAGCAAACCATTTCTGGTGACTGGGGTGGTCATATTCATTTGCAAGTTTGTGTCTAAACATCAAAATTCAGCTTAGTAACAACCACTTTTGAAATCAGTAGTTCAAATGGTTAGAAAAAGCTGTTACTAACTTCTAACAAAAAATACCTCTAGACCCCTTATAGAAGATTGATTCTGAGATTTCCATCTAGTCCAATACTAAAATTCAGCATATGTTGTCAGTTTTGCAGTTTTGAAGGTATTGTATGAATTAGAGTGAGGTATAGAGGAAGCTATTAATATCCGGCTGTGACTTACTACCATACTTTTTTTTTTTTGGTAATTGATACGAACTCACCTAACACTGGGCCACTAGCATTTCACTGCTTCTTCTTGTTACTGCTATCTATTCCTCTGCACTTCTGTGTCAGACCAGTGCATATTCAATAGCCTGTTTATAGTGAGATCACATTCAGTTTATTCAATCCCAGGGAATGGTGCATGACTGTATAGGACTTGGAGGAAGGGCATTTTATGGCCCCTTATGCTCCTGTACCACCACATACTACCATTAACTTATTTAATTGTGCAACTTGCATCACATCTTTTCTCTTGGATGTTTAGATGTGGACCAAATTGATGCTACACACCTCAAGTTGTGAAGGCTACTTATTAACACTAGACCATTTTAAACAGTGGATATGCTACTTATTTCTGAGCAGGGATTGGCTTTCTTTGGTTCCAGTCAATGTAATGGTGATTGTGCAAATGGAAACTTTCTAGGCATAGTTGAACTCCTCAGCAAATATGACCCACTTTTATCAGAGCATGTTAAACGTATTTGACAATCGCAAGAGAATCAAAAGCACATGCAAGTCCATTATCTCTCCACACGCATACAAAACGAGTTTATTGAGCTATGTGGGTCATTCGTACAAACAACAATTCTTGATGAGATTCAACATGCCAAGTATTTTTCAATCATTGTTGATTCTAATCCAAATCGTTCTCACAAGGAACAGACTACTATGGTTATTCAATATGTTAAGATTGTAGAGAGCTCAACATTTTCAATTGAAGAAAGGTTATTTTGTTTGATAATTTCACGAGAAAAACTGGAAAAGAAATTGCTGCTCGAGTACTAGCAATTCTAGAAGGTTTTAAGTTGCATTTTCAAGTCTGCATTGGTCAAGCCTATGACAATGGATCTAATATGGCTGGGAAGTACAAAGGTTACAAGCAGTTCTGCTTGAGCATAATTCAAACTGTATTTTCTCCAGCTGTGGAAACCACACAGTCAACCTTGTAGGTGTTGACTGTGCTGAATCATGCAAGAAGGCAACTACTTACTTTGGAACTGTTCAGCAAATGGACAATATCTTCAGTAGCAGTCCACAAAGGTGGGAAATTCTGAAGCAATATCTTCCTGTTTCACTGTATGGGATGTCCAAAACTAGGTGATCTGCAGATATTGATGGTGTTCAACCAGTTGCGCAGCATTTGAATTCAGTGAGAGAGGCTTTAAATGATCTTGAATCTCTCAATCTCACTGCACAGGCTCAAACTGAACTTCAGTCTATTCAGAAGCACGTGTCCAAATTTGCATGCATTCTGATGTCATCTTTGTGGATGAAGCTACTTACAATGATCCACCAAACCAATCTGGTAATTGAAGCACGCAATGCTACACTTGATGTTCAGAGGGATAACATTGAAAGTCTTATCACTGACATTCAACAGATTCATGAACAATGGGTTGCAATCCTGACTGAGTCCAAATTAGTAGCACAGAATATTGACATTTCATCTGAGTTCTCCACCAATTGCAACTTACCTATTGAATCCAATGCTGAGCAGCGTTATAGGGTCAATGTCTTCTTTGTCATCATTGACTCTATTCAATCAGGTCTTACACGTTGATTTGAGTCACTATGACTAATTTGTACGCTTTTGGGGTTTCTTTAGCAGTTCAACAGACTGAGTAATGAAGATCTACTTTCTGCAGCTGAACAATTTCAGCAACAGTACAACAAAGAAATCTCAAAAGATCTCAGTGACGAGGTCATCTTCCTCAAACGAATATATTCCACAAACTTTAAACTGGATTGTAAGCCAAAGAAATTTCTTCAAGAAATACTCAAACTTGGACTGTCTGAGGTATTTCCTAATATCACAATTGCATTGCATATTTTTGTCAGTGGCCTCAGGTGAACGCACCTTCAACGTGTTGAAGCAGGTAAAGAACTTCACCGTTCAACTATAGGACAAGAGCATTTGAATAGGCTCAATATCAGCTGTGACACTGCACAAAAGCTAGATTTTTCCCTCAATAATTAGTGTATTTGCACGCACACAAAAAAGGCTAGAAAAGCATTTGTTAAATAAATAAAATTCAGATTATGTCTCATTCTTTTTTGGTGCCTTATTTTGTTTTCATGTGTCATAATTTTTTATTTTTATTATGGCCAGGGGACTCAAAAGCTGGAAGCGGCCTGGGCCTCTTTGAACCTCTGAGAGGGCCTGCTGAAGATCTGTCTTCATAGTTGTTTTAAAGATAGCATCTGGTTGCCGGTGACTATATAATATCCCTCACCATAATGCATCTAAGTGCAGAACAGATAAACTGCATATAGCACAGCTGGAAATTTATGATATTTCTGTGACTGCTCCCCTTCTAATAATCCTGTCAAATGCTGTTTGCGGGATGCGTAGTACTAAAAGAATCATTAGTTTGCTGCTGTTCATGTTTGTACACACCAGATGGCAGTACTATTGCCCTTTTATGTATCTTCTCCACTGAACTGCCAGATAAGCATCTCTAGGGCACTTGAATGTATTCATCAGTTAATTTTATAGTATCCTAGAGTCTATACTGTACCAAGATATTTCTCTTCTGGTTTTTTTTGGTTACTGTTGTTCCTCATCCACAGACTACCTTTTTTTTGAGCTTTTGCAGTTACTAATTGTAGTTTACACTCCGGGCACTTTGCGAACACTCTCAAAAATGGCTGGGAACCACGTCTGTCTATTCTTCAGCCCCCACAAGATCCTTCCCTCTCTTCCCTCCCTCCAATTTCAGCAGACCTGAAAGCAGTTCATAGCTGCATGCAGATCTCAGAGTGGTGGTGGGTAATTGCTCCTCCTTTTCAAAGCCCTGGCCTATGAGGTTTCATAAGGCTCCCTACTTTCCCCTCTTCTCATCCATATCTAGTGGAAGAGAACATGAGATGCCATGGGTTCAGCTGCTAACAACATGATGATGACAATCTACTCTCTTGTCATTTTCAACCAATACAACCACTGCCTCTACTTGTCAGAATCCTTACAAGAAATCAGCTCTTGAATGAAGAGCAGCTGGTGTAAGCTGAACCCAAGTAAGACCAAAGCAATGCTGATCAGAAAGGGGAGGTGCTTTTGAAGAGTTAGCTAGGCCCTTCCATTGAAGGCCTATAACAACCCCCATTAGTCAAAGTGGCATGAAGCCTCAGGATCCTGTTTGACTCCAGCTTGCTAAGAAACTACATCCCTTCCTCCTGGACAAGGACCTGGCTGCAGTGATCCATGCATCTATGCTCTCCAGGCTGGATTGCTATAATTCATTGTGTAGACAATGCACAGACTCCAGCTTGTACAGAACAAGTTTATCTGCCTTATACTTGGCTCAAGCTGCCATGGGCACATCAGCCCAGTGCTCATGCTATTCTGCTGTTTTGGATGCCAGTTTATGGCTTTGATCCTAATCTTCAGCACAAATTTGGATTAGGGCTCAAAACCCTGGTACATTAGACTAACTGTTGATGTAAGAACCACTGCAGAAGCTGCTTTCCTCTGGGACAAAGCCCAGGACAAAGCATGTGAGCTGGAGACAGAGCATTCTTCGTCAAAGGGATCTAGCTGTGGAACAAACTTCTAGAGAAGGTTGGGTGAATCCAGCGCTGGACAGCCTTCCTTTTTTTTTTTTTTTTTTTTTAAAGTGCCTTTCCCGCATACAAATGACACAACACTGATATCCCTTCTACCAAGAAAAGGAATATGATAAAATAACTCTGGAGCAAATCAACCTAAAAAAGTAAACTAACAAAATCTAAACCGTCCTCCCAAGCTGAGTTTCCTCCTGAAAAGGGAGTAGTGCCAGGGTCTCCATGAAGCCCACTAGAGAATTTGCTATTGTTATTAATTTTGCATGGAAGGCACTCCTTCTACTTCCAGGTGGCAGTATAAAACCCTTGGATAGATCAATAGCTCCAGCTGCTTTTGGCTGTGCTGTAAGAAAAAGCAGAGTGCCACCAAAGCCAGCACCATTCTGAATGGATTCAGGACTGACCCATGGGGTAGATGTAACTATACTTTGTGTAACAGATTCTCTGAATGAATATTCACATGATCACATGTGGAATCCAGTGTAGTCATAGTCCTTGCCATACACTAACTGTGCCACTCATGTCACCTGCATGTACAACAGTTTTACCTACCACTAATAATGTTATTCCTAATTTGTTAATCTAAGGGTGGCAATTGGGAAAACATACACATTTTAAGAGGCCTTTTGGGGTCACAGGCTCCATTGGGCAAGACAGCCAGACTGACAGCACAATCCCTGGTGCTCACATCCCTGGTGCCAGCCTAGCTACAGTCTCCACAACAGATCAAGTGGTCACCAGGAATTAGGGCAGAACCTTGGGCTGGAGATGTCCATGCTTTCCACCAAGCCATACTTATTCTTCCCATCTGTTTGTCAGGGCGCCAAGGCTGGAGCTCTAAGAGAAGGGTGGTTTAGAGCTCCCTTCTTTCTCAGTGCTACCAGGATACAGGCTGTGGGAAATTATGACCATCCTCCAGGCAAGGATAGAGAGGCAGCATTTCCTAACTTCTGAAGGCTTGACTTTGCCTTCTTCTAATGTGGGGTCTTTTAATGTAACCTAGCAAACATACAGTTACGATACTAAGCCAAATTTAGTTTTGCTGTAATTCATTTGACTTCCTTGGGACTACTTATGCCTAGCACCTTGCAGGATTGAGCTCTTGCCTTTTTATATGAACCAAGGGAATGATTATTTATTTGTATTACCACAGCACCTAAGTCCATGCATGTAGTCGAGAACCTTACTGTACTAGGCACTATACAAATACAGAACACAAAGATCATCCCTGTTCCAAGGAGAATGTTAGCAGGGCATCACCTGAGGACCTGGCTTTGGAAATCAGCTCCTCTCCCAGTCCAAAATAGCCTAGATTTGTTGATGTTTACAGCACAGTGCATCACCCATTTATCGGGGCAGGCATGGGTTCAAGTGGTGGTAGGGGAATTTTATGTGGGTGGGGAATTGAGGCTTTGTGGGAGCTGAGTTGGGATTTCAGTTTTGTGAGCTGGCTGGGTTTGCACAGAAGGGTTGTTTCATTACTGCTCTTTGTGTTTTGGTTGGATTGTATTTTTAATTATTTGTCAAGAGTGCCTGGAGCAGATGTTCTTTTATATTTTTTTATATGCTGAATATCAAAATGAATAATTAACTGTACATTCCTTCTGTGGGCTGGAATAGATCAGACTGTAATAGATGAAATAGCTAGGCCTTGTGTGGGGACTCACACACCTGACATGAGACTTGTAAAGTTAATTATAGAAATGTGTGTTTGTTGTGGTTGCTTTTATGTGAGGCTGTCTCAGTCATAATTACAGCACTGACCCAGAAAAGTAATCTATTCATATTTTGTATAATTATCCTGTTTAAATTATAATTATTCCCATAAGATTTGTCACTATATTTTTTCATCTCCTCTATCCCAGGATCATGAACATATAAGGCCCAGTCTTGTCACCCTTGCTCATTGGAGTAGTCTCATCTGAGCAAGGGCTATGCACCCAAGTGAGTATAAATTTCAGGACTGGGCCCATCTGTCTTCTCTCTGCAAATTATAGCAAAAATAAGATGGATATGCACGCAGAACCCACAGCTAAAGTTAGGTCCTTCTTAGAACTACCACTTCTGGTAGACACATTAAAGTAATTCAAACATTTTAAAGATGAAATATGCATTCTGAAGCTATTAAGTACTGGAGGAGAGCTCAAGATAGCTTCATTGCCTCTCAAAAACATACATCATTGTAAGCAGTAGCACTTCATCAAGAGACTCATTCTGCCTTGCAGTGTAGATCTGCTTCAACCACTGAAGGGCCACGAGACTGCAATTTTAAATCTGACAGGAAACAGCTCTGACAGGAGCTGCATTCAGTTTTCTAATCTTGCTATCATTTCCCATTTGAAAGAACTTGTCCTTTCCCCAGCTAAATGGACAAACCTAAATTCCCGTTTTGTACTACTGAAGCTGCAGGGGCTCCTCCATCTAAATTAACCAGCACGATCCACAGCTCATTCTGAAGGGCAGCTTTCCCAGCAGTACAAATGTTTCTTTGCAATATGTTCATTATCTACATAGCAGCAATAAATTATTTTGCATTTGGGATCTGAACCCTTTCATCTGATATCAGTAGTTCTTCTGTTTTTGAGCGAGTGCCAGAAAAATGACTGGAGTAGAATAGAGGGGCCCATAGAGCAGCTCATTGGTAGGATGTGGACCTTCATGTCATGGTGGAATATATACATTTATAATCTGCTCCTACCGACCAGTATTGCAGAGTCCACCCACAGCCTGCCTGACTTTTTAATCTTCTCTTTTGAGTATAAAGGGGCATGACACTTAAATCCAATGTGGCGAAATAAGCCTAGTACTTAATATTACCTGAACTTGTACTCACTCTTACTAAGCTGGAAGACAACAGCCTTGTGCTTCCTCCCATCTACTGTGTAAGGACTTGCAGGATCAGGATCCTACTATATGTAGGACCATATTGCACATGACAGCAACCTGCATATACACAGCTCCAGAAGGCTCACAAAGTCAATTTACAAACGTCAGGCCAAACTCTGCCCTCAGACAGATGCAGACAAGTCCCAGTGACTTCTGCAGGAGGTGGGTGGGTGGGTCCGTGCACATACATGTATGAAGGCAGAATTTGGTGCGCGCTCACTATACATCCATCCATCTGTAAAATGAATCACTTCACTCACCCCTGTGCTGTGAAACATGACAACTGCTTAACAGCACAAGCAAATGCTGCACAAAGTTTAGGATGGGAAGTAAAGATGATGGTGATCCTCATCAACCACTTCACCAGGACTGGCTTTTCTTGAGGTGATCTAACCTGGCGATTAGTGGTGATCAGATCTTAGTCACAGCCTCTTATGGTATTCTTAGTGGAGGTGGAGGGAGGTCATGCCAGCTTGTGAGTCGTGTAAAGCTGATCAAATCATAGAGATGCCAGTCTTTAAAGTTGCCCAATGTTTCACTATCTTGCTACTGGTTCTGAAATATGCTTTGTCAAATAACGTCAAAATTAATAATCTCCTCTTACAATTCAAATATTTCACTATGCAGCACGAATAAAACCAGTGAGTTGACAAATGCTATATTTAAATTGCTGGTTGTATCTGTGAAGATTTCCATTGACTGCAAATGTCTTTTAGTAATCTTCTTATAACTTGTAGTGTAGTTTTTAGAGCTTTGATGATTGCTATGAAAATATTTATCATTGTGGTTGAATAAACAATTGATTTGGGGAGGGAAATATATAAACTGGACCTAATTCTGATCCCCTTGTTTTACATGGGGGTAAATCTTGTTTACTGTGGGTTTGATTCTGATTTTGCTTACACACTGGTATAAGTAATAAATGTGTTCTCATGTCTGAAGGCCGCTCTCCTCGGGTATATTCCAGTTCTTTCCTCTGCTCTGGTAGTGCATCATGACTGAAATAATTTTCTATATGGTCTCTAAGGCAGAGTCAAGTCTTCACAGTTGCACGTGATGTCAAAAATAAAACCTAATTAGTGATCTAGAGGCTACTATTAACAATATTAACAATATTAAGCATTAGGCAGTCTGGACTGAACTTCCTTCAAAGTGATTGAAAACTTGTCTGAACCTAACCAGAGCAGAGGAAAGAACTGGAATATACCAGAGGAGAGCGGCCTTCAGACATGAGAACACATTTATTACTTATACCAGTGTGTAAGCAAAATCAGAATCAAACCCGCAGTAAACAAGATTTACCCCCATGTAAAACAAGAGGATCAGAATTAGGTCCAGTTTATATATTTCTCTCCCCAAATCAATTGTTTATTCAACCACAATGATAAATATTTTCATAGCAATCATCAAAGCTCTAAAAACTACACTACAAAAGTTATAGGAAGATTACTAACAGACTTTTGCAGTCAATGGAAATCTTCACAGATACAACCAGCAATTTAAATATAGCATTTGCAGCTCTGGCTTCAACTTCCCTCCTCTGGTTTCACACTTGAGGAATATTTACTTTAAAGGTATTAATACATTCAGAATTAAAACTGGGCCAAATTTTGCCTTGGCTCAGACACACAGCTCCTATTGACTTCTTTTATAAGCACGGCTTTCAGGCATCTCAAGGGCAAAATTAAGCTCTTACAATAAAAAATATCTGAATACTTTGAGATTCTCCTCTTACAGTATGTATGTTTTCCAGTGTAAATCATGAGTCATTATATCCGGTAATGAGGATGTAAAACCAGCATAAATGAGATGCAAATCAGGCCCTCAGCTACACTGGCATAAATCTAAAACAATTCTAGCAAACTTAATAGTTATTCTGGATTTACACTGTGACAAAGGGTCTGGCCCTTTATTTCAACCTCTACTTGAAACTGAACTTTGACACCAATAGAGCTCACCAAAACACTAGTCAAAATATTTTTTCAATAGAAAATGACTTTCTGGCAAAATTTAGGAAAAAATTTCCACTTTCAGTGACCCTTTTCAAACCAAAATTATTTAACAAAATCCCCCAACATTATTTTTTATGAAACACAAAAACTTCAGTAAAAACAAATAATCCAAATCCTGTTTTTTTCCCCACAGAAGGAAAAAAAAATTCCTAACAGGCTCCAGTTGCTAGGCCTGTCATCCCTCCCCCAATTTACCTTTATCTAACAAAAACCTGGAAGGGGTCTGGTTTCTTGTGTCCCTTTTCAGAGTTCAGCTTTTCTTTTGGTTTGTTCTACTTCCTACCTCTGTATTGGTCTCATGAGCCACCATGGTGTCCTCTGTGGGGTCCTCATAGCTGGCTATCATCAGCTGACTAGATGATCATAATGGTCCCTTCTGACCTTAAAGTCTATGAGACACGGGGGGGGAAATCCCATTTTCCTGATGTCTTGGTTGCTGAAGCCCAACCTCACAATCCGTGTCTCAGCATCCAGTCCTTATTTGTATTGATTCAGATCAAACTTGTTCCCAGAGCCAGCTCAGACTCAGTGTCCCGTTTCCTTAGGAGCTGGTAAACTTCCTTTCTTAGCTCTGCCTGTTTTTCAAAAGGGTGCAATGCACCTCTGGCTCAGGAGTCTCTGATATCTAAAACATTGATGTCTTTTTTTTCTTTTCCGATTTATTTGGTCTCCAGCAAGTATAGATGGACAAGGTCGAGTTCATTTCTAAGTCACATTTCACAAATACATCCAAATGATTAGCCTACTTAGAAAATCTTTCCCAGAACAAAAAGAGAGAGAATGGGTATTTGATTTAAAAAAAAAAAAAATCTAATTGGTATGTATATTTAAGTATTCTAGATGTATTAATATTAGTATATTCATGTTATTTTTAAAGTCTTCCCTGTTATAATAGAGATGTTTTCATTTACAGACTGTATATCATATGTGCTGTCTAGTTTAATGAAGGTGGGAGGTGCCCCAACTTCTGTCATGCACAAGGCCCCAAAATTATTTAATCAAGCCCCACACTCACAGGTGCCTAATGGTGTGTGCTTTAGAAGTACATTTGCAAATTAAAGAGACATCTTACTAGGGAAGTGATACAGAGAACTCAGCTTTCTGCAGCAAAGACTTCCTGACTTCCAGAGCTGTGCTGACCTGGGAGCAGTTTCCAAATTTAAAGAGTCAGAGGGATGAAAAATATAAAATTCTATCCTTTTACCCAGAGTTTTGCAGCTTTCCGCCCCGCCCCTCCCCCAAAAACCCCTAGCTACACTGAAAGAACACAACAGCGTATAAGTGTAACAGACACTCAAATTCTACAATGCTCAGCGGAGTACAAAACTCAAGAGATATATTGCTTTTATGTGTTACACAAGGCAGTATAGAGTCAGGGTCTTTGTCTCTTGGTTCGTTTCTATAACAACATGAAATGTGCTTAAATTTTTGCTACTCAGACCCACTTCTCTATTTTCCTCTCCTCTGAATCTCAGCAGATTTTGCTCAGTCTTCCATTCTGTTCTATCATTAACAACCCTATGGGTCTCTTTATTTAGTGCCTTCAGGTAGTGACTTGAAGATTTATTATTGCCACTTGCTGCTTTTCTATAAATTTGTGTGAAGCTCTAATATTTCTGGCTGTCTGTATTGTCTTTTGAATATCAAAATAATCAAACACCTTAATGTGCAATGCTCTAAATGTAGTAGAAGTGTGACTCAAACGTAAATGCCTTGATAAAACTTTCTAATGCCTCTAATTCAGTGGTGGGCAACCTGCGGCCCGCAGGCCGCACATGACTCGTCAGGGTAATCCACTGGCGGGCCACGAGACAGTTTGTTTACGTTGACCGTCCACAGGCACGGCCGCCTGTGGCTCCCAGTGGCTGTAGTTCACCATTCCTGGCCAATAGGAGCCATGGGAAGTAGCGCAGGATGCAGAGATGTGCTGGCCACCACTTCCAGCAGCTCCCATTGGCCGGGAATGGAAAACTGTGGCCACTGGGAGACACGGGCAGACGTGCCTGTGGATGGTCAATGAAAACAAACTGTCTCGTGGCCCGCCAGCAGATTACCCTAATGGGCCGCGTGCAGTCCACAGGCCGCAGGTTGTCCACCACTGCTAATGCTTCCTAGAGAGACAAGGTAGGTGAGGTGATATCTTTTGTTGGGCAAACTTCTGTTTGTGAAAGAGACAAGCTTTCGAGCTACACTGAGCTCTTCTTCAGGTCGCCTGAAGATTATAACAGCTACACCAACATTGTATCCTTCCCGACACATATGAAGAAGATGCTAATATGTAAGTATTAACAACTTGTAAATGCCTGCATTGGACAATTTTGCATCACTTTTGAAAGAGTTTTGGATAATAGACTTGTATTTAAGGGGCCTATTTTCCTTTATGAATTTTTTGTGCTGACCTTATTATTATTAGACAAAAAACTATTTGAACATGTTATTACAATTGCAAAGACAAGAACTTAGAAGTTAGGAAATGTCAGAATTAAGATTGTCCATGCAACCTTAATTTTGCCCCTTGTGTGTATGCACTATGATACAGAGAGGGATTTTCAAAGCCACAAGTCATTTAGTTGCTTTAGAAAATCCCAACTGTAGCATTCAATTACACAATTGCCTACTATCCCTCAGGATCCTAGATTCATTCTGCATTCTGACGGGATGGTGATTAGTGAATGAGGCAGCTATTATTATCCATTTTATATTCTCATCATTCAGTGTGTGTGGTCTTATCTTGTTTACTGCATGCCATCCAAACCCTGTGCTGAATATGGAATTATCAATTTCCTCATGAGCTTGTTACCATAGTATCAGAGAGTGTCTCACAAACAGTTCCTTTCAATTAATTAGCCTCTTAATGTTGATATAGACACTCCCACCTCTTCATGTTTCTCTGAATGTATAAATATCTGCTTACTGTATGTTCCATTCCATGCATCTGATGAAGTGGGTTCTTAACCCACGAAAGCTTATGCTGAAATAAATTTGTTAGTCTCTAAGGTGCCACAAGTATTTTTCTTATTTTCTTTTCACATTCATGAGTTTATTTTCACAACTCCTGTGTGAGAGAGAGCAGTGTTTTATAATCTCCACCGAGATTAAGGTCAAAATCTATAAAAGTGCCCTGTAGTGAGTCGGCGTGGCTCCCTGCCGCACCAGAGCGGGTCGAGCCCCTCCGGACACCAGAGTGGGCGGAGCCAGGAAGCTCTGAGCCTGCTCCTCAGCAGGACAGGCGACGACCTGGAAGTAGAAAGGCGTGATCCGGAAGTATAAAGGCGGGCCCTCAGCTCTCACTTGAGGACCAGCCGCCGGGAAAGCCAGATGCAGCCAGCTTAGCCCGCGACTGGGAAAACCCCACAGCCCTGGATGCACGCCAAGACCGGCCGGGCCTGCCCTGCTCCCGCCATCCGGAGGAGTTGCCGGGCCTGCCCTGCGCCCGCCATCCGGAGGAGTTGCCGGACCTGCCGCTTGCCCACTACCCCAAGGAACCCATGGTGTTAGACCCACTGGAGGACACCACTGCGACCCAGGTACCAGAAGGAGGGGAGTTAGGAAGTGGCCCGGGGGCAGCCGACCCTAGTCTGGCTGTAACTCTGCCAGAACCCATGTCAGTGTGTTGTGGCCAGGATCCCCACTGACACAGCTGCGGGTCGTCTGGCGCTGCTAGGGCCCCGGGCTGGGACGCAGTGGAGTGGGTGGGCCTGTGTCCCCCCTGCCACCCACCTCGCGGGTAGCCGTCTCCCCCTCTCCCAGGCTTGGGCTTATTCACATGTGCTGGGTTGCTCAGCCCCTGCCTGAGGGCCTGAGCTACTGACTATCTGTCGCCCCGCCCTGATCCAGGGCCTGGACCTGCTAAAACTAAACTGCTGTTGTTGCTCAGCCCCTGCCTGAGGGCCAGAGCTACTGACTTTGTTGCCCAGCCCTGACCCAGGGCCTGGGCCTATTTCTAGGTACGGCTGTTGCTCAGCCCCTGCCTGAAGGCCTGAGTACCAGCCTCCCTGTTGCCCCGCCCTGACCTAGGGCCCAGGCTTATGGGGCTTGTTTCAGTTACTGCAAAGGCCGATGAGAGGGAGAGACCCCTGAAGCCAGACTAATTCCCCCAAATATCCCCTGTGGGTAGTGAGCCGGCGTGGCTCTCCACTGCACCGGAGCGGATCGAGCCCCGACTAACCCCTTTACATGCCCTCTAAACTGAGTGCGTCTATGATGCCTAGGGCCTGAATTTTTCAGAAGTATTGAGCATCTGCAACTCCCACTAACTTCAGTTGCAACTGAGCATTCAATAGAGCTGGGTGATATTTTTTGGCTGATTTGGGTGCACTTTTAGGGGCTAAAAGATCTAAGGTGCTTATAGTATTTAGCCCTGTGGTTAAGATACTCACAGGAGACACAGGTTCCAATCCCTGTTCTGGAGTAGGGACTTGAATCCAGGCCTCCACCTGCCCCAGGCTAACCTCCAGACTATAAGCGTATTCTGAAGTGGGTCTTTCTCATTCTCTCCCATTAAAGCTGATCTACTTTGAATGAATAATACTAAGTAGAGCAGGAACCCAGATGTTACCTCCTCCCCGCACCAATCCTCAAACGAGTGCTCTAACCTGTAGGCTATCAAATCTCCATGGCCCAGAGACTATTCAAATTTTCAGTCTCTCCCATCCAACACACACTTTCTTATATAAGAGAATTGGGTTCAAGTCCCCCTTCCAGAGTGGGGATTTGAAACTTAACTGAGTCTCCTACAACCCAAGTGAGTGCCCTAAACACCAGGTAAAAGTTAGTGGAGGGGGGGAAGAAAGGCACCACAATTCTCCCCCACCCCTCCAGCTGTGTGTTTTTGAATATAGTTCTTCATTTCCTCTGCTTTCCTTGAAAACACCCTCAATTAAATATTTTGTTGAACGCAACATGAAATTTTGCTGATTCTTTTGATTCACAGACAACCCAAAAAACCTTTAGTTTGACCCAGTTCAGAACTGCCAGTGAACTGAAAAATCAGGTATTTGCCCAGCTGTCGTTTTCAGCACATGTGAAAATCAGACCCCAGCGCTCTCAAATTGAGCACCCAGAGAATGAGGAACATACAACTGGTCGTTGAGTTTGGTGATTTTCTTCATACTGGATAAAGATTCAAAGCACAATAGTCTAGAACAGTGGGGCCCATCAGGGTAATCCGCTGGCAGGCCGCCAGACCTTTTGTTTACGTTTGCACAGCCGCCTGCAGCTCCCGGTGGCCGCGGTTTGCCATTCCCGGAGCTCCCATTGGCCAGGAACTGCAGCCACCAGGAGCTGCGGGTGGTTGTGCAAATGTAAACAAACGGTCTGGCGGCCCGCCAGCAGATTACCCTGATGGGCCGCATGTGGCCCGGAGGCCTCAGATTGCCCACCACTCGTCTAGAATGAATCACCATCCCAACCTACAGAAATCCTAATTTTGCTTAGTTTTATAGTAGTCTGTTTACATTCTTATTGTTAATCTTGTTATCCTGTCAGATTTAGCTTTGTAATGCACCTGCAACTTTGCTTCTTTCTTTTTCAAATACACCATATTCCAAAGGTTATAGTGTGTAAAAGTCAAACAGAAAAGTCTCTGCATATCTGCTTCGGTAAATGTCAGCATCTCAGCGCTTTCATTTGTCATCTTTCTAATAGAGATTCTCGTACAGTGTTTGCCACCAAACACATAAACACCACCCACCCTTCACACTTTTAATAAAGAATATCTCAAATTTAAATGTATTTTTGAGCCAAACTAGTTCCAATGTGGTACATCTGTTTTAGTTTCAGAGGTTAAAATTGTTCTCTAATGAATCAAAGGAACTAGAAAAGTGATGGGTAAATCCCAGAGATCAGTTTCTTCCAGTTCTTTGCATTGTCTGAATGAATTTTAATTACTGTTTTGCTTAGTGTTAACAGTTCAGTAGCAGAACTTGATTAAGACAACTACCCTATGCTATCATGACTGTCAGCACAGATTAGTGGGTAGGGTACTGGACAGAATCAGGAGACCTTTGTCCTATTCCTGGTTCTTCTTCTGTGTGACCTAAGAAAAATCACACTCTCTCCTTTTGGTGTGTATCTGTTATGTATACTTCAGTTGCAAGCTCTTTTAGGCCCTTTGCTTCTGTTTTGTACAATACTTAGTATAATGGGACATAGTGGATAGTAGTGTAATAATATCGTATTGTTAAATTTGTTGTTAAAAGATGAGGCTGTCGGAGGGGGGGAAAGTTGGAGAAAAATGTGAACGTCAGCTCAGTGGTTTCCTTTTAGAGCATTTCTTCATCTGTCTCACAGCAAATGGGAAAGCAAACAGATCCAGGATGCACTGATAGTGGACTAGTTCATATGTCATACAATATCTCATGGGTAAAACTGAATGGGAAAGAATTTTCCCGTGCTATGAATATTTCTGAGATTTTTGGAAACTTTTCCTGTTCTGCATTGAGATCAAACAAAGGCCTTTTGAAAAGGTTTTTTTTCTTTTTGCAAAAAAAAAGGGGGTGGCAGCAGGACCCACCCAAGAATACCCATAAGCCTGGTGGTTAGGGAATTCCGGTTTAAATCTCTGCTCTGTCTTACTTGGAGTAAGAACCTGAACCTACATCTCCCAATCCCAGGTGAGTGCCTTGTCCAGTGCTTTTAAAACTCTTGGTTGCAAGTTATCTTGCTTATTCAGAATGTTTGTTCCTAATGTATTTTTTTAAAACTCCTTATCTTTAACTCTGCTGGCCCTAGAGTTTTCCTTGTGTCCTTTTTGCTTCCCTTGTCAACTTCCTACAGTTCCTAGCTTCTGACCTATATTCATTGCTATCAACTTCCCCTGACATCTGTGAAAGGACTGAGATGCTGCCATTCCTGAGCACCCAGGTGACAGATACTACATATCATAGTCATACTATAAAGACTGAGAAATCACCTCTGAAATAAGATCAGTGAGGAATGTGCTTGTATGTCCTAAAGTATGGAAGTATAAATGTTATGCTGAAATGCAGCATTTAAATATGTAACAGAAACAAAGGTGGGTAGGGGAAGAGAGGAGTCTGTATGAGGAACAGGAGTGGACTTTTTATCTAACAGGTTTTGGTTAAGTTATTCTGAGTACGCCAAACACTCTTTACAATGTTTGTGTACAGTAAGGCTGCACCTTACAATGGCACGGCTGTGCAGCTACAGCCACACCATTCTAAGGGCTTGTCTTCACTACCCGCCGGATCGGCGGGTAGCAATCGATCTATCGGGGATCGATTTATCGCGTCTCATTTAGATGCGATTAATTGATCCCCGAACGCGCTCCCCGTCAACTCCGGAAATCCACCTCGGTGAAAGGCAGAAGTGGAGTCGACGGGGGGAGCGGCAGCGATCGACTCGCCGCTGTCCTCACGGCCAGGTAAGTCGATCTACGATACGCCGACTTCAGCTACGTTATTCACGTAGCTGAAGTTGCGTATCGTAGATCGACACCCCCCCCTCTAGTGTAGCCCAGGGCTAAGGTATGCTGTGTAGCCGCCACCAGGAGAGGGCTCTCCTGATAACAAAATAAAACCACCCCCAACGAGGGGCGGTAGCTTCGTTGGTGGGAGAGCTCTCTCCTGAAAGACAAAAGTTTTGTCGAGGACAAGCGCTGGTGTGAACAGCGCTTTGTCGGTAGGAGAGCTTTCTCCTGCCGACAAACAGTGGCTATGCTGCGCGCCTTTTAGGGGCACAGCTGTAGCAGCACAGAGGTGTAGCTGAAAGATGCGTAGTGTAGCCATAGCCTAAGCAGCTGTATAACACTCTCTTGCAGTTGCTTGGGAACTATTAACACCTACTTATCAGGGTGTTACATACAGTAACTCTGAGGTTTAACTCTCTGTAATACTTTCTGAAAAGTCCTGAAATGGCAGAATTCTGGCCTGTATTTCAGCAATAAATTAAGCTGATGTGCAGAAAGAAGGGGAATGTAATAGATTTGTACATAATATTGCCTCCGCATTCTTCTAACCTATTTAAAATAGTACATCCAAGGCAAGTTACAGTAGTTATCCTTTTATTGTCCATATCTGCCATCTGGTGTAGAGCCATACCTAATGAGAAGGAACGACACTCCCTCCTGTGAACTTTCTCTAAAAAAAATTATGTTTACAGTGTATTTAAGAGTGGAAATCCATCAACTTCATGATGTTTCATTCCATGCATCCGATGAAGTGGGTTCTAACCCACGAAAGCTTATGCTGAAATAAATTTGTTAGTCTCTAAGGTGCCACAAGTATTTCTTTCTTTCTTCATGGTCATAAGGATGCCCTGAATCAATTTCCAGGTATGCTGTTGTGTTGTTACTGTGGCCTCATGCTGACTTGGCCTACTCAGACAACAGCTACAGAAGAGACAGACATTGGGAAGTCAACAAGAGGAGAAAGGATGTAGCTTAAACTCAATACACACTTTCTCAGCTAGCCAGGTAAATACAAAAAACAGGGAAACTGCACCGTGTGGAGGGCAGCTCTCCTCTCCCCAAAAGGGAAAATGCTTGAAAGTGACAGGATTTTTTTCTACATTTTATACAGTTGGGATGCTTTTTCAATGGTCTCCTGAGAAGCCAGAGTTTTCCAAGTAATGTAGGATCCTAGTGTGAGTTCTTACAGCCACATACTGAGTGAGCTGCTTCTAAATCACCACAGCTTATTTGAGGTCAATGACACTACACCTCTACACCAGATGAAGATCTGGCTCTTACGCTTTTGTTCCACTCTAATGTTCTGTGAACAGAAAAATGAAGTACATTTAATCATCGGATTGGTTTCCTTTTCTGAATCAAGGAATCTTGGGGGCGGGGGTGGGCTTTTCTCTCTCATTGAATACCAACATGAAAGTTCTTTCTATCTCCTCCTGAGGAGGTCTCCACCTCCCTACCAAAGCCCTGAGTGTCCACTCACTCTGAATGCTATTTCACAGGTCATTTAAACATCTTTTATCCATCTGAGAAACCCTTCCAAGCAAAGCACAACAGAATTCTGGAACGCTTCCTCGTTCCTGTGTAATAGGCAGACTTAACAGTTTCAGCTCGATATTTTTATTTTTTTTATTGCCCTTTGCTTTCTCTTTGTTACAATTGCCTGGCTGAACAACACTGAAAGAGTACTCAGGAGAACAAAAAGGCTTCAATTGAATTATATATAAGGAGTTTCATTGGCCTAAACTGGTGACTAGAATTCCCTGTGCAGCCTTTCCTAGTAAGTATGCTTTTGACAGTTTTTTCTCCAAAAAAAGATTTGTTTGACTAAATGAAAATAGTTCTGGAACGTGTCTGCTTTCTTTGAAAATGTTTGGGTTGGGAGGAGGAGGGTTTGGTTGGCAAACTAAAAAATAGTTTTCTAAGGAAAAAATAAAATCTTCCATTGGAAGGGGAGGAACCAGACACCTATTTTTCACCCAGTTCTACTAACAATCAGGTTAGTAGCCTACCATGTTGTCTTTCAGCACTGTGTGAAAATGGTCATCAGGGTCTGTTTGTATTAAATTAGATGGAATATATGGGCCCAAAGAATTAAAGGTGTTAACATAACCCAGTTATTCAACAGCTTCAAACAAAGTTTGGGGTTTTGAATACAGCTACCTTAGCTTGCTTAGTACCATGGGAAACACATAAATGTTCAATTATTAAAGATAAGGGGAAACAGTTAAAGCATTTGAAATGTAAAGTATGGTGTTTATTTTAACAATTTTGTATTTTATTTTTAGCAGGAGAGAGTCTTTAAAAGGAAAAGTCTGTTGCTTGACAGGGTTTTGTGGGGTTTTTTTAGATTGCTGTTTTTTTGGGAGTGGGGGAAGAAGTTAGCTGAGATGGTCTGGAACAGCTGTCGTTAAAGTCCAGTCCCATTTATAGAAATCAAAACAAAAGAAGCACACAATGGGGAAAGAAAAGAATAGTAAGATAGAAAATGCAGCTTCTGTTTCTAGCGTTGACTTTCCCTTGCAACCTTGCTACTAGAAAAACACAAGCACAGCACACTCTCTCTTATCAGCCACTCAGAAACATGGCAAGATCATACCAGCATCAGGCTGCTTAGGGCACTGCATTAGTTGCCTGTCTGGTCATAGGCTTACAGCAGTGTTGCAAAATAGGCAGTCTTGACTAGCTAGGCCAGACTCTTATTAGACAGAAGGCAAAAGGAGAGGGATAGAAAAGAAATAAGGCAGGGAAGTAAAAGGACTCAAGGATGAGGGAGGGATGACAAAGTCTCACATTGCAGGTGATGTTCGGGATTTAGCCAGAGCTAGTGAATGTGGCAGTATCATCTGGGTCCCTCTCCAGGACTGGCTTTTTGACAACATTTTGGCACCTGAGGGGAGCTCAAATAACACCCTCATGCCCCCTCGCTTGGGCCAAAACTTTGAAAGGTCTCAATTCTGCTTTCTTCCTGTTCCACTCCTCTCATGGTACTGCTCTGCTACCTACCCCAATAAAGAAGAACTAACAACTTAAAATGCCTTGTGCAAAAATTTTAAGTAACACTTAACTTTCAAACGCCTGAACAGCAAATGTAACTTTTCTTGTCTGAATAGTAAACACTGGCATTTTTTTCTGTTTGAATAATCCAAGTGGTGATTTCCGTGCCGCCTTGGTTGCAAAGATATGAACTGCTTCCTGAAGGTCCATAGTCTGAGCCAGCTCATGCTCTATTGAGATGGTTGCAAGGCCGACCAGCCTCTCCTGTGTCATTGTGGAGCATAGATGTGTTTTTATTAACTTCAGCTTGGAGAAGCTGAGTTCTCCACTGGCAACTCTTACAGGAAGTGTTAGAAGTATGCACAGAGTAACAAAAGCATTTGGAAAGAAGGTGGTCATCTTATTTGTGCACATATATTCCAGAACAGCCTTTGGAGTTGATCCTGCTGAAATGTATCTTGAAAGGGCTTTCAGTTCATCACCTAAATCAATATCGCACATGTCCTCATGTGTCAACACTGTCCCTAGCACCCTGCATTGCTGGTGTAGGTCTTCTTCAGGTATAGTGAGGAGTTTTGGAATATCATACAACATCCAAAATATACTGCTGTGTTCCTTGAGCTGCATGAAATGTTCTTCAACTGACTGTATTGCACAATCTAGCACCTGGTTAAAGAATTCAACTTTGAATTGTTGTTTGGGGTCTCTTATGGGATTATCCCATGCCTCATAATCAAAATGTTGTCTTCTTTGGTGACTCTTGAATGGGTGGGAAAATAGCTTCAGTGTGAAGTTCCTCTGCCAACTTCTGTTCATTCTTCAGAATATTTTGAAATCCCTCATCTGACCAGTAAGACTGTAGGTATGACTTTGCTTTGTCCAGTTGTTCCATTACTCCAGGTATATCACGGTCAACACCTTGGAGTCTCTTGCTTACAACATTTATTTCAAACAGTATGTCATGCCACAACACTAAGCCACACAGAAATTTGAAGTTATGTATGTTTCTGGTGATTCCATTTCTCTCTGCCACTGTTCTCCCACGAACAATTCCTGTCATAGCATTATCCTCCAGACTGGCAACTATGGCATCATCTATATTCCCAGTTTGGTGTTTGACAGGCTTTATCGCCTCCAATCGACTTTCCCATCGTGTGGCACTTAGTGGTTTCAGTGTCAGAGAGGATGCTCCCAGATGTTGCTTCAAAATTTGCCATTGAGTTGATGCAAAGAAAAATACATAGATGCTTTGAATTACTCCTGCACTGGGGCCTAAAATAGTTTGTGCAGTCCCATAACTGGAAAGGCATAAGCCACCTTCCCTCAGTCCCTGAGGCCCTGGGATGAATTTGTCCTTTTTACACTGACCAGGTAATGCAGCTAATCCCTCTGCATCCTATCACAAGAATTAATGATTAAGCCACAACATTCATCTTGCTTAGAGACCTCTCTCTGCAAGGATATTTTCAGTTTCTTCCTTCAGATTTGTTTGTAATTTAACTAAAGCAGATTTTAGAATGAAAAGTGGATCTCTGTTTAAGTGTTTCCTTTCTCTACTACCTATTTCCCACCTGCTGTTATAATCCTTCGCATTTGGCATTGTCTTCACAGCAGGCAATCTGTGATGTTACTCACAGGAGATTGTGACTGAAGGTGGAACAATAAGCAGCAGGAGTAGATGGAACTTTTCATGTGTATGTATCGAGTAAACTTTTTGTTTCTGAGATTGAAAAAAGACAAATGCGGAAAATTGAACACGATGAAACCTAAACTAACAGCCATTAGAACTTCTCCTAAGCAACCAGTTGAAAATTGCCATGTTGTTCTGGTACATTTTTGCTCAACCTTTAAAGAACATCTCTATTAAGTAACCCAATTTTCAATGATCCCTTGGGTAGTTGCTGAAAGTAGGTTTCACTGAACAGTAAGAAGGGCTGTTCAGAACGTAACAGCTTCACTTTAGGGGTTCATGTGAAAATTTTTCTTCTGTTTCAATCCGCATGACATCAAAGCCCCTGACTTTCACTTTCAGTGAACCTTTATTTACTTACTTTTCTTTACTGAAGGGCATTTAGGATGAATTTTTTAAAATAAACTGATCCCAATTTCATTTATATCTAAGTGCCACTCAGTAAAATCCAAAATACAAAACATTACAGTAGCCAGTCAGACTTCTTAATGTTTTCTCTGGGGTAGTTTTCTACCAATTCCAGCTGGTAACTTACACATTTATTTCCCTTATTTTGTACTGTGGTTTTCCTGTTGTCTGAATAGTATTATCTGAAGTGGGCACCTGTCTGAGAGATGTTACCCTCACCAGTGTTTACTTGACTATTAGAGAGAGAAGGTGGATGAAGTAATTTCTTTTTTTGGACCAACTTCTGTTGGTGAGAGAGAGCTCTATGTAGCTCGAAAGTTTGTCTCACTCAGCAACAGGAGTTGGTCCAATAAAAGATATTACCTCACCCACCTTGTCTCTCTCATATCCTTAGGACCGACACAACTACAACTGTACTGCATACTTTGATTATGGCATTTGCAGTACTCTGTATTTTGAATGAGAAGTACTGTTGTAAACATATCTACTGTGGGTGATAAATGTCTAATTTTTAAGTGTGCCAGAGTGGTTGCCTCTCCTGTCCCCTTCCCCCACCCCTTGATTCAGGATTTGCTACTCTAGTGGTTAATTTGTCTGAGAATTCATTATCCTTCTATTTTGCTGTGTTTGCAAAAAAAAAATTGTATCTTGTCTGTTCTCACTGTAGAGCCTATACAGAAGCTGGCATTTCTTCACCTCCTCTGTCTTCTCCCACTTGGGCATTAGAGATATTGTGGGGGAAAAAATGTAAAGCCCTCCTCACTCGATTGGGGAGTCAGTGCGCAAAAATCCTCTTCCCCTTCTTGGTCAGCTGGAACCCATCTCTTCCCAGCAGACTTTCCTCCTGGAACAGCATCCCATGGTCGAAGAAGCTGAAGTTCTTCTGTCGACACCATCTGTGCAGCCATGTATTCATCTCCAGGATGCACATGTCCTTGCCTGTGCCCTTACCCCTCAATCGGGAGGATGGATGAGAACACAACCTGTGGCTCTGACTCCTTCACCCTAGCCCTGAAGTTGCTGCTTATCTGCCCAGGGTTCTATCTGGCAGTGTCATTAATGCCCATGTGAATGAGCTGCATAGGGTAGTGATCAGAGGGATGGATGAGCATCAGCAACCTTTCCATTATGTCACGGACGTGAGCTCCAGGCAAGCAGCAGACCTCCTAGGACATCATTAGAGAGAAGCCCAGCAGCTCTCATGACTGAATAGAGGGATGCAAAGCTGTTTTCTGTGGATCTCAACATCTTCTATGGAATCCAAGTTTAATTTATAAAAGTAAGTCTCCAGACTATCTGAGTGTGAGGGTAATTAGGTTTATTGTTTTCACTGAGAAATGTATTCGTGTTTTTGTTTAAATCACGCTTTTTACTCTATTTTTCAAAGAATAAAATAATCAAATGTGTCTGGATGGATGGGCAAATCCTGTCCCTTGGGTGCAGAGTGCACTGGGGTATAGTTTGGCATGGAGAGGCCTTGTACCACTGTGTACAGATGGGCAATTGGGGTATGATGGGAGTGAGCCGGGGGAAAGTGGGACCAACAGATCAGCTGATACAGATCCACAGATGGTTATAGATTTGAGTCTAGTTGTTGCTGTGCTCTCTTGGAAGTAGTAGATCCATGGATGGCCCCACAATCTCTTGCTGGCTGGTGTTGGGAAGATTCCTTCTGCCAGCCCCCCTGTGGAGACTGCTGGCTCACCGTCTGCTGCTGATTCCCAGCTTTAAGTCTGTGCTTAATGCCTACTGTGTGTGGCACAATGAAGCTGATATAAACACTAGTGGGTTTTGGAAGAACTCTAGGATACAGGTGTCACAGAACTATGGCTGCTTTGGGCACTGCCGAAGGAAAAAGAGGTTGATTTTGGCTGTTACAGTTGGGGAAGGGGGAAGGTTGTTTTATACCCCTACCTATATTTACATGCCTTTCCTGAGATGTTAGTTTTACCCCACCTCCTCCACAATGTGTTTTTATGAAGTGCTAGTGGGTCTTTCTAAGAGGTGTGAGGGTAGTACAATCTGTCGCCCAATATCTAAGGACAATTGGAAATATTAAGGCTACTATGGGATTTTATATTGATACCTTTTACATCGTATCTGAACATTTTCCACACAAAATCAATAGCAATGAGCCACATATATACCATACACATCCTCCTGTAGTGTATGGTATATATTTAAGTTGTAACAATGGTGTAATCTACCTAGCCAGGATTATCAGACACATTTGTTTTGATTGAAACCTATCCAGTCACAATACAGACCCATCCATAATACTTAAATAGCCATCTACACCCTCAACCAAAGTATGCTGATCATAAACAGAGTTCACTGGAGAAAGCAATACACCAAAGCCCATATCCTGCTCTCAGTTGAAGCAGATCTCATTAACTCTGGTTTGTATTAGTTTAAAGTTTTCCTGATCTTATGCAAATGCTTACAGAGGAAAGAACCACCCTCTTATCACATGTAATGTAAGTGTGCAGTGTCTCCCTATAAACCAAATGTGCCTGTCTAAAAAAGGAAAGTGCAGTCACCAATGTGTGGAAAGATGATCCAGGTGATACCCTGGGGCTCAGGAAACTCAGGTTAAATTCCCTGCTCTGCCACAGAATTATTGTGTGACCATGGGCAAATCACTTAGTATATGCATCACTTCCCCATCTGTAAAATGGGGGGAGTAGCCCTGCCCTACCTCAATGGGGTTCTGCGTCAATCCATTAGAGATTGTGAGGCTCTAAGCAGAGGTGAAAGTAAGCTGGTACGGGCCGGTACGGCATACCGTAAGAAAGTGGCCACTGGTACGGGCCGGTGCATAATATTAAAGTGCTGCCGCAGTGCTTTAAGCACCGTACCGGCAGGGCTGCTAGGGTTGGGCAAAAGGGACAGTTGCCCAGGGCCCGGCGATTTAAAAGGGCCCGGGGCTCTCAGCAGCAGAGGCTGCTGCGGGCGGGGGACTGAGCTGCCGGCCCGTGGGGGGGGACACCACGGGGGGGGGGGGGTGCAGGGCTGGTGCAAGGAAGTTTCGCCTAGGGCACGAAACTTCCTTGCACCGGCCCTGCAGCCAGTACCCCCACCCCTGTGGCGGCTCCCCCCCTCCCCCCGCGGGCCGGCAGCTCAGCCCCCCTCCCACGGCAGCCTCCCCCTGCCTGTGGTGCCCCCTCAGCTCCGGCTCAGCCATAGGGGAGGGAGGCAGCCGCTGCCAGCTGCCCCTCTGGCGCCCTAGGCAACCGCCTAGGGTCGCCTAGTGGGTGCGGCGGCGCTGCTTAAATACCTTTCAGGATCTCTGAAAATCTGGCTCCTGTTGTGGTTGATGAATACTTGAAAAATCTGGTCCTGAACTCCTTTGCATCTGTGGCCCCAAGTGTCTCAGAATTCAGCATTCAATCTTGGTGCCAGGGCCCTTTTGTTTGAATCAAAATTGAGTATTACTTGATGAGACCTGTGGACTGCAACACCCTATTAAGTAGGAGGGAGAGTGGTCAAAGCCACACAGTAGAATAGGTCTCTTTTGATCACCAATATTTTTTAAAAATAGATGAAATAGGATTGTGTCTTTCTCTCCCAGTAGCAAAAATTTGAATACATTCAAACAAAAATCCTGTGAATGAATAAGAAGGCTCAGACTGATTAACTCCCCATCCTTTAGCAAGACTTTTCCACTGTCACAATTCACCTAACACTCACACAAGTCAACCCCTGGCAAGCAAGCTCTCAAATAAAAAAAGGTGTCAATTCTACAGCATGGGGGAGAGAGAAGAGATTCAGTTCACCATTCCCATGCGGAGTGGGAATAGTTACAAGCATCAGATAACAGGAGAAGAACTCATGTGCCAAACATACTGTAGGTATGCGTGTGGTCAATTCATTCCAAGAAGGGACAAGCGATCAGACATTGTGATGGGGCTGGGGATCTGTTCCCTTAGAAAGTGTTTGTAATTCAAAGTTTAAATAAAAAGAGAGAAGTGGGGATCTGCCAGCAAGCACGGTAAAACTTTGAATCTCATGATAATTGGGGTGGGACTGTGCAGCTGAGAAGGGGAAGCAGAGATGGGAGTGGCCAGATGGGACGAGAGAATGTTGGCAAAGGTCCAAGGAATGCTAAAAAGATGTTTTAATGTTTCCTTTTATATTGAACCAAAGCCAGCAATCAGGGATTAGTGCAGGACTGAGCAGCTGAAAGCAGGCAGTTGAAACGGGAAGGACAGCTGCTAGAGTGTTTTCAATTCCTACTTCTTTCATTTGAATTATGAGCTTTGAAAGCTGGGATCTGGGTGAGGAGTCTGCAGCTGGAAAGGGGGGAATTGGGAGGAGATGGGGAATAGCTGCCAGAAACTTGAAATAATGTATTTGCTTAACATTGGGCTTTGGCTCAGGTTAGACAGGTTGAAAAGGGGTTAAAATGGGCAGAATATAATATAAATGACCTTATTTTCCCCATACTGAGTTTTGAATTGTGGAAACAGACTAGAGTGAGTCCAAGGAGGGGGCTGAAACTAAGACATTAACAGAGTGTGTTGTCTTTGATTTTCAACCAATATTTCCAGAAATTACAGTGGCAGTCTTCAGTGAAACACACTGCTTCAGATGATCGCCTGCCCCCCAAAAATTGGTCCCATACAGGTGACTGGGGCCCAGATCCACGAAGGGACTTAGGCATTGCAGCACATAGATAATCACAGGAGCAACATTGAAATCCACAAAACCTTAGGCCTGGTCTACACTACAAAGTTATGTTGACGTAAGCTGCTTTGCGTCGACCAAATCATGCATGTGTCTACACTTAAATTTGTTGCCCACCAATTTTAAGTGCCCTGTTATGCCGACATAGCAGCGTTGAGCCTTGGTCGATGAATGGAGGTTGACGCAGCACAAATGTAGACACTGTGTTACCTATGTTGACCTTAATAGTCTTCCAGCAACGGTCCCATAATGCCCATCATGGACCACACTGGACACCAGTGTGAACTCTACTGCCCAGGGTCATGGAGACTGGAAGGCCGCCGCCTCCCATGATGAATTTTTGAAATTCCTTTTCCTGATTGCCCAGCTTGGCGAGCACACCTAGCAGCAATCCATTGTTGAGTGCAACTTCCCAGCTGACCATGCCGGCTCTGCACTCCAGACACACTCCTGCCTGGAGTAGACAGAAGATATTGGATTGCCTGAGTCTATAGGGAGAAGAGGCTGTGCAGGCCACAGCTCTGAACCATCCATAGTAATATCAACTTCTATGAGCGGATTGCTTAAGAGATGCAGGAGAAGGAGTATGACAGGGGACAATAGCATGGAAGCCAAGGCGCTGCAGCAGGCATCCCAGAAAGGCCAACAATCGATCCAGTGCAAAGCCACAGATCTGCCACTTTTACAAGGCGCTGCATGCCATACTTGGCAGAGATCCCGCCACCATCACCCCCAGATCACTGTGGATACCTTCAAGGAGCCTGAGTCACAGTCCCTGCTGTGAGCAGCGAGAAAGAGAAGAGGATGGGGGATAGGCGACTGAGGGATCTGGCTGTGCAGCGAGCCAGGACCTATTTTGACTCCACAGTCCAGCCATTCCTGTCAGTTGAGCACAGGAAAGCTTGATGCAGGTCAAGGAACTTTAGATAAGTGTGTAGATGAATTTTACAATACAGGGATGGCACTTTTAAAATAGCAGGACACAGCTTTTGACTTTTCATTCATTTATTTGTGCTAGAAGAGGTAGTGATACAACCAAGAGAGAGAGTTATCTGCTTCTCATTCCCCACTAGAGTTGGGCAGGCTGGGCAACATGGAGCAGTTTGTTTATGTACGTAGGGATATCCCTGGAATCATGGAGGTACTCTGCAATCTTCTGCCAAAGGTTTTTAGGGAAGCTTGTCTTATTTCGTCCTCTGTGGTAGGACACTTTCCCACACCAGTCAGCGATAATTCGACAGGAACCATTGAAATACACAGCCTAGGAGCATGCAGGCCCGAATGGCTTCAAGTCACCAGTAGCAGCTGTGCGCTCTCTGCCTCTGTTACCCACAGGAGTGAGATATCAGCTAAAATCACAACTGACTGTAGAAACCAGTGCCAGTATTCAATTACATTATCCTAGTCTACAAGATTCATGCAACCAAGCAATTCCCTTCTCATTTCCCTAACCCCTGGCAGGCCATGCTCACCATGGCTGGTGCTGGGACTGATGCTGCCAAGCAGAAGTGAGAATGTACTGCTTAAAACTTTAGGGGAGTGAGTTCTGCATCTTTAGTTTCGCTTTCCGTAGTGAATAGACTAACAATGGTACCTCTGGGTGTTTTATCTGCAGCTGCTTCCATTGCAGCCTTCAGGGTCTCCCCCTCCACACTTGCAGAGCTCCTGAGTCAGATAAGGAGGAGAAAGAAGAGAACTCAGGATGACCTGTTCAATGAGATCCTGCAAGCCAGTGCTGCATTAGACTATGAGTACAGGGCCTGAAGGATGAACATTGTGAACAACCTGGAGAAAGAAAGAGTGGAGAGAAGAAAGGCTCAGGAGTTCCAGCAGGAAAAGGAGAGCGAGATGTACCAGGACATAATGGGGCTTCTAAGGCAGCAAACACAGATGCTGCAGCAATCCTAGGCTCGCCTCCCTCCACAGCCCATTGAGAACTCAATATTGGAACCTCCCTAGACCCGCCCTCAACATTCCATGTGGCATCACAGGTCACTGCACTACCCCTACCACTCCACCCCAGGGAACGTTAAATACAATCACAGCTTCACATACAAGGACCCATGAAAGCCAAGGTTGGTGTATGTGTAGCTGAAATGGTCATGAATGTTCTTCATAAGTTCTATTCTCGTAATTAAGGTTTATTAAGTTTTAAATATATTCTAAAATGTCATTCTTTTTTTTTTTTTACAAAATAAATTTATATTAAAACATAGGTCATCTTTATTAGTTTGCAACATCTGCTTCTGAGTGCTTTGCGGGACTGAAATCTCCATAGGTCCAAGGTTCAATCCCGCCCACCGATGACCAGGGTCTGTCGGTGTTACAAGCGGGGAGTCATCCAGGATTTCAACTGGGAAGTCTGTGACGCTTGTGACATACTTCCCCAGCTAGAGGAAGTACGTAACCCACACATGGTCCTGGGTGTGGTGTTCTGACCCATCTAGTGGCACCGAGAGCACTTAGCGAGAGAGATAAAATGAGTCTGCTCTACAGCTTAGCTAATAAGCAGTTGGCTTTTAGCTCATGTGGTTAGAGGCTCATGCACTAAGCTCCAGAGATGCCAGGTTCAATCCTGCCCGCTGACAACCAGGGTCTGTTGGGGTTACACTTACACAGTGCACCCAGAAAGCAGCACTCTCTAACATTGCAGATCTGTTAGCGGTCCTCCTTATGCCTTGTCAAATGATTTATGAGACAGTTTCTGAAGGAGCTATTTCTAGATTTGGCCTTCAGGGTTGGCCAGATATATAAGAATCTGTTTACAAGTGTCAAATCAATGGACTGCTAGCAAGTAAATATAAAGGGACCTAGACAATCATGTCTGCTAGTGCTTCACTTTTAGTTTAGAACTATTTTGAAGCAAAAGCTAACTTTTTGCAAATGTATCTGGCTTTTGTGTCAGTTAAGTTTAAAACACAAGCGACTTTTCAAGTGACTTCAGAGCTGATTTATTAAATTAAAAACCAGTGTGCACTAGTCCACCCTACAGTGATACATCAATGCCCAGTTTCACGTCTCCAGAGCCACAGGGAGGCATAAACATGGAACTAACATGTAGAGCTGATGAATGCATCTTTTCCTAATTTGGTCTTTCTATTCTGTTCTTGCAGTCAGGCAGTAATATAAAAGACAGTGATCCTGTTCATGGAGAAAAAGCAAATAAAAGTGATACAGGTATGGGTACAATTTTAAACACAGCACATCATGTTGTATACATAATTTGGGCATTATGACTGTATAAACCATCAGACATGAACTCCTCCAAGTAGGAATTGAAGACTGTCAACTAAAAGGCACTTTTCCTTTCCAATAATGTGTCATATTAGATCTTTGACCCACTCTCACTGTGACAGGATGTACCAGGCATTTGCTGTCCCCTATCAGAAGCATCGCTGCCTTGACTCATCCCACTCTATGAAGCTGTCCTTTTGAAAGAGAATAGCAGTAAGTTATGACTCCAGAGGTTGACCAGAGAATCACCTGGTGGAAACAGTAAGACTTGGTCCTTGTGACACAGGCACTTCTTGATGCAACACTGAGCATCATGGTGCCAGAGCGCTGGGAGGGCAGGCTGTGCAGCCCAAGCCGGGACCACCGCACAGGGGGAGCCACAGAGCGGGAAGCAGGGGTTGCCTAGGAGCAGAGCATGGGCGGGGCCACACCTGGCTGTTTGGGGAGGCACAGCCTCCCCCAGCCTATGATATCTGCTGCCCATGCAGCGAGTTTAAGAAACGTAGGAACTTCCTGGGTAGGGAGTTCTCTAGTTGCTGCTTGAAGTGTGGCTCTTTGTGTTTATGTCCTCACAGTACACTCTGTGTTGCAGAGCACCAAAGGAAGGGGAACACTCAACAGCACATAGTCCTAAGTGAGCAGTTTTGTAGTAGGTGAGTTCCAGGGTAAAACCCAGGGGCTGAACTTGGAAAAGGGAAAAGTGTTTTAAGCAAGAGTTCAAAACAGAGCTGCTTCTCAGTAACAGAGCAGTGGTGCCTTAACTGGTGCCTGGTCTACACGATACAGTTGATTATATCACTGATTACGACAGTGTACGCACTACGGCCTTTCCCGCCAATGTAAGTGCCCTACTACACCAACATCATAACTCCAGCTCCACGAGAGGGGTAGCACTTATGTCAGTGTAGTTAAGGTGATGCAGAGTCTGTGTAGACACCTTACTTACATCAGCTGTTGGCTGTCTTGTCAATTTCACGGCTCCATGCTGGAGCCCTGAAATTGATAACAAAGCTGTGCAGCTAGAGACTGGCTGCCCGCCCCCAGCTGGGCTGTAGCCCAGAGGCTCCTCGCTCCCCGCTCAGGCAGGAGCTGAGAGCCGAGAGTTCGGGGAGACAGCTGGGCTCCCGGTAGGGAGCTGCACAGACCTGAGAGACCTGGGGCTCAGCCCCCTCATGCTGCCCCTCTTCAGTCAGTGGAAGTACTCCTTGTGAGGATACATACCACCAAGAAGGAGGGTAGTATGGACATCAGGCACTGCAGTAATTACTGCGGTGGCTTAAGTCAACCTAACACAGGTCTACTTAAGTCTGTCGTGTAGACATGCCCTGAGACTAGTTGCCTGTGTACAGCTTAGGCTATGTCTGTTCCAGGTAAACAGGTCTTCTGTACATTTGGTAAGTAAACTCATACTAAAAATACCTTGATTTTGTGCCACAGATTTCCGGTCTAACAAGAAACTGACCTGTAAGGGCCTGAAACCTGCTACCTCTTGGCAAAGGGACAGCATATAGATCGATCATATAGGTATCTCAGACAGGGTGCTCTGCTAGTTATTTTCTTTGTATCATATCAGCTGGCCCAGATAAATCATACCACCACTGATTGGCGTTATAGGAAAACTTTTGCAGTGAAGGTACATTTTGCTACTGCAGGACTGAATGATCTCTTGAAGCAATTGTAGAAAAGCATAAACTATACTGTAAATTGTTCACATGAAACCATCCATTTTGTTAACTGGGCTTTCTGGCAAAAGGGATGGGACATTAAAGGGGGAGAGCTCTGAGTTACAACAGTGAATTCTTTCCCAGGTGTCTGACTAGTGCGTCTTCCTGACACGCTCATGGTCTAACTGATCACCATATTTGGAGTCGGGAAGGACTTTTCCCCCAGGTCAGATTGTCAGAGACCAGGCTGGGGGGGCTGCCTTCCTCTGCAGCATGAGACATGGGTCACTTGCTGCTTTGAACTAGAGTAAATTGTGGATTTTCTGTAACTTGAAGTCTTTGAATCAAGATTTGAGGACTTCAGTAACTCATCTAGAGGTTAGGGGTCTATTACAGGAGTGAGTGGGTGAGGTTCTGTGGCCTGCGATATGCAGAAGGGGAGACTAGATGATCATGATGGTCCCTCTGTGTAAGGTACAACACAGAACATATTGATGTTCAGTAAACAATAATTCACATTCTCTTAGGACTCTGTTCACAAAAGGACTTAGGTGCCTAGTGGCCACTTTTGATGCCTAAATCCCAGAGTCAGGCCCTTCTGGGATTCACAAAACCTCTGCTCAGCTGCTGCCGAATGCTGTAGGCACCTAAAATGGCTTGGTGCCTAAATGTTTGCTGTAAACGCTGCCTAAGTGCCTATGTTTCTGCCAGTGTGCATGCACACTGCAGTCTCACCCTAGGCATCCAGACACCTAAGTCCCAGAATGATGCACAAACTGGGACAAGACAGGCATTTCTCCACCTGACTTGCCTGTGGGGTCCAAGCTGGTAAGTGTGCTCAGAGCTTGCCTACCACATCAGACCCCCATAGATGAGCTTACACAAAACAGCCAGGGGAGGATGCCAAAGTCTGGGCTGGAGGGACGTGCCTCCCTCTGCTTGGGATTCTCAGCTGCAAACCCTTTTGTGGTGTTGGGCGCCTATGCCATTTTGAGGAGGACACTATGACCTCCCTCAGAACTTTTAGCCCAGTGTTTTGGGCACTCACATAGGATATGGGATACCCCAACTTCAAATTCCCCTTGCACTTGAGGAGAAGGCATCTGAACAGGGATCTGCCACCTCTGTCTCAGGTGAGTGCCCTACCCTCTACCCCCTGGACTATAGGATGTTTTGATGTGAGATTTCCTCAGTCTCTCCTATGGAAGCTGTTCCACTGTGGATACACAATTAAAAACATCATTGGAGCAGGGGGACTGGATCCTGGGTCTCCCACATCCCATGTGAGAACCCTAAACACCTGGGCTAAAAGTTCTGAGAGAGGTCATTGTCCTCTTCCTCATCAAAATGCCATTGGTGCCCAACACCAAGAGATCTTAGACTAAGTGGAGGGAGGTGCCTCCCGCTAGCCCAGACTTAGGCACCTATGTCTCTGAGAGCGGTGAAGTGTGGGACACACTCCTCACCTTGGCAGCTCCCATTGGCTAGCTTAGGCAGGGAGCCACCTAGCATGCTGTCTTTTGCAAGTCCCATTCCGATGCGCCTATCTCTCCCCATTCATTGTATAGGGATCCAAGGCGCCTAACCCAGGCTTTGTGAATACCACAAAATTAGGCACCTAAAAGTTAGGCATGATGACACTGAATTCCTTTATGAATCTAGCCATTAGTCCCTTTGCCTTGAATTCCTCGCTGTCACGTGCAAAATGTGCCACATGTAGGTCCCTTAATTTGTAGGAATTCAGCGGGCTTGGAGAATGAAGGACACTAGTGTTCCAGGAACTAACATACTTATGAGTACTACATATGGACAGTTACTTTTTTGGTTCAGTTTGATTTGGTTTCCACACTTGGAATATGCCAAGAAGCTGAAATCTCACATATTGAATCCTGTGAATTTGTCTATGTTTTTATTGATTTTTTGGATGGTGATGTTAATTAGCTATTCGTCTTAGTTTCTACTAGAGTGGCTGTAAATATGAAGATGAATTGTAATATCTAGGGTAATAAGTTATATGCTGTTGCTGCTTGCTCACTGTCTCTTTGATGGCTTTTTCACCTAAGTATTCTATTAGAGAAGAAAAAAAAATTTAAGTTAACAACAAAAAAACACAGGGAAACACTTTATGTATAAACTACAAGCCAGAGTAGTAAAAAGTACAATTAGGAAGATATGACAATGTTTATTCTGTTTGTGCTGATTATGTTTGAAGCTCTTATTAGAAGATGGATAGCCTGCAGAAAGTAGGGGCTTTCTCCTGAATTCCTCCAAAACCCTACTTGATTTCAGTGAATCATAATTTAGGGTTGGATCCAAGATTCAGGATCCGAGTATTCACACTGTATGCTGTTTTAGGGCTTGATCCAATGCTTGTTGAAGACATAGAAAGACTCGTATTTTAAACTGCCTGATCTAAGATACATTAATCATAGAATCATAGAATCTCAGGGTTGGAAGGGACCTCAGGAGGTCATCTAGTCAAACCCCCTGCTCAAAGCAGGACCAAACCCAACTAAATCATCCCAGCCAGGGCTTTGTCAAGCCTGACCTTAAAAATCTCTAAGGAAGAACATTCCACCACCTCCCTAGGTAACCCATTCCAGTGCTTCACCACCCTACTAGTGAAAAAGTTTTTCCTAATATCCAACCTAAACCTCCCCCTCTGCAACTTGAGACCATTACTCCTTGTTCTGTCATCTTCTACACTGAGAACAGTCTAGATCCATCCTCTTTGGAACCCCCTTTCAGGTAGTTGAAAGCAGCTATCAAATCCCCCCTCATTCTTCTCTTCTGCAGGCTAAACAATCCCAGTTTCCTCAGCCTCTCCTCATAAGTCATGTGCTCCAGCTCCCTAATAATTTTTGTTGCCCTCCGCTGGACTCTTTCCAATTTATCCACATCCTTCTTGTAGTGTGGAGCCCAAAACTGGACACAGTACTCCAAATGAGGCCTCACCAGTGCTGAATAGAGGGGAATGATCACGTCCCTCGATCTGCTGGAAATGCCCCTACTTATATAACCCAAAATGCCATTAGCCTTCTTGGCAACAAGGGCATACTGTTGACTCATATTCAGCTTTTCGTCCACTGTAACCTCTAGGTCCTTTTCTGCAGAACTGCTGCCCAGCCATTCGGTCCCTAGTCTGTAGCAGTGCATTGGATTCTTCCGTCCTAAGTGCAGGACTCTGCACTTGTCCTTGTTGAACCTCATCTTTTAGCCCAATCCTCTAATTTGTCTAGGTCCCTCTGTATCCTATCCCTACCCTCCAGCGTATCAACCACTCCTCCCAGTTTAGTGTCATCTGCAAACTTGCTAAGACAATACGCATTCCCTTAGTGCTAGTGCCTATATTCATTTATTTTTGGAGACTGTCCCATCTTCAGTGACCCTCCAAACCAGCTGTACGCCAACAAATAATGTACTTTGAAACACACAGGTTTAGACTTTGGGATGTTGGAGCTGGGTACTGTCAGGGATAGGGCATCAGCTATGGAACACCTTGCCAGAAGAGATCAGTCTGAGCCCACTCCTGGCTGGGATTAGGTCCTTTACAAGAAAGTTTTCCCCATGAATGAAAATCAGCACACAAAAAAGAATATTTATGCTCTTTCACTTCCCAGGGAAACAGAGAGAAACTGACCATATGTGTTATTGACTTAGAACTTCTTAATTTTGTATAGGGCTTAGATACCAATGTGATAGGTACCTTAGGCGCTAGAGAGAGATCAAGAGCGTGTGCATGCTTCAGACATTGTTTTTACTTTAATTTTCACTCCCTCTCTGCTTCCTTCCTCTATTGCTTCTTTAATACTCTACTTCCCTCCACTGAGTTTGTTTGTTTGTTGTGCAATTATTTGCCTTTTATGCAGTGTTAAGAAATGCTTTTGTCTGTAACTTTGGAGGAAGAAACCCAGACAAACCACAACCCAATATTCTCATATGGTGAGCAGAGATGCCATTAATTCTTGCTTTTATTTTTACATTCAGCATGTACTGTACATTCCCGGCACATAGTACAAGTCAAATCATGGTCTGAATGTGCATTTATTAATGTGGCTTCTCATGTGAAGCTATACTTTGCAATGAAAATAACATAAATGGTATTTTTTCTGCTATTACATGTATGGTGGAAATGAGGTTACATGAATACTTCTCTGTTGTGGATGGTCTCATATGTTACATTGAATAGGAAACATTAATTATAAAGGTGTAGTAATGAAGATATTTAATCATTTGGGCACCATGCAGTTTGCACTCACTCCTGCTACATCATTGTAAAACAGCAGTAGAACATTCTAGCTGTGCCCATGGAGATGGTATTTTCTGTATCTTTCACCGTCACTGTAAAGTAGGGAAACTGAGGCATGGTGAAGTTAAATAATTTATTTCAGGTTACCTAGAAAGTTTATGGCATAGCAAGGAACATAACCACACTCTCCTAAAGCCTGTGTCTATATCCGAACCCACAAGACCACTCTCTTTCCCTTAACAACCTCCCTTTTCATACCATCTATATTCTTCATCCACAGGAGCCTTTAATAGGGACTAATTGGAGAGGGACATCATAGTAATCAAAAATCCTGGGTCAAAAATGACACCAAGAGTTCACCAAGTCCCCATGGTACAATTACAACAATAAAAAAAACAAGAAATGAAATCCTGGAACTAAGATGTACGAAAGAATATGAACAATGGGATAAACAGGAGAGTGTTCTCAGTTTATTTATATAGTGTGTTTAATATAAAGGAAAATAGTTATGCCAGCTTGTACCAATGGCTCCTCACTCAAGAAAAACAACATGATTCTTGGCCTGAATCAGATCTCACTTAAACTGATATAAATCTGTATTATTTAACTCCACTGAAATCAAAGCTTTAAACCAATGCAAGATCGAAATTAGGCCACAATGTCTCAGAGGGGATGAGGGAAGGGAGGGACATGCATTTATCTGTGATGAGAAAGTTCCTATAATAAAGTTATTGTCTACACTTGAAAGTGTTGCATTTTTAACTAGGCTGCCAAAACTCCCCAGTGTAGATGTAGTTATACCGGTATAAAGGTGCTCTTGCCAGTATAGCATAGTCTAGTTCAGCAAAGTATACTAGTATAATTGTGTCCACACTAGGGCTTTTACCAACATGTCTATGTTGGAAAAAATTGTATCCCAAGCTGGTATAGCTATGGCAGGAAAACTTTTAAGTGTAGATCAGACCTTAATGTTTTTAAAAAACATGACAAGCTAATCATGCAGAAAATAGTGGCATTCAGCAGTGGCTCCATTACTTACAGGCCAGGTTCTGATATCGTTTGACACATTAAAATGAATGGAACTACTTGTGAATTAAGGTGGTACTCAATGTGAATAATGGTTTCAGACTCTGACCTTTGATGTGATTAGACATCTGTGTGCAGCAAATATATAATATGAGAAGCATGCTCAGTCATCTTTTTAACCACTGTGCATTGCTCTGTAGCATCACACTGGGAGCAAAAACAATCCACAGTGGTGACATGTTAAGAATAGCTATGGGATGAAAATCAAGAATATAGAACAGAAAAAAGGTTGAAAATTATCTAATTGACTAGATGCGCTTATAGGATGTGTTGCTGAAGAAAGCACTCAAGAACAAAAGCTGTCAGGATTGGCTTCTTTCTTTATTATGCATAAGCAAGACTTGCCCAGCTTCTTTGGCTGACTGGAGATGGGTTGGTTGGAGGATAGGATGGCACAAGAGAAAAATATAATGGCTGTGATCCATGAAGGCTTACACACCCGACTCCTGATTTTAGGCACCACTGTCATCCACAAAACCCCTATTTGGCTGCAGCCTAACCTTGTGGGCACCTAAATTCACTTGGCACCTAAGTTTTTTCTTCTGGGCACTGCAGCCTCAGTCTTGGCACCTGGGCGCTCTCCCCTGCCTGAACATGGGCACTACTGCCTTATGATATGTGTCTAGATGCTTGTCCCTTGCCTAAACCTCAGCGTGATTTGCAAACTGGGAAAGATAGGCATTCAACTGCCTAAACTGCATGCAGAGGCCCAATCTGATAAGTGGCTTCTGAGCATGCCTACTGGATTGGGCCTTTCAGGAAAGTTTACACAAATCAGCCAGGGGAGTGAAGAACTTCCCCTTCTTCCTTATAACCTTTATCCTAGTGGACAGGACACTCACCCAAGATGTGAAAAACCCCTGTTCTAGTCCTTCCTCCTCCTGTGGGGAAAAGAAGGGATTTGAATAGGGCTCAGTGGTCATCTCTCAAGTGAGTGCCGTAACCATTAAGCTATGGAGTCATTCTAACTATGTCCCTGGCCCAATTATTTAAGTACTGTATCACATTATTTAATTAAAATTGAATAATTTCAATAGGAGAGACTGAGGAAGCCCCACACCAGGCAACTCCATAGCCTAGTGGTTATAGCACTCACCTGAGTGATCCTTTCTGAAATCTCTTCTCCCCCTCAGGAGGAGGGGCAAATTGAACTGACTAAAGTATCCTGTCCACTAGACTAAAGATTATAAGGGAGGAGATCCTCTTCCCCCTGGCTGTTTTTGCTTTGGGTCCCACATAATTTAAGTGGCCAAGTGTCTATCTTCCCCCAGTTTCTGGACCACAAGTAGAGCTAGGTGCCTCCCTGCAGCCCAAACTCTAGGTACCCATCTCCCAGAGAGGGGTGGGGCTTAGCGCACACCCCTCTAGGCAGTATCTCCCATTGGCTAGCTTAGGCGGCTCTCTGCCTAGTGTACTGACTTTATGGATTGCATTCTAAAATGCCTGTCTCTCCCCCGTTCATTGTATAGAGAGCCTAGGCACCTAACTCAGGCTTTGTGAATCTCAGTGCTCTTCCTGTGATTTTCTAGGCAGCTAAAATTTAGGTGCTGTGACGCTCAGCATTGCAATGCCTAAGTCCCCTCATGGATCTCATTCAATATATGTATTCATTTACTAAATAATACAATTCATTTCCTTGTTTCTGTTGAGATAGAATCTTGACATTTGGTACACTCATAATTTCTAGAATGGTGAGAACAGGAAAAATCCCAAAATTGAAATTTGACTTTTCCATCAGTTAACACCAACATGCCATCAGTCATTTCATGTATGCAGTGTAATTGTAGCTGTGTTGGTCTCATTATATTAGAGAGACCAGGTGGGTGAGATAATATATTTTATTGGAGCAACTTCTACTGGTGAGAGAGACAAGCTTTCAAGCCACACTGAGCTCTTCTTCCGGTCAGGTCTCGAAGGCTTGTCTCTCTCACCAACAGAAGTTGGTCTAGTAAAAGATATTACCTTCCCTACCTTGTCTCGCTAATCAGACATTTCAATCAGTTTCCACCCATGCAAGCACCCTTTTTATGTGGCAATAGTTTACACATATCACATGAGGCCTCCAGTTTGGAGAAATGAAATATCAGCTAGGTACACACATATCTCTGTAGGAGTATGTGGAAATCAAGGTTTAGGTCAGCCTTTCCAAACAGACCAAAAGAGAAATAATCTTCCAGTTAACATGTGGACTGTGGTGGCAAACAGTAGTAGCATAGAACAAGTGAGCCATCATACCCAAACGGAATCTATGTGGCCACCCACTAATAAAATTGAGCATTTTAATTCTAAAAACAGATTTTCCCAATTTTTTAATAGTGAGAGAGAACACAAGTGGGTGGTAGATAGTCACTGATCATTCATTATGTTGTTCACTTGTACTGGAGCAGGGAAGATAAATAAACGCCCTGATCCCAGCCCCCACCCTACCACAGGAGTAATAACTTTATGCATGTGTTTGCAGGATTGAGGTCAAAGGCTCTGTGTGACTCTGGCAGACCAGATGCCAGCCTATGTCAAGGCCCAGGGCTTCACTGAACACTGACAAGTGCATAACTGGAAACCAGTCTGACTTATCTCTGGGTTAGTATAGTTAAAATAGATAACAGTGTTATAAGACAGGTTTCAGAGTGGTAGCCGTGTTAGTCTGTATCAGCAAAAACAACGAGGAGTCCTTGTGGCACCTTAGAGACTAACAAATTTATTTGGGCATAAGCTTTCGTGAAAAGATGGGAGTTGCCTTACCAAGTGGGGGGTCAGTGCTAACGAGCCAATTCAATTAAGGTGGAAGTGGGCTATTTTTGCCGCTTGGTAAGGCAACTCCCATCTTTTCATATGCTGTGTATTTATACCTCTCCACTGTATTTTCCACTCCATGCATCTGATGAAGTGGGTTTTAGCCCATGAAAGCTTATACCCAAATAAATTTTTTAGTCTCTAAGGTGCCACAAGAACTCCTCGTTGTTTTTAGTGTTATAAAAATGTATTTCGTGTTTAGACTTTATGGAATGCTTGTGGGATGCTGCATGTATTAATCCTACTTAGAATATCTGTATCCCATGGTATAAAGTTATATTGAGTGTTTGCATTGTAAGTCTCTGTAATTGTGTAATTCACCAAACAGGAAAAGAAGCATTAATTAAGGTCCTGCACTGAAGATGTCCAATTGAAGGCAAATGAGGTATTGTGTAGCATCAGACAGGGACTTCATTGATTGCATTCCTAACTCCCCCCAGGAAGAGTTAGGACTCATCCCATCAGCTTCAATTCTGGGATGAAGGGGATAAAAATCCCTGACAAGGAGAAATTGGGTCTCTTTATGCCATCTGGACTCTAAGGGGAAAAGATTCCTAAACATAAGCAAGAGATCCTAATGCTGCTTGGCATGGGACAGACCTAAAGGAGGAAAAGAGCTGCTTTTTATAGAAGCTTATATTACATTTTTAGAGCTAAGACTATAACTCATGTGTGTATGTTTCCTGTTTTAGACTTGTAAATAACTCCAATTTCTTTTCTTAGTTAATAAATCTTTAGATTGGCTACAGGTGTTGTCTTTGGTTTGAGATCTGAGTACAATTGACCTAGAGTAAGTGACTGGTGTTTTGGGTCTGGGAGTAACCTGCATATTGTTGTGACTTTTCATGTAAAGTCACCATCTACTACACAATCCAACTTGCTTGAGTGTCAAGATAGACTGGAATGCCCAAGGGGTCTGTGACTGCATGGTAAGACTGATACAGTGCTTTAGGAGTTCACACTTGTTACTGATTTAGTGAAATCTAATTATAGAACATACAACTGGTTAGGGGTTTCTGCCCTAATGTTTGACAGTCTTCCCTGAGGTTGGCACTCACCACTTCAGACAGCATGACATTCTGACCAAAGCCCATTGAAGTCTTTGGATCCAACCCCAGCAAAGCAAACCCACCAGCAGTAAGAAGACCAAAAGCACCTTTTATCAAGGAAAGCAACAACACCAGAGAAGTAAATCAGTCTATTAATTCTTAATGTTTATTCAAACCTGTGAAATGAAACAGGAGCAAAAAACCTTTTTCTCTTAGTTATACATAACCAGCATTTCAGATGTAGGGAAGTGGCTGCCATGGAGCCCCTACAAGTTTTTTTTGTAAACACCTCAGATATTTTAATTCCTCTTTAATATCACTGGGATTTCTACACTTACAAATCATAGTAATATTATAAGGTACCCATTATGAAGCACGTGGAATTGAACAAGTAACAAAGTGTTAGAGTTCACTTAATGAGCATATGGCCGGAGCTGAAAAGAGTCTTTGCATTCTTTACGTTACTGCATTTTTTTCTGGCTAAATCCTCCTCTTGTGAATCCACTGCTTGGAGACATTTAAGGCCCCAATTCTACAAATGCTTATACACAAGCTTAACTTTGTGAAAATGGGCAGCCCTTGACTTCATTGGGACAGTTCAGGTATGTAAGTTTTAAAAAGTGAATGGTTGTAAGATCTGGGCCTAAGTCTCCAACTTCATTTTGAATGCAAATGTAATACATTAAAATAAATTTAATTGGGATGCAACTATAATTGTTCCTATTATAGCCTTTTATTGCTTATAGTGTTTTGAGTAGCTAAACAAAAATGAAAATCATATTAACTGTAGGCAGACTAGTTAAATACTCACTGAAAATGTTCCAGAGAGATGGCTGATAAAATTTAAGATTTTCTATTGCTTCGTTAACCTTGCATATATATCCTAATTGCTATCTTGCTTTGCTATTGTTCATCTCTATAATTGTACTATTTAGCGCTGCAAAGCAATTTTTGAGATCTGGACTGTATGAAAAACACCAAATTTTATTATAGTATTCTTATTTTAGCAATCCCAAAGTGCAGGAGTTTAAAAAAAAAATCAAGCCCAGTATTGTGTGTTTCATTCTTCAGAGTTGATCAAGAAATACACATTGAGTTAGTTGGTTGTAAATCAAGCTTTTTATTTAAAAAAAAAATCTCCTGAAATGATTGTTGGTAAAACGCTCATACAAGACCGACTTTACAGGAATAAAACCATGTTGGATGCAGAAAAGATTTGCCAGTATTGCCCACAATGCAAATAACCACCTTGTCCAGCATGTACTCATAAACAGGATGCTTTATCTTCCTCTCCAACTCGAAAAAGTCCCTGGAAGAAAGCAAAGGGAGGCGGCATTGGGTGGAGAGCTGCTGACCAACTATCCATTGATGGCAGATGCATCCTCATTCCCGTCTACCTTTAGCCCAGGAGCCCTCCCTGAACTTGGCTGAACGATTTTAACTGTTTCCCTTTAAATTGCAGCTCTGAGCCCGCGCAGCGCTCGGCCTGCCGAGGAGCCCAGGAAAGGCGCTCAGGAGCTGGGTGGGTTGCACAGCCCAGGTGCGGTAGGTCTCTGGGGATATGTACTGGATAAGCCCCTGGCACTAGAGAGCGAGGCTCCCCCAGCCTCACTTTATTGTGAAGTCCCGTGGAAACGCTCTGCAGTAACCGACATGTTCCTCTAGTCGGAGCCCGCAAGCCCCAGGGAAGTGACACGCACTAACTCCAGCTGGGCAGGGAGCAGAGCTCCCGGGAACGCACGGAGCCGCTTGTCCATCTCCCAGCCTCTTCCCCTCCCCTCGGACCGCGAGCCAGCCGCTAGGCTCAGCCAGGCACGAGTCCCTCTTGAAGCCGCCGGGCCCACCCTCTGGCTCCCAGCCCGCGCCGCCCCTCTGCAGGAGGCTGCCAGCCGAGCGGGGCGCAGGGAGCAGCAGCAGCAGCCATGGGGCGAGGAGGAGGCGGCTGCTGAGCGTCCCGCGCCGGGACAAGATGGGGGGACGTTATTAGCGGCACAGCGGCTGGGACAGGAGCTCCGTGCATGGTGGCGGGAGAGCGAGAGCCGCCTCTGGCGCCCCGTGGCTGGGAGCTCGCTTGGAGCAGTCAGGTACGGGGCAGCTGGGCTCGCTCCCCTGCTTTGCGCCCCCGGGCGCTGGCTTTCCGGGGCTGCCTGCGCGCCCGCAGGGTTGTTGTTCCGCGGGCCGGCGGGTGTAACCCGATCCGTCCCGTGCAAGCGGGGGTGTGGGCAGAGGGGTCGCTCCGGGCACGCTCGGCCCTGCCGCTGCGCCGCTATTTTTAGCGGTGAACTCCTGGAAGTTTGGACGCGCCGCGGGCGGGCACCGATGGGCCCCGGGCTGAGCGCTGACGCTGAGCCGGGAGCGGGCTCCCTGCGGCGGGGAGGTGCGGCGGCTCGCTGGTGAGTGCACCACGGGCTGCCGGCTGCTGCTGGGGCCGGGGCCGCCCTCGCCTCGGCCGCGCACAGGCAGCCCCGCTGGGAAGCGCTGGGGTATCGGACGGCGTGTGAAACTCGGGAAAGTTTGGCCAAGTCAGCCCGAGCCCGACGGCGCGTCGGGGGGCGAGAAGGAGCCGCCGGGGTGCTGCTGCTGGCGGGGCGGGCAGCCCTGGGCCAAAGGGCGGCGGGGGGCGCCCTGCGCTCAGGTAGGTGGCGCGAGCCCAGCGTGGTTTATCGGTTGTTTTGTTCGCTCTCGCTTGGCCAGGCTTGTGCCTGTCTCCGCGCCCGGGGCAGTGCTCCCTGGCCCGTGTTAGCCGGGATGCCGCGGCGGCTGTCGTCTGTGCGCAGTGCAAGCCCCGAGGCGATGCTGGTGGGCCCCTTGCTCCGTAGGGCGGCGGGGCTGGCCGGGAGCGGGAATCTCTTTTTGACTTGGCTACAGAGGCAACGTGTAACTGTTGATTGGGGGGGGCACAATTTAAAGGTTCAAGGGGGCATGTGACCACCCCACAGCGTCGCCTCGGGATCTACAACAGGTTTTCAAAGGGCGGGTGCCCCAGTAAGGGGGTGCAGAGGAACGTTTGGGGCAGTGATACCAGGCAGGGCTTGGGGAGGGGACATCACCTCCACCCCCTGACTCGCCTCAGTGGGCCACCTAGCCTGTCTGCGTTGGGGGGGCACAACCAAACATTGTAACTCAAAGGGGGGTGTTAAAGCTTACAATTGTTCATAGAATCTCAGGGTTGGAAGGGACCTCAGGATGTCATCTAGTCCAACCCCCTGCTCAAAGCAGGATCAACCCCAACAGCAGGACCAACCCCAACGAATAATACCCACCTGCGGGGTGTTGGTTGTGTACCCGTCCCCCAACCCAGACAGACTGAGTTTCCCCTGAGGTGAGTCGGGGTGGAGGTGGCGCTCCCTCCCTGAGCCCTGCGAGAGCTGGCCCGAGCCACCTGGTGTCGGTCTGAGTGTTCCAAGGGGGGGCGAGCCCCACAGTTTGAAACCCTCTGATGGAAGGTGGGCTAAATGGAAGGTAGGGTGAGCATCACTGCAGTGGCGCAGAGCCTCTGCTATAGGAATGGGAGAGCGGCCTCTGCCCTGGGAACAGGCCTGGGGTATTTGCCCCTGGGAGGTTTGCAAAGCAGGTGGCGGGAAGTGCTGGGACTCCAGCACCAGTGAAGGAGAAGAAGCCCCATAGGTGACTGCTGACAGCAGGGAGAGCTGCTCCTTCCTTGATGCTGGCCATTTGGGGGAGAGGTGTGCCTTGCCCACTCCCTAGGGTAACCAGATAGCAAGTGTAAAAAAAATTGGGATGGGGTGGGGGGTAATAGGTGCCTATATTTAAAAAAAAAGCCCCAAATATCAGGACTGTCCCTATAAAATCGGGACATCTGGTCACCTTACCACTCCCATTGCTGTGGGGCAGAGGCTGCAGCAGCCCCCCCAGATGGGTTCCCTCCAAACATTTAGCTGTTGCTAAATGGAAGGCAGAAATCTGGGGGGAAAGGGTGCATGACCCTGTGTCATCCCTCACCATTGCCTCTACTTGGCTAGACTGCCCAGCTGTGGTGTGAGTTCTGGTCAATCTCTCCAGATTTAACACCCCCTCTCCCTCCATTCCCAACTGCCCCAAGTTTCTTTATTACACAATTCTTCCTGTGCATGTATGTATTGCTGTTATCTTGTTATAACAAATCAGAATCCAGGCTATAGCCAGGTGGAATCACATTGATACTCAGAGATGGCCAGTCTTCCTGTTTCTGTCTGCATTTGATAAATTCTCAACCTGTTCTCTATCTCCACCCTTGTGGCAGTCACATGAGGCTTGGGTAGTGAGCTACAGTAGCTGACATCAATTCAAGCCCCAAGATTTCGCTGAAGTGTTGCTGCTGCTTGAGGTAACAAGCATGAAATGCAAAGCAAACAAACCATTGTCACCTTATAACAATATTTGTGGGCGATGATGGGAGAACTTTATGGAAAGGAAAACTGTGGCTTTGAAAATGTAGGAGCTGTTTTACTTTCAAATTACATTACTTAGATAAATCACTCATTTTTTCTATAGGATAGAATTCCCATAAGACAGCAAGGAGTTTTCAGGGAGTGCCATCGCATCAGTATTATTTGCTCTTATCAGATTTGGCTGCATCTTGTGTGTATCTGCAAAGCAGTGTTTGATCAGTAGCATTTCTTTCTTTGTAGGCTATAATAAAACTGAGGCTAGTGGGCAATCAGTGCTCGGCTTTCCATGTAGGGCATAACAATAAAGTGTTTGTATTTTGTAGTTTGATTAACTGTAAGTGCTGCATGTGAAATAAAATTGAATGAAGTCTTTTTAAAACAAATTCCACAAATCAAAGTTTTGGAGACAACCATAATAAGGAAAATGGAATAACTGCTAGAGTAGTTGGAGTTTACGCACAAGAAAATCCTGAGTGCAAAGATTTAACTGATGTTTGCTGGACTGACTCAGTGCTATCTCTGCAGCGCAAACAAGCAGATGTTTATCATCTGTGGTTACTTCTGGGACAGTCATGGTAAATATCTTAACTCAGTATGTCTAATATATTCAACCGCAGTCGCAGTTTGCTTCTTCCATAACTGCAAGGAGCAGCCCCATAAAGAAACCATGGCTCACATTTCTGTCCTGTTATTCCACTGTAAATAACTGGAATAACTTCATTGAAGCCAGTGGAATAGCTTTCTTTACACTGGTGTAAGTGAAAGCAGAATGTGGCTAGTGCTTAACAAATCCTCCTCACAGAAAATATTTAATAAGATAAATCAGATTCATTGAGAACGTTTGTCAAATTAGTGGAAGTTTAACTTGATTTTTAAAAAGGCTTTCACATACCTGTTCTCTCACATCAAAGCTGAAAACACTTTTAAACATAGACCTAATTGGAATAGATTTGTGATGAGATATTGAAAAGATTTGTTTGTAACAAAGATACTGATTTAAATGACACTATTTTAAATATGGGGGGAGAGATAAAGGGAATTGGAATTAAAATGTCTTGTTGAATCTCATTGAACTACATGAACGTTTATTGAAAGCTGTCCAATCTAACTTTAAAAAAACCAGAATATTCCTACTTAAATAGTTATCTTTCATCTCCACGTTATCTCAGCCTTGCATGCCAAGAATTGCAACATGTTAGTTAATATATTATGCTGGTCCATTTTAATTATAAAGGGTGTGCAAGCAAGGCAGTTAGTTTTCTTTTCAGCTTTTAATGGGTTTTCCTGGGAAGCCTGCTGTAGAAAGTGCAGACAAATGTTTGCCTATTCAAGTGAGTCACCAGTGTGTTTTTTGTTTTGTTTTTTCCATTTGAGCTGGAATTATCAATTTTTCCATAGTGGTAAACTTTTAGAAGTAACTGCTAGTGATAGGCACCTTGCAAATTCCCTAATTACTATCATGCATAGTGTTTTATTTCTGTCCCATTATCTTCAGTACTGATGCATTTCTGTCTTTAACACTTGACAATCTTACAAATATTTTTGTTTTAATGATGTACAACAGTATCAGTTGGTATCACCATACGTGGAGTTTTGCAATTTGAGTCTGATCTTACACACACTAACAAAAGTAGTGTTCATAACTGCAAGTGAACCATTGGGTCCCTTACCACCTTCCACTAAGAAATCTTTTTCTTCCAAGGTGGAAATGGAGCTGCCGGCAGCCTAAACCCCCCGACCCCACTGAGGTGTGGCGAACAGAAGTGCTCACATGGGGCAGATTCTGCTCCCATACTCTGCAATTAGCTCCACTGATTTCGGCAGGGCAGAATCTTACCCTTAGAGTGCGGGGGAAGCAGGATGGAATAAAGAGAGAGCAGGACAAACAGATCCCTCTTCAAACAGCCAGGGGTGAGAGCCCTTCTAGCCAGTGTTCTGGAGACTTAAAAAGTGTTCTCTTGTTAGCACAGATCTTGGGAGTAAAAACCTTACAAATCCAATATCCCCAAGTTTGTTTTCCTAGGGCTGTGCTTAATTTTATGTAAACATATCGTGACTGGTTCCTCTTGGGGTGCCACCTTGAACTGGGGTACCACTGAGCCCCCTGACCCACCAGTCTGGGTTCCCTCTCACACTGTACTGCTGTGACAAGCTGCAAAGCCCTCCAGCCTGCACTTTCACCAGGTAGGGGGACACCCAGCTGCAGTTACATGCAGGCTCTCTTACCAGCCCCTGCATAGGAAGGCTACAGCTAAGGCAACTCCCAGCTCCTCAGGCACTTCCCCTTCCCCCAGAGTATAAATCCAAAATTATACAGTCTTGCGCTGCACAGGAAACTGTGCAACAGCCTTTGTCTCTAAGTTATAATTCCCACACACTTCACTCCAACTCACCAGTTTAGATAAAGCAAAAAGAAGTTTATTAACTACAAAAGATGGATTTAAGTGATTATAAGTGATAGCAAACAGATCAAAGCAGATTACCTAGCAAATAAAAAACACAAACTAAGCTTAATTTACTAAATAGATTGGATATGAATAACAGATTCTCACCCTAAGAGATGATACAAGCAGGCTGCAGATTCTTAAGGGGCAAGCTGCACTTGCTTTACAGCTTGGAATCCCCAGGTGTTTCATTCACAGGTAGAAATCCCTTTAGCCTGGGTCCAGCACTTCCCCCAGTTCAGTGTTTGTTCCTCGGGTGTTTTCAGGAGTCGTGTGTGGGGAGTGAAGAACACCAGATGATGTCACTCCCTGCCTTGTGTAGCTTTTGCATATGGTGGAAACCCTTTGTTCCCAAACCTTGGTTCCCAGACCAGTCTGTGGGAAAAATACTGACATCCCAAGATGGAGTCCAGAGACTTGTGGTCTCATCACATGTCCTTGTAGAGTCATAGCAGCCATTACTTGGAGTCTGTCTGTCGCATTCTCAGGAAGGCTCTCCAGGTGGGAGATAAGCTTCTCCTAAGGCCTATTGTTTTTTCCTAATGGCCCATTGCCCTGAATGTACCCTTCCCCACCCACTATCTAGACCAGTGCTCTTCACTATTTTTGAAGTGGGGGCCACTTTGGCAAAAAACCTTCAATATGAGAGCTAGGGTGACCAGATGACAAATGTGAAAAATCGGGACAGGGGGTGGGGGGTAATAGCCCCAAATATCGGGACTGCCCCTATAAAATTGGGACATCTGGTCACCCTATACGAGACCCACATCAACTACTAAATTAACATTGCTTACTGCTCCTTAATGGTGTAATGTTACAGAGCCACTTGTGTAACTAAAACAAAGTCTACTTGTACACTAAAATGATACTCTTTTTATAAAATAACCAGGAAAATATGTGGAATTAAAAAGGCACCTATGCAAGTAAACACCTTTTAAGAGCAGAATAACGCAAAACTTACTTTAAAAACTGGATGAGCAAAAGTGTGCCTGTTCCTCCTTAACTTTGTTCCTGCAGTATTTGTAATCTGTCATCGCAGTCCTGGTAAGGCAGTCCAAGTGTTCGTTGGTCAATTTTTGTTCCTGTTTTCTTTTCACCCCTCTGGCTGGGGGTGAGGGCTCTAGGGTGGAGCTGGGGATGAGGGGTTCAGGGGGCTCAGGGCTGGGGCAGAGGGTTAGTATATGGGGGGTGAGGGCTCTGGCTGGGGGTGTGGGCTTTGGGGTGGGGCTGGGGATGCAGGCAGGCTGCCCAGGGCTGGGGCCAGACGACTCCCCCCAGCCCTCTCCCTGATGGCAGCAGCTAGCTCTGGGGGAGGGGCCTCTCTTTCTCTCCCCTGCCTGCAGACAGCACACAGCTCCGGGGGAAGGGTTCCTCTCTCCCTCCTGCCAGCAGCAGGGAGCTCTGGGGCCAGGGGAGAGGCCCACAGCAGCCCTGCAAGCCCCAACTTGCTCCCCTCCTCAGTTGCCGCCCCCCCTCACCTCCCTCCTTTATATTTGTAGCCTACTTCGCAGCTTAGAGGGAACTTAGCGAGCCACACTTAGGGTCGATGGGAGCCGCCACTGGCTCGCGGGCCTTGCAGTGAAGAACACTGATCTGACTGAAAGCATCTTGCCTAGTGGATGTTACTCAGGTGTAACTGCATTTGAAATACAGATACATAGTCAATAATCATAATGTCAGATACAAAAATGATACATGCACTCAAATAGGATAATCATATTCAGCAAATCATAACTTTTCCAATGACACTTCACATGACTTATTTTTCATAAAATACATCATAGTTATGCCATACTCGTATCATAATAACATCACTGTGAAGAATATGGATGGGGTGCAGTGTCACACACACATATATACTAATTAGATGTGACCCTTGCTTCTATCAAGTTGCTCATGAGGCTGTTTATTGCCCCAGAAGTTACTAGTTGTTGATTTATATGAATGCTTATGTCACACTTAGAATATCAGAGTGTCAAGTTTCAGCATTTGGAATGTTGCATATGTTGTTCCAAATGCCAGATGTTAATGGATAGAATATATGTGGGAAATTCTCTGTACTCGGGAAGAGCTGTATTACTTTGACTAATTGTAAATGTTCCATTGCCTAAAACACTGCTAGACAGACATTGTTGCAATTTAACTTTAGGTGAGAAGCAATAAGTGAGGAATAACAAAGAATAGAACGAATGGGGAATGGTTTACCACAATGGGACTGTGTGGTTACTCAGCTAAGTATGCACACGTTATGATGGTTCAGTAGAAAATTGGGTTTCTTTTTAGTTAAAAGGTGTCTTATTTCTTGGTTCTCTTTTTATTGGCATCACCAATGAGGTGACTGTGTAGGAAGGATTTGAATGAGGAAAGAGTAATAGTCTTGCAGAGCAGAATTGGGATGGTGTCCTAAGATAAGGGGCAGTGTGGGAAGAGCAGGTCAAGGGGCATTGAATCTGCCATTGCTGGTATAGTGCTGGAGGCAGAAAGTATCGTATTGCATCAGCCTGGCTTGGCAGGAACAGACTAATATTGGGGGTTGAAGGAACACTTTGTGCTCAGATTGTTTACCACAGATTGTTTACTATATATGAATCCTGAAATGCAGTGGCTGCTTACTTACAGATTGTTTTGATGTGTGAAATGTAGAACACTTCCTATTCTTAAGAGATTGATGCTCAGTGTATGAGAAATGGACTCGCCACATAAATGAGAGGTCATCCTTTCACAAAGACGGATGTTTTCCATATCTTGTCGTCCCAGTGTATGAAATGCTAAATACATTTAAGCAGGTGACTTTTTAAAAAGGAGTCTTGGAAAAAAACAATAAAACATGTAGTTGATAGTAACTTTATTTTTGTTAAATATCTTAGAAAACAATATGAACTTCAGAAAGGCTTAACAATACTCATGAGGAGGGCTGCAGGTTTGTCATGCTGGTGAAAATGGCACAGATACCGGGACTTCCCTGTTTGTCTATTACTTTTGTGCTGGAAGGCTCTATATGGTCTGGTTCAGATGGGAGGGTCGGAGAGCGAGCCCACCCCACAGTTATCCTGCAATTGTAGCTCCTGTGTCTTGCAGGGCTGGGCCCAGCAGCCTGGTCCAGGCGTTACGACCTGGCACATGGAATTGTGGCACTATTCACTCAAATTTGGCCTGTCCACCCCTTCTTCATGATGGAAGGTCAGCTTGGGCTAACCTGAGTGGTGGCCCCAGGCACCAGGTTGCAACACCTGGAGGAGGACCAGAGACATCCCAGACAACTGGACAAGGGCAAATATAGTACCTACCTCTAAAAAGGGGAAGAAGGACAACCCAGGGAATTATAGATGAGTCAGCTTAACTTCAGTACCTGGAAAGATAAATATTAAAATAATCAATTTGTAAGCATCTAAAAGACAATAAGATAATAAATGTCAACATGGATTTGTCACAAACAAATCATGTCATACTAATCTAACATCTTTCTTTGATAGGGTAACAAGCCTTGTGGATGGGAGGGAAGTAGTAGATATATCACATCACGACTTTAATAAGGTTTTGATACTGTCTCATATGACATAAACAAACTAGGGAAATATAGCTTTAGACAAACCTACTATAAAGTGAATTCACAACTGGTTGTTAACAATGGTTCACAGGCTGGGAGAGCCTATTGAGTGGGCTCTCACAGGGGCCTGTCCTTGTTCTGGTTGTATTCAATAGCTTCATGAATGGTTATGGCATACAGAGTATATCATTTGTGGATGTTACCAAGCTGGGAGGGGTTGCAAGCACTCTGGAGGACAGGATTAGAATTCAAAACGGTGTTGACAAACTGGAGAAATGTTCTGAAAGAAATAAGATAACATTTAATAAAGATAAATGCAAAGTACTACACTTAGGAAGGAAAAAATCTAATGCACAAATAGAAAATGGGGAATGACTGCCTAGGAAGGAGTACTGCAGAAAAGGATCTGTGGGTTATAGTGGATCACAAACTATATATGAGTCAACAATGTAATACTGTTGAAAAAAAAAAAAGCAAACATCATTCTGGGATGTAGCCGCAAGAGTGTTTGTAAGCAAGACACAAGAAATAATTCTTCTACTGTACTCAGCACTGATAATGCATCAGGTGGAGTACTGTGTCCAGTTCTGGGCACCATACTTTGGGAGAAAATGTGAACAAATTGGGGAAAGTCCAGAGGAGAGTAACAAAAATGATTAAAGGTCTAGAAAACAGGACCTATGAGGAAAGATTGAAAAAATGGGTTTGTTCAGTCTGGAGAAGACTGAGCAGTGACATAACAGTCTTCAAATATGTAAAAGGTTGTTATAAAGAAGAGCATGATAAATTGTTCTCCTTAAACCACTGAGGACAGGGAAAGAAGTAATGGGCTTAAATTGCAGCAAGAGAAATTTTGTTAGATATTGGAAGATGGAACAAATTACCTAGAGAGGTTGTGGAATCTGTGTCATTGAAGGTTTTAAAGAACAGGTTAGACAAACACCTGTCAGGAATGTAGATAATACTACTTAGGGTACGTCTATACTTACCTGTCCCGTCGGAGGAGTCCAATCGATCTTCTGGGTTCGATTTATCGCGTCTTGTCTAGACACAATAAATTGAACCAGGAAGTGCTCCCCCGTCGACGCTTGTAATCCTACTCCGCGAACGGAGTAGGCGGAGTCGACGGGGGAGCCTGTGCACCGCGTGTGGACCCCCGGTAAGTACCTTTTCATTCGAACTAAGATACTTTATTCGTTATTCACATAGCTGAAGTTGCGTATCTTAGTTCGAATTGGGGGGTTAGTGTAGACCAGCCCTTAGTTCTGCCTCTGTGCTGGGGACTGGAATAAATAACCTATCAAGGTCCCTTGCAGTCCTACATTTCTATTTCCTTTTTTAAAAAGAAATTTCACTTGTTCAACCTAATTTTGTTTTGTTTTAAGATAGAAAAGGAATACAGATCTGAAGTTAGCTTTGAAAACTATGCCATATGTACAGAACTCTGTGATTACTTGAGCCCCTATGGACTGGCTTCATAGTCCAGTGGACTTCTACTATTTATCATCATTAATCTACAAATAGAGCCAGGCACACATGGGTCTACTGCCTGTTGGACAGTATGTAGCAGTTCTGGTTTCTATTCCATACATAGTATATCTCCACCTCATGCAATCTGGCTAATGCAGTTGAACAATTTGCTCGGTACTTAATGGAGTTTGGGGGCTGGATGAAAGCTAGCTGACCAAAGCTTGATCCAGATAAAACTGAGATAATATTTACAGGCTGGGGGATGTAACCAGAAGAACCAGAGGAGATATCCGTTATCTCAATTAAGAGATTGTGCCTGGTAGTTTTTACCGCTATTTGGAACCTGGATATTTTGCTTAATTCCCCAGCTGCTTTTGGATGTTCATGTAGCAGCCAAGTTCCCATGTTATGGGCTGCAGCTGGAAAAACATCTGTGCTTTACTCTTTTGGATATACACCTTACTACAGTGATTCATGCTTGTGTCTCCTCAAGATTGGCGTGCTGCAATTAGCTCTACACCTTAAGATGATTTGGAAATTTGTCTTGAAGCTGTTGCTGAAGGCTTATTAGACTCTGCTCGCTCAAGGAACATGTTGTACCTGTGCTTCTTGATCTGCAGTGGCTGACAGCGTTCATCACCTAGTGTAGTAGGTAAAAGCTTATAAATAAATGCAAGTTAAAACCCTCATAGGTAATACTAATGACAGACTGTGGACAAGAAGGATAATTTCAGTTCTGATGCCTACCACCAAGTTCCTTGGTCTGTCAGTTATATCAGGGGTTCTTAATCTCTTTTTCTTTCTGAGGCCCTCCTCAACATGCTATAAAAACTCCAAGGCCCATCAGGAGTGGGCATAGGTGTAGTTTGACTTCTATTTTGGGGATGCAAGGGCTGGCGGGGTTTGAGCCAGCTCCGCACAGCGGGGTCCAGGGAAGGAATACCACCTCCATTCCCTGGTGCACCTCAGCAGCCCAGCCAGGGGGGATGCAACCAAAAAATATAACTCAAAGGGGGTACTCAGTTCAAAAATTTGAAAACCTCTTGGGGTGCAGGGCGAGGGGTAGCTAGGGGCTGTATGCAGGCATGGGAGTAGCTCAGGGTGCAGGGAGAGGGTAGCTAGGGGCTGTATGCAGGCATGGGAGTAGCTCAGGGTGCAGGGAGAGGGGTAGCTAGGGGCTGTGTGCAGGCATGGGAGTAGCTCAGGGTGCAGGGAGAGGAGTAGCTAGGGGCTGTATGCAGGCATGGGAGTAGCTCAGGGTGCAGGGAGAGGGTAGCTAGGGGCTGTATGCAGGCATGGGAGTAGCTCAGGGTGCAGGGAGAGGATAGCTAGGGGCTATGTGCCAGGAGGGCTCCAACTGCAGTGTTTGCTCCCCGAAGGCTCTGCTGTCCCGGAGCTGGGTCAGCTCGCCCAGGCAGCTCTTACCAGCTGCATGAGCAGTCAAAGGGGGCTGCAAGCTAAGGAGCAGCTGCAACCCTGGGCACCAGCAGCAGGCGGGGGAAAGCCACAGCTGCCTGCTCCATGGTACCACCAGCCAGACGAAGAGCTGCCCTGCACGCCTGGCTCTGGCTTCTGACCTATGACCTGGCCAGAGGGCAGGGTTTGAGGCAGACTGGGGAAGAGGCGGAGAGGGAGCGGGCTGGAGCTGTCCCCGGGACTTCCCCACTCTGGGTAATGCCCTCCCTTCCCCCCGCCCCCCAAACTGCAGTGCAACACCCTTGTACGCCAGGGCTCCCAGCTTCAGATGAGGAGGAGGGGTGCCCAGCTTCAACCCCCTGCTGCTGTCGGCTTCAGTGCCGTGCCGCACTGCTGCCGGCTTCAGGGAGTGGTTGGGTGCAAGGGCTCAGGGCACCGGGTTTCAGCCAGGGAGCCCTGCGGCCCCCTGGTTGAGAACCGCTGAGTTATGGTCTCTCATGAAATGGGATCAATTCAGTAACATCTAGGCTAGAGGAAGAAACAACATTAAAAGTGTGAAGTGCAGACTGGCATGTGCCCAGTAACTCTGTGGAGGAAACCATTTTGGAGGGGTGGGAATGCATTGTATTCAAGTCATAAGGAATAATGCTTAGTGAGAATGGTGTCGTCAAAAACAGAAGTCCATGCATCAGCTGCAACATAGTAATAGTTAGCATTTAGATAGTATTTTCCATGTGGGATATCAAATCACATCTCCCACGTGATTTAGGTATGGTAATGCATCAGCAATACTGATAGGGATCAGATTGGCATAAATTTGATTATTCATATAGGGCCTGAGCCAAAGTTTCCATTCACTTCATTGAGATTTGGATTAGGGCTATATGGTTTATTCTAAAAGTTCTCAAGCCATCCTCAACTCCATCAGGACAGGAGGGTGCTCCGGACCTTGCAGGATGGGTTTAGAGAAGGGTCGCCTTTCTTGATTCTGTGACCTTTTACTTTGCAGGTTGGTGAAGGGGATTTGAATCTTAGCTCTTTAAATATGACAAGGTAATAATTGTGTGAACATCAAAACCATGGTTTTTTTCTCTCTGGCTTCTTGATTAAGTTTGAGGCTGCATGAGATGAGGCAAACAAGGTCTCCCATCATATGACAAGGACCAGATTCACATGGACCTGTTGTAGCTTCTGAAATGTTCTTCGTGAGGTAGAATTTCTGTTTTACTAGAACTTTCTATTGCTGTGATTTCCAGATGGCACATTGATTCCACTGCCGTGTAATAGTCACTCAGTTCAGCAACCTCTGGGCACTGAGAACTAAAAATAGGTATTTTTGCATCACAGATTTAGTTGTGATACAGCTTTTATTTTTATCTCTTCATATAAAGTGTGTTAAGTTTGTTTAGTGTCAGTCATTTCTGTTGACTTACTGTTTTCTTTCTCTTACGGCTAATACACAAGAAGGATTCTTACTAGTTATTTACATCTCTCAGCTTATTAAAACAAACGAAATATGTTGCTACTTGAAAAATGGCAATTTGCCAAGGAGCCTTCTTTGGCAGAGACTGCAATGCAGTAACTGTAATCCTAGGATGTGTAGGTGAGAGTTTGAGAAGTGGGAGAGCACACCTATGCGACAGAGAAGAATCTTGTTTCTGATCTAGTTGATCAGACACTTTGGAAACCAGCATGAAAATTATATGCTTGCTCCCTCACTGAGTGAGCAATATCATAGAGACATGGTAGTGACTTCATTGTTATCTATCAGTCTGATTCTGTTCTATTTCCCTCCTCCAACCCATATAAACTTTGCTTCTCAATCTCTGGGGCTGAAAATTCATCTACTTAGTCCCAGCTCATAGCTGATTTATTTATTTATGGGAAGTTGACATGGGCTGACCATGGGAAGGGATGAAGATGTAGAATGGAAGGGAGTACAGTATCCTCCTAATCCCCTCTGCTTCCATGACTTGTGCTGCATGAACGTCAGTACTGGCCATGAAGAAGAAGGCAATTTATATCTGTTCTACAGGGTAGGGCTGCTGTTATCTTCTGGCTACAAATCTTTGAGCAGTTATATTAAAAACTATTTGCCCAAAGCAAATTATCAGCAATTCGGCCAGAATCTGTCTGAATTTGTGTACAAAGTAGGGCTGTCGATTAATCACAGTTAACTTGCGCGAGTAACTCAAAAAAATTAATCACAATTAATAGCTCTGTTAAATAATAGAACACCAATTGAAATTTATTAAATATTTTGGATGTTTTTCTACATTTTCAAATATATTGATTTCTATTACAACACAGAATGCAAAGTGTACAGTGCTCACTTCATATTATTTTTATTAGATATTTGCACTGAAAAAAATTATAAACAAAAGAAATAGTATTTTTCAGTTCACCTCATACAAGTACTGTAGTACAATCTCTTTAGTGTGAAAGTGTAACTTACAAATGTAGATTTTTTTGTTGTTACATAACCGCACTCAGAAACAAAACAATGTAAAGCTTTAGCATCTAGTATCCACTCAGTCCTACTTCTTGTTCAGCCAATCGCTGAGACAAACAAGTTTGTTTACATTTACAGGAGATACTGCTGTCTGCTTCTTATTTACAATGTCACCTGAAAGTGAGAACATGTGTTTGCATGGCACTTTTGTAGCCGGTGTTGCAAGGTATTTATATGCCAGATACAAACATTTTATTAAAGCTAATGTTAAAAAAAAAATGTATAATGTATCGGTTGAGAAAAGAGTGTCTGTATGTCTTGGTATAGTGCTTAGATTATCCACAAATACAAAGTTTGTTTTAAAAAGTCTTATGATACATAATCTGCAATAACCCAAATTTAGGTGAATAGATTAAACAATACAGGTTAGATATTAGAATCCGAATACTCAGGTACATCACTCATGAAAAGTTGTACAGAGATTTGGTTGGGGAAAGCAAAATATATCAATGAGTGGAGATTGTCCCTTAGTAATTGAGAATTAGGTAGGTTGTCCATTTAGAAAATACAATCCATGAGGAAAGTATTTCAGTTACTTTCCTGACTGCACTTCGCATCAGCACTCCAGTTCATCCCTCCCACAATTTAAATATTTGCTCACAGACAGGTCTGATTTTGTGCACTGACCTTTGACCCAGCCCCCTCCCAGTTTTCACTTTGTGGTAAATTGCATTTTCCTTTCTCCCACCGCCTTTCATTTATGGTAGTGTTCTTTAACTGAGGACTACATGGGACTCACTGCAGAGTCCATCTATGCTGGTCCTTGATCAACCAAAAGAGTAGATAGCTGTGTATTCCTTCCTTCCCAGTGGCTGTAGGATGGTGCCTTCAGAATCCTCTCAGTCCTTGCTGCCCTTGAGATTGGAAACTGTCTTTTGCTTTTTCCATGAGCCTCTTCCTATGCTGTTGTGTTTTATATTGATGTGAGCAAAGGATGTACTTTCATTTGGTGGCTTTGGATTTTATGGCTCTGACCATTATCTGGACAGGGACTCAGGAGACCTGGGTTCCATTCCCAGCTCTGCTGCTGGCTTGCTGGATGACCTTGAGCAAGTCACTTCACCTTCCTGTTCCTCCATTTTCCCCATCTGTAAAACTGGAGTAATAATACCAACCTCCTTTGTAAAGCCTTTTGAGATCTACGATGTCAGGGCTAGGCATTTTTATTATTTGTCACAACCTGAATGTTATATAAAACATTTTTCTTTTTTCCTCTCATTATTGGCTGTGCTAGTCTGTAGAAGACAGTCATTTCGTAGTGATGGATTTAACAGTCAGCAAAGAGGAAGGGCAATGGGGATGTGCCATGGGGACTGTTAGAAACAATTATCTGAGAATCTGGAGGCCCTGAACAGTGTTGTTTAGTCTTAGATCAGCAATCTAGTCAAGCATGTAGAAGCTGGGAAGTAAAGATCCAAAACAGTCACGAAGCACATTAAAGGGATGTGAACCATCTGGAGTTGGTAGAAGGCAGACAAAAATGGGGAATATACGAGGACAGCCACCACCCTTGGGGAGTTGAATTTTCAGGGGAGTTTAATATTCTACAATTGTTCAAAGTTAATTTCAGTGAGATTGCATTATGGCATTATCAAGGCTTTATTGAGTGCCCTGTGATGTGTATGAAGAGTTATAAAGAACAGAGTATTCTCAGGGCTTCTTAGCATAGTAGCTGATAGATTATAGTACGCTCTTATTTCTCATATTTAGGCTTGATTCTGGCTTTTACACCCATATTCATGTTATGGGTGGTGAGGAGGGGGAGGGAATGGTACAGTTTATTTTTCCCAGGTGGCAGTCTCTGGAAGCATTATGCCTGTGGTGACTAGGAGCAAGCTTTATACCTTCTAAGTAGCTGTCACCAGCAGCCTGGCTGTGACTGCAAAATAGGTAGAGCATGTGTTTCCTGCAGTGCAGCTCTTAAGACAGCAACTGTGCACTGGGGTATGGCCCTGCCTCTGCCCAGCCATTCATCCTGGGACAGTAAGCGCTGCCTGCTGCTCTAGCATCTCACATCCATTGTGGGCGCAGTGCTGGCTTCCAGATTAGAGCAGAAGGAAAGGTTGTGCAGTCCAGGGTCTTCAAATTATATTTGTCTTGCTATAGGGGAATGACATTGTGGGTCAAAAGTCATGTTGATAGATTGTAGAGTTGAATCTGGTGTGCTTTCCCTTTTTGCACACCCTTAGGCCTGGTCTACACTGCACAGTTAAATCGACATAAGGCAGCTTACATTGAACTAATTACATCAGTGTACACACTACAGCCTTGCCCTGCCCATGTAAGTGCCCTACTACACCAAGATAATAACTCCACCTCCACGAGAGGCATAGGGCTTATGTCGGTGTAACTAGGGCAATTCAGTGTCTGTGTAGACACTGCATTACTTATGTCCGCTGTTGGCTGTCTTGTCAATTTCAGGGCTCCATGCTGGATCTGTGAAATTGACAAGAAAGCCATGCAGCTAGAGCCTGGCTGCTCCCCACTCAGGGAGCCGAGAAGCCTGGGAGGGCGCAGGGAGGTAAGAGCTGGGGGCGGGGGTAGGGGACAGCTGGGCTCCCAGCACAGTGCTTGTAGAGCTGAGAGCCCGGGTTGTCAGCCTCCCACGTTGCCCCTCTTCAGTCAGTGGCAATGCTCCTGATGAGGACGCGCACCACTGACAGGAGGAGGATAGTGTGGACATCAGCCACCACAGTAATTACATAGGTCGACTTATGTCTGTAGTGTAGACATGCCCTTAGAATAAATACAGGGCCAAATAATAGCCGCAACAGTCAAGTTTTTTTTCATTTTAAAGGTAGCATGCTAAATGTAACAGCTTCCCAATTATATCCTGTACAGTGGCTCTTTTCTTTGTTGCTAGTGATCTATTGAAAGTTTCACCTGAATTAAAGATCCTTGTGAGGTATGAATAACTACCGACCGAGCCAGACCCGTGAAATTACCTTATCATTCAGACTGTTACTGTGGAGGCAGTGACAATCTGTAAGGGGAGAAAGCCATTAACTCATTTAATTGCCTCAGTCACAGATGCTGTTAGGAGGCGTGAAAGAGTCAACAGTGCAGAAACAGTGCATCATCGTTACTGGAGTCCAATTTGCCTATTATTGTAAGACCCAGTTGGCAGCGGGTCTGTCTTGTACACAGAGCAGTTATATCAGGTTCTTCACAGCTTTATTGCTAAGTAATACTAAAGTACCTCTGGCAGCATTTAGGACAAACATGCATAGGATAGGCACACAACTGACGGTCCAGTGACTGGAAATAGAGATTATTTTTTTCTATTATGACTTCCCCATGTTCTTTGTTGGCAAAGAGAACGTGAAAAGCTCTTACATCTGCAAGATCTGACCGTAAGTGAGTGCTAGTTCAGGAAACAGGAAATTATTCAACACCCAGTGTCGATCATTGGAAGAGTTCATGTAATTTTTCTGAGATATCTGGCACCTAACCAGAATTCTAGGTATTCCCCCAAAAATCCAAATTGAAATTGCCTCATCAGAATTACAATTCCAAATCTCCAGTTAATATCTAGAGACACTTGACCCAATCATGTCAATAGACATCGCCATGTAGCTCATCCTGCCGTCTGCACCTCTGAGTTTCACTCCCCACCCGATCCCATCTCCCAATCTACCTTCAAGAAAAGATGAGCTCTTTGGTGTGTCCAGAAAACTAACAAGTTAGGGCTCTGACAGATCAAGAAGCGAGAAAATTACAGAGTCTTGGAGAATATCCTGTCAGCCACACATCCCTCCATCTCTGCTGTCATTCAGAGCAGCAGTGAATACGATAAAATAAAGGTAGTCTGTGCAGGCAACTTGCATGACTGGAGAGAAACTTTTTCCTTCTCAGTTATCTGAACTCTGCCTTTGTGGTAGGTTGCCGTGATTCTCTTATTTTTGAATTAAAAATTCCAATTGTGCATACAAGATTTGATGCAAAAGCATTCCATATTCATACATATTAACTATTGAGGCCTGAGTGCTTTTAGTATTTGTCATTTTATGCTTGTCATAGCGAATTACGTTCTGTCACGTACTTGGGAGTTCTATGGACAGGAAAATACGTTTTGGTGGTAGTTTTGTTTTGACACAGAGAGCCAACACTTTCTTTAATTGTAGCTGAAGACCAAATTATTTTGAAGTTCTACAAGGATGGCAAAATACTGGGAGAAATAAATGTGTAAACATAATAGACTTAATTTGCTGTTCTCTGGAAATGTAATAGGCTTAATCCGTTATTGTCTAATCATTTTGTCTAGATTTTCATGTTTTGTAACTGAAGTTTAGTTGCCAAACATACCAGTTGTTTTCAGAAGATTAGGAAAACCGTATCTATGAATTGCCTTTTATGTATTCTGCTCATTTGTAGAGTGTATAGACTATTAGTAACATATGTCTAGAAATGTGGCATTTGCATGCAGAATTTTACACACACAGCCAGATTTACCTGTGATAACCCTGACTCCTGATTTCCACCAGTGTGAGGTTGGAATAACTCCATTGAGGCCAGTGGAGTTAAAGCAGCGTAACACACAGAAGGCAAAGGCATATCCAATCCTGTATTGCTGAGTTAGGAGTAGCACTTGCATCAGTTTCCAGCATTTTACACCAATTATCTGTAGAATGCCAAGACCCACGTGTTTTTGCTTGTTTAGAATGCTACAACACTCTCCCCTCCCATAGAGCAGATTTCTCAAGCTAATTTCTCATACAATTACAGCTATGATCAGAGAGTTACACAGTGGACTATATTTAAATTCTGTATTTTGATTAGCATATTTTCAAACATAAATATGTTCAAAAGATTGTGACAGACAACAACCAAGAGAGTATAATAAGAGATCAAATCTCCACCAGTTAGGCACACCAGAGCACAGCTGACTAAAATTAGGTGCAAATAGGGATCATGTTGTCTAGTAGAGGCTGGTACTATTCCTATGTGTCTGGATTACATCACAAGATTTACTTCCTTTTCATGCTCAGACACATATACTTAATTTAAAAAAGAAATAGTTGCTCTGTTATGCTTTTGTAGTATTATTACATTGGAATGGTTGCTGCTAACATGCAATCCATTTAGGAAAAATTAAAAAACCTAGGTTAACTCTGCTGGGAACCCTGGTTAACTCCATGGAAATCAGTGAGGTGTATTCTTGTCATAATAATGTTATTTAGAGTGCAATTCCTCTGCCTCCAACTGACAGATCCTGATTGCAGGGGAACAGTGTGGAGGGCAGACTCAAAACTTGGAGTAGCTTTTCTGCAGCTATTACTCCAGCTCTGGGTTTGGAATAGGAGCTGTGCTCTGCACGCTCACTGTATGTGAAATTTTTTTTTTTTTAGCCACAAGTGGGGAAAGGGGCTGGGGAGAGTGGGGCCGGATGCCAGAGCAGGGCTGGGGGAAGAAAAAGTAGCCCCCTGCCCATGTCCCCACCCTCCCCATCCAGGGCAGGTAAAGGGACCCGCTCCTCACAGCTGCCCGGGCAGCTCTCCCTGACCTGGCTCCAGACTGGGATGGGGTGGGGGGGTTCGGAGCTGCAACCCAGCCATGGTTAGAGTTGCACAGGCGGCTGTGGGGAGCTGGGGTGGACCCTCCACCCACCCTGGGCAGAGGGCCTGGATATAGGCTGGAGGCTGTGTGACGTTATTGACAATAACTGGGACCATATAGATCATTGTTGCAAACAAGGTCCTGTAGTGGCACAAAATCTTATATAAAGGGTGTCTCAAATGAGGTGTCTAAGACCAGGTTATGGTTGGCTGGTTATGATTAGGCCATTTATATGTATGCATCAGTTTTGTATTTAAAGTTATAAGTATTGGCTCTATACTGTCTGTATTTCAAACCTGTGCTATGATTCTGGGTGACACCCCAGACAGCTTGGCTTCAGCTCTACCTGGCCTGCTTGATGGGCCATCTGCTATACAATTGACCCATTGAAAGAAGGCGGATACACCTTGTGACTCAGCAAGGTATGCAGGGACATGCCTATGGACCGAACTCTAAAGTTTTTTCTTGCCATCTGCCCCAATGTTTGTCTTTGGAAAAAAGAAAGAGAGGCCACATGATGAAAGATTACTGCAGCTCCTCCATCTTGTCTTCATTCCTGCTTCTTACCTCTGGAGGGACTTTGCTACAAATGGAAGCTCTAAACAAAGGACTGAATGACCCATCCCAGTTGTGGATGTATTCCTGAGACTTGATTTGAAACTGCAGCTTATTTCATCACTGAACCAAGAACTTTGCCATTGCTGTATGTAATTGATTCCTTTTAACCAATTCTAGCTCTCACCTATACCTTTTTCCTTTTATGAATAAACGTTTCGATCTTAGATTCTAAAGGATTGGCAACAACAGCGTGATTTGTGGGTAAGATCTGATTTGTATATTGACCTGAATCTGGGGGCTTGGTCCTTTGGGATCGGGAGGACCTTTTTTCTTTGACTGGGGCATTGGTTTTCATGACCATTTGTCCCCATAACAAGTAGCACTGGTGGGGATACTGGGAAACTGGAGTGTCTAAGGGAATTGCTTGTGTGTGACTTGTGGTTAGCCAGTGGGGTAAAACCAAAGTCTTCTCTGTCTGGCTGGTTTGGTTTGCCTTAGAGGTGGAAAAACCCCAGCCTTGGGCTGTAACTGCCCTGCTTGAAGCAATTTGTCCTGAATTGGCACACTCAGTTGGGTCCCGCCAGAACCAGCATCGTTACAGACTGTTCTTGGTGCCCCTATCCCCCGCACTGTGGGCAGGTGGAGGGTCTTCCCCGGCTCCCACAGGTGCCTGTGCAGCTCTTATCAAGGCTGGGATGTGGCTCCGAGGGTCCCCTCCCTCCCCCGCCAGCCAGAGCTGGGTTGGGGAGAGCCACGCAGGCAGCTGTGGGGAGCTGGTACGGAGTCATGGACCCTCTACCTCCACCTGCCCTGGGCCAGGCAGAGAGCCCGGAGGGCAGGGACATGGGCCCGGGGCTGTTCTCAGCCTCCCCGCATCCCGGGCAGGTGGAGGGATCACAGGGCCGGTGAAAGGAAGTTTTGTGCCCTAGACGAAATGTCCTTGCACCACCCCACCCCCCCGTGGGCCGTGGGAGCTCAACCCCCACCCAGCCCTGAGCTGGGAGGCAGGGGGACGGCTCACCACTGCTGACTTCTGCCTCCCTGCTCAGCAGCGGGTAGCTGCGGCGAGCTGCCCCTTGTCTCTCCACTCAGCCGCTGAGCTGGGAGGCAGCCGCCCGCCACCCTCCAAATCTTGGCGCCCTAGGCGACCGCCTAGGATCGCCTAGTGCAAGCGCCAGCCCTGAGGGTTCGCGTGGCTCCCACAACTGCCCAGGCTCCATGTTGGCCTGGCCAGGGGTGGGGCCTCAGGGGGAAGAGGAGGGGAAGGGGGCAGGGTCCACCCCGGCGAAAAGTGGACGGATTATGGCACCACTGACCCATGGCAACCTGTTGGCCATGCCACACTCCTCTCTCTTTCTGCCTGCCTGTGATGAACCAGCATGAAGCTTGTTTCCACCAAATACCCCTTCATATTCGGCCACTTTGCACAATGGAATCATGGTGGCTACGATATCTGCCTTCGTTATTTTAGGTACTTATAGAGTCCATATTACTCTAGTATCTGAGCACCTCAATATCTTTAATGTATGTGTCCTTACCTCTCCCTTGTGAGGTAGGGCAGTGGTATAACTGTGTCACAGAGATTAAGTGAGTTGTCAGGCAGAAATACTATGCTTAGCGTCTCCTACAGCCCTTGCATTGCTAGGGGAATTTCAGCCTTCGGAGAAATAGTACACACCTATAGTAGCCAACATTTTGAAACATTGGTTACTCAGAGTTTATGCACCTAAATCCACATATGGATATCTACTTGGTTAAGTGAAAAACTCTCCTGATCTTCACTGCACTAAACAGATTATTAGATTTGTCTGGCAAATTGAAGTGGAAAATCTGACCCCAGGTTCCATATTACTTATGGCTCATATAGTGTCATAAGTATAACTTATAATTGGTAAACTGTGCCAAACAAATAACAAAATCTCTGCCCTGGAGAACTGGCAGCCTATAGACCTGTTGGCACAGTAGGATAGATTACAATATACAGTAGACCTCAGAGTTATGAACACCTCGGGAATGGAGGTTTTTCATAACTGAATAAAATGTTATGGTAGTTCTTTCAAAAATTTACAACTAATCATTGACTTAAGTGTTGAAATTTTACTATGCAGAAGGAAAATGCTGCTTTTAACCATCTTAATTTAAATGAAACAAGCACAGGAACAGTTTCCTTACCCTGTCAAATCTTTTCCCTTTATTTTTTAATAGTTTACGTTTAACACAGCACTGTACTGTATTTGCGTGGGGTTTTTTTGTTTTTGTTTTCTTTTTTGTCTCTGCTACTGCCTGATTGCATACTTCTGGTTCCAAATGAGGTGTGTAGTTGACCAGTTTGTAACTCTGGTGTTTGTAATTCTGAGGTTCTACTCTAATACAAAACAAACACAGTTGTGTGCGGCTGTTTTCCTCCTGTTTTGTCTTTTAAATATTTTATATATTTTTGCTAGAGAGCAAAGTGCCTTCTGAAATCAGAGTCTTCACAAAAATCCGCTGTGTTTTTTGTACTTTTCTGAAATGACTGTAGAAGAAAATACTTTGTAACTGAGACCTCCAGTTTTAGCTACATTACGCTTTGTCAAGGAGGCTTGAGTAGCTTTTAATCTTCATCACTGAGTTAAGTGCCTGAAATCTGGGATTTGTAAGGGAGCTGTGAATGCAACCTGATGTGTAGAGTTGCTAGGATCAAGTAATGCTGGAATAGCTCATTCAAAGTGAGAAAAAGATCCACGTGCACAAACGTGTGTCTGTATATATGTGTTACAGCTTTTTCTATAAATTTGATAATGGCTCTAAGCTGTTTCTTTCATATAATGCCAGTCGTTATCATGTTTATATGAAGGTATCAAGAGGCCACTAAACAGACATAAAATGTAGTCTGCCTAAAGTAAAACTGATCTCTGCTGATGTCTGGTACTAATGCAGCTATATATCTCTTTTATATCAATTCTGTTTCTATTGATTTCAGTGGAAGCTGCTTCAGAGAGCAGAATTTGTTAATGAAATAGTGGGTCCCCATACTTGGGATTTCTCACTGAGCTATTGTTACAATGTGTCTGTTTCAGGTGATAAGAAGTCTATTGTGTGTTACAGTTCAAGGGGCGTAGCAATAATATGTAGCCTGGAAGGTGAATTGCTTTGGAAGGCTCTGCCCCTCACATGCCCTCTCCATGAGGAAGATGACAATTCTGTCCCCTTGAAACAAGCTGGTCTCCAGAGGTTATGAAAACCATTGACAGGATTCGCTTTTGAACCATTTTTCAGATGATGTGCTGCCTCAGTGATGCTATTGAGTGTCATAAATAGGAGACAACAATAGTTTGTTTGCTTATAATGAATACATCTTTAAAAGTATGCATCTCCGGGCGCTGGGGAGGTTTATCACCAGGGTGATAAGAATTAGGGGAAAAAAGCAATAGTAAGGATAAATGGACTAGTGCACTCAGGTTGTGTGTGAACAGGCTGATGCAGTTGTTGCCACATTGATCTACTTATGGTATTTCTATAATGCTCACTGCTGTAGTATTGGAGCACTAAATGCAGTAATTTGATCAATCCCCTGCCCCAGCAGACTTGTTTCAAGTGCCCCAACACATTTTAAATTAACTTCTAAAGACTTTTCATCACAAAGCAGCTGGGGCCATCTTTGGACATAGGCTTCTGAGGATTATCTTCATCTGCTCCTTCCTTTTCCCCCACCCCTCTCCTTTTGGGTCCATGTGTAAGTTTTTAAAATGCATTTTATTATTTATAATATGGTAGCCTCAAGAGGGCCCCATCTGAGATCAGAGCCCCATTGTGCAAGGCACTGCACAAACACAGTGAGAGACAATTCTTCCCCTGAAGCGTTCACACTCTAAATAGACCTCTTAAAAGAATGAGAGAGGGGAATGATTTTAACCCCTTTGTACAGATAGGGAATGGAGGTACAGAGTAATTAAATGACTTGTCCAAGGTCGCCCAGGAGTCTGTGGCATAGCTGGAATTTGAACCCAGATCTCCAAAGGCACAATCTGCCTTAACGACAGTATTATACTTCTGTAAGTACTTTAGACCAACGATCTGGATGTTTTTGTTCTTACTAGTATTTATTATTCTAGACCTTTCTAAAGCTCCCGTTACTATAGTTCCTAAACGCTCCTGATACATTAATAGCAGAATATGTGTCTCAAACATTTAAGTGCATGATTAAAAGCAATGAGAAAACTAACTTGAATCATGCAGATTCCCTAAATGTAAACACTCATGCTCCTGCCATTTAAGGACAGATCTTTCTCTTTTTTCTCTTCTACTTTTATAGTCCCCAAAACAAATATTTGAAAACTGCTTCATCTCCAGGCTAGGTGGTGAAATACTGAAAAAGCTCTAGTTGAGGAATCTGGACCGGTTCCAGCAGCTACATTAGCATGACATTGAAGCACTGCCCCTGACACTGTCCTTCTTTCAGATTAAATGTTTAAACAAGGTCTTGCTTGTCTTGTAGTCTGCAAAGATCCTGTCCGGACTTTTCTAAGGCTTAGGGCAGGCCTGCACAACTCGTAAAGCGGTGAGGGCCATATTACTCCAAAGAAAACAGCCGAGGGCCGAAACTCTTCTCCCGCCGCCAAAGTGTTTGAGCAAAAAAAAACAACCGCATGTTGTGCAGGCCTGTTTTAGGGTGATACCTGTGGTGGCTGAACTAAGCCACTCACATATAGTTTCCCTTTCACTCCTAACTGCAGTTTATAAGGGTTTGCAAAGACAAATACTAAACCGGAGGCTAGTTTGTCTCAGTCTCAGGGCTCTCCAGGGGTAACAGCTCTTGCTCTCCCTGAGGTCTGTTGCAAAATGAGAATGTTCCCTATGCCTCTGGCACCGAGTCAGACGTGTCAACGTTGTTAACCAAAGCATTACTGAGTTCAGTTTCTAAAATACTTGGAATCTAGTTGTTGACTTTTGGGTACATAGGGTCGTTGCTCTTGCATAGCACAGTCTTGCATTAAACTTCCAGATGATCCCTGTACATGCTTTCTCTGTTTATTCCCCTTCCAGAGAAGGGTTTTTCTTGGAAATCCAATGTTAGCGTGTCTTCCAATTCGTGCCTAGGGTGATCAGAAAGGGCTATAAAACTGCTAAGTGCTGTTGATTTTGCCACTGTGGAGGGATTGGAAGGTTTGGAGTCACGGGGAGAGTGTGTGAAGTGGGCATGTCCCTGGGTGATGAGTCAACGTTGGCAGCTGAGAGATGTGAGTGGGACTGAGGTCAGGGGGTGTTTGTCAGTGTGGCACATGGGGAGGCTTGGCATCTGGGGGAGGGACTAAGATTACTGACCAGTGCTCTCAAAGGAAGGATGTCCTTGCGACCATCACCCGCTGTACTTGTAGCTTGCCCCTGCCCCCACACATTATCTTTCCAGCTTGTCGCATTACCCTGCATGGCTCACCCTCTGTCTCCCTTTAAAGTTGCCCTTGGAGCCCAACTGCACGTGTGCTGAGCATTGGAGCCGGAATAGTCCAGTGCTTTGGATTGCTTGCAGTGTGCGCTTCTAAATTTTAATTATAATTTTTTCCAATTGTCCTTTCTGTATAGCATGCCAAATTACAAAGGTTTGCAGAGCGCTGTGAAGATGTGAACGGCTGTGTACTGTAAGTGCTGTTATTTGCAAAACAATAATCACTGTTAACTTAAATTCATTTCCCCTCCAGCAGGACTGATGTACTCACTTGACACAGCAGGCTACCTAAACAAGTAATATATATGAAAGGGACTCTAAATGAATTCTATGGTGAAAACTAACCATATTTATATTTAATTAAGCATTTTGAAGCAGGCAGTGGGGAGGTGTGTTTATAACAGCTATGCTACTACTCTGCAATCTAACTGATCAAGGGAAGCTGGAAACCTACTTGAGAAATGGTGTCAGCTGTATGGAGTTTCTGCTACATTACTGGTCAGTTCAACCGGCTGAAAAAAGGGGTTGGCATTTAAAAAGGACACCATCAACTTGAATTTTGCAAATAAAATGTTGTTTAAAAAAAATAGGTTTTTTTAAACCCACCATAAATAAACTGTCCCGATTTTTTTTTTTAATTATAAGCTGTGGAATGCAAAAGCTCTTGTATTCAGAAAGGTCTTTTGGGTGGACCTGTAAGAGATGAGCAAGCATGCTGGGGTCAGTTCCTCCGCCACACATCTCTGCACACCCATCTGTCGCCTGACTGTATCTCAGTGCTCACTATTTTATCATGAATCTTAATGATGTTTGGGGTGGGGGTTTTTAAAGCCCCATCTCCTGGAGTCATGTTATTTGCTGAAAATCTCAGCTTCTTCTTTTTTAAATGAAAGAAAGTTCCTAGCCCACCTGGTTGTGGGCAAATGATTGAAAATTTGATCTCTAGAGGCTCTAACACCAGAAAGCAAATTAAAAAAAACCCCAGATTTAAAAAAAACAAAAAACCCTCATGATTTTGGGAGGCCTGGCTCATGATTTTTGAATGCTTGGAGTTGACAGTACATTTATCTATAAATATGGCCCCCATCACCATAGCATTTGAGTACCTATCAACTATTTAAATAGAGAGAACAGTAACTCTGTCTATCTTTCTCAGCTATGAATAGCTTGACTATTTTACAGGAGTTTTGTTTGCTGGGTGTACATGAGTGGGTGTTCTGTGTGATGTGTGTGTGTGTGCAGAATTTAGACCTCCAACCCTCTATAGTGAGCTTCGTGCGGGTAGACTTGGGCTGATGTGCGTGAGTCTGCCTGAACAGCACTCATTGCAGGACTGGGCAACAATGGGGGAAGGCTGTGAGGCATACTTTGAATTGGAATGCTAATGGGAAGAATTCTATCATGCAACGTGGAGAAGAGGGCAGCAAATTATCAGCGGTGAAAACAGCATTGCTGTGTATGTTTTGAGTTGTAATAGCTATTTCATTATATCAGAAACTGGGCTTTATTGTTAACACAAACATTAATTGTATTTGCTTGCTTTAATTTTTTAAATAAGTGTTTTGTTTAATGGGCCATTATCTTAATCTTGCGCTGTTATTAAAAAAAACTGCGTTCCAGAGTTAAGCAGCTTTTGAAAACAAAGAAATCATCATCTCCTCAGTTTTTTCCACTGTTTCTTTAAACAACAGTAAAAACAACTAGCTGTGGCATCCAATTATCTGAGAAAGATATGAATGTTAAGCTGGCAGCAAGAGTGTTTCCTTTGCAATTTACAAGTACCTTGAGGGTGCTAATAAAGGGCTTGTATTAAAGGGAAAACAACTAATAGATGACAATGTCACTTTTTGCCTAGTTCTAACTATATTTCCTGAACTTTCTTCCTTCATAGATCAATTGATACTTTGAGGTTTTTTTCTCTTTCACTACAGTCTAAAACCAACCAATGTTAACAGTGCAACATTCTAGGGCCTGTTCATCTTGCCCCAAGAAAAGCAAACAGTGCAGTTTATCTACATGTCAGACGCTGGCCATATCCAGTGTCATTGCTGAAATGTACATTGTGAGCTGATGCTCACTTAACCAAAACACAGGATCAGCGTCTCAATGTTCATGTCTGCAAAGGCACCTGAAGCAGCCTGTGTCTGACATGTAGACAAACTGAACTACAGTATTTGCCTTCCTTGTTGTGATATGAATAGGTACTAGACTGTGGGAGTTAAAATTAGCCTTGGTTTGTGACTGGAGGGAAAGAAATGTTTCAAAAACATCTGTCTATATCAAAAAGTCCAGTTGATTTAATACATGTAAACGTTTTATATAGTTAATATCTGTTGGGAAAGACTTTGTGGGGAGGAGAATGGAATGTGTTATGGCGGAGGAGAAAAACATTTTGTTGGGAATATGTCATCATTTTTTCTCTGATTATGTCCAGCTGAAATTTCAAAATCAGGGTCTTTCTGAAAGGGAAGGAGGGTGTGATAATTTTTTTGCAGTTTTTTTAACCAACTACCTTTGATAGTTTTTCTTTTTATTATTTTAATCTGTAATTTTTTATAAGCATTACTGGATTACAAAGGGTTATGTCTGTCCATGAATGGCATGTGCGTGGCTCTAAGCCAATGAAATTTTCCATTTCACTTTACCCTGTGACTTCAAGGAAGAAGAAGAGGAGAACTTGAATGAGCAGGACATTGGAAATGAAAGTTATAGTTAACATTATTTCATAATAGATGATGATGGGCACCCTAGAAGAAATAACAAGTTGTGCTCTATCCATTTGGAAATGTTGTAGCACAGTATTTAATGAAGCAGCACTCATTTTCAAGAGCAACCTACTGGAATCATATGCAGTTTTTTAAAACACACACAGATGAATTCCCAGAACCTTCATACTCTGTAAATAAACTCTGTTTCCAGTGAGTTCTAATTGATAATGGCAGTTAATGCAATACCTGCTGGCTAGACCTGGCTTTTAATGACAGCTGTTTTGAAACTATTCATTGCAGCAGAGGGTTGAGTTCAGAAAAAACACTAAATTGGCCTTAATTTGTAATACTTTATATTTCATTAGAGATTGGAAGCTCTTTGTGACAGAGACCTTGGCTACCTTTTGTGTTTGTAAAATGCCTAACAGGATGGGTCTCAATATGATTGGGGCCTCTGGAACGACCATACTATAAATATTTAATAATAATAAAGGGCCATTCTTCCTTCTGTCAGTTTTGGTTAGTGGCAGAGTTTCTCAGGCTATTCTAAAATTGGGATATAGGTTTTTCCCTTTCCTAGTAGGTCATAGAATTAACCCCTAACGAATCATTCTTACCTTACTTATGTAGTTAGTCACGGATTCATAGATTCTAAGGTCAGAAGACACCACTGTGATCATCTAGTCTGACCTCCTGTATAACACCCTCCTCCTTTTGGGGGGAGGGGTAGCTCAGTGGTTTGAGCATTGGCCTGCTAAACCCAGGGTTGTGAGTTCAATCCTTGAGGGGGCCATTTAGGAATATGGGGCAAAAACTGGGGATTGGTCCTGCTTTGAGCAGGGGGTTGGACTAGATGACCTTCTAAAGTCCTTTCCAACCCTGATATTCTATGATTCTATGAACACAGGCCATAGAACTGCCCCAAAACAATTTCTGTCACTAGAGCATATCTTTTAGAAAAAACATCGAATCTTGATTTAAAAATTCCAGTAATGGAGAATCCACCATGCTCCTTGGTAAGTTGTTCCAATGGATAATTACACTCACTGTTAAAAATGTATTCCTTATTTCCAGCTGAATTTGTGTACTTGTTTTTGGAAACTCCAGATCAAAGACCCATGATCTGTCTGAAAGGGTGGAGTAAATTTGTCGAGTGTGCTTGTTGTGAGCTGAAGCTGTGATGGACTGGTAACCACAGGAACTCCCTCAAAGTAGGGGTTGAAGGTCTGCTCTTGTCAGAATCCATGGTAGGGTTGTGGTTAACTCTGTTTGCGTGTAGGTTCTTTTATTGTTTAAAGTATGCTTTTTCTGTAGTGCTTTTTACCTTGAGAATAAAGTAGGCCTACATAGAAAGAATTGTATGGTAACTTTTACCTGTAGCCATCACTCTGTCAGTCGCTGAAAAGAAAGAAAGTGGGTCTGTTTAGGCAGACCGTCTTTGCTGGGAATAACATAGTGAAGGCAGGGAACTGTTTAGCCTGCACATATGCTGGTCAGAAGAGAGTGAGATGTAGGTCTTCACCCAAGAAAGGCAACAGCCGAGGAGCTGGAAGCCTGAGATTGGGTGCCCTTGCTGAACAAGTGGAGGGAAATACAGGGGCAGTTACTCTGAACTGTGACACTTGGCATTGTACAAATATCAAATAATTAAGCCCTAGCCAATAATGGCCTAGTCAGCTCTTCTGTAATGTATGTGGAGGATGAGAATTCAGTCCTCCATCTTGCAATCAGCATGCACCTAGATGTCAGAGGTTTGATTCAATTACCTCTATCACAGAGTGTGTAATTAGAAACGTTAGTCATAAAGTTATCCAGCTAGGATATCTCTCATGGTTTTGTGTCCTCTTTCTCTCTCATTTCTCAGTAGTTTCCTAATTTTTTTGCATCTGGAATGAGTCACTTACTCCTAGAGAGGCTAAGTTTAAAGGGACATGATCAACTTAAAATAACATCTGAATTCCTTTTTACCTCCTTTGTTTGATTGTTTGTATTACCTTAATGCCTAAGAGCACTAGTCATGGACAAACATCCCATTGTGCTAGGCGCTGTACCAATACAGAATAAAAAGACCGTATTTATACCTTAAAATAATGGTAGCTGAAAGATTAGTGAGAATATTTTCTCTTTTTTGTTTCCAGTGTGATTTCTTTGTACCTAGAAGAGCACTTTGTATATAGTTGCTTTTACAGTTACCCCTGACTAGTCAGTTTATCTGGCTGCTTACATCAATGGGGGAGTGAAAAACACTTTGAAAAATAGGGAAAACATATTTGTGTGATCACAAAACTTAGCTGGGGGTTTGGGGAACAGGTGTAGCCCCTGAAAGAACTTTTACGTAAAAGTTTTTAATTGACTGGATTTAAAGTTACATTTGCTTCCCCAGTGGCTAGTGCATGCCCCTTACCACACTCCCATTATGTGTCCTTTTGCTCAGGCTTGGCACAATCTTGCCCTGAACCTTCCTTTACTGATTGTGTCATATATGTTAGCTGATTGGAACAATCTTTTTAATCCTTAGTACAAAAATAAAAATGACCTCATGATGATTGATGTCAGTCCAGTGCTGTTCAGAATGTAGCACTCCAACATGCACTCTGCTGTATACCAGTGGTTTTCAAACAGGGGTATACGTATCTCCGGGGGTACACAGAGGTCTTCCAGGGGTACATCAACTCATCTAAATATTTGCCTACTTTTACAATGGCTTACATAGCACTAGCAAAGTCAGTACAAACTAAAATTTCACACAGTGACTTGTTTATACTGCTCTATATCCTATACACTGTAATGTAAGTACAATATTTATATTCTAAGTGATTTATTTTTATCATATGGTAAAAATGAGAAAGTAAGCAATTTTCCAGTAAAGGTAAGCTTGTATTTTTATGTCTGATTTTGTAAGCAAGTAGTTTTTAAGTGAGGTGAAACTTGGGGGTGTGCAAGACAAATCAGACTCCCGAAAGAGATACAGTAGTCTGAGAAAGATTGAGAGCCACTGCCATACACTAGTCCAGAGAGAGTGGGAAATGATGAAGTTGTGTATGAGCTTAGGGACAAACAAAGCAATAAAACAATTCACCCTGCATTGGCGTGAGTGCCATTTAAAAATTGAACATTAGTGCAGTATAGTGTACGCCTTTCTCTGGTGTATATAGTCTAAATATAGGTATAATAAATTAAACTTGCTATTTAAATTTTAATGGCATCCTCTGTGTCGTTTAAAATAATAATAGTTTCCAGGACTTTTGCAACTAGTATTGCAATCAGTCCATAAGCCCCATCTATACTAATAAACTGACCCATTTGGTGAGAACTGTCATGATAAACTTTCTGTAGATCTTTTGACTTACCCTGTAGAATTTAATAGTTATATTCCTGCTCAAGAATTATATGGAATGGTTAAAAAAGATCAGTAGAAAGTATCTTGTTCTTTATTAAATTCTGTAGACTTTCAGAGTCATTTTTATGCAATTCTGTTCTATTTCTCTAGAACCCTTTTGATTTCATCTTTATTAAATTCTTTAGGACTTATTTATAAGTGCTGTGTCAGTGCTGTAAACCATTCAACTGCTATTGTGAATGGGGAAAACAATTTCCAGGAGCTTGTAGATAGCATGATGGTTTTCTCAAGAATGCTTTCTGCAATAGTGCTGACAGAGATTTTGTCCCGTCCTGTTGGTCAAACTATCTTCAGCACTAATTCAGCAGACCCACTACTGTCAACATGTGTCAACAGGGCCAGACCGTACCAATCAGTTTTCCATTTCCCCACTATGAATTTGTATCCTGGTTATTCACTCACATTTTCAACAAGTGGTTTCATTGAACATTAACTCTAATTTCTCATGTCTTTACTGGTGTCTGTCCATTCTAAACATTCTCACAAATTGAATGGGTTTCTCTTTATTCTATAAATCCCTTGCATGTTTTAATTCCATGTTTTGTCTGTTTTTAGTTGTGTTTAGGGCTTTTAAATAGCAAGTACTAGCTCTCGTATAGTGCTTTCATCCACAGATTTCAAAACACTTTATAAAGGAGGTAAGTATTGTTATAAACTCTTTTACAAATGGAGAAACCCATGGTACACAGGTGAAATTATTTGCCCTTGGTACTCCATATTAGAGCTGAGAATAGAACACAGGTCTCCTGATTCCCAGTCCAGTGCCCTGCCTACTGGACCCTGCTGCCTCTACGTACATAAAATATCACATACATTCCAGCTGTTGGATATATGGCCAGCTGTTCATTTTGTGGCATTATAGAAAGGTTTCATAGTAGCAATCTGTTTGACCCTTTTTGTACATTTTTAGTCTGCCAGATGATTTAAGACATTTGTTAAGTCCAAACAAAAGGTTAACAGAACCTCCAGAAGGCATGTAAGGCTTAAAACTGACCTCTCTCTCTGAATAAAATAAAAGATCATTGCAAAATTCTACATCCTTAGGATGAGTAGTTGCTTTGTTGGGCAGGCAAATAAAGTGTTCTTTGTTTTCATTCTAAGTATGGTGCAAGTGAGTGTTTTATGCAGACTCAGTTTAGGGCTGTAGCCTCTGAAGGAAGAGAGCCTTAGTCCAACTTTGGGATGATTCATTGTGTCAGTTCCTCTTTTTGTTCTGTTCATTGACTTCCCCAGAAGGCAACTGGAGGGCTGAGCCTCTTAGGACTGGAGCTGGAGTGGGAGAGCCACCTGGATGTTGCAGAGCCTAGGGCCTTGGCTACGCTTACAAGTTACAGCGTAATAAAACTGCCGGCAGCGCTGTAACTCATTAACTGGCTACACTTGCAAGGCACGTGCAACGCTGTATCTCCTCAGATACAGCGCTGCATGTACTCCACCTCCCCGAGAGAAATAGCAACTGTTGCGAAGTGGGTGGAACGTTGGTCTTTCAGTGTAGCCCAGGAACAACGCAGTTACTGATCTCCGGAAGCTGCTTTGTTTTGAAACGGCACTTCCGGGTTGGAGTTCAGAGCTCCGTTGTTGAGCTGCTAAACATAGCTGCTAAACACAGGCTCCGTTTCCTCTCTTTTATCTGCTCTTTAAAAACAAACAAACAGCCCCTGCTGTTTGCTTTCAGTGATTGAGAGAGAGGCAGGGGATGTGGAGGTGTGGAAATAATGAGCTGACACTCTGTGGAGATTCCAAAAACCCACTCTTTTTCCAAAAACACACCCTGTCAAAGTCCCCCTCACCCCCCCGATTTGAAAAGCATGTTGCAGCTACCTGAATGCCCATAATGCACCGCTCCCAATACAGCTGCAAGTGCCGCAAATGTAGCCACGTCAGTGGTAGTTACTGCGCTGGCCGCTGCCAGTGTGGACAGGCTGCAGCGCTTTCCCTACTCAGCTGTACGAACACGGGTTTAACTAACAGCGCTGTACATCTGCAAGTGTAGCCTAGGCCTAGGTGTTGCAGAGCCTGGGATCCCACCCAGAGCCTAGGGAGTGCCTGGGGGAAGGAACTCTGGTGACAAACAATTATAATAAAGTCTACCTCTGTGGCTTACTCAATTGGATGTAAACTGCTTTGGGATCATTGGCTGAAAGGTGCTATAAGTACAAAGTGTTCTTAGTTCTATTAGTTTTTAATTATACAACTGAAATTGCTGCTCTCAGAATGTTAACTTTAAACAGAAGAACTTTTCCCACAAGTGTGTTCAGTACAAACCTGGGGCTAGACTGAGTCATGCTAGGCGCAGAGTTAGGGGTGGTGTGTAGTGGCACAATGCAGGAGGAACACCGGGAAGGACTTTTGCCTTTGAGTCGCCCTTCTTGTTCTGGGTAGGGTGTAAGTCACTTCACCACTCTTCGGGCTGAGGCTTGCTCCCACTCTGTTCACCCAGCCAACTGTTGCGGTTGGTGAGTAGTGGTCCTTCCTCCTCCCCCCCCCCCCCCCCCCCGCATCTTGCCGTACCTTTCCCACCCCCTTGATCACCAGGGGGCATATCAGGCAAGCAGCTACTGCTTTACCTCTCCACACGTCTGGAGCTGCAAACTGGGCAGCTTTTGCTCAGCCAAGCAGGGGAGAAATGGGGCTCCACATAGCCTACTAAGGGCCGAGGACAATCTAGCCCCCTGTAATTGGTTAGGGAGGTGACCACTGTGATTACTGATTTATGCAAATACTGGTTTCTGCTGTTAATCCTTTCACCCCATTTGCTGGTTTATTCACCTATGCATATTGTCTAATGCTAGACTGTGAGGTCTCTGGGGCAGGGACCATTTCTCATTACGTGTGTATAGAGTGGCTAGTATAGTGGGCTGCTGATCCATGGTCGGGGTCCATAGGTGTTACTGCAATAGAAATAAATAAGTGGTTGTCATACAGGGTATTTAAAGAAAACCTCTTGAGTCAGTCTTACAGTTGAGGATTTACAATTAGAAACAGACTAGACCAATAAGATCACACTTGCCTAACTTATCTATCTGCACGTGGTGCCTTTATTAAGATTTCAGCTGTATTGGTTTTTGAAGGGCTTATTTTGAGGACTTCTCAATTCCAAGCCTGGATCCACATTTGGCACTTGTTTGTCCTCTGCTTAATTAAATCTTTTCACACTAAGTTTCAAAAATAGGATTGGATACCATGCCCTTTAGTTTTGCCAGTTACAGTATGGAATTTAAAAGGATGCTGTCAAGATGGTTAAAACAAACTAAAATCACAGGAGTCTGTATGAAAACTTTGGGAGACAGATCTGACTGCTTCTTTTTTTATCAGTAATGCTTAGGTCCTGGAAGGAATCAAGTCTTTTATGAATTTAATCAGTACTTTGGGAGGTTTTTGTGTTAAGGTAGTAGACTCATAGACTTTAAGGTCAGAAGGGACCATCATTATCATCTAGTCTGACTTCCTGCACGATGCAGGCCACAGAACCTCATCCACCCACTCCTATAATAGACCCATAATCTCTGGCTGAGTTACTGAAGTCCTCAAATCATGATTTAAAAACTTTAAGTTACAGAGAATCCACCATTTACATTAGTTTAAACCTGCAAGTGACTCATGCCACAGAGGAAGGTGAAATACCCCCAAGGTCTCTGCCAATCTGACCCAGGCGAAATTTTCTTCCCGACCCCAAGTATGGCGATCAGTTAGACCCTGATCATGTGGGCAAGACCCACTAGCCAGACACCTGGGGAAGAATTCTCTCTGATAATTCAGAGCCCTCGCCATCTAGTTTCTTATCACTGGCCATTGGAGATATTTGCTGCTAGCTGTCACAGATCAGCTACGTGCCATTGTAGGCAGTCTCATCATAGCTCCTCTGCATAAACTTATCAAGCTCAGTCTTGAAGCCAGTTAGATGTTTTGCCTCCACTGCTCCCTTTTAGAAGGCTGTTCTAGACCTTCGCTCCTGCATCTAGTTTCAAGCCCAAACTTGTTGATGACCAGTTTATATCCATTTGTTCTTGTGCCAACACTGGCACTTAACTTAAATAACTCCTCTCCCTCCCTGCTATTTATCCCTCTGATGTATTTATAGAGAACAATCATATCTCCCCTCAGACTTTTTTTGGTTATGCTAACCAAGCCAAGCTCTTTCAGTCTCCTTTCATAAGGTAGGTTTTGCATTCCTCAGATCATCCTAATAGCCCCTCTCTGCACCTGTTCCAGTTTGAATTCATCTTTCTTTAAACATGGGAGACCAGAATTGCACACACTATTCCAGATGGTCTCACCAGGGCCTTATTTAATGGTACTAACATTTCCTTGTTTCTACTGGAAATACCTCGCTGGATGCATCCTAGGCCTGCGTCACGTTGATGACTGACCATCATCCTGTGATCAACCAGTACACCCAGGTCTTTTTACTCCACTGTCACTTCCAACTGATATGTCCCCAGTTTATAGCAAAAAAATCTTGTTTTTAGTCCCTTGCACTTTGCACTATTACATTTCGTCCCATTTCTATTACTCCAGTGTACAAGTTGGTCCCATGGATTCAGGGCTCGGAAGATTGAGATTCAGTTCCTGATTCTGCTACAGATTTCCTGTGTGACATCATTGGGACTTTAGGTGCTAATGCAATATAATGATACTTCTTTAGAATACATCTGCCATCTAGAGGAGCTCTGTAGTGTGCCTGGGCTGGCAAAAGAGCCCATAAAGTTTGTGTTAGGGACTTTATCTGACTGTCCCATAACATATGGGAGTTTGCCAAGTCATTCTGTCCTCTGGGTTTCCCAGTGTATCCTGTCTCGGACTGTCAATTTAGATTATAAATTCTTTAGAGCAATAGCTATCTTCATTCAGCTGCAGCCTGAGCCCAAATGTCTACACTGCAATTAAACAGCCCCTTAGCCCAAGCCTTGCGAACCTGAGTCAGTGGCACAGGTCAGCCATGGGTTTTTAATTGCAGTGTAGACATATCCTAAGAGTAAGAGGGGAAACTGAGGCACGAAGTGTCAGAGTCAGTAGCTCAGTCACACAACTGAGATCAGCTCATAGGTCTCCTGAGTCTCAGTCCATTAGACCAAACGGCTTTTTAACTTGAGCAATTATTTCTAGTATGTAACTGTCTCCCCATTCTTGGTACTGCACTACATTGTGACAGTAAATGTGCTAAATTATTCATCTGCATTGTATTTCTAATGTAAAACATTGTTTTAAACTACAAAAACCGTAATATCTTTGCATTAATGTACATTAATGCAAACCGGGGATCACACTCTACTTTTTTTCTTTTGCTCTGTCTGTATTTTGTTTTATGCCACACCAAATTAATAACCTCCTGACCCTTATTTGTAATGCGCTTTTCGAATTGCCTTACACAGTACTTGATTTCATGTCTGGTATTTGTTATGAAAATACTAGCAAAGGTTAATTTATATTACAAATGAGGGCTCTCCAGGTCTTCGCTCACCTTTTCGTTTCTTTCCTGTTTTTTTTCTCTCTCAATATGTTTTTGTCTATTAATTTTATTTCAAGATACTTTGCTGTTGTATGGCAGCAACCCCTATTTTAATTAATATTAATTATAGCATGAACAAGATCATTATTAATACTCAATATTCTGTTCTTATGAGTGTGACTTTCAAAATCTGTTAGCTAAATTATGGTCTTGAGAGCCGAAGAAGAGGTGGAGGAAGAATGCTGGGGGAAGAACTTGTGGTTAACCCAGCACTAGTGGAGGGGGGTTATTACATAGAGGAGGAGCTGCTTGCTAGTTCATTCCCCCTGCCTTGTCAGCAGAGCATTTTCTGTTGCATTTTTCGAATCAGTGTTCATTGGAGAGAAGGGGCCACTTGGAACATTCTTCTGTCTTTGTGTAGTCTGTCTGATCTCTTCAGGGCAAGGCTCCGTTTGTAAAGCATTTATCATACTTCGGAGGACTATGGGTTGGACTTTTAAAAATCCTCAGTGATGGCTTAACTATGTTCCCATTGAAGTCAACAGCAATCCCCATTGACTTCAGCTGGAGAAAACTGAAGCTAGCAATAAGCACTTTTGAAAATCTCTCCCTATCTAAATAGTGGCTATATACATGTATAGTGTGTGCTATTTCTTCAGCACTAGCTGCTCTTAGTTGTGGTGTGGTGGGACCATAGCCATGCCCCTGTGCACCCAGAAGCCCCCCCCCCCTTTTTTTAGATTGTGCGTCATTGTGAACAGCAGTCGCAAGGCCCTACTTGTGCTCACGGAGGACAAGTAGATATAATATGGCAGTCTTCTGCACTGGGTGTGAGTGGGCATGAGGTGCTCCCTGTGTCCTGTAATTACCACCCTCTCTTGGAGTAGCCATATTTTTGCTCTGGTAGTAATTGGGTCATAGATTCTTTATCTAATAGTGGCAAATGTGTGGGTAAAATCATTAGGTTCTCTACAGAGTCTAATGCAGGGGTTCTCAAACTGGGGGTCGGTACCCCTCAGGGGATCACAAGGTTATTACATGGGGGGTTGCGAGCTGTCAGCCTCCACCCCAAACCCCGCTTTGCCTCCAGCATTTATAATGGTGTTAAATATATAAAAAAGTGTTTGTAATTTATAAGGGGGGGTTGCACTCAGAGGCTTGCTATGTGAAAGGGGTCACCAGTACAAACATTTTAGAACCACTGACGTAAGTGCTTCAAGAAACCAACCACTCTGCAGTGCAGTACTACTACTGGATTGTTGAGTACCTGAATACTATTTTATACTTTATTCATTTTAGTGTATTCTAATTCTTTGAAAATTGGTATTACATTGGTAAGTATAACTTAGTTAACCAGAATTTTTGACTAACCAGCACCCCCATTCCTCCAACATGTCGGATAACAAAGCTTTTACTGCAATACCTTTGTGAACATTTAGCCCGATTTGATTTTTTAATTAAAAAATCATTTAGAATTCAGCCCGATTGTATGTGATCACTACATTTTTATTTTTATTTAACCTGTGTGGGTGGTTTAAATTTCATTGCATCTTCAAGGATTTGCTGATGAATTATGTGAAACTACATATGTTTGTGTTTTCTGGAAGCTCTGGAAATATGTAAATATGTAAACTTGCCATTTACCCTTTCTGATTTTATTGCTCTTTGCTAAATTAGCTAACCAAATAATGTTGATAATGGGAAAGGAAATGCAATCATACTGCAGAAGTCTAACACTTTTTACCTGGCAACATACTTATTGCTTTCCCCCTCCATTATTAAGACCAGTAGTAAATGTCCTAATTGTCTGAAGTTGTGATAATGCTCACTATGCCTCTATTTGCATATTCAAAATCTGCAGCCTTCATCTCTGCAGTGTTCTTTGAAATGAAAATAGCATCAGGGTGAGTTAGCTGGATGTCTGAAATACCAAATAAGCAATGAAATGGTGAAAAATGTTGGCATTTAGCTGTCATCATTAGATTTCAAGGTCAGAATTCCATTAAAATAAATGGTGGAACCTCACATCTTTCGTTACTTTTAATTCTCACTGTGCTCAGCTGGAGGTACAACAGGACAAAAGTACAGCCATGCATGGTTGGCTTCACAACTAGAAGTACTAGAAATGTCTGTCTCCTTTGTATCTTTCCCTTGTATTAGTATTATAGCAACATTTATGGATTTCTTGCGTCCATATTGTCTGAGGTGATGAAGAAACTTTATCCTAAAAGGGAGCGAGCTATGTCATTCTTTACCCCACTTATGTAATGCAGGGATTCGCAACCTTTTTCTTTCTGAGGCCCCCTCCCCAACATGCTATAAAAATTCCGTGGCCCACCTGTGCCACAAAAATGTTTTTCTGCATATCCAGTAGATTAAAAGCCAGGGCCAGCGTTAGGGGATAGCAAGCAGGGCAATTGTCCAAGGCCGCATGCCACAGGGGGCTCCGCAAAGCTAAGTTGGCTTCAGCCCCATGCGGCAGGGTTCAGGCTTCAGCTTTGGCCCTTGTCAGCAGGGCTCAGGCTTTAGCTTTCTTCCCTGGGCCCCAGTGACTAATGCCAGCCCTGCGCTCTGGTTTATTTTGGCGGACCTCCTGAAACCTGCTCGTGGCCCCCCGGGGGGCCTCGAAACCCTGGTTGAGAACCATTGGTGTAATGTGTACAACTAGAGATGAGCTGTGTGCTGCAGGATGAGTGGAATACAGTGAAGTGTGTTTGCAAGCCTTTGACAAATTTGTTTGCTCCAAGATACCTAGTCCACATCTAACAGGCTGATGTGAAACAAAAGCATCTTATAGGGGGAGGGATAGCTCAGTGGTTTGAGCATTGGCCTGCTAAATCCAGGGTTGTGAGTTCAGTCCTTGAGGGGGCCATTTAGGGATCTGGGGCAAAAATCTGTCAGGGGAACAGTACTTGGTCCTGCTAGTGAAGGCAGGGGACTGGACTTGATCTTTCAAGGTCCCTCCAGTTCTATGAGAGAGGCATATATGTATTATCTCATAGGCCAATATTAAGCATGTTTTGTTTCCTCCATCACCTATCAAATTCTTGAATTGGTATGCAGCTGTGTGGGCTAGAATTCGGAATGCCGGTTGTGGTTTTAGCAGCTTTAAAAGAAAACGTGATTTATGGTAAAGGAGACTGAAGTCAGGTGCAGCAATGATCATGTGGCATTTTCTCTTGGGAGGCAGAAGCAGTGAATATAATTTTCTTTGGCGAAGAATAGCCGAAGCCAATTTTCCAGTTTAAATCCGGAAATGTGGAAGCATTGTTCTTTTTTCTCCATGTGGCTTTAACAGTTTTTTATATGATACAAGCTAAAGAGTTTAGAGGGAATTGTTAATACAACTGGTAGAGAGAGTGGCTAAAGAAAAACAATATTCCATGCAGAAATAACCTAGGTTTGTTGGTGGTTTACAAGTGACAACTTGTCTACACTGTAAATACAACCATGTCAGGGGATCTGATTACAACACTCTTGCCCCTAACTTAGTCACAATATGGTTCTGATTTGTAGTGCAGATGGGACACGGGTGCCCAGATAGCAAGTATGAAAAATAGGGACGGTGTGTGTGTGTGTGTGTGTGTGTGTGTGTGTGTGTGTAATAGGCACCTATATAAGAAAAAGCCCCAAATATTGGGACTGTTCCTATAAAATCGGGACATCTGGTCACCCTAAATGGGACTATGATCTGTAACTATGCTAAAGCTTTGAATGTGACCAATGGGTCTGTTTTAGGCAGGCCCTAGGAGAAAAACGTTTTGTACAGTAACACAATAACTCCATTATATCGTATGTATCAAAGGTCTTTAGTGGACACCCAAAACATTTAAATAAATAAAGTTAGGTTGATTTGGAAAGCCACCCCAACAGCTGGCTAACATGATTTTGGGGGTGTTGGTTGCCTTACCAGCTGGTGTCCTGACTGGTCCATAGTGCCAACAACATGCTGTTCAGTGTGCTCCAGGGTCAGAAATTGTCTGACATAGCATTCTGAATGTGTAGATCTTGGAATGCCATGAAAACTAGAGCCTCAGGTATATAGCCTATTTGAGGATGAATATTCCTGTTGTTGGGGTGTGTTATGTTAGACAAACATAAGATCATGAGTGAAGAGTAGAGCTGACTGTCCCTTACACTTAGCTCAGAGCTAACCAAAGATTGCATTTAACAGTTTTTACTGACCTTGTACATTGTTATTTTGTACGACATCAAAAGCTTTTTGCCAAGACCAGTAAATGCTATCTAGGTCCCTGGCTTACACAACCTCTGTGACGTCAATTCTTGTTTTCACAAAGAATCCTATCAGCTGTGTTGGGGTGAATATGCCTTTGTATGAATATCCATACTGATTATGAAAAATGTAAATAGCCTTCAGTATTTCAGCCATTCATTGTAGTTTGATTCATGTGCAATGGTCATTGTTAATTCTGCTGGTGACAAAATGCAACCATTTGTGGTGACTCTGCAAATTGACTGTAGTCGGTTTTTATGGAGGGGATTGGGCTTTAAGGGGCAAATCCAAAGCCTGTTGAGGTCCATGGGAGTCTTTCCATTGACTTCAGTGGGTTTTGGGTAAGGCCCTAATTTACCAGAGGGAAAGACAAAAGAAGTTTTTAATAATTGAGAATTATAGTTTTGCTCTCGGGTGCAGGCCCAGCATAGGTGACTACAAAGAAAACAACATAGTTATTTATAGTATTAGTGGTGGTATCATATAGTACTGCAGTCTAGTACTAAAAAATATGCACATCATAAGATCCCAGTCCTACAAAGACTTATACATATGCCTCAGTTTACATGCTGTGAGTGCTACCATTAACTTCAGTGGGTCTGTCGCAGTCTGTCTAGGTGAGTATGTGAGCAGGTCTTTGTAGGATCGAGGCCCAGGTGGCTATACTTAATTATGAGAGAACTCAGTGTGCAGCGGTTCTAATTTCTTCTTGTTCTTCCCTCTTCCTACTCCCCCCCCCCCCCCACCATCTTTTAATGAGCATCTACCTATTCCAGTAAATTACCTTCCATCCCTTAGAAACTCCACTTCCTCCACTGATCTCTTGTTCCTTACCTGTTTGATATACAATTTGTTGTTTTATCTTAACCTTTTGTCCCAGCTGCTTTTAGTGCCCATCAGTTATGTATACCCATTCTGTAATCTTCTCGTTCTTGTTCTCGCTGTACAACACGTTCTTTTATACCTCACATGTCTCTCTTTGTTACCCTTGATAATCTTTGTGCTCTTTTGTTCTTGTACACTGGCCCCTTTCTTTTTGTTTGTTTAGCTCCCAGCCTATCTGTTGCTATGATACGAATAACCATTAGGTATATGATAATCTTTAAGCACTTCTAACAAGTTTGGATAGAGCATAAGCGTAGAGAAGAGTGCTTTAAATTTGTTATCATTAAGCTTCAGAGTTCCAGTCTGATGAACTGGAGAGTTCATATCTCTTGGAGCTGTTGTTTTGTCAGCCCATCTGATCATTTAGGAACATTAGATTGCGTTTAGAAGGTGATCTTTGCAAACACAGAGCTGGAAACAGTTCAGGGTGCGCGTGTGGGGGTTTTTAATAACAAAAGCTTACATGTTGCAGAAACTGATAGGCTACCAGAAAAATGTTTATATGGCATATTGCCACTTACCTGCACAATGTGACTCTTGGTTAGGGGTAACTGTAAGCTGCTGCATTCTGTGGGCAATGTTCTGCCCTCAGTTACAGCAGAGCAATCTGCTGAAGACAGTGGAGCTGCATGATTGTAACTGAGAAATAGTTTGGCTATTTGTGTTAATTCTTTAAATTGTTCCAAAGTTTATATTGTTTTTAAAAAGTACAAGCAGATCAGCATAAGGCTGAGAAGTTCTATATAGAATCACAGGACAGGACTAAGGAAGAAAGAGCCACGGGATCTAAAGTTTGAGACAGTCCTGTACTAAATACTGATATGAGTTCCCTGGGTCTGTTGCAGGTTTGGGTTTCCAGGCCATAGCCCTATCTGCTGTTTCATTAAACCGGCCCTGTCAGCTTCATCATTAAATAAAGTTCCAATATCTTAAATAGCCAATGAAGCATTAGAGGAAAATGAAACATGCATTAGTGCTACATGTATCAAAGAAACATCTGTAAGATGAGAAACAGTTCATTGACAGCTAATGGCAGGACCAGGCTAAAGATAACTGGTCAGAGTTGCCTTTACTACCTTTTTTGAAAGTTATTAATTAGTAATCAAGGAAAACATCTGTAAAGCTCTATGCAAATGCAAAGGATAGATAGATAGATAGATAGATAGATGTGCACAACTGAATACCAGAATTCTAAACATCACCCTTCTCTACGCTTACGCTCTATCCATCTGGAGATGTCTCCACATGACCCTCCTGGCTGTCTTGACAGTCTTGGTTTTGCTACCAAAGAAACCTATCTTCCAAATCCACATTAGAACCTTACCTTTCTGGCCCACGAAACATCCAAAGCCCTCTAGCAAAGTGACAAAACACCCTGCCATTCATTTGTTACCTTTAGTTTCTGTGTAAAGTGATTCATTTCACTCCTGAAAGTGGTGCTTTAAAAAACAGCTTTTCTTTCCATCTCTCTCTGAGAGATCTTAACCACATTGCTCTTATGTCCCCTCTTCTTGCCCACTGCCTGAGTTGTACATCTGTCCCAGTTACACATTGGTGGCACAGAATTAACCTGTTAACATTGCTGACAAATGTAGCTAGGAGAGGGACTGAGACCAAGAAGAGTAGAGAGGGGAATGACTGTTCCACAGTATCTTCTAGCTTACATAACAAAACTGTCTGAGGTTACAAGTGACTATTGTTACAATTCATCAGCACAGTTTAGTAAACAGAGACCTGTAGTTGGTTAGTCCTGTCCTGGGCAACAGGTGTCACTGTAGACAAGGGCTTTAGAATGGAAAGGGTCCTGCAGGTTACTTAAACAGCTGTGCAAGGAAGAGCTAGTAATTGAACTGTGAAGCATTATTATTGTAGGATTGTTCAGAAAAAAACGCTTCTTTCCTTCCAGGACTGGACTAAAAGAACGGACCATCAGAGCTATCATGAGTGAAAGGTCCCTAATATCCTATAACATTCTTACGTTAAATAAATAATATTATGAAGATCCCATTAGTGATGTCCTAGGTTGGCTATTGAATTCAGAATGTCACTTCTTTTGCTGCTTTCTGTTGAGTTTCTCCACATGAGTGATATTGCAGCTCAGGAAGTGACAACCTATACAAGCAACAAGAAAATCATACCAATTCAAATTGGATGATTTGACTGGTCCTCTGAGAATGATACAGGCAGAATATTTATTTAATGTTCTGATCTGTGGCTGCATGAATTCTTAGATACTGCAGTTGTCACCTGAATCACCTATGTGGCATAGGGAATAGAACTTTCAACTCTTCCACCCAAAGCCATTTTTCTCTCCCACTTGAGCTAAAGGAGAATGTCCAACTAGCTTAGTCAATGTGCACATGCATTCCAGCCAATAGATGGCAGTGAAACATTACAGTTCGGTATGCTCAGGTGCAGAGGGGATGGAATAAGTGGAGAAATTAGCATAAATGCATGCATGGGAGCAGTATTTTCAGGATTTCCTAGAGTTTCTTGAATGTTTTAGACTGCAAGCTGTTGTTGGGAGGAACAGTTTCTACCTTTTTATATAGCCTAGCATAATGCATCTGCAATCTTTATTGGGGATTGTGGATACATATTGCAAATCATAAATAACAAAGTGAATTTTCTTATAGCATAGAGATGATGAAAGGAAAAATGTTGGCAGATGAAAATGCTTACAGCTGAGTATCAGCTGTAAACCCACGTGTGATGACTCACTAACCACTGTGTGCAAAAGTGGAACAAGAAATAACTTTAATAATTCAACTCATGCAGGATAATGATATGAACTCCCAGGCACCCTGCTCTGCAGAATGAGCACAGGGCTGAGAGTAGGAAAACCCTGAGTTCATACTTGGCTCTCTACCTGTCACTCAAATCAGTAGTCTTGAGCAAATCACTTAAGCTTCCTGTCTCGATTTTCCCATCTATGAAATGAAGATATTGGTACCCATTTATCATATAGCAATGTTGTAAAAATTAGTCAATATTTGCACAGTGCTGTGAATGTGTACATGTCCTATGAGTGATAAGTGGTATTATTGCTATAACCTGTCTACCCTTCTCCAGTGACTAAAACATTTGGGTTACTACTTCGCAACACACCAAGGCATAGAGAAATTCATAATATCTGCCCCCTTTGTCCTGAAGCACCCTATACTATTTGGCCACTTGTTATAGTTTCTGTTACACATGCATGTACATAGTGATCAGATTTGTGTTCCCTCTCTCTGTCACTACAGTACACTGCCTCGGAATCCTGGCTCTTTGCTTGTACTCCTGTAATCCCACTCCCCCTATCAGTTTAAAACACACTGACTCTACTCTGCACTGGATCTGTCCTTGCCCTTTATTAAATCATCGCAGCGGCAAACAGAAGGGACTGTATGCTTGGCTGTACTCTGTGACATACAGTTGCGGCTATGCTCATATGAAAGCAATGCACAAAAGCACATTAGGGAAGCTTGGAGGGCCGTCCTGGCTGACAGGATGCACCTGCTAGAAGAATAAGGAGAGAGCAGTATCATCACTATGTAGTCTTTTGTTAGTGACTCAGCAGTGACATGTAGGTAGGGAGATGAACAAAAGACCAAAGTCTCAACCACATTTTACTCAGACATCCCTCCTGCAGCCGTGCTGTAATAAGATGTACTGTCGTGAAGACTGTGCAAGCAGCTAGTATTGTCTGCTCTTCAAGTCAGAAGATGGATCATTAGTCTGCTCTGCAGGAGCCAATTAAAATATTTTAGCAGTGTGACTTTTCTGAATCTGAGTCAAGGCATGTTAGGGGAAAATCTGGCTCCACTGAAGTCAATGGCAAAAGTCCTATTGACTCCAACAGGGCCAGGATTTCACCCATTGTCTTCAAATCCAACAATCCTTTAATGCAGCCAGTGCCTACGCTTTCCCCTGGAGCCGGCTACGGGCAGCACCAGCCAAGAGCATTGTTTTCTTTTTCTTTCCTTTCCCCCCAGCTTCTTGCTAATGCCAGGGCCCTACAATAAACTAATAGGGGAGGGGAATACCGTTAGGTGTGTGTTACTATAGCAGGATTGCCAACCCCAAGGATTCAAAAATGAGTCAGGGCTCAAAAAATCATGATATTGGCTTTAAAATTGAGATTTTAAAATGATAAAATATCAGTTTCTTTTTATTTGTCTTTTTAGTTTCTGAGCCTTTAGATGCACTTGGGTCACTTTTCTCTGTAAACATGAGGGCTAGAAATATTTTTTAAATGAGAGCTGACTTTCTGACCTAATCAGTTGATTCCAAGAGCAGAGGCTTCAAGAGATGCAACAAATATCATGAGAGTTGTAATGAAAATCATTAGTGTTGGCAACAGCACAAATAGATAGCTCTGAAATGGAGAGGTCCATGCTGCCATACTAGCTATCTTGTTGGGCCTTTCTGTGGAAGGGGTTTTGTAACCAGTTGGTGTTTAATTCCCAACATACCCCTACCAGTAAAGGACCTATCCCTCTGCAGCTGCTATGGAATGTGGAAGCATCTCCATGGAAGCTTCATTTGCCGTCCTGCTCCATGGTAATAAAGCAAAGTATAAACGCTGTTCTCTTTTCTACCCTCCCCATTTTCCCATTGCCCAAAATGTAATTAAAATATGCTTGACTAACCAAGAAAAGCACATTTGCTTGCTCTGTATTTGTAAACAAGATTTGCCCTGTAACTTTTTTCTTGACCATTCAGATGTTCAGATGAATAGCTCCATTCATCTCTGCTGTTTCCCTGGGGAAAAGGGAAATGAAAAAGCCACTTCTTAAGCTGTTGGTGGCTGAATGAGACTGGGATTTTTTGGTTTTGCACAGATATTTGGAATAGCATCTGCTTTAACATGAAGCAGGGACTAATATTTTCAACCTTGTTCTTGGGGAAAAAATATTATTAAATGCAAGTAACTGTTAATATCCATTAGAGCATAGATTTTTTTTTTTAATACTCAAATGGAAATTCAAAGTAAAGGTTCCCAAAGCAACTGTACCCGGTCCACAGTAAAAAGTTGTATTTTTTGGTGGCTGTGTCTAGTGTTAATTGTAATGCCTTAATGTGTATATATGCAGTGCTGTGGAATTATGATTGGGATTAGAACAATGAGCCAAATTCTGCCGAGTTACATAGGAGTAACTCCAAAGGAATTGCTGTGAATTTACATTGGTTTAACAGAAAGCAGAATCTGGATCATAACTTAGAATTTCCAAACTTCAGTTGGTGTAAAATCATAAGCATGGTGTTGCATAAATGATTTTTTTTGTATATGTGTTTTAATTTCCTTGCGTTTTAGACGTTGGAGGGGAAAAAACATTTCACAGCATGCATAATTTGAAATTGGCTATGCCCGTTTTGGACGCAGTCAAAAAAGTAGTTCCTTAGGCAGCTTTCAATGATTTTGCACATGTTTCAACTTGCAGTTCTGCATGTATTGTAGATAGCTGAAGCATTGTTTGGCAACAGGGTTTTGTAAATGCATAGGTCATTATTTTCCTACACACAAATGTGTTACTTGAAGAAACCTTTGTTTAAAAGTAAAGTCTCAGTTTTTGTGTTTGAACCCTTGTATGCCTGTTTGGAGTGGATGGAAGCAATTTATGCAGATTGGTTCTAAAGAAGGAGGAAACTGTAAGGTGTCTAGGTACACATTGAGATATGACCCAGCAAGATCCCAGATAGAATATTGCCTTGTCTACAATCTGAATTATTCATTAGCAGTGGGGCTATCAAAAACCTGACTTTGCTTATCTTCATTATCCCTTATGTTCAGCAAGAGCCAGTTTATGGCAGTGCAGTCTTGCATTTCTTTCTGGTGACTTTGAGTTAGTCCTTTCAGTCCCTATGAAAGGCTATGTATATGGCCTTTGTAGTTTTGTTGCTGAGTACTAGGGCCAGATGCTCAGCTGGGTCAATCTGCATAGTTCCATCGGGGCATAAAGTCAATGGAACTATGCCAGTTTACACCAGCTGAGGGTATAAGAACATAAGAACGGCCATACTGGGTCAGACCAAAGGTTCATCTAGCCCAGCATCCTGTCTTCTGACAGTGGCTAATGCCAGGTGCCCCAGAAGGAATGAACAGAACAGGTAATCATCAAGTCGCCCATTCCCAGCTTCTGGTAAACAGAGGCTAGGGATACCATCCCTGCCCATCCTGGCTAATGGCCATTGATGGACCTGTCCTCCATGAATTTATCTAGTTCTTTTTTTAACCCTATTATAGTCTTGGCCTTCTTGTGTTTACCACATTACTTGGCTCTTCTAAGATGTGTGTGTGTGTGTGTGTGTGAGAGAGAGAGAGAGAGAGAACGAACACCTGGGGCTCAAACAGCAGGTGTAATCCTTTCTAAACTGATCTCATCTGCTCATGGTTTATCTCAACGAGTGTACAGTGCCCATTGCTTCTTTGGGGAAGCAATATAGCCAAAACTATTCAGGGTAAAGTTTAGAACTCCGAGTCTGGTTGAGCCTGAGTGCTAGTGTTTGTGTTATTGGCTTGTGGGGCAGTGCACAAAGAGGGCAGAGTTAAGGTTGCATTGAAGAGGTAGCATGTACTTTAACTCTGTTTTTCTTGCTTTTCAAAGGTTTGAGTGTAGCTTAACCTGAGAGTCTGGAAGGGCACAGGGCACCACCATGCAATCTTAACTCTACATTAATGAAGTTTTTCTGCAGTTGTTAATATTGGGTTGCAATTCTGCAAAGACTTTGCATGTGCTTAAGGCTATGGATGTGAGAAGTGCCACTGAATGCGATAGAAATTAAAGCCTTTGCACAAAGAGGCCCTGGGTTTTTAAATTGATAATTCTTTCTGCAGTACTTTGATGGGGGGGAGGGAGAGTTTCTGAGAGCTGGTAGAAAAATACAAAATAATTTCTGCATAATATTTTCAGGGAAATGAATTTTTTCATTCATAAACTTTTGTTTCCTCCAAAGAAAAAAAGATCACCTAGGTTTTCTCCCAAAACAAATACTTTCAGCAATAATAACATAGGAACATAAGTTATAAAGAACATTTATTAAATATTATTTGTATTATTGTCATGGACCAGAACCTTTCATGTGCTAGGCACTACAAACCCAGAATGAAAAGGCAGCCCCTGTCACAGAAAGCTTACTATTTAAGAACAAAACAAGGTGGACACAACAGACAGACAGGAGCACAAGGCAAAATTAGACTACACTGGTCAGCACGATGTGCAGTGGACTCAGCACACCGGTGGCCTAACTGCTGCCAGTCTTTTGTAGGCATTGCAGCAAAGGATAATTTTAAGGATGGTTTTGAAGGAAGTTAATAAGGTAGCTTTGCGAGTGTTCACAGGGACTGCTTTAGGTGTGTGGGCCAGCATAGGACAAAGCACAAAGGTGTTTGAAAAATTAACATCTGGGTGTTGGAGGCTGACTGGGGGCAGGCATCCACATCTCAATACAAAATAAGAGATGATAGGTAAAGTGGGGATAGTCTGCGAAGGGCTTTGAAACGGAAGATAATTAGCTTATGTTTGATGTGATAGAGAGGAAAGAACCAGTGAATGGAAGCAAAGAGAGGTGACCTGGTTAAAGTTATGAGCTCGGAGAATGATCTTTGTAGCAACATTCTGAAAGGATATGGGTGGGGCAAAATTGCATTTGTCAAGACCAGAAAAGAAGGATGTTGCAGCAGTTGAGACACAAGATAGGAGCATGGATGAGAGTTTTAGCTGTGTGGATGGATAGGAAAGGCTGTATCTTAGATGTTATGCAGAAGGAATCAGCACAACTTAGGCTGGATGTGAGGACCAAGACAGATCTGAGTCAAAGATGACACCCAGGTGGCAGACCTGAGTGACAGGCAGGATGGAGATTATTCTCCACTGTTATTGAGAGAGGAGGTAGGGGGAAGAGTTTAGGAAGGGAAAGATTAGGAGCTCTATTTTTGGCTTTGTTGAGCCTGTGCTGATGATTAGACATTCACAAGGAGGTGTCAGAGAGGCAGGTTTTTGTTTGGACTGAAGGAGACAGGTCTGGAGTAGAGAGGTAGCTCTTTTGGTCAGTGAGTTCAATTTGTGTTTCTGAGTGGAAATACCCAGAGAGAAGGTGCGGAGAGAGAAAATATGGGGACCAGCGACAGAACTCAGTGCAGATCCCTATAGAAAGTTGGCGTGGGGGAGGTAAGGCGCATCCTCCAAAGAGAACTCTGAAGGAGCAATAAGAGGTAGAGAGGGAGAACCAAGAGAAAACGGAAATGCAGAAGCGGAGTGAGGACAAGATTTCAAGAGAGGAGTATGGTTGACTGTCACAGATGGTTGATGTGTCAAGGATGAGGACATAATACTGGCTCTCAGGTTTGGCAAGAAAAATGTCATTGCTGACTTTGGCAAGAGCGGTTTCAGTGGTAAATTAGAGAGGGTCTTAGATGGAGTTGGAAGAAGAGAATTTTCCATATAGTAACCCTAAACAGCGCATTCAGTTAGCTTAGAGATGAAAGAGAGAAGTTAGATGGGATGGTAGTTGGAGAGGCAAGTAGGGTGAGGGGTATGTTGTTTTTTTGTTTTTGTGGGTTTTTTTAAGGTGGAAAAGGACTAAATCTTGCTTGTATTGTGAGGGGAAAGAGCCAAAGGAGAGTGAGAGGTTATGAAGAAGAGTAAGGGTGGGCATGAGGGAGCTCATGAGATGGGATGGTATCACTGGGGCAAGTTGGATGGGTTAGTGGAGGAGATAGACAAGAAACATTTTTTGTCAATAGCCTGTTGTTGATGAGAAATCCTACGGTAACTTTGTCTAAGGGAAGAGATCACAGAGTTCATTCCCTCCTCTCTGTGCTCCAAAATAAAAGCAGGCAAAGGAAGAACGGCGTAGAAAATGACACTGACAAGTGACCTTATGCCTGGATTAAAGGGATGGATCCCTTTGAGAATTTCCCTCACATATTTATATTTTTAAAAAGCCCTATTTTGCAATTCTGTAGTAATCGTATCCTTCTGGAACTCTGTGGTACAGGGAAGATTCATGTGGTGACCTATAATTACCTATTTCCTGGACTGATGGCCTGGAATAATTCAAATGTCTGGGGTGTCAAACATAAAAACCAAGAGTGCTCAGTGATCTCATTGTGGCCTTCATGCTTTGCCTAAAGTCCCCAAAGCATGTTTGGACAATTGGAAATCTAACTTGGTTCTGCTGGAACTGGGAAAGGAGGTGTCTGTTGTTTTTTTTTTCCCCTGGAAAAGCCACATTGATGATTTTCTATGAAAAGATGCTATTAGGTTTTGGTCCTGCTTTGAGCAAAGGGTTGGACTAGATGACCTCCTGAGGTCTCTTCCAACCCTAATCTTCTATGATTCTAGTTATTGCTTTTATTGGGAGAGCTAACCCACTGATTGGTGTGTGATAGGAATGGAGCATTTGTCTTCAGTAATATGAGGCTCAGCAACTTATGACAGAAACAAGGGGTTAAAACTATTGTTTACTCTATTCTGTAGTCAGGGTTATTCCATTTCTGAGCTTCCTTGGTTATTTTGAAGGTTTTGTCTTGTACAGACACCAGTAACTCCCACTTCTCAGTGTGCTTGGAACTCTCTACAGCTCTCCTGTCCTTTCCAAGGTTCCTCTCCCCTACCCGGTTTCTCTCTGGTGCAAACTACTCTTCGGGGCCTATCTATGCACTTTCTGCTCAGCCCCTCTGAACTAAATGCCATCGTGTATGCTTCACTCTAGTCTCCTCCTGGGCTGTTTTGAGCCCTCACTTTCAGCTCTCCTAGACCATTCTGGTCTTATCACCATAACTTCCCTCTCAATCTATAGTTCAACTAGTGCTGTCCTTGGTACCTCTAGCTCTTTCCCTGTAATTACAGCCATTATCTCTAGGCAACTCATTACACTGTCACTCAGTGTGTATCAGGTTGTCTGTCACTTTTACTGACTTCTATTCATGTTTCACACTGACCCACAGCTTTTTAGTTTTCACAATAATTGTTTGTTTGGAATAGTTAAATGATCCTGTACAGTATCCCTTCCATCTCTTGTTTAGTGTCCCAAGTGAGTATACCTGATGCACTCATTCAAGTATATGGTATTTTTATACTGTTCTTGCTCAGGGATAGCTACAGTTTTTCAGAAACATGATGGGGCCTTTTCAGCTCTGTCACACACGCACAAGCTGAAACATGATTAGGAGCCATTCATTGGGAGTTTACAGTCTCCTCTGGGGGATAGGCCTGCAGGGCACAGCACTTGGAAGTACCAGTTGGTCGTGACATATATAATCATTTCTGGAGTTTACATGCATTAAAGGGGAAGGGACTGAAAAGAGAATATCCATAGTACTCTTGGGGGGAAAGGAAGAGAGATTCTTAGCTGGGAACTGAAGGGTGACTAGCCCACAGAAATCATGAATGGAGTTAATGTTTGTTAAAGTGAAATTCCTTTTCTCCCTGCTTTCTTGTGCTCGTGTGCAGCCATGATCATGTATTGCTGCCAAACGGGGAATTAGCATGAGTTGCTGTGGGGAAAATGTTCACTCCCCTTATACAGCAATAGATGTTAATGTGACTAATCACAGCTTTTACCTTCCTGGGCTCATTCCTTTCCTGCAAGCTAATCATTGTCAGAGTAATAGAAACTTGAAAGGAAATGAAGTGATCTAGTCCATCTTCCTACCAGTATTGTCTCTGTACTATATTTTTGAATGCTTTGTCCAGTCTAGTTTTAAATGTCCCATGTGATTAATCGTCCACCTCTTTCCTTGGAAGACTTTTGCTCAGGCTTAGAGATATCACTAGCAGGAAACTCTTGAACCTATTCAGTCTGTTTTCCTATTAGTCACCAGTAAGGTGAGCCATTCTGCCCCAAGTCCTCTTTTTCTTCTTTTACGATAGAGATTATTTTGCAGTTATTTCCAGCTCTCATACAATGAGTTAATGACTTCAGTGTTGTAGGAGTGGGAAACAGATTGAATTCAAATGTATTTAGAATCTGTCATATTTCAACAATATCTTTTTTTCAACATGCATTTTGTGTGTGTGTGTCTGTCTGGGTATTTTTTGTTTTCAGTTTGGGTTTAGTATTTTTTGATAGAAAAATGTGTCTAGCTTTAATTTCCCCCCAAAACCTAACTTCAGTTAATTCTCATGCTCAAAATGACTTGCTGCTTGAAAATTTCTATTTGTCAAGAAGTCAAAGGGTAACCTTTGGAAAGACAGCACAGTAATACCAAAATTGAAGTCTTGATCCTTTACTCCAAAATCTTAAAACCTGCCACGATGAGTCAAAAAAAAAAAAGAGGGTGAGGACTTGGAATTGTATATATTGTTTAAATGAAGTCTGTGTTAGAATGGATATCAAATTATGTAACGAGGAATCCTAAATTGCTATCATAAAAATGCACATGCTAGCCAAGGCCCGGCAATAATTATCCTGCCCATAAGCATTCTCTGTAATGTCTTCATTCATTTACTGTCAGAATCAGTTGTTTCTGTGGCAATGAAAACTTCCACAATGATCTGATGTTAAGGGGAAATAAAGTATGAATCCCTTTGCCTTGATATTATTTGTATCTATTGCAAAGGGTTTGGAGTCCTAATGACTCAGTGCTCCCAATTGCAAGAAGGCAAATAGATTCACATATACCTTGATAAATGGCCCTTAGAACTGAAAGACAACTGGAAAGTTGGATGGATTCGCATGTGATGACAACATTTATGGTTAAGATTATTATAGAGTACACAGTATATTAAGGAATTACCCGTGATTATCTGATCTGGCATATTCAGTGGAGATGTCTTAAGATGTCTTCTAATTACTGTGTACTGGAATGGAAAGAAGGAGCTTTCTCTATCTATGTTCATTGCAGGAATTTGGTGGTTTTATTTGGCTGTTTCTTGGCATTGTCACAAGCTCGGTTAATCTCTCTCTTTATATATTGCTGGTATTCTGGCTGTGAAGCTTTGAACTCAACAGGGACATCATTTGCTATCTGGCGGGGTGGGGGGGGGGAGTTGCTCCCTCAACCTTAGCGTGCCTCCTGCCCCCCAGACTTTTCATACCTCTGCACCTGCTGGCGCTGCAGTGTCTCCCCCGCACTGGCTGAAGGTGTGAATTGCACAAGCTTTAAAGCTCCTTCTGTATTTGGCCCCTCAGGCTACAGAGAAAATACACATTTAAGAGCCCATTAAATGTTAAAGTATCATGAAGCTATGAAACCTCTTGGTCAGAGCAAAGTCTTGTCAGCCTGGAGTCTTCTATAGTCTTAGCTGGACTGAGTAACTTGTTGTCGCCTTGGAATATCAGGTGACTTCCTTGTTTCACAGCAGTCGGATCAGTTATGAAACTAGGTAAACCCAGGACATCACTGAAAATCAGATGCAGCTCCATGCTAAGCTTCCACTGGCAAATAAATCCCAGGGAAGAATGTATGATGTAAAATACACATGTGACGCTTGTGTGTATACATGTTAATTTAAATGTGTGTTTTTCCTGCCGTTGTCAATTTAAAGTTAATTAATCAAGTCAAGAGGTGTTGGGTTTTTTAAACTGACTTATTCAGGTTATTCCTGTTACTAGCCATTTCATAGATTCATAGATTCTAGGGCTGGAAGGGACCTCAAGAGGTCATCGAGTCCAGCCCCCTGCCCTCATGGCAGGACCAAATACTGTCTAGACCATCCCTGATAGACATTTATCTAACCTACTCCTAAATATCTCCAGAGATGGAGATTCCACAACCTCCTTGGGCAGTTTATTCCAGTGTTTAGGAAAAAGTTCCTAATTGTCAGGGTGGTTAATGTGCAACCTAAACCTCCCTTGCTGCAGTTTAAGCCCATTGCTTCTTCTATCCTTAGAGGCTAATGAACAAGTTTTCTCCCTCCTCCTTATGACACCCTTTTAGATACCTGAAGACTGCTATCATATCCCCTCTGTCTTCTCTTTTCCAAACTAAACAAACCCAATTCCTTCAGCCTTCCTTCATAGGTCATGTTCTCTAGACCCTTAATCATTCTTGTTGCTCTTCTCTGGACCCTCTCCAATTTCTCCACATCTTTCTTGAAATGCGGTGCCCAGAACTGGACACAATACTCCAGTTGAGGCCTAACCAGCGCAGAGTAGAGCGGAAGAATGACTTCTCGTGTCTTGCTCACAACACACCTGTTAATGCAGCCCAGAATCAAGTTTGCTTTTTTTGCAATAGCATCACACTGTTGACTCATATTTAGCTTGTGGTCCACTATAACCCCTAGATCCTTTTTCTACTGGGGAATCCCATTTCTACTGGATTCGGTTTCTAAACTTGAATCTACATAGGGAAGTCTGGAAGCAACATGGGTTTTTTGTTTGTTTGTTTTTACAGAAATTGTAGCAACACTCTCTTCAGAAGCCAAGCAATAAGTTTCAGATGATTACATTAAAAGAAAGAGGACAGACCCAATTTTCACATCACCTACCTTATGGTATCTGCAACAGGGTGGCTTGCCCCTGGGCTGGAGAGGCTGGGACAAAGCCAGCTCTGATTTCAAAATGAGCCCCACCTGAGGGGAATCATGTATTTTTAACATAAAAGGAAGCAGAAAGCTGTAGGGAGTGGGGTGTGGTTGAGATTGGTAGAGGCCAGAGGCATGGTAGTAAACAAGGGAAGAAGCTGTGCTGAGCCTGGAACTGATTAAATACTTTGTTTTGGGGACTTCTAGGAGTTCTGTTTAGGACAAGCTCTGTTGCCAGTTAGGTGAAGAATGAATTAAATAATTCTGGGCTGAAAATGGTAAGTGAAACTTTTGAGTTTGAAAAGGGGCCCTGCTGAAGTGGAACTAGAGGTGGGTGGTGGCCATGGAACTACAGTGCATACTCTGCATTTTTTGTGTGCTCATAGTTTAAGGCTAGAAGGGACCAGTAATCGTCTAGTGAGACCTTCTGTATAAAACAGGCCAGACAGCCTCACCCAATAACTTCTGTTTGATGAATAGCATAACTTTTGAAAAAATACACCAATCATGAATTGAGATGTCAAGTGTTGGAGAATCCACCCATCCCGTTCCTTGGTAAGTTGTTCCAATGGGTAATTACACTGAAAAATGTTGACCTTATTTCCAGTCAGTTTGTCTAGATCACTGGGGCCCAAACTTTTCCTGTCTGTACCCCTCCCCCTCCATTACTGCACAGTTGGCTCAGCAGAGGCGCTTGGGCTAAAGGCAGAGCTGGGGGCAGAACTGGGGATGAGGGAGGAGCTGGCTTGGGGGTGGAGAGGGAATGAGGGTAGAGCTGGGCTGTGGGCGGAGTCGAGCTGTGGTTGGGGTCAGAGCTGGTCTAGGGGCAGAGTGGGCTAAGTGGCGCTCCCTCCCCGCCCCCTGTGGGGGCTGGCCCGGTCCCTGATGTGCACCCCCCAGAATGTTCCTCCATGCCACCCTGGAGGGCGCACCCCACAGTTTGGGGCCCGCTGGTCTAGATTCAGCTCCCAACCATTGGCCTTTTTCTGTTAAATAGCCATCTGCTCTCAAATATCTTCCTTGTGTAAATAATTGCAAGCCATGATTGTCATTTTTTTAGCCTTCTCTTGAATGAACTAAATAGATTAAGCTTCTGAACTCTCACTGTAAGTCAGATTTTCCAGACCTTGGATTGTTCTTGTAGCTTGTGACTGGGTCCACTCACCGCTCCAGTGCCTCCTAGTGGCCAATATGGGAATTAGCTCTGGTAGCCAGTGTGCCTTGCTCTGGTGGTGCTCCACCCGTTACCTCTTCTGCTCCTGGACCCACATCCCTCCAAGGACCGCAATGTCCTCTTCAGTGACACAGCCCTCGGGCCATGTCACACTTAGTGCTCCCCCCTTCCAGGGGATGTCTCTGTGTCCCTGTCCAGCCACTTCTCTCAGTGGTGACCGCAGTCTGCTGTTTAGCCACTTCCCCAATGGCAAGTGGAGGGGACCTGGGCCCGCCCACTACTCCAGGTCCTGGCCCAGGGACCCTGTAGAAGGCCGCTGCTTGCAGCGCCCCCTCCAACTCTTCAGTAGGTTTCCCTGGGCCACTTCCCCAAAGCCCCAGCACCCCTTTGCCCTTGTCTGAGGGCCTCTGCCTGCAGATCATTATAGCTGCCTTTAGCTCCCCGGGTCTCTGCCTGCAGCGATGCTCTGTCCAGGGTGCTTTCTGCCTTCAGCCTGCAAGGCAGCCAGTTCTCCTCTCTCCTCAAGCTCCAGTGGGTGACTGAAGCTGCTCTGCTCTGCAGCCCCTCTTATATGGGCCTGCCCTGGCTGGCTGCTCCTTGAAACCTTTCTCTGATTGGCTGCTTCCCGCGCAGCCTCCCAAGGGCTCTCTTAACCCCTTGGAGCCCAGTGTGGGGCAGGTGCCCCAACACACAGCACTTTTCTGAACCCTTTGCAATTTCTAGACCTCACCTTTTGAAATGTGGACACAAGAACTAGAGGAAGTGTTCCAATAATGGTCTCATTAGTGCTCTTTAGTCCTCCTTGGTATTTCTTGGCTAATTCAGTCAAGGAGCACATTGATGTGTCAATGGCAGTTTCAGATAATGTTCTGGATTTTCTTGCATCCAAGATCTGAAAACGCTTTATAAAAATGATTATGTAACATCCCTCACAACATCCGTCCAGTGTGAAGCAGATAATTAACTGTATCTGGGACTAAAGCACTCGTTACCCACAAAGCAACCGGGCAGTTGTGTTTGTGGATGTAATGAGCTCTGTCCTATATGTTAGAAGCAATAATACTGCCGACTTAAAAACTTTGGATTGAATGCTGCCTGACTCTCACCCTCTGCAACTCCATTGGTTTCCATTGCAACCCAGAGAGTTTTAATTGGGTTGCGCTAGGTGGTGTGAAAATGGTATTTTCATCCCACAAACATTTTTGAGCTTTACATTTCTTTTCCCTCTTCCCCTCCTCCATTCAGAAGAAATTTAAACCTTTGGAAAAAAATTTGCAAGGAAGAGGCCCAACCAGCAGCTAGTGGTTAGGGCACTCACCTGGGATGTGGGAGACCCAAATTCAAATCCCTGCTCAAAATCAAGCAGATCAAGGGGTGAACCTGGGTCTTACAGGTGAGTGTCCTCATCACTGGACTATTGGCTTGTCCAGATGGGTCTCTTTCTCTCCAACAGAAATTCCATCCTGGACTTGAGAAAGTTTTGTTGATGCTGATAGGTTCCCAGGAAAAGTTAAAATTTTGATGAATTTATATTTTCCAGTGACCAACTGTTTTGACAAAAAATTCCTGATGAATGGTTGCTGTATTTGGTCCTTGATTTCATTGCTTGTGTGGCACCTTCTGAGCTAGCCTGTCCTGTGATATAAATATAGGTATATTTAAGTAGTATTTAGTTCAGGCTGAATGTTCATTCAACCTTCAGACAAACTACTGGGGCCAAAACAAACATCCGTTGCTACAGTCTATTCTGTTAGTAAGAAAACATTCCTCCTACTGTTGTACCAAAGAGTCAGGGATTATCAGCATTGTAAGAACAGGTCTCTGGTTGGTTGAAGCATTTAGTGCATGAAGGGCAGCGTGGATTTACTGCCATACTCCTAAAGATGTTAAGGGGATAGATGGGAACAGCTTCCAATTTATCCCTATCTTGTGTAAGAAAAACAAAATTTTAGTTGACGTTTATATTAACTTGTCCCTAACAGGAAAAAAAGGACAAAAGGAAGGGTGGGTGCCAGTTTTACATATAAGCAGGTTTCTCAGTGTTTCAACATAGCATGCAAATAACATTTAACTTTTCTTTAAGCCTGTGCTTTAAGTGTAGGCTATTGGTGCCAGTGACTTGATGTAACATTATTCATTTGCTACTGATAAAGGGCTTGTTGCTTTAAATACATATAAGGAGACATAGTCCCAGTCCTTTAAATGCTTACAATCTAATTCAAGGGTTCTTAACTTTTTCACACTGAGCCCATGTTGCAACAGGTTAGAAAAAGGTTTTTGACCCCCTCTTCCACTCACTTAATTAGCCTGGCAAAGGGAGGTCCCTGGTGTATGATTTTGAGTCTTTCTTCTCTGTTTATTGGGGAGGGACTACTGGAGGTACCAGGTTTTTGGGGGTGGGCAGAGCAACAATATTGGTTTTGTAAATAACGTTTTTGTAATAAGTTTGATCTTGTCTTGTGACCCTTAGAGTCCCTCAGTGTCCACTGGCAAAGGGTCCACTGTCATGTAACAGCATCTCCTATCAGGCGTGACAAACTCACTACATCTCACATTGCTGTTGTGGTATTTTTCAATAAAGAATGTTTTGTGTAAGGTCTCAAATGAGAACTTGTCTCATACTGTCGTCATAATCAGTGTGATTATATGTATAGGTAACGATTAAAAGTTGTAGATGTGTATTAAAATATGCCCAAACCATGAAACATGCAGAGTTGGTGACGTCTTGTTGTAAAGACTTGCCGTGAATGAGAAGCTGTTCCAAAGGTTTAAGCAAGAACATAATTTTAAGCACATAAGACCACTGATGTCAATGAAACTACTCATGCCGAAAGTTACAAGTGATTAAGTAGCTTTTTGGATTGGGTCCATTGATCCTAAGAAGAAGGAATCCCCCCCAGGGTGAAATAGTGTGATATTATTCCTCAATAAATGCCACTTTCTGCAAAAACGTAAAGCAAAAATCTTTCCCTCCACTTTTCACTGACTCTCTATGGCATAGTTTGTGTCTGAACCCGTGTAAATATCCTGTTGCCATTAATGAAGTTTTGTTTAGGGAGCAATTGCAGAATATACAACAGAAGTGTGCAGTGTGGATGAGAGAGTTGGATTTGGCCCTGACTGTTTCAGTTGTGTGCTGGAATTTTCTTATTCTCTGCAGGTTATGTATAATTTTAAAGTTTCTCAACTATATAAAATTTGGACAGATAATGAAATGAAGTAGCACATCACAATTTAGGAATTGCCATACCAAATCAGAGTGTAGTGGTCCATCTATTCCAGTATCTTGTCATACACCATGAGCAGGACCAGAGGATTTCAAAGAAAATGCAAGAACGTGCAGTTATGTCATATAGGTATTAGTTTAAGCAACAAAGAATCTTAGATCCCTTTTATAACTCTTGTTTGGAACTCCATGAGTATAAAATAGTGTTGTCTTTTTATTTTATTTATTTATTGTATTTTGTGTAATAGTAGAATTTGAATAAATATATTTGTAAAAGTTATCTGAGAAGGAAACTTAGTATCCGTAAACACTGTAATCTTGTCAGAATATTTTAGTCTGTTTAAGTAGCCTTACAAGCTGAAAGTGTAAACAAATTGTGGCAATTCAAAGGGTTCTTTGCAAGGTAATTTAATATAAATAGTATTTAACTTGGACAACAGCAAATTGTACCCCGTGGGGCAATGTAGTGGTTTTACCTGATTGGCAAGAGTTCAGCTTTATTTCCTTTCTCCAAGGGTAATTAGAGGCAGAATGTTGCAATCTTTTGTTGTTCGGCACTCTGGTCCTTTGTTAGAAAAAGGAAAGGTGTTCCTGAAAAGAAATCTGTTCCCAAGAATCTAATCACACAGCTTGATGCTCTCCCTTTGTGGGACATTTATTTCTTCAAAGAATGGACTGGAGTGTGGCTTCTTGCCATTTAAATATCCACTTACCTTTTGCACAGTTGGTTGTGGCTGTATCAAAGAGCCAAATATAAATATAACAATGTGTTTGTGTCACTGGCTCTAAACTGCAACTTTGCAAACAAAATTGTGCCAGGGTGAGGCTTTGCTAAAAGCATCATATGGCTGCGAAGTCAAGCACCCAAAAATTAAGAAATGGAAGAATTGAGGTTGCCTATGCAACCTTAAAAACAACGGGGAGTCCGGTGGCACCTTAAAGACTAACAGATTTATTTGGGCATAAGCTTTCGTGGCGTAAAAGATGCCACTTCTTCAGATGATGAAAGCTTATGCCCAAATAAATCTGTTAGTCTTTAAGGTGCCACCGGACTCCTCGTTGTTTTTGTGGATACAGACTAACACGGCTACCCCTCTGATACTATGCAACCTTAGTTCGGTCCATTATTCATATGCATTATGATACAGTCTTTATTCACATGATCACATACTGTTTTTTCATAGGATCCTTAACTTTTGAGTGTTTAACTTTGGAACTTCAGTGTTCTTTTAATGTTATTTTTTTGTGTTGAATATATATAACGAGCATTCATTAGCCCTCAGGTTTAGTTAAGCCTCGAATGCAGGTGCACAATGTTCTTGCGTTTGCTTGGAAAATCTCTCTCTCCAATTTTTCAGATCCTGTCAGTTTAAGTCTTCTCTCTCTAGGTCAATATGTTTTTAGCATCGTTACGAACATGCTAATGTGCCTCACTCACACCTACCCTAAAGGCATGCCCTGAAGTGTGATTCTTATTTCTTTATTAAACGACTGATTTTCCTCGGGGCCTGTTGAGAAGAGGCATTTGTCACACACATTTGTAGTGTGTGACAAATGAGGATGGTGTGTTTTTCAATCATGGTAAGTGTGACGGGTTGGACCCCCTTTTGGGGTCCCACCGGATGTGCTGGGGTCCCACTGAGCCCGCCTGTCTCACCAGCCTGGGTTTCCCTCACTCTGTGCTGCTGTGACCGGCTCTCAAGCCCCTTTCCAGCACACACACAAATAGGGACACACCCAGCTGTAGAATCGCACAGAGTCTGCCATCAGCTCTCTGTGGGAGGACTCAGCTAGGGGAATGTCCAGCACTCCTGTGCACACACCCTCTGGAGTGTAAACCCAAAATTATATTGTCTTAGGCTGTATAGAAATCCATATAGCGTAAGCCCATGAAATTCGCCCCCTCCCTCAATGTGGAGGGAGATATGCACAGCTCTTTGCCTCCCCCACCAACCCCCTCAGTTATGAATTGCGCAAACTGGGTTTTTGTATAAACAAAAGTAAGTTTAACTACAAAAGGTAAATTTTAAGTGATTATAAGGGATAGCAAACAGCAAAGCAGATTACTGAGCAAATAAAACAATACATGCAAACTAGGCTTAACACTATAGTAATTTAATTTAATACTTCAGTGTAATTTCTCACCCTAAATGTTGTTTTAGGCAGGTTGCAGAGTTTCTGCAGCTCAGAGTTTATTTCCCTTCATAGGCTAGACCCTTGTCTCAGCCTGGACTCAGCCCTTGCCTTTTCCCATCTTAGTTGCTTTGTCTCTTCAGGTGTTTTCAGCAGTCTTCCTTCTTGGGCGGGGAGGCAATGGAGAAGAGCCCTGATTGACTAATTTCCCAGCCATAAGTAGAATTTACATAAGGCGGGAATCCTGTGTTTCCAGTGGTAAAATACCAGCTGTTGTCCAAAGTGGTACTCTGTACCAAGTGACATCATCTCACGACCATGCAGTGTCAAAGCAACATCCCAGGAAGTTGGGAGATTAGTATCATCAAAGTTCTATTGTCCTTCTTAAATCACCCATTCAGGCTGATTGTGTATTGTTTTTAACCACATGGGGAAAAATGAAACAAAATCTATGGAATTGTGGGGTTTCTTCCACACCTAAATTTCTTAAAGCCAAATACTGTAGCCCTTAATTTAGCAAAACTCTCCCTGGAGACACTGAGGCTCCCATATCAGACAATAGAATATACTCTCAGCAGTCAGTTAAGCCTGAATATATCAGTACAATTTTTGTTTAGGTTTTTATTTTTTTCATGGAGTTTGTTCTCTGTTGGCTATTTAAGGAGTCCTAACTATCATGAGATACGATCTTCTCTCTATTCCCACCAACTGGAATTACTGTGAGAGAAGCAGGTCTGATGATTTGTGACCATAACTGGCTGACTGAAATCCTTAACAAAGCCCATAAAATATATGTAACAAGAAACAGAAATTTTAGAACCTGCACATCCCAGTAGGTACCTTGAACATATTTGTCACATTTATTCATTTAAATGACAAAATTACTATTGTATACACTCCTGGAACCAGTTATACTCTTTGCATTGGTTTTCCTGAACAAACTATTTCTGTTTTCCTCATGGGCCTTTATCTTCCTACATACATTTACTCATTGCTTCTACAGTTCTAATCAGAATCAGGCAGTAAATCCCTATAACTTAATCTCTGTGTTTAATTGATTGACTCTTTTTAAGCCATTGGCATAGAACCACTTCCGACTGTACTTCTCTGCCAAAGATCAAGACTGCACTAATATATTTGACAATTCTGAACATAAATTCCTTGCAGCATTTTTCTTAACAGTATGCAATTCTAATCGTACTGGGTCAGTGTATGTGGACTGTTTTGAAACAGAAGTACCATTTTCTTGAGATTAATGGTTACCAAAAAGTGAGTCTTTCAGACTTCTGTGGCAGTTTACCTGTTGTAGTATGATTCATCAAATCCTCTCTGGCAGTGGCACATAACCAAGCAATTTATACCTCACATGGGCATTGAGAAATCTCTCACCTCAGCGTTCCTGACGTCTCTTTGCTATTCAAATCTATATTAATGTGCTTTAATGCCAAGGATAACATTGAGTGCTATGATCTCGCCAACAGCAAATGGCCAAAGGCATTACTATTTGAGAGGTCCAGATGGACCCTGTTGTTATGCATTGTTTTGACAATCTGCTGGTAGCCTTGCTTGGTGGAGGGTGATGATATGGTGCAAATTACTACTTCAAAATGCATTCCTCTTCCCACCAACATGACTTCTGTATTGCCCAGGTTCCATTTATGCCAGCTGTGCTCCATCCATTCACAGCAAGTCTACACCACAAAATTAAGTTGACCTAAGTTACAGCGACGTGCAGCCACCCCAGTAATTGAATCAGTTTTATATGTCCACACTATGTTCCTTGTGTCAGCTGTGCATGTCCTTACCAGGATTTAACTGTCAGTGTGGGACACTGTGGGATGGTTTCTGAAAGGCAGTAGCAGTCGATGTAAGCAACGCAGTGTATATAATGACACTGCATCAACCTAGCTACATCGACTTAAGCACTACGCTGGTGATCTCAAACTCAAATCGCCACAAGGGCCACATGAGGACTAGTACGTTGGCCTAAGGGCCGCATCGCTGACACCTTTTCATACAAAGATACAAAAGCTACTCCTCTACCCCCAGCCCTGCCCCCACTCCACCCCTTCCCCAAAGTCCCTGCCCCAACTCTGCCCCCTCCCTGCCCCTATTCCAACCCCTCCCCCAAATCCCCACCCACGCCCCGCCTGTTCTCCACCTCCTCCCCTGAGTGTGCCATGTCCCCTCTCCTCCCTTCTCCCTCCTGGAAAGTCCTAAGCACCACCAAACAGCTGTTTGGTGGCGGGAAGTGCTGGGAGGTAGGTGGAGGAGCAGGGACGTGTCGCGCTCAGGAGGGTGGAGGGTGAGGGGAGCTACGGCGGGCCCGCGTGTTTGAGACCCCTGTACTACGCCTTCCGTGGAGGTGGAGTTAAGTTGGTGTAGTGGGTAAGTTACATCGATGGGAGCTACATTTTAGTGTAGATGCTTATAGAGTTAGGTTGATGTAAGCTGCCTTACTTCCAACTAACTCTGTAGTGTAGAGTAGGCCTCGGTGACGTCAGTTAGGCACATGGTAGCTGAGTGATGGTGGCTTTTTGCTGTTGACATGAAAGTTGAATTATGTGGGGAATGCTGTTGTTGGTTGTTTCAGGTACTGCGCACACACAGGCTGCTGCTTGTTCCTGCTACTGTGGCTGCTACAGTGGTGGGTGCACTTTAAAAGTTGGTTTCAGTTCTAGACAGAGTACCAGTTCTAGTGGTATTTCCCCATTTTGAGCATGGGGAATATCACCAAAACCTATAATATTTCTAACACCCCAATGAACTTTTATGTGCATCTACTGCACTTTTCAGTTTAAACTTGCGAGATTTCTGTTGTACTGATGACTTTTTTTTTTTAAGTGCAGAATAGTGAAAGAGCATGTGTTTGTAAAGTGGGGTTAATTTATAATCCTAGAAACTGAATTATAGGCTGAGGATGCTATTGTCTACTGAAAGCCCCATTTTTTAACATAAGGGGTAATAATCTGGCTCACATTGAAAATGCCAGTCTGTGTACATTCTCGTTACTGAACAGTTCCTTCCACCCAACAATATCTTCCGACCAAACAACTCCCTTAATGAGATATTCTCCTCTCCATCCCTTCCCATCCACCAGGTTACCTGCCTTTTTCAAGGCTTCTGTTTCCTCCATGAAAGCAGGCCTGTCATGGTGCCTCCTTTGAGTTACTGCAACAGAAAGCAGATAGCATCTGGAGTTTGTCTGAATCTTGAAAGTGGCATCTTCTAGAGCAGGGGTTCTCAAACTGGGGGTCGGGACCCCACAAGGGGTTGCAAGGTTATTACATGGGGGGTCGTGAGCTGTCGGCCTCTACCCCAAACCCCACTTTACCTCCAGCATTTATAATGGTGCTAAATATATAAAAAAGTGTTTTTAATTCATATGGGGAGGGGTTGCACTCAAAGGGTACAAAAGTTTGAGAACCACTGTTCTGCAGCTTCTCAGAGAAATACAGCTTTGTTGTGAGAGTTCCTAGTTACAGACAAGATGTTAGAAGTATGCCAGAAACTTTTGCAATAGATGCTGCACCATCTCTTATGAAGTGGAGGAAAAAAATATGGAGAGAGAATTAGGTAAGGAAGGGAGAGAAAAAAAACTGCACCACCAGTACACAAGATGTAAGTGTTGGGGTTTAGATAATCTCTTTAGGGCAGGGATTCTGATTTAGTGAGTTTGTATAGCTCCTTGTACAGTGGGCTTGCTGGTCCCAATTGGGGTCTCAACATGCTACTCCAATATGTATATTTCATAATATAAAACACACCAATTGAAAAGGGCTAGGGGAGTTGCAAAGTGCCTTGCACTTGGATTATTAAACATGGTCGTGTGGTCTGCTATGTGACCCTCTGACTAATTGGTCTGTGGTTACTTTTAGGGTTACTTTTAGAGTGATTTGGAACTTGCTTCCACCATTTAAAATCAGGAATGACTCTGTTGAAGGCTAACTAGTGTATTGTATGTGAAATCAGAATCGGGCCTTATGTGTACAACAGGGGACTTGAAACAGAGAGATCCATTTCAAAGGAGTAGAGAAGGGTCCACTCAGTGTGGTATTCTGCAGCTTTACGAAGTAGACACATTAGACTAGGGGTGGCCAACCTGAGCCTGAGAGAGAGCCAGAATTTACCAATGTACATTGCCAAAGAGCCACCGTAATACGTCAGCAACTCCTACTCCCAACGCCTCCCACCCACTGGCAGCCCCGCCGATCAGCGTCTCCCCTTCTCTCCCTGCACCTCACGATCAGCTCTTTCATGGTGTGCAGGAGGCTCTGGCAGAAAGGGGAGGAGTGAGGGCACGGCAGCTCAGGGGAGGGCGTGGGAAGGGGTGGAGTGGGGGCAGAGCCAGAGGTTGAGCCGTGAGCACCCCCCCCCCCCCCGGCACATTGGAAAGTTGGCACCTGTAGCTCCAGCTGCAGAGTTGGTGCCTATACAAGGAGCCACCTATTAACTTCTGAAGAGCCGCATGTGGCTCTGGAGCCACAGGTTGGCCACCCCTGCATTAGACCCTCGGTATAAACGTTAGACTCTGCAGTCACTGATTCATTCAGGTCTCTGGGACTTCTAAGACTATGGCTATGTCTACACTAGCACTTTTATTGGTAAAACGTTTGTCAGTCAGGGGTGTGAAAAAAACCCTCATTAACATAAGTTTCACTGCCAGGTGCCAGTGTGGACAGGGCTATGTCGGCGGGAGACACTCTCCCGCTGATCTAGCTACTTCCCCTAGTTGGGGATGGTTAATTATGTCAACGGGAGAGCTCTCTCCCATCAGCATAGAGTGGCAACATGGGAGACCTTACAGTGGCGCAGCTGCAGCCCTACAGCTGTGCCACTGTAAGGTATGAAAAGTAAGACATAGCCTCAGTTGCACTGGGTTTTAAGACCTAAGGTCAATTAGTGTCATCACGAATGTTGCTGATTGTGACGGTAATTAAACTCAGACTTGAATCATGTTTATATGTAAAGTGCCATACGTATCTTGGGAGCATATGAAATAATTGTTAATGTCTTCCAAACATTAAAATATCTTTGTATCTAATGCAATAAGGTCTCTTTAAAAACGCAACCATGAATGCCTCTATATGTATTATTTGCCCCTTAACCTGTTTCTCACAACCTCAAACTTGGTGGGTGTAAGAACTGTTAATAATAAAAAAAGGGGGGTGGGGGGGGAGCAGTCATACTGTTTTCCCAAAGCCACCAGGTAGAATCGAGTAACTGGGATGCCCCTTGCAGTTGGTCATGTATGGAATGAGAAGAGATTCCATGCATGATCCAATAAGACTAATAGCCTTGTGATTAAACTGCAATCCCAACTATTCAGTAATGTGGTATAAATGTGCGGGAGAGCAGGGCATTTTGCTGCTTGATTCACATCAAAGCAGAGTTACCAAATATTTCAGCATCAACACAAGGTCAATGCAGTGGTGGTGGCTTTTAAAATCTGAAAAGAAAATGTTGAGTTATAACCCACCCCAACCTCGACAGTCTGATCATAAATCATGCCAGGTGTCTAATTAGGTACCTTATAGTGCAAACACTACCAGGCATAGTGCATACTACCATGAGTAGTCCTAATGAAATCAATGGGATTATGTGCAGTAGTAAGTGGTAAGCCTGGTAATTAAGTGTGAAAAGGATCAGGCTGTTAGCTTGTAAATTCCTCAGGACAAATATCTTGTAATTTTGTAAAACACTCCTGTGGTGCTGTATAAAATAATAAACAAAAAATAGGACAATACAGACACATGGTCCAGAGGTTTTATGCCTCCTTTAGCTTAGAATATAGTGCTGTGAATTTCCTGTAGATGAGGGTCATGACATTGATCCATCCAGCTCAGTATCAGTTTGGCAGCCACTCTGTCTCCCCATCAAGAGACCCTTCTATTTATAACACACAAAGTACAGTGTTGGTGCCATGGTTTTATGGATTGATAGCTGCACTTCTTCCACCTTTCATGACTGAAGATAAAGGTGGTGATACAGAGTTACTAATGCACTGATCTTTGGTCTTTTAGTGGTGATTAATCTGCCATTGCTCCTTAGTTACACTGATTGAAGAAGACTAATAAACGTACAGAAGATAGAGCTCAGTGTTAATAGATGACTAGCTAATGGTTAGCAATATCTAAATTGCTAATCACTTTGGATTGTAGGTGGTTGTAATTGTTTCTTAACTGTGCTACAATTTTATTCCATGATCTTGAGGTCTCCAATAGTTCAGTCCACTCTCTCACTGAGAGCTTTGTTGTGAGAGTTCAAAAGCTGCTACTTATTTCTAGTACAAATTTATATAAAATATCAAATCAGATCCTCATCCTTAGTTGATGTAAATCTGTTTAACTCTATTGACTTCAGTGGTGCTATGCCAATTTACCCCAGCTAAGGACCTGGCCCATTATCTTTTCTGTATGGCTATGTATTAAGTAATGCAACTCTTGAATGCAAGAATTACTGCTAGGTAATTTTCTGTGGCTTGCATCTTCAGATTTGCAAGGTGTGAAGCTGTGACGCAGTGGAGAATCAGCCCATGATTCAGTACCTAAGGGGTCTGGCTTTATAGCAGGTAGTGCGAATAAACTCTTTAATGATGGTCTAATGCTTGCCTAAAATATTTCTTCTGTATGCAGTATGGGACATGGGGCTTGTTTACACACCCAAGTTGCACCAGTTTGACTTTCAGTTGCTTTAAAAAACAATTTAATTGAACCATTGCAAACTCCTGTGTGGACACACATCAGTTTAAATCAAGCTTACTCAGGTTAGTAAATTACAGGTGCAGGCTTAACCAATAAATATGGACACACAAAGTTGTATTGGTTTAACTAAATCAGTTTAACGCCACACCTTCTATTAAACCTGTGCAACTTTGTAGTACAGCCCATAGAAAATATAGGAGAGTGGGGTGTGGGATGAAAAGGTTTTTATTTGGTATTTGTTTCTGATGACCAATATAATTCTCTGATCACTTTGCCACTTGCAAGTAATGTGGTCTTCCCAAACTCATGCCAATAAAACCCTTTGACTATCACTTACCATCCTGTATTTTATCTAATACTTAAGTCAATAACTTTTGCTTAATACTATGTCGATTCTTCTTATGCAGGCTTTAATCTGATTAGTAGCATGTGAAAGAATTTAGCATGAGTTTAGTGTTTACAACACTTTTTGTTTCATGTTAATCCACCAGTGTAAACAGTTCCATTAGTCCACATAAATTCCAGCTTCCTTTATTTTATGGCCTCTGGAAAGTACTGGCACTAGAGAAAATAAATTAAGTGTAGCTATTTAAAATTAGCCACCTAATGACACCCCTCCTTCCATCTCATTTACTTTAGGTTCACTGAAACAGTCCAAGTGTTGATTTGAAGATAGTACTTTTTAAAAACCATGTGGTAGTTTCAAAAATACTCAGGGTTAGCCAGCCTGCTCCCACTGAGTTAAACAAGAGTTTCATCACCCTTCATATTTAACCTTTTAAATTGCACTTACACTAATTGTATCGTTAGCTACATCTGTTGTGCATGTCAAGCTTGAAAAAGTTTGAAACATCATATGCTGACTTCATAGTGGGTGCAAATCCAATCTTCCATTATCCTGATCCCACACTGTTCTCCAAAAAGTGCTTCCATGCTTGTTAGTTTCCTGCAATACTTAAATACCATAGTGATCAACATTAAAACGACTTAAGACTGAAGATCTGCCATAGCAGTAGAAATAGCTTCCTCTAAGGTTCCAGTCAAATGGAGCACTGAAATAAATGCATAACTTTAAATATGTGAGTAGCCCTATAAGTCACATTTTATGTTTAAGCGCATACTTCAGTACATTGCTGAATGGGAGTCTAATTCTGCTTTTGTTACTGTAACATAACTTTGTGTCTGTAAGGTAATTTTGCTTGTGTTCCCATTTCTGTGTTGTGGTCCTAGGACTTTGTCCTACAACGTGCTGAGCACTCTGGTTCCAATCAAGTGGAATATTTAGGCATGTGCTTCACTTTAAACATGAGAGTGGGACTGCTTGCATGCTTAAAGTCAGGAACTCTACAAAACATTTTACAAATACATTAGAAGAAAGAGGAAGACAAAGACCAAGGACAGGGTAGGTCCATTACTCAATGAAGGGAGAAAAGCAATAACAGAAAATGTGAAAATGGCAGAAGTGCTAAATGATTCTTCATTTGTTTTCACCAAAAGGGTTGGTAGCAATTGGACATCTAACATAGTGAATGCCAGTGAAAGTGAGCAAGGATCTGAGTCTAAAATAGGGAAAGAACAAGTTTAAAAATTACTAGAGCTGTCAAGCGATTAAAAAAATTAATTGTGATTAATTGCGCGATTAAACAATAACAGAATACCATTTATTTAAATATTTTGGTTTTCTCCATTTTCAAATATATTGATTTCAATTACAACACCGAATACAAAGTGTACAGTGCTCACTTTATATTTTTGATTACGTACATTTGCACTGTAAAAAACAAAAGAAATCGTATATTTCAATTCACCTAATACAAGTACTGTAGTGCAATCTTTTTATAATGAAAGTTGAACTTACAAATGTAGAATTATGTACAAAAAATAACTATTCAAAAATAAAACCATGTAAAACTTTAGAACCTACAAATCCACTCGGTCCTACTTCAGCCAATTGCTCAGACAAACAAGTTTGGTTACAATTTCAGGAGCTAATGCTGCCCACGTCTTGTTTACAATGTCACCTGAAAATGAGAACAAGCATTCGCATGGCACTATTGTAGCTGGCATTGCAAGATATTTATGTGCCAGATGTGCTAAAGATTCATATGTCCCTTCATGCTTCAACCACCATTCCAGAAGACGTGTCCATGCTGATGACGGGTTCTCCTCGATAACGATCCAAAGCAGTCAGATGTCACCAGCAGAAGGTTGATTTTCTTTTTTGGTGGTTCGGGTTTTGTAATTTCTGCATCGGAGTGCTGCTCTTTTAAGACATCTTGAAAGCATTCTCCACACCTCGTTGCTCTTAGATTTTGGAAGGCACTTCAGATTCTTAAACCTTGGGTCGAGTGCTGTATCTATCCTTAGAAATCTCACATTGGTACTTTCTTTGGGTTTTGTCAAATCTGCTGTGAAAGTGTTCTTAAAACAAACGTACTGGGTAATCATCCGAGACTGCTATAACATGAAATATATGGCAGAATGCAGGTAAAACAGAACAGGAGAGATACAATTCTTCCCCAAGTAGTTCAGTCAATTTAATGAATGCATTATTTTTTTAATGAGAATCATCAGCATGGAAGCATGTCCTCTGGAATGGTGGCCGAAGCATGAAGGGGAATACCAATGTTTAGCATATCTGGCACATAAATATTTTTCAACTTTGGCTACAAAAGTGCCATGTGAATACCTGTTCTCACTTTCAGATGAAATGGTAAATAAGAAGCGGGCAACATTATCTCCCATAAATGTAAACAAACTTCTTTGTCTTAGTGATTGGCTGAACAAGAAGTAGGACTAAGTGGACTTGTAGGCTTTAAAGTTTTACATTGTTTTGTTTCTGAGTGCAGTTATATAACAAAAAAAAATCTACATTTGTAAGTTGCACTTTCATGATAAAGATACCGCATTACAGTACTTGTATGACATGAATTGAAAATACTATTTCTTTTGTTTATCATTTTTACAGTGCATCTATTTGTAATTAAAAATAATATAAAGTGAGCACTGTACACTTTGTATTCTGTATTGTAACTGAAATCAATATATTTGAAAATGTAGGAAAACATCCAAAAATATGTAATAAATTTCAGTTGGTATTCTATTATTGTTTAACAGTGCGATTAAAACTGCAATGAATCGCAATTCATTTTTTTGAGTTATTCGCATGAGTTAACTGCAATTGACAACCCTAGTCATAATGAGTTATTTTAAACAAAAAGCTAAGCAGCTGCTAAATGTTCCAGGTGCATTCAGGTGGAATACATCTGCTCTGCTGTCAAGTGTACAGTACCGTCACAGTTAGTGGATGACAGAAGGCAAAGCATAGAGCTTGGAAAAAGTTTTCTGCTTTTGAGTCAAATGAATACCCAGAACAGGCCTCTGCATCCATCCTTACAATTTAGCACTCTTCTGCAGGGAGAAGCCTCCTATCTTGCTACCCTTCAATCAGTCTTTGGTGCTGCTCAGTTGACTGTTTCTCCGTCTTCTGTTGAAGTGGGGACATCAAATTAGGTATTTGATGTACCCATCCATAAAAGAAAGATTTGCTCCTGGTCAAATTACTGAAGGCATATAGTGTGAATGGTGATATTTTATCAGCTAAATTAGGACCAGCTGAGGTCTGTGGGGTTTAATCTTGAAGTGAGGCTTTCGAGTAGTTAAGGTCAATGACTCTCAACCTTTCCAGACTACAGTACCTCTGGCAGCAGTCTGATTTGTCTTGCATACCCCCACTTAAAAACTACTTGCTTACAGAATCAGACATAAAATACAAAAATGTCACAGCATGCTATTACTGAAAAATTACTTACTTTCTCACTTTTACCATATAGTTATAAAATAAGTCAATTGGAATATGAATATTTTACTTACATTTCAGTGTATAGGGTATATAGAGCAATATAAACAAGTCTGTCTGTATGAAATTTTAGTTTGTACTGACTTCTCTAGTGCTTTTCATGTAGCCTATAGTAGAACTAGGCAAATATTTAGATGAATCAATGTACCCTCTGGAAGACCTCTGCATACTTCCAGGGATACGTGTACAACTGGTTGAGAACCATTGGTTTAGGTCCAAAACTTGAGGTGGGGAGTTAAGTTTATACAAAATCTAATCTGAACAGAAATTTTTACATGGATGTAATTTTTTCCCACTTTCAATAATTAAAGCTGTTGGTAATAGTTGAGAACCTCTTTTATCAGAGCTCCTTTAACTCATTTGAATCTCTTCCTTATTATGTAGAAGTCTGATTAATGAAAGAAAGATGACTTTATTTTATTTTAGGCATCCGATGAAGTGGGTTCTAACCCACGAAAGCTTATGGTGAAATAAATGTGTTAGTCTCTAAGGTGCTACAAGTTTTTCTTTCTTATTTTCGTTTTGCTGACATAGACTAACACGGCTACTACACTGAAACCTTTATTTTATGGTTCAGTTTACTGGTAGGTTTTGTGATAATCCCAAAATATGGGCTAAACCACATATAAAATACACAGTATTTTATGAGACTTGCTCAGTATTGCATTCTGGGTTTTTCTGGTTGATGTCGCTGGGTTGTTTGCAAAGCACAATTTCTAATTCCACAGAATTATTTCTCATTCTTTAGTGTAATGCAGGCCTGCACAACTCGTAAAGCGGCGAGGGCCATATTACCCCAAAGAAAACAGCTGAGGGCCGAAACCCTCCGGCCCCGCAGAAACACCCCCAGCGCTGCCCCCTTCCCGCTCGGCCCCTCCTCTGCCTGCCCCCTCCCCGCTCGGCCCCACCATCGCACCCCTCTTCACCCCCTAGCCCCCGCTGGCTTGCTGCATCCCTCCTAGTCAGTCCCCCACCCACCACTCGCCTCCTTTCACCTCCTGCCTCCCCTACCAGAAACCCCCATGCCCGCCCCTAGAGCCCCTGATGGCTCACTGCTCGCCCTGCCTGCCCTCCCCACCACTGCCCGCCCACTCGGCCATCCCCCCACCCCCACCCGCCTCGGCCCCTCCACCACTGCCCGCCCGCTCCTCCCACCGGGGGAGAGCGGGGCTGCGGGTGAGCATGCCGCCCTCCCCGCGGCACTCCTCCGGCCGGAGGAGAGAGCGGGGCCCCCCGCCGGCACTCCTCCGGCTGGGGGAGAGCGGGGCATGCCGCGCTCCTCCCGCCGCTGGCGCTCCTCCCCCCGCAGGCACTCCTCCGGCTGGGGGAGAGCGGGGCATGCCGCGCTCCTCCCGCCGCTGGCGCTCCTCCCCCCGCAGGCGCTCCTCCGGCCAGGGGAGAGCGGGGCATGCCGATCCGCTCAACCGCCCCGCGGGCCGCACAGTAAGCATGTGCGGGCCGCATGTTGTGCATGCCTGGTGTAATGGATTATCACTTGCAATGTGTGTACTGTAGCTTCTCAATACAAATTCAAACAGTTATTTTTGTCCTTTAATTCAATTGGGTACATAATGCTGAAAAAGATTGTTAAAACAGCCATTCATTCAGGCATTGTTGGTTAGTCAATCCAGACTTCAGTGTTGGTTGGGAATGATGTAACTGTTTGGGTCTGTGGTCGTTTTAATTTGTGTAGATTTGAAGGGCTGTAACTCATTCTAACTGGAGAACTGTTCTTTCTTGTTGGCATTCTGTGGAGCAAGGGTGAGGAGGCAAAATGCCTTCACCAAGTACATTGGGCAGAATCTGTATTTCATTATGCAAAAATAGAAACGAGACTTTCTTTGCTATCACAAGTCTTGCCATGAGGTAATTTGTGAGGAATGTATAAATACTCTGCAAGAATTACACAGAGCTTTTCCCCAGGAAAACTCTGCAAGGCTATATATTTAAACTCAGTAATAAATCTCCTCCTTCTCCCATAAATGTTACATATATCTTAAATGTATCATAGCTCTGTGCTTTAAAGCCCCTGATATTGTATGTATTTTTCCCCTACACTCATATTAATTGGTATTGGAGGTATTTGTAAGTGTTTATCTTTACTTGTACGTTTTCTATGCCTTTCTCTTTGCCTGTCGTTGCATAGCAGCACAGAGAAAACTAAACCTTTCTCCCCAAATTAGTTCTACGCTCTTAATAATTTTGTTGTTCAGCTTGTGGCACATAAGCTATGTATAACATGTTCAGGAACCAAGAACTTAATAGGGTAAGCTCACTACACTGAAGCTGACTGACTGCAGTAGAAATGACCTTATGTTTTAAGGTTGGAGAGTTGATGCTGGTAGCAAAGGCAAAAAGCTTTTGTGCTGTCCAGAGGTCAGTATATTCAGGACAAAATGGCTTTCTGAAGTCCTTTTCCCTTTGTCTTGTGAGGTCCCAGGGACTCTCCAGATTCAGAGTTCTGACTCTAGAATAATCTTGTTAAAAGGGTGTTGAGATGTTTTATCTGGCCAGTACAGAATAGTGTTACAAACCATGCTGTAAGCTAAAAACTCTGCTAAGTTTCTTGTCTCTAGCATGGTTTTGTGTACCGATTTCTAATCTGGGTCACCCCTGCCTACACTGACAGCGTTAGCACCCTACTAGCAGAAGTCAAGTTTAAATCTCCTTGTGGCTATCATCATTCCAGCACCAGTATAGAAAGGCCCAGAAAGAGAAATTCTTTCCCTTTTTATAGCTCCTAGCTCCCTTTCTCTGTTGGAGCAGTTAGCCCCAGCTGATCCATATGAACAGTCCCTGGTGGCAGGGGTTTTTGGTAATCACTGTAGTGGGGACAGTGAGCTATTGTAACTTTTCTTGCTAGTTTTAACCCTCTCTCCCACGCTTACTCCAGGGCAGAGTTTATACACCCTACCACATAGCTTTCTCCAAGATACTGTGCATTGCAGTTGTTGCTTTTTTTTGATCTGCTAGGCAATAGAAGCATTCTCAGTGGAATTTGTCTTCTCCTACCCTTAATGGTATGTGTTGGAAGGAACCTTTACTGGACTATGTAAAGGGTCGGTTTTTCGAAGCTGGGGGTGGGGAAGCAGTTTGAGAAACCATCTCTTACTAAACTAGTGTTCTAGCCCCTGAACAATGCTGTCCTTGTGGGAACTGATTTGCAAGACAGCCGTGCTGTCACTTCTAAATATTCCCCTGTGGGGATTTCTGCTAGGCAATGTCTCTGTCTAATTACAGGGCAGCTGCCATTTCACAGGAATGGTTTCTCGTGAGAATGATCTTCATTACCAAGAACAGTTTCATGAGGTCGTGTTTTTTGTTGTTGTTGGTTGTTTGGTTTTTTTGTTTTGTTTTTTTTACTTCAGCTCTTAGGGTAGGTCTACGCTTACCCGTCGCGTCGGAGGCGTTGGATCGATGTTCTGGGTTCGATTTATCGCGTCTTGTCTAGACGCGATAAATCGAACCAGGAAGTGCTCCCCCGTCGACGCTGGTAATCCTACTCCACGAACGGAGCAGGCAGAGTCGACGGGGGAGCCTGCGTGCCGCGGTGTGGTCCAGGGGTAAGTACTTTTAAGTTCGAACTAAGAGAGTTCGACTTCAGCTACGTTATTCACGTAGCTGAAGTCGCGTATCTTATTTTGAATTTCGGGGCTAGTGTAGACCAGCCCTTAGAACAGATTTCTCCTCTCCTTCCCCTCTGAGATCATTCTCAAGCTATCAATGCCAGAAGTGTGGCAGGATATCACTGTTTGTGGCCTCTCTCCAACCCTCCAGGATAGTTCTCCTGTGGGAGCAGTTGGTGCTGCAGGTGTGCGCTGTGGACACTAGTGAGGAGTTCAGTCCCTGTTGCCTTCAGAACTAGAACTCCTTTTAGTAGAGGACCTTGGGTTGCTATTGGATATCACAGATCCTTCAAGGAGGAACATCTTCCATCATAACTTCCCTCTGACATGCCTCTGAGACACATGTAAGCTGCAGGCATGCATAAGAGAACTAAGTTGATAGGTACCTGAAGTAGAGTTCTGTAAGCGCAAAAGTGTGTCTTTCTCACCAACAGAAGTTGGTTCAATAAAAAATATTATCTCACCCACTTTGTCTACTAAATTCAAACATTCAAGTGTGCAATAGAGGGATTGCCATCCTATTTTAAATTCAAATCACAAAACAGCCCTAATGATGAAGCTTCTAATGTGACCCCATAATGAATGTCTCCAGTAGGCCACTGTGCTGGGATGTACAGTTAGTTCTCTGGAGTCCCCTACCATAAGACACAGTGCTGGCCCTGGAGTATTAGATCAGCCTTGGCATTTGTTTGGGAGTTGTACCCCTTATTTAAGAAAGTCTTTAGTAATATCCCTAAAAACACAGGGTATCTATCTTACATACTTATATGGCCCCATCACTGTAGTATTTGAGCACATCACAACTCTTAATGCTTTTATCTTCACACCACCTCTGATGTCGGGCAGTGCTATTATCCCCGTCTTACAGAGAACTGAGGCACAGAGACGATAAGTAACTTGCTTGAGATCACATAGGAACTCTGTGGCAGAGCAGCAAATTGAACGCAGTCCCATAACTGCAGGACCAGCCTTCTTCTCTATTTTATTAGGTGTGGTTATGCATAGATTCTAATGCTAGAAGAGACCATTGTGATCATGGGGCCTGACCTCCTGTGTAACACAGGCCATAAAACTTCTGCAAGTAATTCCTAGAGCAGATCTTTTAGAAAAATTCCAATATTGATTTAAAAATTTCCAGTGATGGAGAATTCACCACAGCCCTTGGTAAATTGTTTGAATGGGGTTAATTGCTCTCACAGTTAAAAATATACACTTTCTTTCCAGTCTGAATTTGTCTAGTTTCAATTTGCTGCCATTGAATCGTGTTACACCTTTCTCTGCTAGACTGAAGAGCCCATTTTCAAATATTTGTTTTCTTTGTAGGTACTTGTAGACTGTAACCAAGTCACCCCTAAACCTTCTCTTCATTACACTTAAGAAGCCTGTTCTAATTAGTTTATCACTATAAGCCAGTGGTTCTCAACCTATTTACCATTGTGGACTGCATATGTGACACACAATGTGTTATGTGGGCCACATCCAATACTACTTCTATGGCTCAGTTACTAGTAAAGCTTTGTGGTGGTCTCGTTCTTTGTAAGGACAAGTGTTTGAAGTTTCATATTCAAGTCACTAGTTACTTCCTGCGAGCCTCTGAGAATGCTCAATGCGAATTAAATATTACCAGAAGCTTAAGCAGTCTCAGTCTGAGCTGGTTGCTCATGAATTTGTTAGCAAGTGCTGTCTCTCCTCTCCATCCAATCTGCCTCATGAGTGCTTCAACGGTATGTTCCCTGTAAGCGCAGCAAGACCCACAGATTGTATTTTTCTCACTTGTTCTTGGCCTCACTGCTCTATGGCCCTGAGGATGTCACATGGGCCACAGCTCTGTGCTGATTGGCCGCAGGTTGCGAACCATCGCTGTAAGCTTTGTTTTCTAATAATTTCCCTGGCTCTTCTTTGAACCCTCTTCAGTTTCTTTACTGTTTTTCTGGTGATGGTGGTGGTAGGCAACATAGCACTGGAAGTCTGCTAAGGTAAAGGAGAGAAACCGACAGAACTTTTGAGAAATGTGAACTACTGCAAATGGAACAATCTTTTCCCCTTTTAAAAATGTGTTACTAACATCTCGTATTTTCAGAGTGAATACAAGATAATCCTTTCATTTCATTCTCAAAAGGCTATGTGGTGAAAATGTGGTGAAGGAGAATTCCTGGAATATAGGCCAACGCCAGAAAATCCCTCATTGCCTTCAGTATTTATTAAACGAGTAGTCCTCTGGAAGTAGTATTTACTGTCTGTCAGAGAGAGTAATATAATATAGGACTTTGAGGCAATAAAATGTATTATAACATGCTTCCTTCATGAACTTTTGCTTTAACTCCATTCAGAAATGAAAGAAACTAGATGATACATTAAACTGCATTTAAATGTAATGAGATGAGTTCATAAAGAATCTGATTGTACTGTCTCTTTTATGATTGCAGAACCCAGAGGTATGGATCTTCGGCAGCTGTTGCTTATTCTGGCACTGGTTTGTGCAAATGATTCTCTTTCTACAAGTGAGGGTGAGTTACTGAGTTTAAACATCTTTTGGCCATTGTTGGTGATGTCTGAGTTCCTTGGTCTCTGCAAAGTGTGTGCACTGCAGATTTTCTGAAAAAGAAAATGTAGCTGTTATCTTTAAGGCCATAGATGAGTTTAAGACAAAGTGTCACAGCATAAAAGGTGTAGTGAATTTAACATACAACCAATGGCGCATGGCACTGGATGAGGTGGAAGTGGGATCAGTGTTTGTTTGATATCTACGCATCCAAAGAGAAAATTACAAGTCAGTCTAAAGCAAATTGTGCTGCTTGTAACTCAGATTGGGAAACTAACTGAAGCTTTCTGGGGATATGTTCAGTTGCTGATTTAAGATTTAATAATTTAATAAACTACACTTGTCTTCGATCAGAGCAGAGCTCTTTTAGTCTTATTTATCCCAATTCTTGAAATCCCACCCTGTGCTGATAGCACCTCTCTGGTACAGAGATTATAAAATAATTATTCATTTTTCAAAAAGAGCTCGTTTTAATTTCTTGATGCACTTAGTGTTAAAATGGCTAGAAGTGAGGAGGAAGCATTTTCATGATGCAGATCTCAAGTCTAAAGCCAGCACCATATGAGCAAGCTATACAAGAAATTGCAGTAGGGGAAACTACTGAGAATAGAGTAAAATCAGTATAAAAGGGTCTGAAAGAGGACACAGGACTGTTGGAATTGTTAACATCAACTGGCCAGACCACTCATTGTCAGGCTGTAGACCATAACTTAGGATGTGAGGAGGAACACTGGATATGACCCTCCCCCTCTATATGGAGTTTTAGGTCCAGTGGAACAACTCAGTTCACAGATCCACTGACCACACCTCTGGCCTCCCACAGTTCCTCCTCTACCCATCCCACTGCCTATACAAGTACGGATCTGTGCCAAGTTGGCACATTGGGTGAGGAGAGAAGGAGGTGGGGAGGAGAGAAGAGTATCCCATCCTGCTGAGTTTTCTGTGCTGCTTCTCACAACCCACTGCACAACCTTCTGCTTTTGTGCCTTCCAGAGATAATATGAAGACCCCATAGATTAAGCTCTTTGGGCCTGATCCCATACTCCTTCAGAATGAAAAATTCCCTTTGACTTCCATGGGAGTTTTATCTTGCATCAGACCTATACAGTTGTTTGTCTCCCTGGGCTCATGCTTTAACATGTTCTGTCTTGTTAGTGCCTTTGGAAAGATCAGTAGACTGTTGTCTAGGTTAGCTAAATATTTGCTCACTTAAGATTAACAGGTGCCTGCTACTCCATAATGAGGCTTGGCAGGATTAAATTTTTGTTGGTAAACATATATTTAATCAAACGCACTGAAATTGATGAAAAAATATTTCCATCAATAATAGAAATTTACAAATAGGCAAAGTAAGAAATGCTGCTTGAGCACTTAGAGTTATGAATGTTTCCTTTGTATATTTTGACAGGTGCTACTGACGCTTTGTTTCGTGTTAATGGTTAAAACTAACTTTTAAAATCTCAATGTCTGCTGTCATTCAATAATGACTATCCCGCCACTGTCATGCACCTCCTGTAACTTCCCATAGCTGTGAAAATTTAAATTGATAAAAATAGAAAAATGCTCAAAACAAACATTAACTATCAAACATATTAAAAAAATAAAAATCTGTCAAGCCTATTTGTAATGAACCTCCAGAGACCGAGCTGAAGAACAGCTGCAAGACAGGCAGCTCCTTAAGGAAATGCCCCCTGACCTTCTAGCCAGAAAATGTCAAGAGATCAGTTTTCAGATGGTTCTTTTCTGTAAAGCTTTTGACTTAAGACAAGAACCAACTTTTTTTTGGATGGGAAAACATCTGTGATTCCTTACTTTTATTTGAGCTGATCAGTAGCAATCAAATATAATATAATTACCCTACTGCCGTGTAGATCTACTGTAAAATTCTCTTCACTATATTTCTGACTCTTGCTGGTCAGGAAGCTTTCATTTTTCTTTAGCACTGGGTTGGTTGATTTTAATTTTGTTGGAGTTCTTCATTGCTTGTTTTGTTCAGGTATGGTAGCCCCGTTTTGTATTTTTTACATTTGGTTGGCTGAGGCCAGCCAGCAAAGGAAGGAGCAGTGCTACCGTCACAAATGCTGGAGGGTGATAAATGTAATGTGCAGGAACAACTTTATTGTTTCTTTTATCAGAGGGGATAGCCATGTAGTCTGGATCTGTAGAAGCGACAAAGAGTCCTGTGGCACCTTATAGACTAACAGACATATTGGAGCATAAGCTTTCGTGGGAGTATACCCACTTTGTCGGATGTATATTTCTTTTGTAATTTAAAGCACTAAATTGCTATAGATATACTATAGAAGTTAGTAAAATAATGAAGGTGGAGGGATAGCATCAGGGTTTTTTATCTGTACTGTTCCTTATCAACTAAAGCGAAATTCACTTATTTGTAGAGAGCCAGCACAAGTCTCTATTAAATACTGTTATGAAGGCTTGAAGTGGTGCCTAGCCCATGGGCTGGCCTCCTGCACAGAGTAAATTTCACCCTTATATAGCATCTGTTATCAAATAATGCAGGTGCTATTGAAAAGTATTAAATTTTTTAGCATTCAGTGATGATGTAAGTTATTTCCTGGGCTTTTTCCCATTTTCTGTTTGCATGGATCAAACTTTTACAGTCCATTGAATCTGCTTACCCAAGAGATCCTTTGAAAATGAATGTGCATATGTAAGAAACGTAGGTCAGTCTGATAGTCGCTGATTGTGTGTTTATTTTGCTACCACTTTCTTTTTTTATGTCCTGCTTTATCACGTGATACAGTCAAAAGAAAAGGCTCTTTATGACAAGCAATTTGGTGGATAAAACTATGTCCTAAAACCTGTTTCCCATTGGGTGCCATTTACAACATGCAGCTGTACTAACAGTAGCAAAATCTCCAAGCTGCTTCTTGGGGCAAAACCCTAAGGGCTAGTCTACACTTACCGGCTGGATCGGAGGCATCGGATCGATCTTCTGGGTTCGATTTATCGCGTCTTGTCTAGCCGTGATAAATCGAACCAGGAAGTGCTCCCCCGTCGACGCTGGTAATCCAGCTCGCCGCAAGGAGTAAGCGCTGTCGACGGGGGAGCCTGCACGCCGCGTGTGGACCACAGGTAAGTTCGAACTAAGAGACTTCGACTTCAGCTACGTTATTAACGTAGCTGAAGGTGCGTATCTTAGTTCGACAGGGGGGGTTAGTGTAGACCAGCCCTAAGTTTGGGAAATCTTTTTATTTTATTTTATTTTTCTTGGTCGACTATTAAGCAATGTAATGAGTATTGGTAATTCCTTTCTAAAGGCCGAACTGTACAACAAAAGTTAAAATGTCCCAGATTTTACTCCCCCTCCTCCCCCACTGTCTAGATTTCACAATGGAGTAATTAAGTGGTCATTTGAAATGCTATAAAATTCACTCATTTAAACACAGTGGGTGCAGGAACAGATTGATGTCTCCCTCTCTCTTGGTTTATGGGTGTAAGCGGGTTTTGTGCTCTTCTGGCAGTTGAGATGTGGACTAGCAGCATTGAGAGCTTTTCTGCAAAGCTGTGTGCTGACAGGCTCATTTTAGATTGTGGAATGTGCTGATCAAACAGATTCTCCCTTCAACCTGCTTTGTGAATTAAAGCACGTAAGGAGCAAAATGCATTTCTTTTTGTAAAAATGCCAGTCTTTGCCATCTGAAAGTCCTGAAATATGCACAACCCAAGTAGAATTTAAGACCTATTTTGAGGTCTAGAATGGGCTTAGGTGATGCATAGACCTTGGGCAGGTTTTCTTCCCAGGGATGCATTTCACATGCCAAACATATGCCAGCACTTCTGAATTACAGTAGATCTGGGCAGAATGACAAGCAAAACAAGCAGAAGGGGACTGCACTCTGCTGTTCTACTGCTGCTGTTTGTGATCTGTAGCTGTCAGAACAAAAGGTGATGGTAAAGTATAATGTCTGAAATCTGTTGTCATTCATTGCAAAATGATGACATCCTGTTACAATGTGTTCAGAATATAAAACTATCAAAATACAAACGTGCCTGAGGAACATAAACTGCAAGACAAGGAAAAGTGTGTGAATGTGATTGGGTGCCTTTTTGTGGGTGAGGTTGTTAAAAACCAACAAACATTTATTTAGATAGTAAGATACTGTGTAAATGAATTGCACCCATTTCCCCCCTGATCCTGCAATCTGCTCCACGGGGTGGACCCTTATGCCCGTCCCCATGAAGTCCCATTGGAATCAGGGGGGCTCCACACAGGTGCAAGGAGGGGTCTGCCCACTTCTTGGGACCATGAGAGCTTGTTTCTGTGGGTATGTCTATACTGCAATGGAAGTCCAGGGCTAGCAGAAATTGAGTTAGGAGACCCTGGGTTTGTTAACCTAGGGCTTGAGCAACTACACTCATGTGTAACCCCAGCATAGGAATTATTGAACCCTGCATCCCAACCTGGGGCTCCAGCATCTACATTGCTTTATGCGGGCCTGAGTTCAACCATCTATATCCAGACTTCCTAGAGCCCTCCCAAAATGTGGATGCTCTAGCCCTTTGTGATGCAGTGTGGGAAATCTTAACCGTTCACCAAACTTGACCAGAGGACAAAGGAAGTTGTCCCATGGGATTGTGGGATACTTTTGGTGGACTCCCAGAGCACGAGTCCAGGCGGGCTGCATCTACACCACAAAGCAATAGGGATTGAACCCTGGGTCCCAGCTTGACTGGGGCTCGGACTCTTCATGCATGTGTGGTCCTGGAAAAGGGGTATAAAATAGCAAGCACCATTGTCTCTTGTTGAAGTCAGTAGGAGCTGTGGGGGCACAGCACCTCACAGGATTGGTGCCACATGTGAACTGAGAGTGTTTGTACCTACAGACAATAATAATTAATTTCAGGCACATTCCAGGTACTCCAGAAGGACAGTCCCTGTGCTGAGGATCTTACAATCTAGAGACAAATAAACAGAGGGTGGGGAAAGCAGAACCACAGTAGGCAATTAAGGCATGTTCCATGTGTGAGGGAGCCTAAAATGAATTCACAGCGGCAGCTGTGGAGCCGGCACTCAGGGTGGCGGATGCAGGTGGGGGCCATGCACAGAGCCTCTCTGGCCGCCCCTCTATCTCAGAGCTGGATATACTGGCTGCTTCCCAGGAGCCACGCAGAGCCAGGCAGGGATTCTGCCAGCCCTGCTGCGCTGCCCACCGGACTTTTAACACCAGAGCCGCCAGGGTCCCTTTTCAACTGGGTGTTCCAGTAGAAAACCAGACACCTGGCAACCCCAGAGGGGAGATGGAGTGGGTGAGGCAGGGTGGGCAGGGGCGGGGCAAGGGTGTTTGGTTTTCTGCAATTAGAAAGTTGGCAACTCTACTGAGGAACTGCAAGGCATTCATGATCAGATCTTGTACAGTGGTCCAACCATTCATTGTCTGGTCTTGGTCCACCTCCCATTGAAGCCTTTCCATTGATTACAGTGGATGCTGGATCAGAGCCTCTGTGCAGTTTAGCCCCCACCCCTTTCAGTGTTAGCAGCCTGGCTTGTAAAGTTCTTATGCTACCATTAGTAGCCCGTCTCACATGCTTACTCCATCAATGGCACAGAGAGACCTGAATTTAAATTGCAAATCACAAAATATAATCCTCCTTATGCAAAAATATATAAAGTGGTAGTTGCTGTGCAGACATTAAATAAAGGAGCCAACTGCTAAATAAAGGAGCCAACTGCTAACAGCCTGCCCTATAAAACTGATGTCATACAGACACAATGTGATTGGGGCTATAGAACATAATGAGGGGTGGATGAAGGAGAAGAAGGGTCATAGTAGTGGGACAGAAAGGTTTCAGTTACTAACAAGCATGGAGGCACCATGGATAAAATTTTCAAAGGTGCCTAGGTCCCATTTTCATAACTAATACACACAGGAGCCTAGGCCTAGGGTAGGCATCTAACTCCCATTGTCTTCAGTGGGAGCTAGGCACCTAAATATCTTTGGGGATCTAGGCACTAAGTCTGGTTTAAAGTCAATGGGATTTATGCTCCTAGGTGCTTAGGAGCCAGCTTTTTAAAGGTACTCAGGCACCTAACTACCTTTAAAAACCTGTCCTGAGATCACTTTAGAAAATGGGACATAGGAGCTCTTGAAAATTTTACCCTGTAGCTTTATTTGTAGCTAATGAGGCAAATAAGCAAGAGGCTATGATGATTTACTAACAGGTCACTTGCCTCACTACTTTTTATTGTGTGATAATCATGGCTCTAGTAAGGCAGTAAGAGTTAATGTACATATAATTTGATTTATTTTTAAATTTATATTTCTAAAATATAACTTTGTATTAAATACTTATAATGAAAACAAAATATTTTAAGGTACTTGGCAACATCAAAAGACAGTTACCAAAAAATAAATGGTAATTTTAAAGTGCAGCAGTCACAGGTTGCAAACTGCTTACAAGGCAAGAATGATTTTGTCTGCTCGCTTCTGCTGAACTACGGCAGGCGGTTGAACAAGCCAGCATGCCTCAGATGAGGGAAAGGAAGAGAGGATTGGGAACCAGTCCCAGCTAGTGGAACAACACATCAGTTCGAGCGGTTCCAAAACCAATCTTTTCCCAGTGGAAAAGAGGCCAGGCACATCCTGTTTTGTTTAGATTCTGGAATAAACTTTAATCCAGTAATAACTCCAGCTATGCTGCCTTGTAATGTTAATTTGCCAACCTGAACATGTGTACAAAGTCATTCATGATTAATAAAAGCAAAACAAAACCATATTTGAATATGTCCACATATAGATCTGTAATCTTTACCCTCCCCTCCCACCAAACACACCAAAGTCTGGGGTCATTTGGATATTTGGATCCAGCCTCTTCATTGGGGCCTACTTGTTTGAATTAAAATAAAATACATGACCCTGCTCCTGTGTTTTAAGAGATCTGCAGGATTAGACCACAAAGGATGGGATTTTCCAAAGTGCTCAATGCTGGTCTAACTGCATTGCATGTAACGGAAGCAGAGTTAGGCCATTGCTGAGCACTTTGGAAAATCCCACCCATATAATGCATGGAAATCAACCAACCATTGTTCACATAGGTGACCCTGCAATTCCTAGGCACATGGAAAACTTTAAAATCCAGAACTGAGCTTTCTTCTCTTTGAGAGCTTTAATAATGATCAAAACTCTGAAGTCTATTGTCTTGGGGCCTTTTTTCATAAATAAAAACCTGTAATTTACTGTATCGACTTTGTGTTCTGAGGGCATGTTAATGGGCATTGTATGGTTATATAATTCACAACATACGATTCAGTATTTCCAACAAAGCCATTCCAGTGTATACTGTGCATGTGCATTAAAAGCAGTACACTTTCCCTTTCCCTATTATGGACGTGTAATACGGAATGTATTTTGTAGTGTTGGTGTAGTCATTCTTAAAAGGCATTCCACTATCCAGCATGCACTTGACTGGCAACTGTTTTTACAGTGTGCAGCTGCACAGAATGGACCCATCAGACCTGACAAACTCCCAGCCAAAATGTATAATTAATATATATTTGCTTGAGCTACCTTTCAGCTCTTTGTACTCCAGCCATTTCATTAAATATCAGTTTGCTGAAAAGACAAATTGCTTGCAAAGCTTCATGTAAACAATGCAGCCACATTTAACTGAATTAAAACAGGAATTATCAGTATTTCTCATATTTCTCATTGTTAAGCGATTTTCTTATACAACGATAACATAAATGGACATAACACATTGTTTTCTCCCAAGAAGCATTAAGTGTCTGTGGGCGGAGGCTTTTCTTTGCCAGGTTTGAGCTTGGAATGATTTAGCTCTCTAGAAGCTTTTATGATTTTATGACAAGCGTTGACAACCATAAAGAGGGACGCCGCTGTGTGAGGCTGTAATAAATAAGAGGAGTATTTCAGACAAGAAAGTAGGGACAAAGTCTGGACTTAGGCACACAGACAACTTCTATTGTACTTGCATGGAATTGTGCATCTGTATATGAAAAATTTTCTATGTAGTACAAGTAGGGTTTGCTGATATTTGTTTTCTCTGATGGAGTAAGGCCATCTCACTATAATGGGAGCCATGCACATTATTCATAGCCTTGATACTATAGCAGTTGGCACTTTAATAGATAACCTAACATCAAGTTTAGAGGGATTATGTGTTATGTGCTAAATGCTTGGTTTAAACCCAGCAGTCGGCTTACCCCTCTTCAGCAAAGCACTTAAACTTATGCTTTAAAGTTCATCACATGCTATGTGTCTGGCAGAACTGGAGCTTCTAACTTGAGATACGGATGTAATCCAAGGGCTCTTTGATAAAACATACAAAATAAAGCTGATGTTATAACACAATTTTTTGACTACACAAATTATTCTAGAAGTTGTACTTGGAGTGGCAGTGTTTTTGAAGATATAAAATAAATGCCATTATTCTAGTTTTATTTCTTAAGTAGCTAAGGGCTCCTTAACACTGATTGACACGTCTTATCTTACTTTTTAGATCAAAGTGTCTGCCTTTTGTGTTGTAATAAAACAGCTTGACTCTTTCAACAAGAAAAGGCGGCAAGAATTCAGGGCTCTAATTAGAGCTCTTTTAATTATCCTAGAAAAATGACTCCAGGCTAACACGAAAATATTGTAAACAGCCACTCCTCTAATTAATACATTGAGTTCTTACCAACTTTTCTTCAGTGTGGGACTGTTTCACTGCAACACAAACTTTGGTCTAAAAATAGCACTGATTGAAACATCTGAAGTAGCAGCTGCCCTGAGTGATTTTAAAAATAAAATAATATAAAGATAATTTGATAGTCACAATATTCCATTTCATATTTTGTCATTATGACCCCATGTTATGACAGGTCGTTATGAACAACTACTACTGGCATGTCATGAAATAATGTCAAAACTTATATAAAAATGAAAAAAATCAAAACAATTGTTTTGAAAAGAAACTTTCAAACGTCACATTTTTTCCAAAACAAAACTTTTGAAACATATTTTTTTCAGAATTTCCATTTCTTGAAACGTTGAAGATGGTTGGTTTTGTTCTAAATCAGAATTAAAACAGAAATGTAAATGTCAACATTTCTTGAAAACCAAATTCCAATTTTCTACGCTTCCTATTAAAGCTTGGTTAGTGTAAGACTCTATTGCTATCTAGAATTGTGTGTGTAGTGCACGACTGCCACAGAATCCAGTGTACAGAAAAGACAAGGGAAATATTGCCATGGTAAGGAAGATGTCTTGTCTTCTTCACATAAACAAACATCTGGATCATCACCTTCCAGGCAGGGCCGGTGCTACCATTAGGCGACCCTAGGCGGTTGCCCAGGGCGCCAAGATTTGGGGGGGCAGCATCTCACATCCCTCGGAGGCCACCAGCGGGAGAGGCTGCCACCAAAATGCCGCCGAGATCCCCGGCGGCCGAAGAAACTGCCACCGAAGTGCCACCGAGGAGCCCTGCGGCATTTCGGCGGCAGCTTCTTCGGTGCCGGGGATCTCGGCGGCATTTCGGCAGCAGCCTCTCCCGCCGCCGCCACCTAGGTCAGCAAAAAAGCCGGCGCCACCCCTGCTTCCAGTTACTGAGCTCACCAGATTTAATGCTGAATACTATTCTCTCTTGTAGTTGCACCTAGTTTTGGCAGATTCTACAAACAGAGTTCTATGGCTGTGATATTAAGTAAACCAATGCTGACTTGAAATGGTTGGTGATTCAGGCAAAAGAATAACTAAATTAGAGAATTCAGTACGTCCCAGTGTCTGTTTGGGTGCTACTATATAAATGCCAAATACTACAGGCTTGTGTTAATTTTACCGTTATGCCCTATTAAGAGATTTTGTCCATTGCATGAAGTCATCTCTCCTTTGAGAACCCTGCTCTCAGAAAATGTATTTCACCTGTGTTGTGTGAGCTTTTAAATTTGGGGGCTCTCATTTCAAAAATATCCATAATTAGGTATCTAGCCTGATTAAGTGCTGAGCACCCAGGAACTCCTATGTAAGTTGTTGTGGTGTGGTTAGTACATTTGAAAAACCAGGTCATTTATCTGTCTGTCTTAAATGGCCCCCATCACTATGGTAGCTGAGTACCAGAGGCGGATTACAGTTTTGTGGGGCCCTGGGTCACAGCAAGTGGGAGGGCTCTCCCCACCCCTTCCGTCTGCGGGCCCCCTTCCACGCTCCTGCCAGGTCAGGGTGTGGAGGTGCAGAGTGGTACAGGCCCCAGTGCCCCGACCCCGCTCCCCCAGCAGGAGTGCTGCATGAGCGAGGGTGTCCATTTTTCTGGGGGGCCCCCAGTTGGCCAGAGCCCCTGGGCACAGGCCCCATTGGCCCAGTGGCTAATCCACCACTGTTGAGCACCTCATAGTCTTTAATGTAGTTACCTCCTAACATCTCTGTGAGGTTGAGAAGAACAATTATCCCCCATTTTACAGATGGGGAACTGACACACAGACTCAGGGACAGATTTTTAATGGTATTGACGCAAATCTCGTATGGAAGGGCACTATGCCGCTCAAAGCTGCCTCAGCTACTGAACATGTGGAAGTTCCATGATCCTCTTGGGCACCACCTTGCTAGATGCTTTGTGGCATTCAGAGAGAGCACTTCTTCCTCAGTGGCCTAAACGTTTCTCCTCCCAACACCCAGCTGCAGTTGCAGAGGAACACTCACCTGAAATACAGGAACCCTCAAACCCAAATGGTTCTCCTTCTATAATTACTACACCTTTCTCCCCACTATATGCCAAGGTGACTAGGAACCCACAGGGGGCAGAGGTAGGGGGCTTCTCACACCGAGAGGTCCTCTTTGCCCCTAAAAAGAGAATTGGGCTGGTTCATGTTGTGACGCTGTTCCCCATAAAACTTTATGGGGAGATGCTTATAAATGTATATATGTAACTAGAATATGTTTTATGCTACATGTGCCATGTAACATATCTCTGTGAAAGTTATGACCTACTGAATTTATTCCTCCTGTTTGTATGCATGTATCATTGTTGTAGTTGAAGTTATGAATATCGGTTGTATTTCTTGAGAAAGGAATGTGCAGGTTAAGTGCCCAATCAAGAAGCACTTAACAGACAATAGAACTTGCAGTCACCAATCCACATTTGAACTTGGCCAGGAATGTGGCTGGTCTGGAACGGAGTTGTGCAGGTGACTGGTCCATGTGACCCCCAACTCCATTTGGTAACTGGATGCTACAAAGGGAGAGGGAGGGGTGTCCACCCAGAGGAGAAAATCTATTTAAACCCCGAGGAAACCCCTCCATTTTGTCTTGAGCTGGCTAAAGGAAGAAGCTCTCCACCCCCCAAGGAGACCTGAAAGAGACTGAACAGAGGACAAAGACATTAGGGGGGTGAGTGATTGCTGGACCCAGTGAGGGGTTTATCTGTACACAGGGTGATTAGACATAGAACTGCGTGTTCTCTTTTATTTTATTCGGTAATTCACTTTGTTCTGTTTGTCACTGATTGAACTCACTTAAATCCTATTTTCTGTACTCATTAAAATCACTTTTTACTTATTAAGTTTCCTTGAGTATGAGTTAGTGCAAAGGGAGAGCGAACAGGTGTGCATACTTTCTATCTGTGAAATAGAAGGCGAACTGTTTATGAGTTTACCATGTATAAGCTTTACACAGGGTAAAACGGATTTATTAAGGGTTTGAACCTCCTTGGAGTTGAGCAGCTGGGTGTCAAAGGCAAGAGCGCTTCCAGGGGCCTTACAGTGGTGAGTGGACTTGGTTCGGACCTGGGTCTGTGTTTGCAGCAGATCAGTGGAATCTGGCTCAAAACAGACAGGATTCGGGAGTCCCAAGCTGGAAAAGGCCTGGAAGCAGGGGCAGAAGTAGCCTTGGCACACCAGGTGGCAGCACCAAGCAGGTCTCTGTGGCCCCAACCCGTCACACATGTCTCCTCTCCTGCTTGCGTAGTTCACAGGATTACTCCTGCCCCAGGACTGTAGTAACTGCCAATCTCTGCACAACCCAAGAAAGAAAGAGAGATTGGGAAGGAATAGATAGCAGTTTTGCTGTGGGGGAGACACTGATTAGTGTTTCCTAGCTCATGAACATGAACAGGCCCAGCAATGCAGTGAGGTGAGAGGTGTTGTGTTACAGCTTGCTCTTTTTTATGCCCTTTATAGAAAGTCCTATAAAATTTAAGTAGTAACAACACCGAGCTCTTACATAGCACTTTTCATCACCTAAAAAAAAGTAATCTTCTGTTAAAGTACGGCAGCATATTAGAAGACATGTTCCATGTGTGAGGGAGCCTAAAATGAATTCACAGTGGCAGCTGCGGAGCCGGCACTCAGGGTGGAGGATTACTATTAGAAGACAGACAGACACACACACACCTCAATGCTGAGTCTTTAAAAAAAAACAACAAAGGCACTGGAACTCCCAGCTCTAACCAAGCTGCCATCTCTCCTCCCAGAGCAGGGAGTCAGGTCAGAAATTCTTATTTTTCTCTATTTGTTGGGGTGTTTTTTCTGTTCTCCCATCCCCCAATATTAACCCTAATATTTACCCAGAAAACTGTAACATTAATTTTTGTATCAATTTTCACCTGGTTGGTTTTTTTTTTTGTAAAATAAAATTTCTGGAAAATTTAAAAAAAACTAAAAATGAAGACCTTGACCATTCTATAACTTAATAATAGGTACTTTTATCCCTGAATACAAAATTTTTATTATGATGGTTCAAAAATCCTATAGCTTGAACAATATCTTCAGGTCTGTATTTTCTGTAGAATCCTCTTTGATTCCTATTAAGTTCTATAGGATTTTTCCATATGAGTGCATATGTGGTTTTCTCAGCCCTAGGTCAAGGGTTGAAGACCTAGGTTGGCTTCTAGGGGTACGTCTATACTACCCGCCAAATTGGCGGGTAGTAATCTATTGGGGATCGATTTATCTAGACGTGATAAATCGATCCCAGAAGCGCTCCCTGTCGACTGCGGAAGTCCTGCTTGGCGAGAGGAGGAAGCGCAGTCAACGGGGGAGCGAGCCTGCGCCACGTGGACCCGATGTAAGTAAAATTACTTTCGATCTAGGAAACGTCAACTTCAGCTACGGTATTCTCGTAGCTGAAGTTGTGTATCCTAGATCGATCCCCCCCCTCCTCCCCCCAGTGTAGACCAGCCCTAGGTCTCCTGTTCTCACAAAGTTTGTGCGCATAAAGTTTCCAAGACTTCCCTGGTGGAATATAGGGCTGGACGACAAAGGTACAACTGATTATTAAAAGGCAGTATTCCATTCTGACTCCCTTCTTTTGTGACTAACTCTAACAATCAACATTCTGAAATATATTCAGGAGGATTTATTGTAGTGCAGTATCTGTGATACTGTATTAGGTCTATTCTTTTTTTTTTTTTTCCCTACACAGTACAAGCTTGATTTTAGAAATGGCTGCAAAACATATCATTAACACGGCATTGCAAGTGCTAAAGAAGCTGGTTACAGCTAACTATTAAATGGCACATATTAACATTCATAATTTAATGGGAGTGGTAGCGATCACTATAATTATTGTTCCATAGCTTGCCATTCAAACCACTTGTTTTCATCCATCTATATATTTTCACAACTTTTGCCTTTTGGGCTAACGTTCTCTTGGGTTGGTCTCTGCCTGGAGTTAAATAATTGTTCTGGAAATTTTAAGCAAGCATTTGTTCAGTCGATGGGCAATGCAAAGGTGAGGAGGAAAAGAATCACCATTACCAATTCCAAAATTCCTTGGCCCCTTTTTTTGAATGAGTCTACAACAGATATGACAGGGGGAAGAAGATGTTACTGAAAAGCATTGCTCTGTGAGAACTATGGTGAAATTTGGTTGTGATCTGAGTTGGGTGATTAAGTTATGTAAAATAAAAATAGAAAAATTATATGATACATTTAATCTGCAGCAAGGGAGATTTAGGTTAGATATTAGGAAACCTTTCTAATTATAAGGGTAGCTGAGCTCTGGAATAGACTTCCAAGGGAGGTCGTGGAGTCCCCATCACTGGAAGTTTAAAAAAAACAAGTTGGACAGACCCTTGTCAGGGATGGTCTAGGTTTACTTGGTCCTGCCACAACACGGGGAAGTGTGGGGGGTGGACTGGATGACTTCTTGAGGTCCCTTCCAGCCCTACATTTGTATGATTCTATGATGTTTTCTGCTACTGAAGAGACACCTGTGTAACCTCTTGCAGTACTGTGCACTGCCCTGTATATGCTAGGATTTTAGGAAAGCCATTTATATTAAAAAGGCAAAGTAAAATGTTCTTACACAACATATTATAAATTAAGTATATGACCTAGGGTAATAGTGAAACTTTGCTGTCATCTACCGGTGACCTATGTTTTCAGCCAAGTTCATTTAATAGTTCACTCACTCATCCTCTGAACTACACTTAAGGCAGTCTGTAATGCGCATGCATGTGCAGCTAAGTTAGCATTGTAGGTAACTGCCTCATCTATTCTGACTGTGACTCTTTTTGTTAACCAGGGAAGCCTGTGCTCAACTCCAGAGCCCAGCACTTCCTGCCGTGAAGAACTGTCAACCCCCTTCTCAGGGAAAATCACCTAGATGTTGGGGGAGCCTTTCAGGACTCCAGGAGTAATGCAGTGTTTGTGGGCTTGAGAACTCCCTTTCTGATAACTCTCTTCCTTTCTGAATCAAGCCCATTCACACAACAGGCAGTCCTAAAAACTCAGCAGGAAAACCAAGTAGTTATCTGGAACCCTGACCCGGGCCTTCCATAGCTAATAAAAAAGAGTCGAACTTCTAGAACCCCCTGCTAATAGGAAGAGTCAATATCTCCTTATAGGAGGGAAATCTCCCTTCCCTCTCTTCTCCAGAGCATGCCATTATCCAGCCAGCATTTAAACCATCACTTGATACAGCCTACCTTGCGAGCTGGCACCCAGTATTTTCCTTAGAATGAAGTCCTTCTAATTAGGCTTCAGGTCAGGATGTGGAGCAGGGAGCGTGCTGGTGGCATTTGATTTGGTTGCCCATGGACTCCTGCTGTCCTGTCTCAGAGGCACTGCAGGATCACACTGTGAGATGGCTTTGATCATTACTCTCAGGCTGCAGAGAAGTGTGTAGGGCATGTGCTTTTCCAGAACCCTCACCACTGGAGTTCCACCAGCATCCATCCCTCTCCCCATCCTGCATAGCATCTATAAGCCAGCAGGGGAGATTGTGGAACAGGATGGACTAAAATGCTAGCAACATGCAAATGACATGCCAACCCTACATCACTTCACATCAGATGCGACAATACCATCTCCCAGCCACTGTTCCCTCTAAGCTGTGCGTGTGTGCGCGCGCATACAGATCCTAAACCCCACGCACACGGCAAAACACCGTGCGCACAAACATTTGCACAGAAGCACAACAATTTGCACAGAAGAAATTTTTTGCGCACACAGCCTGTCAAAAATTAGAGGGAACATTGGCTACCTGAGGGCTTGGCTGAGATTAGCCAAGGATGGATAAAGAGCAGGAGGCTGAAGCTGAATCCAGGAAAAACTGCAGTGATGCTGGTGGGCAAACGAAAGCACTAATTGGCTCATCCTTTCAACAGTTCTGTGAGGTAGATGGGTAGATAACTATTACCCCCGATGAGGGAGTCATGAGTTTATAGTTGAGTCTGCAATTCCACAGGACCAGCAAATGAAATGGGAGTGATGTGGCGTGGCGAAACCCCATCACAGGCTGGAAAGGGATGTGATGGAACACACCCTTATATTCACATCCTATGGACTATTGTAATCTTTGTACACAGTGTGCCTTGTGCGGTCATTTCAAAACTCCTAACTTGCTGATCAGTAATATCCTGATAAAATGTGTGGCAACATCATATGTGAAGTTATAAGATTCCCTTGTATGATATTAACAGGCAGAAGTTGGCAAACTGGTCTGTACTGTGACGGGTTGGGATCACAGAAACCACCTTGGTGCTGCCACCTGGTGTGCCAAGGCTACTTCTGCCCCTGCTTCCCTGCCCTTTCCAGCTTGGGACTCCAGAATCCTGTCTGTTTTGAGCCAGATCCACTGATCTGCTGCAAACACAGACCCAGGTCCGAACCACGTCCCCTAACAACCATAAGGCTCCTGGAAGCAGCTCAGGAAGTGCGCTTGCCTTTGACACCCAGGTGCCCAACTCCCAATGAGGTTCAAACCCTTAATAAATCCGTTTTACCCTGTATAAAGCTTATACAGGGTAAACTCATAAATAGCTCACCTTCTGTTTCAAAGATAGAAAGATATGCACAGCTGTTTGCCCTCCCCAGGTACCAACTCGTACTCCAGGTAACTTAATAAGTAAAAAGTGATTTTAATAAGTACAGAAAGTAGGATTTAAGTGATTCCAAGTAGTTACAGACAGAACAAAGTGAATTACTAAGTAAAATAAAATAAAATACGCACGTCTATGTCTAATCAAACTTAACACAGATATAAAAACCTCACCAGCTCCAGATTCTTCCTTTTACAGGCTGTAGAACTCATAGCCTGGGTCCAGCAATCGCTCACACCCCCTATTGTCTTTGTCCTTTGTTCAGTCTCTCTCAGGTATGTCTCTGGGGGGTGGAGAGTCTCTCTCTTTAGCCAGCTGAAGACCACATGGAGGGGTCTTCCAAGGGTTTTTATAGCCTTTCCCCCACTCCCTGTGTAGCATCATCTTACCCTGAAGTTTTGGGATCACATGGGCAAGTCACATGTCCATGCACCCTAACCAGTCCAGCCAGTTTCATTCCTGGCCAGGCCCAGATGTGGATTGGGGTCTGCACCTCCTATTGTCTGTGTAAGGGTTTCTGGATTGGTCTCTTTACATGCACATACCTTTCTCAAGACATGATCCCAGGCTCTTACAAAGGCTATGTACAAAACCAGCAAATATAAAACCAATATTCATAACTCCAACTACAACAATAATACATGCATACAAACAGGAGGAATAGATTCAGTAGATCATAACTTTTACGGAGATATGTTACATGGCACATGTAGCATAAAACATATTCCAGTTACATCATATATATATTTATAAACCTCTCCCCATAAAGCCTTATGGGGTACACCGTCACATGTACTAACAAAGGAATGTGTGCTTGCCTTAATTTGCATTTAAACAATAAACAGAGTTATCAAGTAGGAAGGGAAAATGAAGGAAGCTCAAACAAGTGGGAGAAAAAAACAGCAGGGAAAATCCTTCCATATAAATTCTTTGTCTCCTGGTTCTCAGCTGGAAATGTTTCTCAGGAGGGGGTCCGCAACTATAAAAAGGAGGGGCAAACATCCCAAAGCATCTTGTCTGTCTGTCCTCCCCCCTCATTTCCCCCCGTCCCCCCCAATCGCATTCTCTGCACCTAAGGAGAAAAAGGAAATACCAATTCAACGGGTGTGGGGTCCTGGGCTGAAGAGTTTGGTCAGTAATCTCTTTGGAAGCATGTGGGGAAAAATTTGCTTGACTCTAATATAGATTAAGTTAAGCTCTAAAAAGTGTTTTATCTTTGTTTTTCTTGAAACCATTTCTAACTTTTATGCTTCATTACTTGTACTCACTTAAAATCTCTTTGTAGTTTAAAAACTTATTTTATTGTTTCATCTAGTCTGGTATGTTTGTTAGTGTCTGGGTAACTTCATTTATCATGGTAAACTGTTGTACAGTATTCCCTTAAAGGAATAAGAAACGTAATATTTCTGAATTGTCTGGGAGAGAGCTGGGCAGGACATACATTTCTGGGGGGAAAGTCCAGGACTGTGAGTGTGTTGGTATAACCACGGCTGGTGAAGCTACGGTGTGACTGGCTGGCAGGCTGCAGTTACACAAACACATCTGGGAGTGGCCTGCATGCTGGTGGCTGGTTGCGAGCAGTCCAGGTTGGAAGCTACAACAGCAAGGCATTGCAAGGCACCCCAAGTTAGAGGGCAGGGTTGACACAGCCCTGCAGTGGTCTGAATTATACCCTGGAATGTCACAGTGGTTAATGGACAATTAGTTACATGCATTGCACCTGAGCCATCACTAATTGGTTTCTTTTCAACCGGAGGGGCTGGACTGAGAGGCATGAGGTGATAACTTAATGGACACCTGGGCCTCATAAAAGGGGGAGAGTTCAGTTGTGCCCTGATGCACTCTGGTGGTGAGTGTGCACCCGAAGGGTTGGTCTACACTAACACTATAAATCAATGTAAGTTAGGCTAGTTCAGTTACGTAAGTTACCTAACTCAAGTCGACATAACTTAGGTTGACTTACAGCGGTATCTACATCAATCTATGTCTATGAGAGAGTGCTCTCTTGTTGACATAGCTTACACTTTTCAGGGAGGTGGAGTACAGACATCGATGGGAGAGTGCTCTCCCATCAACTTAGCATGTCTTCCTCAAACCCACTAAATTGGCACCATTGCATCGATTGCAGCACTGCCGATTTAGCCAGTAGTGTAGACATGGCCTAACAGATTATCAAAGGGTGTGAGCTTGCAGAGAAGCTAAATGATTTGCATTGTTCTTCAGCACAGGTTATTATGGGAATACACTGTACTTACCTATAGGTTCTCCTTAAAAGTAATGAAGATGAGCACTTTCCGAGATGGGTCTATAAAACACACACACAAATCCCAGCAAATAGATGGAAGTCCTGAAGCTAAATGGGAATAAATCTCCAGGACCAGATGACATGCATCCAAAATTCTTTAAGAAAAAAAGGTACTCAACTGCTAGCAAAAGTTCATGAAATGCCAGACCAATTTTTCAGACAGCTTGTCTTCAGAAGAACATTGGATCCTTCTCTTTGTTATACTAACATCACAAGACGTCAGCACTTACTACCGTAAGCCAAAAGCATCCAAGCATTTCCTAGTTATTAGTGTCAGACTATGTGTAAATTTTAAATAGAGAATGTTTTTTAAAAAGAAACACAGTTTTAGACCAACATACAGGAAAAACAACTTTCTCCTTACTCTTGCTTGGTGTGTATCAAGACAAGGCTCAGGGGTGCCTAGAGCACAGAAAGTACTCCATCTCCCTATCTGGAATTCCTGTACCATGCCGTTCTTGCAGCACTAGCATAGGGGACGTTTCTGGGAGGACTCGAATGCACTGAATTCCATCTAGCCTCATCTGGTAGACAGTCCCTAAGTGCAGTTTAGCTTTGCCCCAAGATGTAAGTTATTTTGTTAATGTATGTAGTGGCTGCTCCCTGGCCTGTGTGAAATAAGTCTGCCGGTCTGGTCTGTCTGTTTCCTAGAGCGTATGTGTCCATGTAACAGTTGACACTGACATTCTTAGTCGTAGTCTCAGCAAAAAGACCAAGGACTGCTTGGGACACAGGGCCTTGAGAGACCTGAACAGGGTTGAGCATATTGGTAGGTGGAGTGGGAATTGCACAGACACTGACCGTGCTATACTTGTCTTGTGGTAAACAACAAAACTAAATGTCGAGAAAGGACTGATGCAGCTAATCATCACTGGTCTGGGAGTTGAGAGATAAGGATGCAATTCCTGGTTCTGCCACAGAGCTTCCACGGTGACTTTGGTAGATCATTTAATCTCTGTGACTCAGCCACCCATCAGTGAATAGGGGATAATAACTTCCCATCTTACAGGGGTGCTTTGAGGATAAACTCATTAAAGTGTTTTGTGTTGCTCAGATACAAAGAGATGGGACGATTTAAGTCCTAGGTAAAGGATTATAAATCTGGCATTTGTCACCAGCATTAAATTCACTGTATAAAGTCAAATAGTTACATAACTGATAGGCCAGCTCCTCAGCTGGTATAAATGGCTGTTGCTCAGTTAACTTCAATGGACGGGTGACTGGAAAAGTGTCATCCTATCCATATATTTCTGCACAAAATTGTGTGCTTGCAGAAACCACACTCCCCTTCCACATGCAAGCACAGTAACTTGTATTCTTCCATAACAAATTTTCTGTTGTAAACTATGGAATGGGTTCATGTCTATATCTGAATAGAGCCTGTGTTGAGGCATATTCTTCAATCATTCTCTGCAAATATGTGTGTTTGCCATTCATCTCTTCCCTCTCCCCCCATGATGGCATATTCAAACTGAAATGTAAAAACACCCTGCAGCTTTAAGATTCTTAGCAGCCTCAGCAACGTCTCTAACAATTGTCTTACTCAGCTGTTCAAGGAGTTAAGGATGCCCAGAATGCCGCTTTCTGTTGCTGGGCTCCATTGCTGTGGACACTGGTGTGTTGCTCTTTGTGGTTTCAAGTAGGAAGGTGGCAGCCAGTAAACAGAAATTTTAGCTCTTCTTCCTTCTCCATTAGTTCCCCTTTTTGCATCCTGCCTCCAGGTACTGTTTAGTCTGCTTGTACTTGGGGAAACTGTTTTATTAAAATCCAGGAGATGAAGGAAAGTAATATGCAAACAGAAAAATGACTGTATCCATGACATTTTTACCACTGTGACAAACCTGCAGCTCTAATGATGACTTAAGGGAATGGTAATAGGATACAGAGCCTTTCACTTCTAGTTCATCGATTAGAATCTATCCTTATGGTAGTAAAGGACTAAAAATCATAACCATTTGAAAGCTTTTAGATAACTGTATGAAACCAATTTGCTTGAATCCATCAACTTTACATTCCTGAAATTATCACCTTTGCTGGATTCTCAGCAGAGGAAGCTGAGGACTTGTAACAATCTAAGCACTCTGTCATCACTCTAGATCAGGGGTTCTCAAACTGGGGGTCACAAGTACATGAACGAAACAGAGAGCAACTGCTATAAAATATATAATTTAAATCAGGCATTTTAGAAAATTACACACCTTTCCATCCCAATGTAGTGTATTTACTTCAAAAAGTATTGTAAACATATAATGCGGTGATCGTGGTTTCTAAACACAATATATATTTGTATTATCACCACTTTAAGGAAATTGGACTCTGGAGATTATAGTATCGTGTGTGCAGGTTTGTTGTCTTGATGCTAAAAAGATGGGACTGAGAACATTAGAGGGCTTCATTGTTCAGCAACCGAAGAGCTGCATTAAACCACAGACCAATCAGAACACAGAGATCACCAAAAAAAGTAATTTATAATTTAACAGTCAGACACACAGGCCGGGCCAGTGTTGGGCGGATTTGTGGGGGTTATAGCTGCACCAAAATTTGCCTTAAACACCCCTCATAGCCACCCCTCCCAGCACAAAGGTCAAACATTACGCAGAAGTAAGGGTGGTATGATATGGCATTGACACCCTTAATTCTGCAATTCTGTGCTGCCTTCAGAGATGGGCGCCCAGCCAGCAGCCATCACTCTCCAGCTGCCCAGCCCTGAAGGATAGCACCTGCCACCAGGAGCAGACCAGAAGTAAGGGTGGCAATAGGACAATACGTCTGCTGTGAAAAGTGATAGTCACAACGTTTCTTCATGCCCGCCCCCCCCCAGTATTAAACAATAATTAGTTAAAGAGAAATTTTAAAGGTACTTAGGTGCCCAAAGATGCAGATAGGCACCTAGTGGGATTTTAAAAAGTACCTACCTTCCACACTTTTCCCCCCTTCACTTAAAGAAAGAAAGAAAAAGTGGCAACATCACCGAGAAAAATCTTGTCTGTTTAAAATTCTGAACCTTTTTATGGACAAGTAACACCTCATAGTACTAAAGCTGAAATAAGGTAGCAAACACATTTTTAAAAAAAAATTCCTATATGCTTTTGTCAATACACTGCATGTTACCCAGTTTCACTGCTTCCCTGTATCATAATTTATTAAGAGAGAAATTGAATAACTGGAAAGACATGAGCAGAAAACCCCTTCATAAAAGTGTGTTTATTCTTTTTGGAGGACTTTAAATAAAAGACCATATTTAAATAAGGTGCAGTCAGAAAACTGATTTGTTTTAAATTTACCTTTTTAAAACAATCAAGTTGACAGTGGCCCTTTAAGTTAAAAAAAATCAGTAAAATATTAATGCTATAAATTTAAATACAGATTAATAAATGAAAGTTAATGTTCCCTTTGCAAAGGTAACCCATCTACCTTGTGTTACATATATTTTTGATAACATTACCTTAAATTTATACAATAAATACAATGTGGACAACTTAGAAAGAACATGCATTATTTTATTTCTCGAACACTATGTACTTAAATTGATCGTATTAAATGTTTAAAATTATATAGTAGTTACAGAATAGTTTTCATACATGTGGTATAATTTGAATGGTGACTGTAGAACCCTGGGCATAATTGGAGTTTTCTGATAATACCTGACACTTAGTGATGTTGTAATTATGTGTACAATGTAAAGTGTTTTCTTTTACTTTCTATAATACCTCCTAGTATAGGATAGTTGACACTATACAAGTATATATTTTAGATGTCCCTATTTTAATCATTCCACTTATCTTTTGAAACATGAACAAAAATCTGTAACAAAATAGACATCTCCATTGAGGCAGTACCGTCTAAACAATTTTTTTTTAAAGGCGCTTGAAAGTGCTTTCAGAAACAAAATCCCTACATTTAAAGTGAGTGAAAAACAATAGCTTGGATTTTGCTACATTTTTATTCTAAATTGTTTTATTTTTTCCATCCATTACTGTGAGCTTTCATCATATTTAACTTAGCCCTAAAGGTACCCTGTGTTCCAGCTTTTTTTAAACTGCCTTGCTTTCTACAGAGACAGTTTAAGCCCTTTGAACACAACTTGTTTCCCTTTTGTTGTTTAAAGTTCAAACATGTTCTGTTGGCTTTTATCACCAGTGAGAATCATTTGGTACTCTAGATGTTTACACTAGTTGGTTCACAAAGCCTAGTGAAACACAGTAAACTAAATCTGTCTGGCATAAAAAAAAATCTGAGTAGATTTTTTTCAATTTCAAACCATTTGACACAAGGATTGGGGAGGGGGGCGGTGCAGATTCTTTAAAGAATGTTGCTTGTTTAAAGGTGCAGTCCTGGAAGCAGAGTCCTTTTTATCCCTGGAACTGGTATAGCATGGGCACCCCACCCCCTGCTGCCAAATGCTTAAACCCTATTCTTGTGTGACCATCTTCTCTTTCTGCGGGGTAATTCAGGCTCCGTGCCAAATCAACACTTGACCTCTTTTCTGTACTGCCAGCAAGAAAGGAAAGAGAGTTTTGTGGTTAAGGCAGTAGACTGTAACTTGGGACTTGTCTACACTGTGCTGCAGAGCAGACTACAGGAGTGTGAATTGCAGAGCCCACCAAAATGGTGTGATCAAACTGCCCTGTGTGGATGCCGCTGGTGTGACCTAAAAGGTTCTTTGGATGCTGAGAAGTCCTTTGACCAGCTGGAGTGGAAGTACCTCAGACAGGGTTTGGTTTTGGAAATGAGTTTTATAGGGGCGTATTGGCTGCGAGCGTCTGCTTTGGTTAATGGTAATTGATCCCCTCCTTTTAATTTGTCTGGGGTTAGGGTAACCAGATATCCCGATTTTATAGGGACAGTCCTGATATTTGGGGCTTTTTCTTATATAGGCTCCTATTGCCCCCACCACCACCACCACCACTACCACCACCCTCTGTCCCGATTTTTCACACTTGCTGTCTGGTCACCCTATCTGGGGTACAAGGCAGGGTTGTATGTTATCCCTCCTGCTTGTTCTGTCAATGGAGCCATTTGCAGTAAAGGTGAGTGTGACAAAATAGGACTGTTGTTAATGTTTTCCCTGAGTACTGTGTGGGTGCCTCGGTTTCCCTATGCAGTGCTTGAGTATCTAGGTGGTGGGACAAGGGTGCATGATTGTTACAGAGCCCTAGGGCAGGGGCCTGGACACAGAGAAGGGCCGACACTCAGTCTCCTAGCAACTAATGGCCCCGGCCCCTCTCCTGCAAAGGTGGCAGCTGAAGGTGTTCGAACAAAGGGATCAGGTGACCTGTTGGCCCGGGAAGGAGACAAAGGGGAAGGCGGGGCTGGACAGTTTCAGTTTGGAGCTGGCTGGGGAACATGGAGGGAAGCGCAGACAGGGTCTGGCCTCCCTGCCCACCTTTTGGAGCTGTGGGGTAAAACGCAGGGAGCCCCAGGCTGGGGTCTAAGCTCCCTGCCCCCCGGAAGGGCCCGACTGAGGGGTCCCAGTTGTACTAACAAGCTCTGTTTGGACTGTGTTCCTGGCATCTCTAATAAACCTTCTGTTCTACTGGCTGGCTGAGACTCCCAGTGACTCCAGGGAAGAGGGGTGCAGGCGCTGACTCCCCCACACTCCGTGACAGTGAGAAATTAGCCAAGAGGCATCAAAACAATTTTTGGATTTGAACCCAAAAGAGCTTGGTATGCTGAAGATGTCTTGCTATATTTGCTGGAGCCAGACGCCTTACAAAATTATACAATAATTGATTTTTGGAGTTGGGCAGGTATCAGGCTTCAAAAGAACTATGATAAATCTCAAATTTTAGTAAATAATAGTCTCAAAATGGTCAAAACAAACTACATAAATGTATATAATATAAATGGAGATATGCCAATCTCCTAGAACGACCTTGAAAGGTCATCGAGTCCAGTCCCCTGCCTTCACTAGCAGGACCAAGTACTGTCCCCCTGACAGATTTTTGCCCCAGATCCCTAAATGGCCCCCTCAAGGATTGAACTCACAACCCTGGGTTTAGTAGGCCAATGCTCAAACCACTGAGCTATCCCTCCCCCCAAATTCAAAGGGTAGAGGAAATTTAGGAATAAATATTGTGGAGAAACAAAAATTTTTGAGGCAAACTTCCCTCCAATGTGGAATAAAGTAACAAAAGACTTGGAGGAATGGAACAAATTACAAATATGAAATTTCTTGACTTGACAGGGTAGCCTTGAATGAATGTCCTTCTGAAGTTGTTTTTGTTTCAGTAAACCCCTATTAGTTTTTAATGTCATGTCAGAGATACCATCAAAATTCAGATGTAAACATAAAAGACCGCATGAGTTCTAAAGTTCTGTATAAGCCTACAAAGTGGGATGGAATAACCTTCTCTAATATGGTTAATTATTATGCATCACAATTTTTTTTCTCTGTCTGACTTGATGGAACAGATCCACAGCTTCTGTAAATCATTAAAAGTCAATGGAGCTGTGCCAGTTTACACTACTGGCATCATCAGATTAATAAAAATGCTTACATGCCCTTCCGACCATTAAAATGAAAATACTGTAGGTACCATTTATCTGTCTTTAGGTTCCTTTATGTGGTTCACCTGTCCAAATAAGGTGGACATGACCCACTGCATAACTGCATGCATCTGGCAAAAATCCTTTCTTTCCAAAGCCTAGTTAATGTATGTTTGTTTGTTTGTTTGTTTTTGTTTTTTTAAAATGAACATCTTAAAGAGAAAATAAGAAAGAAAGAAATACTTGTGGCACCTTAGAGACTAACAAATTTATTTCAGCATAAGCTTTCGAAAGCTTATGCTGAAATAAATTTGTTAGTCTCTAAGGTGCCACAAGTATTTCTTTCTTTCTTATTTTCTTTTTGCTGACACAGACTAACACGGCTACTACACTGTAACCTATCTTAAAGAGAAGAATCTTGGTTTCTGTGCATACTAAATTAAAAGAGAAAAATAAATACCACACAATCAGCAAATCTTTTATGAATTTGCAAATGTTGCACATCAGGTTAGATAAATGACAGTTATCAGCCGACAAGGGTTTTGCTTTCTAGAGGTAAAGTCCTACCCAACAAACAAAAACTATAGTAGTTCTACAGGCCGTCTGAAACTGGAAAGCATGCACTGGAGGAGATGTTTGGTGCTTCCAGCTATTTTATAAGGAGAGATGGAATTCTTCTAGATACTCACTCCCCTTATACTCCCACCAAATACTGGCACAAGATACATCGACACTCTGAGCTCGGGTGTGTTTCTCCTGCTTGCGTACACATACTCATACTAGCTCTAATCGAGCTAGTACAAGTATAAATAACACTGTAGCCACAGTAGAGCGGGTAGTACGTACCCACAGGTGCTTCATCATGGGTTTTGTGATCTTCACGATTCAAGAGGAATACAATGGTCTTAACAATTCACTGATGTTGGAGAATTGAGTATAATTTATTTTTGATCTAAAGTCTTACAGTTTAGGGGGGTTTACTGTGGATTTGGTGGGTGGTTTATTGTTGTTTTGAGGTACGTGGGGGGAGAATACAATTCGTATAGAAGATGATGATATATAAAATAATTAATTGTATAACCCCTTCCACGAAAGCTGTAACTGGAAAATAGTCACTTCCTAAATCTAAACTGTCTCACTATTTTTGTTTTTTACATAGACAACAATGGTAATTACTAGAATAATTTTTCAGCTTTTGCTTTAAAGTACAGCTCAGCAGCTACCATCAGATTAATTCTAATCATAATTAATTTGTTACAGGCAAAAGTTGTTCAGTTGAACATCCTATCTTTTAGAAAAATAGCTCTCTCTGAAACTCTTTTACGTGTGTTGTAAATACATTCATTTAACTCAACATACTTTTAATGAGATCAACCACTTTAAAATCATTTCCAGTGTCCCACCATCTAAAACAACCTCAGTAATAACAGCAGCATGAACATTATGATCTGCTAACATGAGATAATATGTAGTATTAAGAAGCAAGATCCAGTCTCAATACTAAATAAATAAGACAAGATACCTGTGTAATTTTATACAACTTACAGTGTAAAGCCAAAAATAGTTACTCAACAATAGTGAAATTCTTTATAATATGTTCCATTCAAGGATCTTAAATGAACATTTAATTAGCCTTCACATCCCATGGACCTTGTATACAGAAATAATGTGTATAGGTAAAAATTAACTTATTTACCTTCTGTCTGAAGTTTTTAAAATATTTATTTTTACAAACATTAACTGAATTAAAGTTCAGGGCACCCTTTTTATGTCATAGGTATTATCTTTGTTTTACAGCTAACATAGGCATACATAGGAAATTCAATGACTTGCCACCAGTCATAAAGAAAATCTGTGGCAAGGTTGGGGATAGAACTTAAATCTTCCAGCTTCTTGTCCTATGCCTTAATCATAAGACCATGCCTCCTTCTAATTTTATGACTTTCATATTTTCCCGTTAGTAATAGATATGCATTATTTTTTAAAAACATGAACAGCAGCTGTAGATCAGTTAAATAACACTTTGAGGAATCATTTTTCACCAGTGTATTATTTGCAATATTTTAAACAGTTACGTTATCAAACCCTTGTGTGACCTATAATGAAAGGTCAAATCTGTTATTTATTTCAGATGTCTTTATGAATAATTATTAGTTTAATAATGTTTGTTCCTCTTAAAGCATTTGATATGGAAATACTAACCTGTTGTGCTGATAAAAACGGGAGCTACATTCATGCTGAGACTGACAAGCATCTTTTGTCTGCAGCTTCTGTCTGGCTTTTGTCCACCACTTGTTTCAGATGCCTACTGCCTGCAGTTAAACATGAGATGAGGCTTTTCACTTGTGTTTGCAGCGCATGCAAAGCTTTATATCCCTATTAGTTTAGTGGGATCAAAAGCTCCTGGCACATCATGTCTAGACAACTTAATTTATTTATGAAGTATAATTTGTGATTTTGAAAATAGTCCTTATTGAAAGCTGGCAGTTGCTTTTACAGACATAGCAGAAAGGATGGTGTCATAAATATAAAGGGAAGGGGGAGAGGATCTGATGCAGTGCTATAAAATCCTCTTACTAGTAAAGGGTTAAGAAATGCAGGTAGCCAGACTGACACCTGACCTGGCTGGCATCTGACCAATGGGGGGACAAGATACTTTCAAATCTTGGGAGGGGGGAAAAGCTTTGTGTGTTGCTCTTTGTCAGACTCAGAGTGATCTTGGAGTAAAAAGGAACCAGTCATCTTTTCATCAAATCCTCACTTGTCTAAAGTAAGTTTAGATAGCATAGCGAGTAGATTTCTGTTTATTTTTGCTTGGTACGTTCCCTGTGTGAGAGGGAGGGGTTATTCCTTTTTCTTTTTCTGTAACGTTAAGGGTTTGTCCAGAGGGGGGAATCCCTCTGAGTTTGGAAATTGGGTATCCTGTAAAATAGTTACCATCCTGATTTTACAGAGCTGATTTTACCTTCTTTGTTTTAATAACATCCTTCTTTTAAGAAGCTGACTGTTTTCTATGGTTTTTAAAAACCCAGGGGGTGGGTTTTTAGATCACTGTGTAACCAATTGGTTAGGAGATTATTCTCAAGCTTCCCAGGACAGGGGGGTACGGGCTTGAGAGGATATTTTGGGGGGAAGGGACTTCAAGTGGTCCCCTTTCCTGGATTCCTGTTTAGAACACTTGATGGTGGCAGTGGAAGAAACATTTCTCAGGGTGCAGGGAATTTTGTACCTTGGGGGTTTTAACCTAAGCGGTAAAAATAAGCTTAGGGGCTCTTCATGCGGGTCTCCACGTCTTTACCCTAGCGTTTAGAGTGGGGAGGGAACCCTGACAGATGGCTATTCGAAAGGTAAAATAAATGCGCAAAGTGTAGAGAGAGAATGTCCAATCTGCCATTTAGTAACTATACATTTACAGGGGCGTGTTCTAAATGAATCCTTCTAGCTAGGCTATAAAAATTAGACTTCTGTGTGCTGCAGTTGTAAGAAAATTTGAAGGAAAAAAAAAAAACTTTCTACCACCAGATGGGGACAGATGTCTCTGTGTGTGTGTGCGTGTGTGTAAGAGAGAGAGGGGTGGGGGGGAGTATATTTCCCAAAGAAGAGAGAGAGTTTGTATCATTAGTGCCAACACAGAGAATGAGGCTGGTCAGCAGAGAGTGGGATGGGAGAATAAAAAACTCAGAAGAATGAGCAGTTGAAAGGCAAAGGGAAAGGCAGAAGTGGCCTTTAGTTTAGTTTTCTCATGCTTACAAATGTTAGTAATCGATTCATTTGGGAAAATGCATCTTGCTTCTTGGTATCTGGAGCGATTCCCTTTGGGGAAACCGTGCTTTTGAAAACCTTTTAAAAATTTCTAACCATTTATCAAAGCCTAGCTGCTACTCCAGTCCTGAATCTATGAACTCTGTGTCACTGAGCTGAAGAATCCCTGCCCTAAATAAGTGGATTTGTGCAGTTTCAAGGTTGAATGACACTTGTGTAGTATGTGCCAATAACCATCAACTGATGTAAGTGAATCAGTAAAGGAACGTTTTTATCTGCCTTGACTTCATAGTCCTCTTTAAAATGATCACATAGAAAGCAAATTTATTCTATTGAATTTGAGAGTTATATGAGTACATTACTGTGGGCGGGGGTGTCTATATTTAAACCTATATAGAGAAGGAAAAGGTGAGCCTAGCCCTACTGTACAGTTATTTGTTAATTAAATTGTTACATGGGGCAACATCTCCTTTTTCCAAAGGAACATGTCTTCTGGGACCAGATCCAGGGGGTGAATTTGAACTGCACATAGTGTACGTCAAGGGTGGTATACAGAGGTGGGGTCTGAAAATTGAGGGATATAACTTAACTCTGAAAAGTATCAAGGACAAACTCATCTGTATGGACTGTATAACTTTTAACAGAGGCAAGTGTAACACCGACAGACCCAGGTCATCATCGGGCGGAATCAAACCTGGGACCTCTGGTGCTTAGTGCATGAGTCTACTGCATGAACTAAAATCCACATAGCTGTTAGCTAAGGCTGTAGAGCAAACTCATTAATATCTCTGTCTCAGTGCCACTAGATGGGACAGAACACCCACCCAGTAGGGTTACACAAGCACTTGATGCAAGTAGATCAGTGAGAAGAACAATTGTGGTGATGAGTCTCAGGTATTGCAGGTTTGTTCATTCATCAGTGTGCTCAGTCATCATCCCTGCTGAAATGGCAGAGATTCTCTGGCAAATTCTTATGATCTTGCTCTCCAAATACAGTTCAGTTCAATTGAATTCTCCTTTTTAATTCTCTCTAGTATTAAATAGTCCATAAAGAATATTTATTGTTCTCCAGAAGCTCACTCCTTGGTAGTATCAGAATTCTGCTATGGGAGATACAATACATTTTCCAAAGTATTGTATCAGGCCTATGTGAAACAAGTGTGACCGCCTCAGTTCTGTTGCAGAGAACAGGTTTTCATATCACAAACACCACTATAACTGGCATTAATTGGCATTTTTGTTAGCCACAAATGGGTTTGGAGACATAGGTGCCGACTCCATGGGTGCTCCGGGGCTGGAGCACCCACGGGGGAAAATTGGTGGGTGCTCCCCGCCCTGCCCTGCTGCCCCAGCTCATCTCCACCTCCTCCCCTGAGTGTGCCTTCCCTGCTTCTCCTCCCAGTGCTTGCCACTGCAAGGAGCAGGAACACAGGGCGCTCAGGGGAGGAGGTGGGGTGGGGATTTGAGGAAGAAGTCCAATAGGGGCAGGGAAGGGGTGGAGTTGGGGCAGGGACTTTGGGGAAGGGGTTGGAATGAGGGCGGGGCAGGGGTGGGGCGCGAGCACCCACCGGCACCAGAAGTTGGCGCCTATGATTGGCAATTGCAGTATTCAGAAAGCCACAAACAGGTTTGGAGATGGGAGTATTCTTTCATATGCTAGAAAGAGGTACTGTACCTCTAGGTCTTGGTGAAATCACATTGGCTTGCACTGCTGCCTGGTCAGAGGCAACAGCCACTAGTTTTGTGCTTTTTGCGGCGCTTCTCTCAGCAAAACCCATGATCTGACAATCCACCTTCCTTGTAGACTTCTGAGACCCACAGTGTATGTGAGCCACACCTGAGTGTGGAGACGCCTTTACCCTTTCCTCTACTTGTCATGGTGAGTAGCTGGGTCTGTTTTCATGCAAATGTGCATGGCGTGTAGGGATCACAAGCAGTAGATAGCTAGGAAAGTTTTCATTTGGAGTCACAGATGATGGAGGACTGATCCTAGCTATAAGACTACGTTATTTTAAGCACCAAAAAGTGCAGTAATCACTTTGGAATTTCCAGTCTGGATGCACTTTTGTTGGAATTTAGACATGAAAACACAAGGAGACTTATTTAGACCTGGACATTTGCTGACTGCTATAGCTATAACTAGGATTGACAGCAAATCAGAAAGTGTCACGTGTGTCCATACATCTAAATCAATTCTGTAAATTAAAATAGAAACTGACTGAACACAGCAGATACTATAGATTTGCTACACAATTTGAAGCAAATGTCCTTGTGGAATATTGCAGTGGAGTCTGTGGAGGGATGCTTAGTGAATCACCAATTCCAGAATGTATATGTTTTGTCTCTTAACGCAGCTTTTACTGGTGCCAAATATTTCGTGCCTGTAGCTTTCCTTTGGACTAAAATGTCTGACAAGCCTTTTAAATTAATGTTGGGTTATATGGCTGTCCTATTTGTCAGCAAACATGCACACAACACTCTGATTTGGTATTTGTTTTCTGCACTAGGCTAGTTATGATCTTTGACTATGTTAGGCACTGAAATTGTTGTTCCATTATATGTTGTTCTAGCTCTGGCAAAAGACAGAGTTTCGAAAGAGCCCATGTGTAAAAGATTTTCTGGCAGGAACATCTTTTGGCAGCTAAGACTGTTAAAGAGGCCAGGACTTCTTTGGTCAAATTAATCTTTAAAGGACAGGTGGCTTCAAGCCCCTGCCCTTTCTCATCCCCCTCCTTCAAAACATTCTTGAAATTCCAGCCCCCAAACTTTGCCAGAATAAGGTGGCATTGGGGATTGTGCTGAGGTGACAAGCACCCACTGTCTCAACTCTTGGGATTGTTTCCTAATCCTGTATATTTAGATACTGAACTCCTGTTAAAGACAATAGAATTCTGTTGCTAAATGCCTTGAAGCTGTTCGAAAATGTGGAGGGTTTGTTTTGGTTTTGTTTTTTGTAGAAATTTTTTCATTTCACTGAGTTGTGTGAAGCCATCCGAAATGCTTCCCTTTGTACCAAATCTTGGTTCTTCAGTTGAAGGCAGTGACAAACTCCTATTGACTTCAGTGAGATTTGGCTCCAAGAGCATGATACTGGGGAGCATTTGGTATTATTAAGCTTTTTCTCTGAGTGTCTTTCTAAGCTCTCAAATATATTCAGGAGAATCTTCATCCAGGTGTAACATCTTAGAGCACTGTTTCTCAAATGCGGCCACCGTGGCCACATGCGTTCACCGGGGCTTTTTTTGTGGCCACAACTTCCTGGGCTCTGATTGGGAGGAAGAGGAGGGCAAAGTAGCGGCCCCTCCCTATTGCTCCCGGATGTATTTCCTCGGTGTTGATTGCTGGGGCTGCCAACAGGGGTTGGGCCAACACCTGAGGCACGACGCTGGAGGAGCTGACAGCCAGTGAATTCCCCACCTTCCCAGGGTGGTGGGGCTCAGGCTTTGGGCTGCCTCCCCCGTCCTCCCATCTAGGGCTTAATTGGTCCCCAGGCTTGGCAGGACTCTGTAAGTCTGCTGGGAAAAGTGATACTTGTATGTTGGTTAATATCACTTTTCCCAGCAGACTTACTAGCTAGCAATAAATAAATTACAGTGTTTTGGACGTGTCTATGTGCATATTTATTTGTTTTTCCTAAAGCTAATTAAGTACAGTGTACTTCAGGAAAAAGTGTGAGAGCGGCCACCAGCAAAAGTTGGTGGCCGCACTCTGAAGCCCCCAAAAAATTTGTCCTGAGAACCCCGGTCTTAGTGGATGTTGTATCCCTGCTGTGCCTCCCTGAAGAAAAGCTCCCCCTTTGAGCTGCCGCATACGTAGAAATCCCCCAGATGTCCAACAGTTAAATCTTTTCCCTCTAGCTCTTCCAGGTGCACAAAATGGTTTGGGGAAAAAAGCATATCATTTCACTCCTCCCCCCCATCTTCCAGGGGCCAATTCTGCCATGCTTCATGAAAAACAACCAGAGAGAGAAAAGAAATGTGAAGTCTCTCCATGGGAGGGATAGAACACAAGCACCATTGTGCAACTGTCTCACAGTCGCCCCTGAAGCCCACAGGGAAACCCCTATATAATAATTTAAAGGTGCATACGCAGCAAATGGAATGCCCTCTCCCTCCATTACATAGCTGCCTAAGCAACCCATAAGCACGATTCTGTACCACCGAAGCCAAATTATAGCAGCTGTTGTGTGCAGCTTTTATACAGATGTAACATGCATTTGTGTGTGTCAAATATGTGGCCAAATATTATAAACCTAAAAAGAACGGGCCTGATTTAAGAAGTCCTCAGCTCTCATGCCCCATGTAATTCTACAGAAAAGTTGCAAATGCTGAGTACCTTTGAAATCAGGTCTCTGAAGTGCGCATGTTTATGCATGCATGCGCATGCTCGCATATAGAGGTATTACAAATACTTTTTGTTGGGTTTTTTTTCTACTGCTGCTCAACACATACTATTATTCAGTACCAACCTGGATTCAAATCTAACTGCTGTGACTAGAAAAGGTCTGTGATGGGTGTATATTGCTTTCAAGAATGATGCCTGTCTGACTTGCAATTTGCAGGGAAGCAACAGAAATCACTTTGGGAATACTAAAAATATTGGAAATGTTTGTGCAGATGAACTGGTGCCCTTGACAGGATTCAAAGAGTTCTGTGTGCATGCACACTAACAAATCTATCTTTTAAAAAATAAATAGAAATTTAAATGGAATGCATCTTTAAGTGGGAGGCTAGTTTTTATCTGTTGAAAGGCTGCATTTAAAAACCAGGCTATAGTATCCATTGCTAATTAATAACAGATGCAGCCCTACGTGCACAAGCATGTGTCAAGGGGATGTTTTGAAAACATACCAGGATGCACACTGCCAAACAGGAAGGGAATATGTGAAGTCTAAGCTGGGACTTGTTAGGAAAGTTCAACATTTGTTCTGTACAGCTGGAGAGGCAAAGGAGAGATTGTTAAGAGGGGAAGTTTTCTACAAGTCCTACAAATTGGACTCTGTATGGAGATGCTTCTTTCTGATTCCTTTCTTTAGTTGAGATGTGTATTCACCTATTCAAACATATGAGAGCTGCATTTAAGATAGAGGGAAACCGTGATATAGTTAATTTTCAATAATGTATTTTAAATAGTTTCAAATATTTACACCTACTCCTGAGTCCCCCAGACTCTTTTTATGGTTTAACAATCATATTTTCCTATTTTTGAAAAATAATGTTTTTTCTCCCTCCTCCACCATGTTGCTGTGTGAAAGATATACACAAGCAATGGGGAAATAGTCTGACTATACAAAGGAATGCAATGAAACTGGCTAAATACGAAGTGCTGTCAAATGTATCAAATAAACTGGGGCCCCGGGGACAGAGACAGACATTTTTTCTGCAGTTTCTTATAGTGATATTCTTCAGTGGTTACTTTTAACAATACTGTAAAAATATTTCAGACTGAAGTGTGACTTAGGCTGATAGTGTCCATTGAATCATAAATGTTCAACTTTTTAGCTAGTAAATTGCTTCACTGGTCTCTCAAACATATCCCGTTCGCTCACCAGGGATGGAACCGAATGTTTAATCCAAAATAAAAGCAGTTTATCTTTACAATAGTCAATAAATCTATTAAATTATATTGAAAGGACTCTGAACATTCCATTACAAAGATTTGGATACACTATGTATTTTTAAAGCACTAAGATCTCCTATATGTCTTATAAGCCAAGAAATTTTTTTGACAATGACTGGATTTGATCAAAAATAATATTGCAAGAAAAAGTTTATTAGAAATTTTATTTAAATGCAGTTAACGGGAGGAAGGTTGGTCTTATGGCTAAGGCATATGTTTGGTAATCGGGAGATGTGGGTACAATTATTGGCTCTGGTTCTTATGTCCTGTGGGCAAATCACTTAACATCGCAGCACATTATATCTTGTTGTTTAAAACTGGGATGGAAAATAAAACCAGGCCTATCACTCCTATAACTTATCCCTCCAAGTTAGGATTTCTGCTTAGCTGAGAACAGTTGCTTTCACTGTCAATTACAATTGTAGTTTTTATGATGTGCTCAGCTTTGTATTAGGAATTGACTGAGTTCATCAACTTATTTACATAGGCCACTGAGCAGCCATCAAATTTCCAGTAACTGACTTATCAATAACAAAAATATCACTCTTTATACTGGGAACACTGTACTTCATCTCTTTCTTAGGATGGATAAAACTCCCCATGGCATTATCCTTCAAGTGTTGTTAATCTTACTGTGAACGTTAATTTTTGTAGCTGTATTGTGGAATATAAACTACCTTGCATTCTGTATTTGTTGCTATTATCCAAATGTATTGCTTGCTGTCAGACTATTGATCAAATCTCAGTGATTCATTAAAGTGGATGAACAATGCTCAATTCACTGTCGGTATGTTCTTGCAGGATTGGCCAGTTGAGCTTTAAGACTTGATTTCTAGATTTCAATAGTGATGTACCAAAGCAAAACGTCTTCTGGGTTTAGAAGGTAGTAATCTTTCATATTGATGTGGCATTTTCTCTCTCCTGATGAGGATGCTCAGTAATCTCTTGCATCTCATGAGTTAAGGCTTTCTCTAGTCATGACAAAATTCTCCTTTTTAATGCACCATGGCATGTTACCTACTGTTGCATATCTGGAACGCCCATGGACAATAGAAATTCTCTGCAAAATAAGTTCTACTGTGGACAGGAGAAGAGCATCTTACTGTTGTTGTGGTATAATTCCTACACTACTTCTGCTTATAGCTCTGTACAGATTGCTCAGTATCCATCAATAATAGAATGATTATAGGTAGCACTGCCAATCATTAAGGTCGCCGACACATCCTATCATAAGGCCTGTTTTCAGTAGCTTATAACTTCGCCAAACTTTAAGTGTTTGAGCTGAAATTTTCTATGCTGAGTGTCTGTCTCCGGAGTGAGAGTGTGTGTGTGTGTGTGTGTGTGTGTGTGTGTGTGCACGCGCGCACCTCCAGGGACTTGAAATTTGGCAGGAGGGTGGCCTTTGTGTCAGTGGGGTGCCTCTTTGTGAAAATTCACCTGAATTTGGCCACATTATAAGCCTTTGAAAAATTGCAATTTGCACATATGCTGTGCAGTTTTAGTAGCTAAAATCTCCAAAGGTTCCTTCCTCACTGAGCATGCTCGAGCCCCTCACTGCTCCTAGTGCTGACCAGACATGCATGTGTAACGCCAACAGTCCCCAGTTGTCATGTCATCAGCCGGGATCAAACCTGGGATCTACATGATCCTCTACTGCATGAGCTAAAAAAACATATTTCGTTTAGCCAAGACTGTAGCAGCCTCATGAATCTCTAGTTGTTCTAGCTGCTGCCACTAGAGGGGGACAGAGTGCCACACCATGTAGGCATGGGTTACACACAGGGCTTTGGAGCAGTGCTCCGGCTCTGCTCCAGCTCCAGGCAAAACCCTGCAGTTCCACTGCTCCAGAGCTGCTCTGCGCTCCAGCTCCGGGCCCCGCTCCAAAGCCCTGGTTACACATGAACTATCCCCACAGCATGACTGAGCGTGCTCTAGCCCTGTGCTATGGGGACAAAGTCAGACCTTCCTGTAATGGCTACTACCAGATGCCCTGGGCTGGAATGGGGCCTGGCACTAAAACAGTCAAAGGGCTGGAGTGGGACTGTCAGTTCCCCCTCCCTCCCCATGGCTCCCAGTCCATGTAGTGGAGGAAGCCATCTGATTCAAGTACACAGGGGATAAGAGATGGATGAGAAGGGAGAAAATAATAGACTGGGACAAGGAGAGTGGTACTGGGGTTGGCTGGGCTAGGAAACTGGAGCTGGGAGTCAGGGTGGGGAGACTGGGGCTGGGCACTAGTGAGGGAAATGGAGGGAGAGCTGGGAGCCAGTTGGCTGGGTGTGGGGAGGAACACTGAGATTGAACAAAGAGCTGGGCGAGGGCGAGAGACTGGGACTAGGAGCCAGTGGATGATATGGAAGAGAGTGGGGAGAGAGGAAAGACAGATCTGACAAGAAGCTGGGATGTGGAGAAAGAACTGTAATTGGCTAGGCAAAGAGACTAGGACAAAGAGCCAGGAAGAGGAGGACTAAGATTGGGGTAAGTAGCCCAGGGAAGGAGACTACAACTGGGAGCCAGTGTGGGGAGCAAAAGAGACTGACTGAACAAGGAGCTGGGAAGAGGGAACAGGGACTATCTGGACAAGATGACTGACTGGGGTGAAAAGCCTCAGGAGTGGAGCCTGGGACTGTGTATGTAAGGAGAATCGGGCTGGAGCCAGGGGTAGGGAAGAAGCAGCCAAGCACTGGAACGGGGAAAGGCTGGAGAGGACAGGGAAGAAGAGGTTAAGCTGTGCGGGGAACAGGCAAAAAAGTCTATGCCCACTAGAGCATGTGCCCCTTTGCAGCTGGAATGGAACCAATCCTCTGCTGTCAACAAATATCTGTGAAACTCACTGGCAAAGTATTCTATCCGCTTCTAGTGCTGGTTGATACAGAATTACTCCATTGGCTCAAGTGGCAAAGGTCTGTCGGTGCATCTGAAGGTTCCACCCCTGCTGGTGAATCATGTGAGTGTCAATATGATGCCCTAAATGGAATTTCTGGTTTTAGTTTGGTTTTTTTTTTAAAGCTAGAAAATTACACATGCAAAACTGCATTAAAACAACATTCTTAAGGTTACATATTCAAGCACTCAAAAGTTAGGAAATGCCAGTATTAAGGTTGCCTATGGAACCTTAATTCAGCTCCCTTGTGCATATGCATTATGATAATCTTAATTATGTCCTCACATACTATTTTCCATGGGGCCCCAGGATCATTCAGTGCAGAGGATGGGCTTGGACTTGGGATGAATCAGGGTTGTGTAGGGTAGGAGGTTGTTTGTCTGTAGTACCCCTGCTTTAATTGTTGCAGAAGCTCAAAGGTGTGTAGTAAATGAGGCCGGGGATGGCAGGAAGACAAAGGAATGTCTAGTGGTACTGTTGTAGCTTCTCTGCTCTCGTACCTGAGCTAGATTAGAACTAGCTCAAATATGTACCTGAGCTGCAGTCACACACCATGATTGCAGTACTGTATAGACTCCGGAGCCATATGCGGATCTTTAGAAGTTAATATGCAGCTCCTTGTATAGGCGCCGACAACGGAGCTGGAGCTACAGGCGCCAACTTTCCAGTGGGCCAGGGGGTGCTCACTGCTCAACCCCTGGCTCTGTCCCAGGCCCTGCCCCCACTTCGCTCCTTCCCGAGCCTGCCATGCCCTCACTCCTCCTCTTCCGCTCTCCCCCCCAAGCCTCGAAACAGCTGATCAGGAGTTGCAGGAAGGGAGGGGGAGGCGCTGATCGGCGGGGCTGCCGGTGGGTGGGAGGAGCGGGGGAGGGGGAAGCTGATGTGGGGCTGCTGACATATTACTGTGGCTGTTTGGCAATGTACATTGGTAAATTCTGGCTCCTCCTCAGGCTCAGGTTGGCCACCCCTGGTATAGATATACACTAGTGGGAGCTGAAAGTACTAGAAACCTTGTTAGCAGACTCCAGCCTCTCCTCAACTGGGCCTTTAGAGCTGGAATAAATTAATTGGGTCTGTCTGATACTGGCAGTGGCTGTTGTTTAATGTTGACCATTCATGAAGCTTGGCCTGGGGTTTAGCATATTTACTTTCATCTTGGCCATGTGCCGTTTTTTCCACTGTGCACTACAGCTGCAAAGAGTAGAAGCCCGTAAATCTGCTGTTTTCCCTGGTGGCTGAGATTCATGTAAGTGCTGTACAAGAAATGCACCCACCTTTGAGGAAACTTGTGCACTTCTGTTGCCCTGTGCAGTGATGCATTTGATCAGCATTTTAAGGCTTTAAAATCTGAAGTGGAAGTTAAATTCTTTAAGGGAATTGTTTAAATTCCTTAATTAATTTGTTCCATTTTACTATATGTTCTTGGAATCAAATTGTTCAGAAATTGAAATGAGCAGGAACACACATTTATCATCCAACTTTTTTTTTTAATTGTTGAAATGTTGATGCACCTTCAAATACATCTTGCGTATATATAGCCTTATAAGAAGCGCTGCATTGAAGAATTTGACATGATGATTTAGTATTTTATACCATGTGTCTCACCAAGCAAGGAGCCTTTGCTAGGAATAAATCTGTCAACTACATAACAAATTGCTAAAATGCTGCAACAGCTGCATTTTATAAGGTTTTTAACAAGGATGGCAATATCTTCTAAATTCCTTCATAACAGCTTCGGGGAGGGGTTTTGTAGCCGTTAGTGGATTTACTGCATTCTCTCTGGTAACTCTTGGGCAGCTCATATGATTTATTGTTGTTGCAGTGTTAAAACTGAGCATGTTTCCATGAGTGCTCAGGACCATATAACTGATCAACAGTTATCATTGGTGCCTATATGATTCCAGGTTGCAATTGCTGTATGGAATTCTGATAGTCCAACTAGATTTTCTTACTTTCCATTTCATAGGCAGCTCTGGTTTTATCATATAGCACTAGTGGCAACTACTTGCTATTCCGTGTAGGGGACACAGCACAATTATTTTAGGTGGCCTAACTGTATAACTGCAAACACCTGCCTATCTGTAAGTAAATCTATTTTTCTAATTTTAATTGCATTTAAACATGGCCAGTTCCACGCTTACCTTTACAAGCTATCAGGGGAGTTGCAGCTCTAAGGAAAGAGGGAGGGGAGCACTTGGGAAGGTTCGAGTTGGGTTGCATCTGTGAAAGGGGAATGTCAGCCACTTCTGCAACACTCTCTTTGGAAGCCCCCATGAAATCGGTGGTCCTTGAGGGACAGGTGTGCCACCCTACTAACTCCCATAGCAGCCAGAAGATTTCTAATAATGACTACAGAATGACATTATACTGCAGAACTCCCCCAAGAGTGAAGAGAGGCGTGCCAAAGGTAGAGAGAAATGAAATGGGAGAAGAGCTTCAGGGACTTGAGGAGAAAGGTGAAGAAAGGGACCAATGGTGAAAATGAATGGGCCCCGTGGAGGAAAGCGCAAAGGGAGGGGAAGTGGAAAAAATAGGAAGAACAAGGGACTTTTATCAGCTAAGTGATTCCTCAATCCTCTTCAGTGGAAAACTGTCCCCCCTCTCCTCTTTGCAAGGTGCGCCTAGAAGGTTGCCTCCGCTTGTCTCTTCCCCCAGCTAGGGACCCAGGCCTGTAAGGTGCTGAATGCCCTCAATTCCCATTGAAGTGTATGGAGTTGAGTGCATTCTGCACTTTGCAGAATTGGACCTCTTACTTTGAACCAACAATTTATCTTACCAGGGAGTTCTTGAGCTCCATGGGCTTTGGCTTGCCCCTTCTGCACTGCCACAAATCCCTCCCTGTGACTGTTAGATTGTCTGGTTCTCTGAAGCTCGAAAGCTGAGAGAGAGATTAGGTTCTTTTTCTCCTCTTTTCATAGGTTGGGCGTGTCTAGACCATTGTCCCCCTTTCCATTGTGAGATAGTATGGAGTTTGTAGCCTGCAGTTTGTAGCCATGAGAGAACCTGCTGCTGGGCCACCCCTCTGCTGGCAGCCTAGCTCTCATGTTACCAGTGACTGGTTTCCCATGGCTATGCATTCTTCCCCACCCCATGTGTGGGGTTGAAGTCACAGAGGAGAAGTATTTCTGCTTCTGGAAATATTAACTACAACATGAATTTCCACTAAAAAATCAGACAGTGTTTATAGGGAGCCCCACACCACAAAGGGCAGCTTTTTCCTGCTGTTACCAGCATCTGCTCCAAAGGCTGGCCCTGTCCCATAGGGATCTCTCAGAGGTGGGGTAAGTGTGCTGCTTGGGTTCCCACCTCCACACAGCTTCAGGGACCATTCTGGCCCTTCTTTTACTTCTGCAACATGGAGGGGGCACATGAGGCTCTAACAGCAGTTGAATTTATAGGGGTGATGCATAATTCCTTCCTTGCGTTAGGCTGACGTTTGAAGCATCAGGAAAGAACCAGTCAGTGCTGTAGTGCACAAGTCTCACCCTGGGGTGGAGCAGAGAAAGTTAATAGAGAAGTTGGTTGGTTGTTCAGTACTCCCAGCGGGTTATTAATAGTTATCATATTTTCCCTGGATCAAGGCTGGAGGTGACAGGAAGTTGGCAAGAAACAAAGAATAGCAGAAAAAATCCCAACTGGAAAGTGTTTATTATATAAATTCTCATGATTTCACATTCAGCATTCTCAGATCTTGTCGTGTCTGGAGTAAACATACACCATGGCCCTGGTGCGTTTAGCTGTGGTGATAGGGGATACAGTTTGGGGAGTGCCTTGGGAAACAGCGTGGAAAGCAGCCTAAAAAATCACACTCAATGCTGTATGTGTTCTATTAACTGAATAGTTAAAGCAGGGTTTTTATAAGCAAGGCTCAGTCAATCACATTTTTATTGGAGCAAAGTTATTGTGTCAGATGTTTGAGGCTTGTTAAGCTGCCTTTTCTTATAGCTTGCTGCATTCATCTCCATGACATGTTGCAATTAGACAAATTAGTTGGAGTCCATGGGCCAAATTCAGAGGTGAAATGAAAAGTGATTTAACTTAGGGTAAGAGAGTCTTACCCAAGTTCCTTTACACTGGGCTAGATTCCCAGAGTCCTATTTACTCATCGAGGTGTGAGGGAACCTGAGATGGTGTGATTTAGATGTTGTGGACTGTGGAGGTATGAGAAAGTTCAAGGAAACAGGACATGATCTTCCTAAATCCTAGAGTTAGTGACTTTTTTGCCACACTCCTTGTGATGCCTCAGGATTTGAGTTATGCGACTGACTTTGTTACAGGAACAATGTAACATAAAATGACCATATTGGATCAGAACTGTGGTCCAACATCCTGTCTCTGACCGTGGCTAGTAATAGCTGATCTAAAGGAAGGTGCTGGAAAACCTGGGTCATCGTTACAGGACTAACCTTCACCTCTGTCTCTGTTCTGGTGTCTCAGTGCACCTCCTCAGATCTCCGGCTTTGTGCTTGCACCTACCCAGGGGTGGAATTTCACAATTCTGACACTCTTAGATGAGGACTTGGGCAATAATACCCTGTATCCACCATTTTACCCAGCAGGTCTGACTAGGATTTAGATGCCTACAGTTCTTCCCTTCAGGAGTCTGTGGTGAATATAGCGACTAGACAGCCTTCTTAACCCAAAGTATTGTTTGTTTTTTGCAATAGGAGAAAAGCATTTAGAGAAAAAGGGGTTTAAAATAATGAACAGTCTACTCGTGACCGTATTATCTAAAAGGTTATCCTGTGATGGTACCCTAGGTAGGCCTAACTTCAGACACCCAGCAAGTCCCTGTGTCTCAATCTGGATCCCAAACAGCTACCCCAGCTCGAGTGTGTTCCTTTTAAAACCTGCCAAGGTTCTTTTTATATCCTATGTGCATGGGCCTTTTTCTGCCCTGGCAATCTCTCTTTACTCTCCAGTATTTGATGAGGCATAGTTTATCTTGAGCCATATATGTCCAGACTCTTGAATCCTGCTAAACTCTTGACCTCAGTGAAATTTTGTGGCAATTAGTTCCATAGGAAAGGATTTACTTTTATTAGTTTTAAACTGCCATTCAAGTTTTGTAGAATGTTCCCTTATTCCTGTGTTATGAGTGTGTGTGAATGAATAGATGTACCCAATTTCCCTCTCTCTACCATTCATTATTTTTATACTTTTATCATGTTCACACTTGGCTCCTCTCTAAAGTAAATAATCTGTCTTTTCAATTTCTTTTCATGTGAGATGATGTTTTTCCATGCATCTAGTGAATTTCTCCACCACTTTCTGAATCTCTTCTTTTTTTATGGGGTGACCGGAAATCAACAGGGCATACCATTTTCAGATTACAGTGGCATTATCATATTTTTTTCATCTCATTCCTTATGCATCCTAACATTTTGTTTTTGATCATTGTTACATAATGAGCAGAGGCCTCACCCACAGTGGTGTCCTGGGCTCTTTCCTGGGCTGATATGGTTAATTTAGAACCCAGTGACTCATAAAGACATTCAGAATTGAGGTGGAAGGCGTGGTTGAGGGAGTCTGTAAGGAAGTCTTAAATAGAATTTTAAGTGGGTGTCAGAGGCACACAAAGCCCTTTGTTTTCAGTTTTTGCTGATTTTTACCAAAAAAATAAAAATCCTGGATTTTCTGTAAACCATTTGATTTTTATCAATTTTTTTCCACTTCAATTTGGGAAGCATCAGAACGCCCTAGATTTGCTTCCCTGCTCCGGAAGGAAAGATTGTGGGTTGGTGACCAGGGCTGCTCATGACCACCACCTTTCCTTTTGGAGGGGCCCAGAAGCAGAAGAAGAGGAGAGGGTACCATTTCCTTATGCTGCCTTCTCCACCTCTTCTACTTCCGAGTCTGCTGGGAAAGGAGAGAGAGCAGCTCAGTAACTTGGATGGCCCAGGATACCAAGCCACCATCTCTCTTTCCAGAGCATGGAACCAGTCAGAAGAACCAGAACAAATCAAGCACTGGTGTATGTACTGTTTTCAATCCCATGCCAACCATGTACACATTACCAGTTTTACAGATAGTTACCAGCATTCAAAGCAAATAAAAGTTAGTGAACTAATTTTCATTCTAAAATGAGTTGAAAAAGAGAACCTGTATCTGACTAAGTTTCAGAACATGAGATTTTTTGAAAGTTTTTTTAAAAACATAAACAGAAGAGTGATATTTACCCCATATTTATCCAGAAGTTAATTTTTTGCACCAGTTTTTCCACCTAGTTTTTAATTTTTGTAATACACACTGAGAAATTCCTGGGAAGTTTTAAGCAAAAAACAAAACAAAAAAACCCTGAAAATGAAGAGTCTTAGATACACATTATGGGAACCAGAATATTTATACTCTCTGTAGTCTGCCTTAAACTCACCTTTGGCCCTGGGAGTGAAAGTGTGAATCTTTAACTGTTCCAGCAGAATGTTTCTGCATGACCCATGGGGGTCAGAGCTGGCCAGACATTGGGCTGAGGGATGTGGGAGAGCACTCTGTGACACATCCATTTACAGTTGGGGTGGGGGAGTGCATATTTATATAACAACAAATACCTAGCTCGTATATGGCTCTTATCATCCATCGAGCTCAAAGCACAACACGATGCTGTTTTGCCTTTCATTCTGAAGGGTTATGAAGTACAGTAACTCCTCACTTAAAGTCATCCCGGTTAACGTTGTTTTTGTTCCGTTGTTACATTGCTGATCAATTAGGGAACATGCTCATTTAAAGTTGTGCAATGCTCCCTTTTAACGTTGTCTGGCAGCTGCCTGCTTTGTCCACTGCTTGCAGAAAGAGCAGCCCGTTGCAGCTAGCTGGTGGGGGCTTGGAACCAGGGTGGACCGGCAGCCCTCCCATCAGCTCCCCACTCCCCTAAGTTCCCTGTGCGGTAGCTGCCCAGCAGGCTACCAATTGCCGGAAGTTCATCTGTCCCTTCCCCCACTGCCATGTGCTGCTCCTGCCCTGTGCCTTGGAGCGCTCCCGGGAGCCTCTTGCTTGCTGTGTGGTGGGGGGAAGAGGAGGGCTAATGTCAGGGTGTCCCCCCTGCTCCTGCCCCCCACTTACCCTATCTCTGTAGAGCAAGGGGGGACGCTGCTGGCAGCAGCTGCTGTCTCAACTTGCTGATCTACTTAAAAAGGTAATGTATTTAGAGTGGGGTCAGTATACTTAAAGGGGCAATGCACATCTCCTCTCTCTCACACACACATAGGGTGTATGTCTGTCTGCCATGCTGTCTCCCCTCCCTTCATTTGTGCTGCCTTGTAGAGTTTGAGGCTACATTAACAATGTGTTAACCCTTGAGGGCTCAGCCTAGTGCTAGTTCATCATTTAGCAGTAAGGTATTCGCTGGGAAATACCCCGCCCTCTTCTACCCTCTGACTTCACCACCTCAACCAAGCTTCACAATCATCATTGCTGTGTATAGTATTAAATTGTTTGTTTAAAACTTATACTGTGTGTATATGTATGTGTATAGAGAGAGAGAGTCTTTTGTCTGGTGAAAAAAATTTCCCTGGAACCTGACCCCCCCCCCCCCATTTGCATTCATTCTTATGGGAAAATTAGATTCGCTTAACATCGTTTTGCTTAAAGTCACATTTTTCAGGAACATAACTACAATGTTAAGTGAGGAGTTACTGTACTTTACAAAGTTTACTCAGTAGCCTTAGTTAACTGAAATGCCTGTTATGAAAAACAGTCACATATCCCCCAATATCTGTTGTGACGCTTCCCAAAGATACCCAGGGTTGTGAGGAAGCCTTGTCTGTGCCTGACATGGGTCAGCTCCCTGACTCCACTAGTTACTTAACTCCCCCACAGGCCTCTTCCTCTTTTCAGGTTAGCGATAGGCACATTCCCATCCCTGGATCCCAGCATCTCTGTGCAGCGTCCAGCCCCTGCTCCACTTGACGTACACCATGGCTCATCTTAACTCATGGCACTTAGATTTATTTATAGTAAAAACAAGTATGAGTTTATTTAACAAATATTCAAATGATAGCAAGCAGAAATATTGGAAACAAAGGGTTATCTGTAAAATAAAATCATAACACTCATACTAGAGCCTAAACTTAACAATAGGACATTACTATTTCATAAGAGCAAGAGTTTACCCCAAATCCTCCCAGCATACAACAGCCAAGTTTGTCCGGATTCTTCCATTCATGAAGCATCCCACTGTCAGCTTTCTTCCTGGGTGAAAGATACCAGGGTGTCAGTTTGTAACCCCAGATATCAAAAACAGTCTTTTAATCTTTATTTGTAAACCAGGAACCCTCCTACTGTGTGTTCCTTATTGTAGATTTTGCAATCTCTTGTTAATTTCTTAATCTTGACTAGCTGGTAGCTAAGTATGCAAAAAGATATCCATTGTGATTTATACAATACTCAGTTTGCATATATGCAGACAGAAAATGGTCTCCTGCTGTTACCCTAAAGAAATAATTTTGGGGTGCTCCTAAAATAACCTGCCTATTGCCCCTTAATCTGTCCTTCCCAAGCTATACATTTCCAGAGTTGCCAAGGAAAACACAAAAGGACATGGATATAATCTTCTGATAAAGTAATTGACACAAGCAGTATTTCTTTTATAATAAAGTATAGTATATTTTTATTAATGTAACTAATAATCCCTAATAAGAACAAATACTGTGGCCTTTGTGGGCTAAGATCAAGCGTAGTATCTGTTCTTATTAGTTTAATATTCTAAAAATCCTAAAGGCACAAAATCCCTGCCATAAATCCCTTATTGCAAGTTTAAAGAGCATTGAAACCACAATAGCATATATAGTTCAAATGATTCTAAGCGAAGCAATTTGCTACAAATGGCCAGTTTGTAACAAATCGCTGACAGCTGTTCTTAAATTATGCTTTAAATTTTTCATAAATGAGATGCAGTCAACACACACACACACACACATATATATTTCAGGCATACACATATTAAATACTATGCTACACTACGCTAAAATAATATTTTGAAGAGCCAGCCAATCAGCTAACTGACTTTTCAGTCACCCCATACTGCACATGCTCAGGAGCCACCAATTTTGGACATGATCACTGCTGTTGTTTACTATATATATAGTACCCTGATTGTACCCTGACAGAAACCCGTGTGTGTATTGTGTGATTATTATATATATATATATATATATATATATTATAATCACACACATATACACACACGGGTTTCTGTCAGGGTACAATCTTAAGAAATTCTGTGCTTTCTGCCAAAACACTGAACTTTTCACCCTATCTCAGTACTGAGCGTGCTTGAGATCGTCAGCTTAGAGTGGAGTAGCTTTTGTCTGTTCAGAATAGAGATCAGGCACACAAAACGGAGGCAGGAGAATTTCTCTAATAACACTGCCTGTCTGAAAGGAGCATGTTGGTCACCTCCTGGTAACCTGCTTTAACTCACTGACCTTAAGAACATAATTTCCAATATAGGTGCATAACTCCTTAAATATTATCCTTACCTACTGGTCATCATAACCATTGGAAAATGTGAGTTACTTGCTCTCAGTAGAGACCTCACATGCCACGCTTTAATGAATTATTATGCATATATCTGACCCACAGGATCCCTATAAAACTCTATGCACCCCATGTGCCCTCTGACAGTTGCCATCAAGAGGTTCCTGGGTCACATCTGTTAACTGTTAATTTTATATAACTGAGGTTTTGGATAATCAGTGGAATTTTTGTTGTCCTCTGACATTCAAATAATTGAGAGAGAAGTGAACGTACCGTTTGTAAAGATACAAAGGGCTGTGGTGGTCCTTCCAAATTAAAGGTGCTGCACAAATATAATATTTTGTTGTGTATACACATGTATATAATACTATATTCATAGATTCGAAGACCAGAAGGGACCACTGTGATTTTCTTGTATGATCTCCTTTATTAGAGACCCTAGAACTTCCCTGATACAATACTAGCTTGAACTAAAGCATATCTTTTAGAGAGAAAAAAATGAACTTCATTTAAAAATTGCCAGTAATGAAGAATCCACCAGAACCCTTGGTAAGTTGTCCCAATAATTAATTACCCTCACTGTTCAAAATTTGTACCTTATTTTCCAGTTTGAATTTAAAAGGCTGGAAGTTGAAGCTAGACAATCTTGTGATATCTTTGTCTGCTAGATTGGAGAGTCCACTATCAAATATAAATAGATAAAATACTTGTATGGGGGGGGGGGGGTGTACACACATATGTATACTAAATTTATGTATAAGTGTGCATCTGCCCTTTACAATCAGAGTGAAAGTCACCCTAAGAGCTCAATTCTGTTCTCACTTACATGGCAGCTTCCATTTACTTCACATTGCAAGTGAGTGGAGAACTGAGTCCTAGGGGCCCAATCTTGCAAACCTTTACTATTGAGTATAAGGAAGACTTTGAGAACATTTATTGGCTACACACACACACACAGAGTGACATGGCACACAGAGGCAGTGACTGTCCAACTCCTCTCCTACAGCACAGCATTAGAGATATTCCCGTTTTAGCAGCACCACTCCTTGGAGATTTTACAGCCCCTGGTGTTTCAGAAGCACTTGACATTTGAATCTATTCCTTAATTAACTATGGGTTCCAAAGGGCTTGGCACTTTTGTGAGAAAAAGGATCCTGCTTGAACACAACTAAGAATATTTGCTCAGCAGTTTCTAAAAGAAATTTTGTGAAAATATATCTGACTTGCCTTAGTAAGACATAGCATGCACTTTGTGTGCCCAGGTGAAGATAAATCTGTCAGCGATTCACCACTGTTCTAGGAATATTACATGTGCCATTTGTGTTATGTGCCTACAGGATTCCAAAGGGAGGTCATTCTCAGACTTGGTTTCCTAGCTCATATAACTAAATGAGCATCTTGCCAATTCATAGACCTACAGTGACCTACAATATCATTATGTAATTAGCCATTGTAATAAAAAGAAAAGTATATTTTGAGCATATATTCCCATGAGATGGAATTCACCCTTGTACAAAGGACAGTACAAGGTCTGCGCATCACTTAATCCCTCAGGCCTAGTCTACAGTACGCGATTATATCGGAAGTAGCTGCATTATATCGAATTAAAACTAAATCCGTCAACACAACCGACCCGGTTTTGTCGACTTAAAGGGCTCTTAAAACCGGTTTCTGTACTCCACCTCGGCAAGGGAGTAGCGCTAAAATCGACATCACTGTACTGGATTTGAGGTACTGTGGACGCAATTTGATGGTATTGGCCTCCGGGAGATATCCCAGAATGCTCCATTGGGACTGCTCTGGACAGCACTTTCAACTCAGATGCACTAGCCAGGTAATCAGGAAAAGCCCTGGGAACTTTTGAATTTCATTTCCTGCAGTCCCAGAATCGCAAAAGAGCTCCAAACGGGAGGCACTGGATCTGTACAGGCAGAACTTCGTTCTGAAAAACGGAATGCCAATGGGCAGCAGAGACTGTGGGGACTGTGGGATAGCTACCCACAGTGCACCGCTCCGAGAGTCGATGCTAGCCACAGTACTGTGGACGCGCTCCACTGACTTAACGCACTTAGTGGGGGGACACACAATCGACTGTATAAAATCTCTTCAGAAAAATCGACTTCTATAAATTTGACATAATTTCGTAGTGTAGACATACCCCCAGTGCAGTGCTTAATGGAACGTGTGTGTGTAGGTCTTGTGCTGTCATAGCATAGCATGGAGGTGAATTTCATCTAGGTAAATACAGGAGGAATAACAATTAGAAAATAGTCATAGTCCATTATGTGTAGTGGGAACATTGTATTTTGTATAGTTTTTTGTGTGTGTGTGCACTCACTCTGTTAAAAGGACATTATTAAGGTTGCAAAGCCTAGCACTCACAAGTTCGAAAATAGCAGAATTAAGATTAGCTGTGCAGTCTCCCCTCCCCACCACCACCATCCCAGTTGCCTTTCCCAAGACAGTCCTATTCTAGCTTCTCATTTGATCTTTCTTCCCCCACTCTGGCTTCCAGTTGCCCACTGCCTACATTCCCTATCCCCCCTAGCTCCCAGCCCAATCTTCCTTCCCAGGCTCCTCATACAACTTCAGTTTCCCACTCCTCCCCACCTCCTTGTCCCTGTCTCCACCCACTTTGTGCCCAGCCAGTCCCAGTTCTCCAACCACTTTGTGACACCTAGTTAGATCTGTCTTCCTTTCCCCGCCCCACTAGTTTTCTAGTCCCAGTCTCCTTTCCCAGCTATTCACAGTCCTCATCAGATCTCAGGCCTGTTCCCCACTCCCCTCCTGCCCCTCTCCCCACACACACATGTCTACTCTCTCCTAGTCCCCATCTTCTTTCCCTCCCCAACTCCCATTCCCAACATCCTTGCCCAGTCAGTCCCAGTCCCCCAAGCTCCCAGTCCCAGTTTCCCTCTCCCCACCATTGCCAGCCTCCAGTCCCAGTTACTGCCCCCTCCCCCATCATACTCCTCCTCCCAAGCTGCTTCCCTAGTGCAGGTCTAGCTTTATCCTCTCTGCATTTGGATCAGGCAGCTTCTTCTTTCTCACACTGCCTTGGCCCAGCAGGGGGAGCACTGAGAGCACAGAAGGGACAGGGTCCCTACTCTCAGTCCAGGTGCTAGAACCCAGACCTGATGCAGCCTGCCGCAACCCAGAGCTGCAATTGCAGGGAACGTCCTGCCCCGCCTCATGCTGGAGCATAGCCAGTGTGTCCAGTATTTTCAGGGAATTTAGCTGCTAAATTGGATGGGTTTTCTCAGGAATGGCAAAAGGTACATCCCTGACCCAACGGCCTCCCTCCCGCCCTACTAGATGTCAAGTTCCAGCTCCAAAGCATGGGAGTGCTAGTTCTTTTCAAAGAAAAAGTTGGCAGAATGTTTTTAGGTTGGAGGTGGGGGGCAGGAAGTATATTGATTCCCTAGCCTCGTTGTCAGAAATGGCTGAACTGTTTGGGGTGAAAATTTCCATAAGATTTCAGCTGGATGCAGACAACTAGCATGGAAATGTTTAGCCCAGATAGTTAGTTTGGCAAAGTTATAACAGCTGAAAGCAAAATCTTATAATGTGAAGTGTTGGGCAACCTGAATAGATCAAGCTACCAGCCCCACCTATAATATATGCTTTTATTTTGGCATTTGTCTGGCATTTTATAACCTTGTTCTACCCTGTGAATGTCTCTTTCTACCATTCAGCACTAGTTCTCTCAATTAGTGCTCATATGACGTGCCAGCAACAAATTAGGTTCTTGAACTCTGTACTGTGCTCCCTAACCATGGTAGCTGACCATCACAATTTTTTTTCTCTCTTACAAATTAAGCTGTTTACATTTCCTCATTTGATTTCAAATGATGTTTGAAGATTCAAGTTGGATGAACTTTTGGCTGCTAAGCCAAACCTCTTTGGTCTGGAAATCAGAATGGAAATCTCACAAGAGCAGGCTTTCACATTAGATTTCCTATATTTTCTGGATTTGATTGGATTAGAATTTTTTAAAAACTTTTCTCACAATAGTTTGGTATTTCCACCTCTGTTCCCTAATGAAAGTAGTTCAGAGGCAGAAGAAAGCAAAAGCAAAGGAGTGGGGAAAAAAATGAACTGCACTTTTTTCAAACATTAAACAAAACAAAAAACATATCTGTTGATTTTTATTTGCTGAGCTAGTTTTTCTGTGGATGTTTGCAGTGTGTGCAACTTGCAGTTATTAGAGCCGGTCTTACTATTGCTACTAATAGAGATTTTATTAAAGGATATCAAACTGCTATTATAAATCTAAATTAATCTCCACAAACCCTTGGGTAGAAGATGAGTAATATAGATGGTGAGCCCTTAGGACAGGGATTATATTTTTTCTTCATGTATGTACTTATGGTACCTAACACGATAGGGCCCTGATGTTTGATGGTGCCCCTAGGCACTACTTACTACAATAAAATAATGAATGATGATAAAGTATTATCCAAATGTATAGAAGGGGATATTGTGGTATAAGTAACTTGGTCAAAGTTACACAGCAAAGAAGTGGCAAGACTAGGAATAGAACTCCACACTTTAGATTCCTACTCCCTTGCTCCAAGCACTTTGGTCCAGATCCTCAAAAGTATTTAGGCCTCTAACAACCGTCATTTTTGTAGTGCCACTTTAAGCATGTTGTGATTTAAGAAATAGAATGGAAGACCTTTGCACCTAAGATTTTTGCATTGCAATGTTACAAGATTTCGACAGTTATCTATAGTCATAAATCAGTGAATATTTAATAATGTATTTCAGTTGGTTTAACACTGCTCAGTGATTTGACCTTTGTTAGTCACTTCATAGATGTTAGCAAAAAGAAAACAAGAAAAATACCTGTGGCACCTTAGAGACAAATTTATTTCAGCATAAGCTTTCGTGGGTTAAGAACCCACTTCATTGGATGCATGGAATGGAACATACAGTAAGGGCTGGTCTACACTAACCCCCCAATTCGAACTAAGATACGCAACTTCAGCTACGTGAATAACGTAGCTGAAGTCGAACTATCTTAGTTCGAATGAAAACGTACTTACCCGGGGTCCACACGCGGCGCGCAGGCTCCCCCGTCGACTCCGCCTACTCCGTTCGTCGAGCTGGATTACCAGCGTCGACGGGGGAGCACTTCCTGGTTCGATTTATCGCGTCTAGACAAGACGCGATAAATCGAACCCAGAACATCGATCCGATGCCTCCGATCCAGCCGGTAAGTGTAGACCTACCCTAAGCAGATATTTATACATTCAGAGACGCATAAAGAGGTGGGAGTGTCTATATCAATGTTAAGAGGCTAATTAATTGAAAGGAACTGTTATCAATAGAAACTTTTGAAGTGATAATCAACATGGCCCATTACAGACAGTTGACACAAAGGTGTTAAGGGTTTTGTAAGGAGGGGAAATAAATTCAATTAACGTAATGACCAAGCCATCCACAGTCAATATTCAAGCCTAAGGTAATGGTATCTAGTTTGCATATTAATTCCAATTCCGCAGTTTCTCGTTGGAGCCTGTTTTTGAAGTTTTTCTGTTGCAAAATTGCTACTTTTAAATCTGTCATTGAGTGATTAGAGAGGTTGAAGTGTTCACCTACTGGCTTTCGAATGTGATGATTCTTGATGTCAGATTTGTGTCCGTTTATTCTTTTGCGTAGAGACTGTCCAGTTTGGCCAATGTACATGGCAGAGGGGCATTGCTGGCACATGATGGCATATATCACATGGGTAGATGTGCAGGTGAACGAGCCCCTGATGGTGTGGCTGATGTGATCAGGGCCGGCCCTAGCTTTTTGGCCGCCCCAAGCAAAAAAACCAAAACCCACAAGCGCCGCCCCCCCCCCCCCCAACGCCGGCCAAAACACACACTCCCCAACAACGCCGCCCCGCCAAAACGCGTGGGGGGGGGGCAGCATGCCCGCCGCCCCGCTCCCCCTGCCAGTGGGGAGCACGGAACGCCTGCCGCCCCGCTGCCCCAGCTGGGCACCGGCGGGGAGCGGAGCACGCCGGCCGCCCTGCTGCCCCGGCGGGGAGCGGAGCACGCCGGCCGCCCCGCTGCCCCGGCGGGGAGCGGAGCACGCCGGCCGCCCCGCTGCCCCGGCGGGGAGCGGAGCACGCCGGCCGCCCCGCTGCCCCGGCCGGGGCGCGGAGCACGCCTGCGGCCCCGCTGCCCCGGCCGGGGCGCCGGCGGGGAGCGGAGCACGCCGGCCGGGGCGCCGGCGGGGAGCGGAGCACGCCGGCCGCCCCGCTCCCTCGGCGGGGAGCGGACCACGCCTGCGGCCCCGCTGCCCCGGCCGGGGCGTCGGTGGGGAGTGGAGCACGCCTGCCGCCCCGCTCCCCCGGCAGGGGCCAGAGGAAAATTAGTTTTTTTTGTAAATTTTTTAAAAAAAACCTTGAGTGCCGCCCCCCTCCAGGTGCCGCCCCAAGCACGTGCTTGGTAGGCTGGTGCCTGGAGCCGGCCCTGGATGTGATTAGATCCTATGATGGTGTCACTTGAATAGATATGTGGACAGAGTTGGCATCGGGCTTTGTTGCAAGGATAGGTTCCTGGGATTGTGTTTTTGTTGTATGGTGTGTGGTTGCTGGTGAGTATTTGCTTCAGGTTGGGGGGCTGTCTGTAAGCAAGGACTGGTCTGTCTCCCAAGATCTGTGAGAGTGAGGAATCATCTTTCAGGATAGGTTGTAGATCTTTGATGATGCGCTGGAGAGGTTTTAGTTGGGGGCTGAAGGTGACGGCTAGTGGCGTTCTGTTATTTTCTTTGTTGGGCCTATCCTGTAGTAGGTGACTTCTGGGTACTCTTCTGGCTCTGTCAATCTGTTTTTTCACTTCAGCAGGTGGGTTGTTGGTAGCCATTTGTTTCCAGCTGATCTCTATTATTTTGATTAGCTAAAGGTGATTTCTATAATATACATGTGTAGCCTATCCAAACACTTTGCAGTGTATGTGTAAAGTGGATCTGTTCAAATATGCATACAGTGTTGTGGGGAGGTTTCTATCAGTTGCAGACCAGTGGGGTTATTCTTGAATTAGGTAGCAGTTGTTGAGAGTCAATAAGAAATATGTTCACCCTTAAAGAACTCTGTCGAGGTTATCAGGTCTTTACCTCAAAAGTTGTCCCCTATTGTAGCTTTTCCTTTAAAGATTCGATAAAGAGTCCTGTGGCACCTTATAGACTAACAGATGTATTGGAGCATAAACTTACGTGGGTGAATACCCACTTTGTCGGATGCATGCAGTGGAAAAAGATTTAAAGATTGCAACTGTGCAAAACAAAAAATTGTTTTAAATCAATAAAATCTCTTCTGTGGCACTAAAGTAAAAACAAATGTGTTCCAAATAATGCTGATGTTTTTCTGTTTATGCCCCCGTCAACATAATGCCTCCCTTATATTTAAAAACAGAAATAGGTTTCTCTGTCTCTTACTTCCAGTCCAGCCAGTAGGAGAAATATCTTGATTTGTTTTTGGTGTTTTGCCTGATAGTTTTTGCTTGCTTGTTTCTATGGGTGGGTAGGTGTCTCTGGGGCATTTGCATCTGTGTGAAGAAATTGTTGGAGGAAAGCTAAGCTGCAGAAATCAGTTTTGCCTGTAATTGAAAGTGGTTAGCTCCGTGTCCTTTTTAACCCCCTGTGAGAGTTAGTTCTGTGGTCTAGGTCCATATTCTATCTCTGGCATTTATGAGCCTCTCCTACTGGTTGTCATTGTCACCTTTATTTTTCTTATCAGAACATAGCTCTTGTGGGAGGTCATGGTTGTGAAGTGAAAGGAGGGGTCTCAGGTATCTAGGGACAGTCCCGTGGAGGCCAAAGAATACTGAAATAGACGCCTCCAACTGGACTGTGTAGTCAGCAAGGAACCGTGTAGTCAGCAGATCACTGGGGTGACATATGTTAAACAGATGGGCTGCTGTGTTTTTGTGCCAGCTGGAGCTTTTTCTGAGTGTATGGTATCATTATTAGTTACAGTATTGAAGCTCAGAGGTCTTGAATACCTGGCTCACTGTGTCCAGGTCTGTACCCAGTAGGACGGGGTACGCAATCTTCTGCCCAGCCACAGATGGAAGTGGGGAATTGTTTGCCATATTTGGATATCCAGTATCACTGAGGAATCCCAAAGGCCGGTGGCCAGACTTAACCTGGGGGCAAATGCCCTCATTAGTGGGGGATGTTATAAAGAAGGCAAATTCTTTTGAAGAACGTCCCTCTTCTTACCAGATTCACCTCAATCGTGCCTGCATTCATCTTTTGCTAGTTGCTTTTCTTCCAGGTGTTTGTTTCAGCTAGGCATTGAGAAGGAGGGAGATGGTGCTGCTCGTGCTCTCACTAGTCGTCCTGACAACTTTCTGTCTATGATTGAATAGTGTGGTGACAACAGACACTTGTAGGTCTCTATGGCGAATACTGTGGACGTAGAGGAGCGGAGTTACTTGTAGTGCTAAGGTTCCATCTACGGGCTTGTCTTCACTACCCACCGGATCGGCGGGTAGCAATCGATCTATCAGGGATCGATTTATCGTGTCTCATTTAGACACGATTAATCGATCCCCGAACGCGCTCCTCATCGACTCCGGAAATCCACCTCGGTGACAGGCCGAAGCGGAGTCGACGGGGGAGCAGCAGCGATCGACTCGCCGCCGTCCTCACGGCCAGGTAAATCGATCTACGATACTCCAACTTCAGCTACGTTATTCACGTAGCTGAAGTTGCGTATCATAGATCGACCCCCCCCCCCGCCCCTAGTGTAGCCCAGGGCTAAGAGGAAGAGCCCTGAGCCATTTGCTGTCACCCCTGCATCCTCTTGGAGGGAGTACACGATTATAGGCCCAATTCTGCAACCCAGATTCACACAATTAGTCCTCATTGTCCCTAATTTTAAATACCTGCAACTTTTACCAAAACAAATAGAATAATGTTTCTTGTTCACCCCATTTATCTCCAGGCCATGAAGCTACCTCACCTTTCTGTTTTAGAGCACGAATTGCAGAGAGTGCATCTTAGCATCCAGTCTGCTCAGCATTTCTAAAGCATTCATCATGTAGAATCTAGATAAATAAACTCATGCACCTGTAACAACAATCACATTCAGAGCCTGAGCCTGCAAATCTCCCACTCAGCCTGTGGTCAGTGCCATGGGACTGACTTCGCAATGGGAAAGAAGCAAGCCCACAGTGCCTCTCATATTTAAAACACTTGGGGACTGATAAAAATAGATGCTATGCTGTAACAGTACACAAAACAGACAGGAGTAGGATAGAATTGTTTCCTCTATAACAGGGATGGGCAAACTACGGCCTGCGGGCCAGATCCGGCCCATCAGGGCTTTGGATCCAGCCAATGGGATTGCCAGCCCCGTGGCAGGTACCGCCCCCCGCAGCTCTCATTGGCCGGGAACAGGGAACCATGGCCAATGGGAGCTTCAGGGGAGGTACTCGCAGGCGAGGGCAGCACATGGAGCCCTCTGCCTTCCCCCCTCCCACCCCCAGGGGCCGCAGGGATGTGGTGCCAGCCACTTTCGGGAGCGGTGCGGGGACAGGGAGCCTGCCTTTGCCCCTCTGCATGCCGCTACCACCCCAGAGCCGCTCAAGGTAAGCGGCGCTGGGCTGGAGCCCGCACCCAGAACCCGTCCTGCATCCCCCACCCCAACCCACTGCCCTGAGCCCCCTGCTGCACCCCGTACCCCTCCTGCCCCCCAATCCCCTGCCCACCCCACCCCCTCCCACACTCCCTTCCGCACCCCTGCCCCAGCCCACATTCATGGCCCTGCATGCAATTTCCCCACCCAGATGTTGCCCTCAGGCCAAAAAGTTTGCCCACCCCTGCTCTATAATTTACAAATTAGAAGAGATGCAACTCACAAGAAGCTCTATCTGACACATACCTATCGTATGGTATGTTCTAGTAACAATCTTTTGTATTAAAAAGAATACATTTCCTAGCCTTTATTTCAATACTTTGATTGCTTTGGGCCGGTGTTAGTGAATACCTCAGTCACCAGCTATCGAAAGTTACCATTTGGTACCATATCTTGCAAAGCATCTTCGTCATGGTGCTGAGAACTTTCAGCTCCAGTGATGTCCCTGGCAGGGTGAGACCCTTAATCAGTAAGTAAGGGTCCAAAATCTGAGTGAAACCAAGTTAAAATGAGCCCGAAGAAGACCCATATGATGATAAAAGGTGTCAGCATAGGGTTGCCAAGTGTCCTGTTTTTTCACCGGAACACCTGGTCAAAAAGGGACCCTGGCAGCTCCAGTCAGCACTGCTGACTGGGCTGTTAAAAATCCGGTTGTTGGCACAGTGGGGCTGGCAGGACCCCCTACCCCAGCCCAGTGAAAATGAGCGAGGGTGGGGGAGAGCAAGTGACGGAGGGAGGGGGATGGAGTGAGCAGGGGATGGGGCCTCGGAGAAGGGGTGGGGCCTCGGGGAAGGGGCAGAGAAGAGGGCGGGGCAAGGGTGTTTGTTTTTTTGTGATTTGAAAGTTGGCAACCCTATGTCAGCATCAGATGTTATTAAACATCATTACTGGCCATGTAAGCACAAGTATGTACTCTGCAAGCTGTGGATTGCAAGTGGGTGGTTAATTATATAATTGCATTGCCACTTACGCAAAATACCCTCTGAGTGTCATTCTTAATGGCAAATTTAATACTATCTGCTGTGTCATGGGGAAAATAGGTTTCTGAAATATTGTTGTCAGGGTGGAGATGTTTCACACAGTTCCAATAACAATATTTATTGGATCTTGGGCTCAGTAATGCCCCCGCCCCATACTTGCACAATTATTCCTCAATATCTTTCATTTTGAATGCTGGCAACTTTTATCAAAACAAAGCACATGATTTAAGAAGCGTCTTCCTCACCGCCAGCCTCCCCACCCCCTCTTTTCTCCAAGCCCTAAACCCACTGCACCTGTTGACTCATTTGTGGGATATGAAGTACTTAAAGAGAAACCCTCTCTCTCATATCAATACTCTGAGCATCTGCCACTGGGAGCATTTTGTGCTTTATGGATTCCTGACAGTTTTCCTCTTTGGAAAATATTTGGCATGTAAACACAAGCCGCTAAGCACATTAAAATAGTCAAAAGCATTTCCATTTTAATTTTCTTGGACATGACCTGTGGTGGTTCATTCTGATCCAGACGTTCTGTTGTGCATAGATCCCATTCACTGTTGCATATATGTCCAGTGCATTGGAGGCACTCGGTCATTGGTTAATGCATGTTGAGACATTCATATCCAGCTCAGACCAAATGCAAACCACATCTACTATATTCTGGAGTGATCACACTGGTATGATAGCTTGTATTTTTCACAGAATATTATTTCAATCACCTATGTCAGTGTTGTGAACAGCAAAACTATAGTTTTTCGTAGACTCTGACCCTTATAAAACTTTCACTTGCTGGTAGTTCCTATGTTGTTTGACTATCGCCTTCGTAATTCTGATGTCTGTCTTTGTAACTTTTTGAATATACAGATAACTTGGCAAATATAGCAGGCCAATTGGGCTCTGTAGCGAGGCGAAGACTCACCGGTGCAGCGCCTCCTGCTGGTCATCCTGGGAATTAGCTCTTCAGCACTTGGAGTGCCCTCTGCTGGCCCCGTGTCCCTCCCGGACCCCGGTGCCCTTTGCCCTGGGGTTCTGCCCCAGCAGTACCCCACACTCTGGGTCTCCCCTCCCAGGGGAACCCCCAACCCTCCTCGCCTTGGTGGCTACTGCCAGTCATCATCTAGCCCCCACTCACTGGGGCAGACTGCAATCTGTAATGGCCACTCATCATTGGCAAGGGTTAGGACCTGCTGCCTTTGCCTATTCCCAGGCTACACCTCTGCAGCCTGGGGGTTTACCAGGCTGGAGCTCCCCAGCTCCCTTTGCCCTTCCCCAGCACAGCTCCGCTTCAGGTACCTTGCTCTCAAGCAGCCCTTCCCACTCCAGGGCTAGAGTGAGACTCCTCCAGCTCCTGGCCCCTAGCCCTCTTATAAGGGCCAACTGGGCCCTAATTGAGCTGGCCACAGCTGTGGCTGCTTCCCCAGTCAGCCTAGCTTGGCTGTTTTAACCCCTGTTCTTCAGGAGTGGGGCAGCCGCCCCACTACAGGCTCAAAATTATTTATGCTAAAACAAACATCCTTGAAACCCAGAATACAGGCAATAGCATCACATTAGAAGGCAAAAATATCAAAGTAAAACAGTTAATCTACCTGGGCAGCACCATATTAACCAACATAGATCTCAAGAAGGAAGTCACATCAAGGACTACGAAAGGCATCCACTCAATTTATTAAACTCAACAGTATATGGAAATCAAAGATGTAGTGTCACAGTTTCACGATAGCTGCACCTGTATTCCTCCTCCATGGTCCCTCGAGGGCACCCCCTTAAAGGTTTCTGGCTCCCAGTCATCACCTCTCTTGGGCAAAGACCTGCATCTCACTCACTGCTGTTTGGGGTTTTAAGGCTGCACAGTTCACTGGATTTACACTGATATCCCCAGCAAACCAGGCTGCCTAAACAGCCCAGTGCTTGCACTTTGCTTTCTCTCTGCAGGCTATGGCCAGTGTATTACCTGCAGTTATAAGTTACCACACAGCTCCTTCCAGACAAGCACATTTATTCTTAAGGTAAAAGTATTACAGAGATAATATATTAAAACAATAATAGAACCAATATGCATGCCAAAACACGTACCAGAGGTCACTCACAACTCCACTCTAGGTAATTCTGGTAAATTTCAGTCCTTCAAAAGTCACAACTGAGTTTTCCCCACATGTGCAAGTTCATATCACTCTTAAATCTAGAATGAGAACAAGCGGACAGAGCAGTCATTTCTTTATACAGCTCAGGCCTTTGATCTTTGTCTGATGATTAGCTGTTACAGAAGGCCAAGATGCTCTCTTCAGGGTGTAGCTTCAAAAGGCTGAGTTTCTCATAATCGGAGTTGGGTAACTTTCATTAATCTCTTCTGATGCTTCCCTGGGATACTCGGGGTTGTGCGGCACCCTGCTTCTATCCGCCTTTAGCATCAGAAATCCTTGTCTGTGTCTGCTGTGGATCAGCTCCCAAACTTCCGATACTTCCTGTATTATAGAGCAATGCTCACCCAAAGTCCTTTCAGCATTTTACAGCCAGGATTGACTGTGGTCTTCCATTTATGAAACAAGTCGTGCCATCAGCTTGCTTCCTCAATGAAAGATCCTGGATATCAGTTTGTACCCCCAGATATATCAGAACAGTCTATTGTCCTGTAGGGGTTTTAGGCCCTCTCAGGGGCGGCTGGGGACCAGACCGCCCCGCTATACCGTCAGGGTTTGGGGGAATTAGCACAGTTAATAGTGAGCCCAGGCCCTTGGACAGGGCGGGGCACAAACAGATAGGGCTCAGGCCCTCAGGCAGGAGCTGAGCAATCAATAAGTCAGTATGCCCTGGCCCTTGGTCAGGGCGGGTCAACAAGCAGTTCACAGCTCAGGCCCTTAAGCAGGGGCCGAGCAATCAACAATCCAGTAGCAAGCCCAGGTCCTGGCTCTGGAGAACCTGGGAGAGGGGGAGACTGCCACCCACACGTTGGGTGGCAGGGGGGACGCAGGCCCACCCACTCCACTGCGTCCCAGCCCGGGGCCCTAGCAGCGGCAGAAAAACCCGCTGCTGAGTCAGTGGGGATCCTGGCCGCAACACAGTGACCTTGGCTCTGGCAGTGCTGCAGCCAGACTAGAGTTGGCTGCCCCCGGGCTACTTCCAGCTTCCCCCTCTCTGGGTACCTGGACCAGCGGGGCGTCCTCCACGAGGTCGCAGACCATCGGCACCTCAGCGTCGCAGGCGGGCGGCAGGCTCGTCGGGGTAGGAGGCCAACGGTAGGCCTGGCAGCTCGTCGGGGTAGGAGGCCAACGGTAGGCCTGGCAGCTCCTCAGGGTAGCAGGCGGGCGGCAGGCCTGGCAGCTCCTCAGGGTAGCAGGCGGGCGGCAGGCTCGGCGGCTCCTCAGGGTAGCAGGCGGGCGGCAGGCTCGGCGGCTCCTCAGGGTAGCGGGCAAGCGGCAGGCTTGGCTGGCCTGGCCAGTCCTCCGGTCGGCTGCAGGTCGCCGGGGTCTCCCAGCGGGGAGCTGTACCTCTGGCGTCCGGCCTCTCTGGTGGCTGGCGCCCAACTGCGGTCTGAGGGCCAGCTTTTATACTTCCTGTGCCGCCCCCTGACCCTTGAGGGGCGGGGCCAGGATTCTCCGGGTCCGCCCACTTAGGCGTCCGGGGAGGTTTCTCTCTCTCTGGGGCGGCTGGGGACCAGACCGCCTCGCTACATGTCCTTATTATTAAGCAGGACACTCTGCTGGGTATTTTTCTTGCTGTATACACCTTTCTTGTAGATCTTGCATTCTCTTATTCAGCATCTGGCTCAGTATACAAATAGACCAGAAAGGGACATAAGCGTCTGTTACCCTCTTCCGGAAAGGAAGCTGCCTTAAGAATATAGTTTTCAATACAGACACCTACCTCCTTAAATATTACCTGTACAAATATTTCAAAATGATGATAATGACCGGTGGGTTACTGGCTCTTGTTAGTCCTCACATGTCACTCTTTAGTGAATAATTCTGTAAATATCTGACCCAGTAGATCCCTGGAAAACTCTGTATCCCCTGTGCCCTCTGCCAGTTGGCACCAAGAGGTTCCTGGGTCGCATCTCTCCCTAGGAATTCCCCAGGAAATCCACTTAACACTTATTGTCTCAAAAGTCCATACTTGTCTGGAACATTTTCAGTAAAGTCTTTTGAACTTTGGTCTTATGTTTTGCACTTACCTCCTTCCTTCCCCTCCTCCCCACACATACAGGAGTTATATACAATCCCAGCCCACAATAATATATAATTTAATACAATAAGGTCTTTCAAGGATATTACAGGAAATTGCCATATCTATCACCTACAGGACCAGAACAAAACTGAGAATTTTCAATTCAAGCATAATATTGGTGCTAATATACGGCTATAAGAGCTGGAGATCTACTAAAACATTAGACAAAACTGGATGCCTTTGAAAATAAGTGACTATGAAAGATTCTGGGCATTTTTTTTTGGAAAGACTTCATCACCAGTGAAGAGATCCAAGAAATCACCAACTAGCAGCTCATTTCCACCAGAATCAGGACGAAGCGTTAGCCATGTTTGGGGCATGTACTCTGAATAGTACCTATTCATATGCCAATACACAGATTCCCATATGAAGCGGTCAAGTAGAAACCAGCTGGTGTGCCCAAGAGAAACCTGAAGAAGAAGGGAGGGTGGACTAGTTTGATCTCAACATCATGGAGCAAATGGAAGCAGCAGCAAATGACAGAGGAATGGATGAGACTGGTTGCAGCCCTGTGTGCCAACATTGGTATGGGAAGAATGTAGTAGTAGAGAACTGTAAAATTATAATGATTTTCAAAGTGGTTGAATCCAAAGCCATATAGATAACGTCTCCAAACATAATTAAGTTGCTCTCTAAAGCATAATCACCATGCAACAACATATCAGAGTTATTTTGCAAACTCTGAATTTTGTTGGTTGGTTTTGTTTTGTTTCATTTTTAGTTATTTCAGCACTCAAGGAAAGATGCCAGAACCAGACCAATGGTACTGGAGTTTGATGTTTTCTCTCCATCCATACAAGTGCAGCACAGGAAGTAGCAGTGTAACATCCCTTTCTCCCATCCCTCCATTCTCCACCACGGTTCCTGGATGCTAATTTGGCACCTCTTTGGTAAGGAGAATAATTCAGTGTCTGTATCCAGTAAATCTTTGATCACTTAGCTGAGCCTGTCAACAAATGTGCCGATAGAAACATGAAAATAACCATACCCAATGAAGGCATGTCTAGACAGACACTTCAGATAGAACAACGCACACATGGACAAAGAGGACACAGTGCAGCATCTGGTCATGAGAGTTTGAACAGTTCATGGAAAAGATGGATTTTGAGTAGTTTCTTGACATTTTAAATGGTCTACAACTAATTCTGGAATATGCACTGAGGCTGGAAAGCTGTCTGTTCTGCGCTATGTGGTACATTGGAATATATATAGCAGTACTCTTTATTAGGGAGAAACCGTCAGAGATAATAGAATACATGTTAATCTTTAATTTTCAGTGTCTCGCTCCCCTTCCCTTTTGTTTCCTGGTTCAAACCAAGGCTAAAATGGAAGAGCTGAAAAACCACTACAGAGACCGTTTTCATGATACTTCTAGCCTGGCTGGAAATGGGAGACATTAGAAATCTCATGAGATATTGCTCAGCTTTTCAGCTCCAATTTGCAGACCAGTAGTCAAGTTCCCAGAAGTTCAGATAAGAATCCAAGCTTTTAAGTGCTGAATATGCTTTCAGAGGTTAGTCCATCGCGATGACCAGCGTTCAGCCAAGTTGAGTGGCTGAATATCTATGGGGTAAATGCTTCATAACAAAGAGAATGATGTTCTTTGTGTGGGTTTCTTCATTTGGGCTGATTTAGGAGATAAAGGCATGCATGATGTTAAAGATTAGCTCCTAATGTAACTTGTCAGACTGAGCTAATTCTAGTCAGAAAGGTAGCGAGGAAAAACACACATGATAACATATAAATAAAAGCCTGTCATCCTGGACATACCAGTGGTGTAAATCTCAGTCTTGCAACATGCTTACTCATGAGTTTGTTGTCATCGTCTGCTTTTATTCCTCTGGTCAGGGACTTCTTGAGGTTTTCTAATCTATTACATTGATTTCTGCCTGGCCATTGTGTTACTTGAACATCAAGGTTCCACAGAAAGTTAGACTTTGCTTCCCCCTCCCTACCACTAGCAAATATTTTTCCTAGATAATCAGAAGCACAAAGATTGGATCTATTGCAGGACCAAATATTTGCTTTGTTTCGAGATTTTTGTCTGGTACTTGTACCTGCTCTGTGCTTTATGCTTTGTGCATGGGCATAAAACCACTGCCCAAGGCTAATGTCTAAGTACTGTGATAGACCCAGGCCAGTTGGGTACAACAGAATAGTAGAAGGCAGATATACTGGCCATTGGGTTAGCAGTTTTCTGTTCCCTGACTGATAATTAATGAGAACACCTGACTCTAATTAACCTGCAAAGAGTCAAGTGAGGCCATTAAGGTGATGTGAACACCTGACTCTAATTAAGGCTCTTCTGATAATATAAAAGGGCTCACGCCAGTCAGGCTGGGAGGGAGCCAGAGGAGAGGAAGTGCTGCTGAATGGCTGGGCAATGAAGACACCCTCAAGCCATTGGTAAGGGAGCCCTAAGGTTAAGGGTGAAGAAGGGAGAGCTGTGGGGAAGTGGCCCAGGGAAAAGTAGCAACTCTGGCAGTGAAAGGTCGGCTGCCAACAGCTGCTACCATTAGGGTCCCTGGGCCGGAACCCGGAGTAGAGGGCGGGCCCAGGTTCCCCCCACCCCGCCACTATAAGGGCAAGACAGGCCTCTGGCAGAACAGGAGGCTAAACCGTTCTGCAATAAGCCCATAGGCTAGGTCTACACTAACCCCCCCTGTCGAACTAAGATACGCAACTTCAGCTACGTTAATAACGTAGCTGAAGTCGAAGTACCTTAGTTCGAACTTACCTGTGGTCCAGACGCGGTGCACAGGCTCCCCCGTCGACTCCGCCTACTCCGCTCGTCGAGCTGGATTACCAGCGTCGACGGTGGAGCACTTCCTGGTTCGATTTATCGCGTCTTCACAAGACGCGATAAATCGAACCCAGAACATCGATCCCGCGCCTCCGACGCGAGAGGTAAGTATAGACGTACCCATAGGGACAACAGAGACTGTGGGAGTTCTCTCACCAACCTCCTGGCTGGCTTATGATGAAAAGGGCTCAGTAGACTGTAACCCTGGCCCTAGAGAGAGAAGGGGTATGTGGAGGGTCACAGTGAGCCTCTGAGGCTAGCATAAACCACCTAGAAGCGCGGGACCCACGGGGACAAGGTCGGAGCTCTGCCACAGTACATAATTTATGGACTCTGCCTTCTTCGAAAAGAAAACAAAATATGGCTAAATATTAAAGGTAGCTAATGATCTGGTTTGCTATCATACTGAATAATCATTTAGCGGTGTAAAGTATTTGTAACTGAAGGAGCAGTGGCTCCAGAGGGATTTTCAAGGCAAATATAAAGATCATAGAAATCATGGCTTCCCCTCATCAGGACATGTTTTGTTAGTCTCCTGTTCCAACTTTAGGCCTCTTTAATTAAAAATAAAACACGTTGCCACATGTCTGTTTTACTGTGCAATACTATCAGGTAGTGTGTACAGCCAACCTGCTGAGCTCAATTTATTTTGTACATAGGCTCTGAAATTAAAGCATAAGGTGCCCTGGGGCAGTATGTCTTTCCATCCAGATTACGAAACAGCCTTGAGGTTTCTGTGCTGGAGATCAGTGAAGTTTAGGATGGCCAGGTGCCTGATTTTTAGACCGAAAAGTCCAGTTGAAAAGGGGAACTGACAGTGTCCAGTCAGATCTACTGACCGGACATCCAAAGTCTGGTTACTGTGGGCAGGGAAGGCACCAATTCATCACCTGTGCTAACCCCTACTCAGCCGAGGCCACCTCCTACCTGCATCAGGTGGCTACAGCTCCCAGCCCCGGCTCCGCAGGTGAGCCCCTCCCAAGCTGGGGCGGGGGGAAGCAGCAAACGACAGGGGGAGGGCCCTTGGGGAAGAGGCAGGGGTGGGCCTTGGGTGAAGAGGTGGGGCAGAGAAGGTTCCGGCACTCCAGCTGGAGTGTCTGGTTTTTAAATATTACAAAGTTGGCAACCCTAGTGAAGTTATGGTGCAGTGGTGACTCTCTAGTGGGTTGGAAGCTGTGCTACTATAACCCTAACCCTAAGGATACGGTGTATCCTTCAGTGTTCAACATGAAGCCACAGTAGCAGCCACCTCGGACGTTACTGTAGCACGTCTCCTGCTCTTCTGGGATAGGCGAGGAGGAGGAATGAGTATGGTGATTAATGCCATCCACAGAAGCAGTCAAATCAGGGAGAAATATGTGACCTTCCTCAAAACAAACTGAACATGTTCACGATTCATATAGACACACTGCTAAAGACAGAAGCAGGACCATAAATAATCAAAGTAAGAGAATGGGGGAGGAATTTCTAGTTTCATGTTCTGATGTGTTCAAGTGCCCCTTTCTGACCAAATTAAATACAGGAACTACTAATACCCTGCCCTTGGCAGGTGATGGGACAGACCCACCAAAACTGAGCATATCGAGAGACATAGGATAGTTTGCAACCCAAACTAAGATCAGAGGCTGATTTCTCCTCTCCCTTATGCTGGTGTAAATCAGGTGTAACTCCATTGAAGTCAGTGAATTTATTCCAATATAAAACCAATGTAAACTGGGACCAATTCAAGCTCCAAGTCCTCATTGACTTACCCATCTTCAGCTCATCACTAAAAATGAGTCATTAGCGGTGGTTATCCGAATAGCTTCACTTGACTCACGCATATTTCCACTATTTCTTTGCTTCTTTCTATTTGTATTTGTTGTTACAGAAGTACTTTAAATGTTAAAACTCCCTGCAGTCACCACGTTTTTCTGTTATTGGCAGAGGAGGTGAATTAATCACTTAATTCCATGCCCTTCAGTACCGTATAAACATTTTGTGTAATTATAGTCTGTGGTCCCTGAGGCTGAGAAAGTGGTGTAATTATATTGTTGTTTTTTTTGAGAACTGTCAGAGTGGAAACTTCTCTGTCATACAGTTCCGAGTTGTAGATGGGATTATAGTCACCTTCATTGTCCTGATTGGTCAAGCGCTTTGTGGGGCATCATTAGCAGCAGTTTCAAATCAAAGTATAGGAGGAGCAAGAGCAATGGACAGATGATCAGTTTGAATGTTGCCTTTGATCTGTACAAAGTAAACAGGGAAAATAGAGCCAAGGAGAAGAGAACCCTGGACGCGAAGGGGCAGGGAGCAGAAGCAAGGTTACAGATTTCCACTGCCAAAGGCAATTAATTCTGCATTATCTGCCTTGGATTGCAAAATCTTCAGGGCAAGGAAAGTGCATTACTCTGTAAAAGCATGGTGTGGAATTATTGCACTATATAAATGATTAGTAAGTGCCTTTAGAAATCTGGACATAAATGGAATTTCCTGGCTGACTGACTGCATGGTGTCAGGATCTTGTAAATAATAGTTCTGCCTTTGACAACTCCCCTTCCTTCCCACCTCCCCAGTTTGGTTTGGGGCCACCTGCTACTTAATCTCTCTTACTCCGTTTCCCAGCTCATAAGAGAAGGATAACATGCACCTCACAGCAGCATTAAATGGATTACAAAGTTATTATTTGCAAAGCACTTCTATATAGCACCTTCCATTTTCAGTGCCAAGTTTGCTTATGTATTAACTATGTTCTCTTGATCTAAAATAGCCCAAATCTGTGGATCTTCAGAGCATACAACAAGCCATATCATTTTAGAAGGGCTGTTGGAGAAACAAATATTTTTAGAACTAACCTATAGGAGAACAGCGCTTCTGGCTCTCCCCCCCCCCGCCCCCCCGCCCCGCCTTATGTAGTATATGTTGTGGGATTGCTGTTCCTTTGGATTTATTTTATTTGTTAGGTAGTTGAGGTGCTCCTTATTTTTGTTTTCATGAATTGAAATAAAAAGTGAGCACAGGACTTCAGCAGCAGTACTGCTGACCCCTTTCTGACAAAACACAGTCGGAGCCCATGGACTCATTTCAAGTGTAGCCTTTGTTACTCAGAAAATTAAATGGTACCAATTACTGCAGATGCAGGGCACATGCTGTCTTTTGGCACTGGTGAGCTAATGAGATTATAGTTCATGTCTCGTTTTGTTTTTTCCTGTCATGAGATGGTCATATGTTCAACTGACCGATCTGAAGATGGACATCCAATTCCACCTCCCTTTATTTGAAAGCCAGTCAATTCAAATGTGTTGGTAGGAGCCAAGCCAGGAGATAAATCCCCTGCTTTCAGAGGCCCTAGTTGTAACTCCACTGCCCAGCACTTACACCAGGGGTAAATTTGTCCCCAGGAGCCCATGTTTAGAAGAGGAAGAGTTTGGTTGCTCTTGCCTCCTGTTCTCTTTCCTATCACTGGGTCTTACTCGCACGAATGACTGAGAATGGACGGATCTGAAATGTAAAACTGGCAGCGCTGGATTCTCACAGAGGCAGTGAGGGTACGTCTACACTACAGAATTAGGTCGAAATTATAGAAGTCGATATATTAAAACCTGAATTTATGGAATCGATTGTGTGTGTCCCCACTAAAGAGCATTAAGACCATGAGGTCGATTGACTGTGTCCACAGTAGCGAGGCTAGCATCGACCTTCGGAGCATTGCATTGCGGGTAGCTATCCCACAGTTCCCGCAGTCTCCGCCGCCCATTGGAATTCTGGGTTGCGATCCCAAAGCCTGATGGGGCAGAAAACATTGTCGCTGGTGGTTCTGGGTACATGTCGTCAAGCCATCAAACGTCCCTCCCTCCCTCCATGAAAGCAATCTGTTTTGCGCCTTTTTTCTGGGGTTTCCGTGTTTGCTACGGAAGCCTGCTCAGCTCACAATTACCGTACATCTCCAGCGTACGCCTGGACATTAGGTCTAGTGGGGATTCAGTCACGCTATAATACGGGCAGAGGGATAGCTCAGCGTTCTGAGCGTTGGCCCGCAAAACCCAGGGTTGCGAGTTCAATCCTTGAGGGGGCCATTCCGCCTGAGGCTGGTAGTCGCGGGACTACACAGCATAAGCTCCTTGCCTTCTAGCTGCAGATGGTGCAATATGCTATAAATGGTTGTGGTCGTGGGACCATACAGCAGCAGCTCCTTGTCTTCTAGCTGCAGATCGTACAATATGCTTGAAATTCGTGTGCTCCTGGCCGGCGGCCTATGTTGTGGCTGGCCGGGGGCGCTTGGACATAAATGGGAGTGACCAGAGTGACTCTGGTCATTCTCTTTTTTACGTTTTGTTTAAGGGAGATTCAGTACTGCCTGGAACACGGGCAGAGGGATAGCTCAGCGGTATGAGCGTTGGCCCGCTAAACCCGGGGTTGCGAGTTCAATCCTTGAGGGGGCCAGGAGATGAGGATGGCTATCAAGCATATTGTACCATCTGCTGCTAGAAGGGAAGGCACCTAATCCTTGCTCACCGCATATTGTACTATCTGCAGCTAGAAGGAAATGAGCCTAACCCTTGCTCCCCCCTCCCTCCGTGAAAACAACTGAGGGGGGAGCCAAAAATCCTTTCGCGCCTTTTTTCATGCAGGAGCCATATTGCTGACACCATTGTTATCCACCCGCCGCTTCTGCTCCCACTCTGCTGTCCTGCAAACAGCATACCAGGGAAAGCATGGAGCACGATCAGATCACCGCGGCTGTTCTCGCCGTTATGAACACCACACGCATTGTCCAGGAGTATATGGCGAACGAGAACCAGGAGCTGCTAGAGCAACAGGAGGCGAGGAGGGGACAGCAGCGCCCTGAGGACAGTGATGAGGACATGGACACAGACCTCTCTCAAAAAAGGCCCCCCCGCAAGGTGGTAATGGGGCTTGTTGATACAGTGGAACGCCGATTCTGGGCCCGGGAAACAAGCACAGACTGGTGGGACCACATAGTGCTGCAGGTCTGGGATGAATCCCAGTGGCTGCGAAACTTTTGCATGCGTAAGGGCACTTTCATGGAACTTTGAGTTGCTTTCCCCTGCCCTGAAGCACCAGAACACCAAGATGAGAGCAGCCCTCACAGTAGAGAAGCGACTGGCGATAGCCCTGTGGAAGCTTGCAACGCCAGACAGCTACCGGTCAGTCGCGAATCAATTCGGAGTGGGAAAATCTACAGTGGGGGCTGTTGTCATGCAAGTAGCCAGGGCGATCACCAAGCTGCTTGTACCAAGGGTTGTGAGTCTGGGAAATGTGCAGCTCATACTGGATGGCTTTGCAGCAATGGGGTTCCCGAACTGTGGAGGGGCGATAGACGGAACCCATATCCCTATCTTGGCACCGGACCACCAAGCCAGCGAATACATAAACCGAAAGGGTTACTTTTCAATAGTGCTGCAAGCACTGGTGGATCATAAGGGACGTTTCACCAACATCAACGTGGGATGGCCGGGAAAGGTACATGATGCTTGCATCTTCAGGAACTCTGGTCTGTTTCAGCTGCTGCAGCAAGGGACTTTCTTCCCAGACCAGAAAATAACCGTTGGGGATGTTGAGATGCCCATAGTTATCCTTGGGGACCCAGCCTACCCCTTAATGCCATGGCTCATGAAGCCATACACAGGTAGCCTGGACAGTAGTCAGGACCTTTTCAACTATAGGCTGAGGTGGAATGTGCATTTGGCCGTTTAAAAGCTCGCTGGCGAAGTTTATTGACTAGGTTAGATCTCAGCGAAAACAATATTCCCATTATTATTACTGCTTGCTGTGCGCTCCACAATATCTGTGAGAGTAAGGGGGAGACGTTTATGGCGGGGTGGGAGGTTGAGGCAAATCGCCTGGCCACTGGTTATGCGCAGCCAGACACCAGGGCTATTACAAGAGTACAGCAGGGTGCATTGCGCATCAGGGAAGCTTTGAAAACCAGTTTCATGAATGGCCAGAATGCTGTGTGAAAGTTCTGTTTTTCCCCAGTAATGAAAAGCCCCGCCCCTTCATTCACTCTACTTCCCTTTACCCAAACCGCCCTGCCCCCCTCCCCCCCCCGGTCACCGCTTGCAGAGGAAATAAAGTCATTATTGCTTAAAAATAATGCATTCTTTATTAATTCGTAAAACACAGAGGGGGAACTATGGGGGTAACTGACACAGTCTCCCGGGATAGGTGGTGGAGGAAGGGAAGCACCAGGATGGGTGGTGGAGGAGGGGATGAGGGAAGGACAAGGACACACAGCACTTTAAAACTTATTGAATGCCAGCCCTTTCTTGCTTGGACTGTTCTCTTGGCTTGAGTGGCTGGGTGCACGGAGGCCACCCAAACGCGTTCTTGGGCATCTCGGGGATGAGGTTATGGGACTCGGGAAGGAGGGCTGTTGGTTACACAGGGGCTGTAGCAGTGGTCTGGGCTCAGGTGGCCTTTCCTGAACCCTATGCCTTTCCTCAGCCACAAGTCGGAGGATTTCCGTTTGATCCTCCAGTAGCCTCAGAATTGCATCCTGCCTTCTCTCTGCACGCTGACGCCACCTACTCTCTTCATCCCGCCGCTGTCTCTCTTCATCCCGCCAGTCATTGTCTTCAGCACGCCACTTGTCCGCGCGATCAAATTCTGCCTTCCTGGACTCAGACAGTGTCTGCCTCCACGCATTCTGCTGGGCAGCTTCAGTGTGGGAGGATTCCATGAGTTCTGAGAACATATCGTCTCGATTCCTTTTTTTTTTTACTTCTAATCTTCGCTAGCCTCTGGGATGGTGATGAAAGGGGTGGCGTTGAAACATTTGCATCTGCGGGGGGAAACAAACGGGAGAGGAGTAGTTTAAAAGACACATATTAGAGAACAATGCTCCAAACATTTACATATCACATGTGCATTTGGTCCAAGGTTGCACTTTGCCTGTTATATTGAGGGTCTGCCGGTTTGGTGTGAGAGATCACACAAGCAGGTCCGGCGGGCAACAGAAGTCGGCTTGCAGTCAGCCATGGTAAGCCACAGTCTATAGGCTTCTTTAACCTTCATAACATGTGGGATTGTTTTCAAACAGCAACCCCTTCATTTCCCATAACAAACATCCTTTGGGCTGGCAATTTAAAACTGGTTGGCAATTGAAAAGTGAGGGGCGGCGGCTTTCGGGTTAACATGCAGCGCGAACCTAATCTACACACCCCCACACACACACACACATCCAAGATGTTCGCTGTTCCCCCTCCCCCCACCGCGTGGGTCACAGCGGGGAAGATTTCCGTTCAGCCACAGGCAAACAGCCCAGCAGGGACGGAGCCCCTCTGAATACCCCCTTAATAAAATTTCCCGTATTTCAACCAGGTGACCATGAATGATATCACTCTTCTGAGGATAACACAGACAGATAAAGAACGGATGTTGCTTGAATGCCAGCAAACACCGGGACCATACGCCGCCATGCTTTGCAAAGCAATGATTCCAGACTACGTGCTACTGGCCTGGCGTGGTAGAGTGTGTTACCACGGAGCACAGGATAAGGCTGCCCTCCCCAGAAATCTTTTGCACAGGCTTTGGGAGTACATCCAGGAGATCTTTCTGGAGATGTCCCCGGAGGATTTCTGCTCCATCCCCGAACATGTTAACAGAGTTTTCCAGTAGCTGTAGCTGTACTGGCCACGAATTAATCATTAAACACGCTTGCTTATAAAACATGTATTAATTTAACAGAGGTACACTCACCAGAGGTCCCTTCTCCTGCATCGAGCACGCCTTGGGAGGGTTCGTAGGGTACTGGCTCCAGGGTGACAAAGAGTTCCTGGCTGTCGGTGAAAAGGGCTTCTCCGTTTCCTTGCTGTGTCTGTGCGCTATTTTCAGCATCATTATCATCATCATGCTCCTCTGTGGTTTCTGATGATCCACATACGGAGTCATACCACATGGGTGGGTCAGTGCTGGCTGCACCTCCTAGAATGGCATGCAGCTCATCATAGAAGCGGCATGTCTGGGGCTCTGACCCAGAGCGGTTGTTTGTATCTCTGGTTTTTTGGTAGGCTTGCCTGAGCTACTTAATTTTCATGCGGCACTGTTGCACGTCCCTGTTGTAGCCTCTGTCCTGCATGCCCTTGGAGACTTTGGCATATGTATTGGCATTTCTTCTTTTGGACCGTAGCTCTGCTAGCACGGTTTCGTCTCCCCATACAGCGATCAGATCGCGTACCTCACGCTCGGTCCATGCTGGAGCTCGTCTTCGGTTCTGGGACTCCATCATGGTCACCTCTGCTGATGAGATCTGCACTCACCTGCAGCTCACCACGCTGGCCAAACAGGAAATGAAATTCAAAAGTTCGCGGGGCTTTTCCTGTCTACCTGGGTGGAGCATTCGAGCTCAGACTGCTGTCCAGAGCGGTCAGATGTTGCACTGTGGGATAGATTCAGGAGGCCAATACCGTCGAATTGCGTCCTCACTAAGCCTACATCGATTCGGCAATATCACTTTAAGCGCTAATCCCCTCGTTGGGGGTGGAGTGGCGAGATCGATTTTAAGAGCCCCAGAAGTCGCTGTTAAGGGCTTCGTCGTGTGGACGGGTGCACGGATCAATCGAAATAACGCTAATACATTCGACCTAAACTCGTAGTGTAGACCAGGGCTGAGTGTTTGAAAAGGAGAGGTGAGCAGAGGATACATAAAACTTAAATCACCACTGGAAACTTGTCAGCAAACACTGCGGATTACTTTACTAATCTGTTTACTGTAGATTGCTCACACCTGTATGGTCCAAATCTGTGTATGAGTCACCAAATGCAATAGTAATATAAGGTTGAACTGGGAAACACACATGAAGCTAGACAACACTGTGCAGATGATCAGAAACCTCCTCTATGTGTGTCGCCCCAAGGATCACAGAAATTAAAGATGGTGGAGGGATTGTGGGGTGTAGTAGGCCATTTGGGCCAACTCCCTTCCAGTGCAAGACTGTTCCCATGTGTATATTCTCCATTCCTTTGTCAAACCTAATTTAAATGTCTGCTGCTATCTTTGGTATTTGAGAGACTGCTCTGCCATCTGATAGAACTCACTGTCAGGAAGGCTTTCTCGATATTCAATCTAAATGTCCCCTTTCTTTAATTTAATCCTGTTGCTCTGAGATATTTGGTATTTGTGCCACTTTAATAATTTCTCTGTGTTTGCACCCTCCTGAATTTAACATCCGGTTGAATATTAGAAAAGATTAATCATTCATAGAAATTGACCTGTTTGGGGAAATTTTATGTATACTTCAAACAAAATTTAGCTAATGGGACTGCATTTATTTTCCTTCATGCTCACAAATCTAGATGGACCCAGGAATCAAGGTAGCAATGGCCCTCTCCCCTCAGAACCCCCGACCCATCCAACCCCCCTTACTCCTTGTCCCCTGACCGCCCCCTTGCGGGACCTGTTCACTGTTTTGAGATCTCTCCTGGGTTCTCCTTTCTATGTTCCCTCTATCTTCCGTCTTATCTTCCAACTCCAATCATCTTATTTATGTTCTCTCATGCTTTCCCTCCCATTTTCTATCCACCTCCTGTTTTGTTTTATTTTTCCTAATATTTCTCTGTTCATTTTTCTTCCTCTTCTCTTGTATTTCCATGTTGTCTATTCCCCTCAATCCACTCCCACTGTGCGTTTTGCATTCCCCCGCACCTTAACTTGCCCTTGGTAGTGCATTCCCCACATGGTGTTCTCTTCATATACACTTCTGTTTTGCTCTTCTAGTTAAACTTAGGACATTAGTGTGTAAATATTTGCTGCCATCTAGAGCAGCTACTCAGGTATTGCATCCATGGCCAGCTCAACAGAATTCTTTTCTGACTTTGTGGTGATTGTGAATGTCTCTTTCTAACCAAGACTAGGTTGACCGATTTCTAACGCCATAGACTTCCCTTTGTCACATGGGAAGAAGGGCAGTTGTTGGAGTGAGTATATATCCACCTGACCCACACTGGGTCACAAGGGGCATTTGGCTACCATCCTCTCCCTTCTTTAAAAGAACTCAGGGGCCTAGCTGCTTCCATTCCAGGATCTAGTGCAATATTTGATCAATCCTGATGAACTGTGCACTTGCTATTTAGCATATCATTAGGTCCAAGAGGGGAAATTTAAAAATCAAATTTAGCTGAACCATCAGGATGTGTACATTCCTGACAAAGTAACTGTGTGACTTTACTATTATAACCTTGTGTGATGGTTTGGGGGATATGCCTGTCAACGTGTGAATTCCATTTTGGTTTTGTGTACGCCATGTTGTATTTCAACCTCCATTTTTAAAGTAACCTTTAGCGTGGCTCAGAGCTATCATTTTGTAGCAGGAACTTGACACTTAGTAGAAAGACTGTCTGGAAAGTTCCCCTAGTGAAACAATGAGTTGCTACCAGATGGGCCATTGATTTTGAACAACTCTCCCAGAAGCTGATCTGGAGGTTAGAGCCTGGGAAGTCCCTAGCAGAAAAACGGGGGCAGGAAAGTGTCAGAGCTGTTTTAAAAGAGGAATGCTCTCTAAGCAAAGGAAGCCATTCCACTGCTTGAAGACCAGACCAAGTAGGCAGGAAGAGCTGCCTGGTCTAAAGGACAAACCCTGGACTCACATGGGTGGTTGGGACACACTGAGGGGGGTTACAATCAGGAGTTGGTTTTAAGAGTAAGTGTTTGTGGTTAAGAAATTCCTTTGCTAAGCCTGCGCTTCCTTGCTATATTGTCATGTTGTCCCTTAAGGGTGTAGCTATTAAAAACAGGGCTCCCACAGCCAACTGGACTCTGATGGGAGGATGTATAAGTGACGGGTTCTCAGAGGGGCTGTGGCATTGGTTCTGGGGTCAAGGCAACTGGACTGTGGGGTCCCGCTGCCCAAGAAGAGTGTCAGGGTCTTCATCTGGGAATACAGCTGAGAGACCCAGAGCTAGGAACAATAACCAGTCACCACCCAGACTGAGGAGGCTTGGAACCATATGGGATTCAGTGGCTGATTCCCATCACAACAGACTGGTGTTGATCAGAGAGCAGGACTAGGCCAAACTGCAACACTTTGGTCCTACCTCCCCGTGTCCCTGACTTTTAAGTTTGTGTGTGACCCTCTCATTATGAATCTGAATTCAGATTATAAACTATTGGGGGCAGGAAATGTGATTCTATTTATCTCTGTGCCAGTGGAGGCTCAATACAGAGGCCATTGGGGCACAGCCCCACCCCCCAAAATAAAACATGCATGGAGAGGGGCTGCTATAGATGTGTTGGATTTGCGATTTGTATAGTAGAAAGGTGCTCTCCACCACCCCCCTTCTGGCTCGTGCATAGACTGCTGAGTGAACGTCTGATAGAAGGAAATCCACGCCAATTCTGAGTGTGATTTGGGATGTTGGATTCACCGCCCAAGCCACAGGCTTGACTACATTAATGTGCTCAGGATATCTTTTAGAGCACGCCAGCAGAGTCTACACAAGGGATGGGCAAACTTTTTGGCCCAAGGGCCACATCTGGGTATGGAATTTGTATGGCGGGCCATGAATGCTCACGAAATTGGGGGTTGGGGTGCGGGTTCTGGCTGGGGGTGCGGGCTCTGGGGTGGGGTCAGAAATGAGGAGTTCAGGGTGCAGGAGGGGGTTCCGGGCTGGGGCAGGGGTGAAGGGTGTGAGGGCTCCAGCTGGGGGTGCTGGCTCTGGGGTGGGGATAAGGGGTTGAGGGTGCTCCGGGCTGGGACCGAGGGATTTGGAGGGTGGGAGGGGGATCAGAGTTGGGGCATGGGAGGGGGGTCAGGGGTGCAGGCTCTGGGCAGTGCTTACCTCAAGCAGCTCCCAGAAGCAACAGCATGTCCCCCCTCTGGCTCCTACGTGGAGGCGCAGCCAGGCAGCTCTGCATGCTGCCCTGTCCACAGGCGCTTGGGTCGGGGGCAGCATGCAAAGCCCCCTGACTGCCCCTATGCCTAGGAGCCGGAGGGGGGACATGCTGCTGCTTCTGGGAGCCACACGGAGCGGGACAAGCCCCGGACCCCGCTCCCCAGCGGGAGCTCGAGGGCCGAATTAAAACATCTGGAGGGCCGGATGCAGCCCCTGGGCCGTAGTTTGCCCACCCCTCGTCTACACAGTGCAGTTGGAATGCAACACTTTAGAAAAACTCTGCTGTCACCACAGCTTGTGACTTGGGCAGTGAATGTGGTGCTCCAAACCTCACTCAAAATAGCTACAATTTGCCTCCTATCAGACCTTCACTGTGCAGTCTGCAGGGGATGAGGCAGTGGAGAGAGAGAACGTAACAGAGGAAAGAGAAGAGGAGGACCACCACCATCCTGGGAAGAGTCCAGGCCCGAGACTGTCTAGAGTAAGTAAGGGCCCTAGGCAGCATGGGAGGGCAACCTTCCTAGGGCGCATCCTCCCGTTTGCCATGTTTGGAGGTGGGTGTGGACGGTAGTCCTTGGGGACAAGTGGGCATGATTTCTTTTTTAGGCTATGCCCACATGCCACAAAATTCACCAGCTGCTGCTGCTCTGTGTAGCACCTACCACGTTCAAGTGCTCAAAAATAAGAAATAAAAATTTAAAAATAGGACCGTATGTTAATACAACTTGCACAAATGTCGAAAGTCCTAGCTGGTTATACTGGTTCTGCTGAGTTCCTCTTCCTAAAGGTAACTTACATTGGCAAGTGAAAATGACATTTATTATTATTTTTATAGCACACAATGTTTATTTAAATACTAAATGGAAGAATATAGAGTAGGGCTTGTGATACTGAATAATTTAATTAATTTGCCATACTTTTTTTATTCAACATGGAATATCTATCTTTTTGAATAAATACGTTATTTCTCTTCATAATGAATGATATGCAGATTTATTTTTCCCCAATATACTTTTTTAGACTAAGTGATAAAATCAGTATAGTGCAGAATCCTTACAGTTTCAAATCATTAGAATATAGGACAGTTAATCCCTACCTAAAAATTCAGGTCCTCGGCAGGCAACTGATTCCAGGAAAATAATCTTACCAATAAATAAATATGTAACCATAATACAGTATGTTAAATAATAAAGAAAAGTGGAGATAGTGAAGGCAATAAATTTTTTTAGACAAGTTCTGTTAGTGCAGCTAAAGATTAGAGGGAGCCCTGTCCAGAGAAAAGTTGTGGCAATGAAGTTCTGATGAGGAAGAGGGATGGACATTATAACTTAAAGGATATCATGAAGACCTATAAAACTCTACAGCTTAAATACTTAGCGCTCGGCCTACTAACCTTCTGTCCTCTTCTAGAAAGGTACTTGGAATGGGATGGGATGGGATGACTTCACTGTAGCAAAGTGTGCAAATTCATTCCTATGGCTGCACATAAATAAGCCCAAAATTACCAAATACCATGGTGATGATCACATTATAAAAGAGGACACGGATTCTTTGTCCCCGAATCACTCAGGTCCTCCGTGGCATGATATGTCATTGAGGCCTGGGATCAGGTCCTTGTTGTCTAGTGCCTATGTTCCCTGAAAGAGCTGCCCCGTGTTTACTGCAGATGATTTCACAGGAAGCAGCAGCTAGTCTGACTGTCAGCCCACAGTAATGCTACTTTGCTGCATCTGTGTGTGTTCCTCTGTGTGTCGACAGTGCTGAGGGCCTGAATTTGACCCATAAACAACCATTCAGGGTAACAATTTTAGACTGCAAGTCTCATACTTGAAATGGAAACATCACAGAGGAGCCACTTTGGCCATGATCCATGAAAGTAAAAATGCGCTCAATGGTAAAAGAAAAACAATTTAGAGTGAGGGTGTCAGGTCAGAAGAAAGATCCCCTTCTCCCTCCTGGGCATAGAGTTGAACATAAAATCCAAGGGTATTTAGTCTGGATTTTTCTGAGACCTGTTTTCTGTTCATGGAGGGCTTAGAAATGGGCATTTTGGAGTAGACACAGAATTAACAGGAGCATTGCTTGCTGTTTAAGAGCATAGTCAATCATTTATGATATTCATTTACCACCTACGCTGCACTCTCCTTATTAATGCTTCTGATGAGAGTGCAGCTCTACCCACATCCTACAGAAAACATCATCCTAATGTTGATTGACTACACTAATTGTGTGCGATACATAAATGTACTGCTAGTCTTTTTCACAAGAAAGGATTCAATTTTAGATAATAAAAAGACACAAGCATCTGTTTCCCCATCACTCCTTGAAACATAATTGCAAGCTGAGTCACTCAGATAAATTGGGAAATAATTGGAAACTTATTAGTTACCCTTATTGTTTTGTAAATGAGAGAAGTACAAACTCTTGCTGTACTTACTAATGCAGTTAATTGTGCTGTGTTGTTTATGTCTGCAGGCTGGGACAAATCCTAGCAAGTCGTCTGAGGCCACTGGAAGATCCTACTTGCCTGCCATGAGTGGTGTGGTTCCTCTGCACACTGGGGAGAAAGGGAGGGAGAGATTTGGAGAGAATATGTCACAGGGCCCAACTCCCTAGGGGTGCCTCCACATCCTGGCTTTCTGTTGGGCTGAGGGTATGGGAATGATTGCCCAAGGGCAGCAGGTCCTCAGTAGCTGCTGTAATTCCTGCAGAGTGGCTCCCACTAATCAAACTCAGGCCTGGTCTACACCTAAAATGTAGGTCAACCTAGCTGTGTCACACTCGAGAGAGAGAGAGTTCAGCCAACCTGAGTCCTGTTATAGAAACTGCTAGGTTATACTCCGTATACTCTCACCACCCCTTGCAAAAAGAACCAAAATATTAGTCGTTGTCGTCCTCATCAGTTGTACCTCCCAAGAGATACAACTCCCAGAGAACACAGGCTAGGATACAAGTTTTATAATGCGTTACACTGATGCTACTATGCCTAATGCATAAGGCTACTTTTGTGTCACGGAGGTCATGGAAGTCACGGGGCCCTGGCAGGGTTCTGGCGACAACGGCAACAGGGGGCCCCCTACAAGGTTCCAGCAACAGGTGACAGATTCCTGACGGGGCCCTCCTCAGGGCTTTAGCAACAGGCAACAGCCTCGCAAAGGGGGAGTGGGACGCCTCGGGTGAGCAGCTGGGGGTGGCCTGTTTTCTCCTTGGAAATATGCTCACCCTGCAGCTCCCAGCCGCCTTGGGCAGAAGGGGAACTCCACAGCTCCCAGGCACCACAGTGGCAGGGGAAACCATGGAGCCACAGCAGCAAAAGTCACAGACAGGTGACAAGCAATAAACAAAAATTCACGGAAGCACACAGCCAGAGCCCCCCACCCTGGGGCTCACAGTCAACGGTCAATGTAAGCAATGCAGTGATCGCCCTAACTTCACTGACCTAAGCACTATGCCTGTCGCAGAGGTAGATTTATTAGGTCGGTGACTTACAGGAAGAGAAACATTGTGGTGTAGACACTTACAGAGTTAGGTCGACGTAAGCTGCCTTACCTCAACCTAACTCTGTGGTGTAGACCAAGTCTCAGCAATAAAACCTTTAATTTTTCAGATATGGGAACGTTCTACTTTCTTTCTTCCAGGCATTGTCATGCAAAGGGATCTCTTCCATTGCTGATTTACATTCATGAAAAAAGTTCTACCGTTTCCCAAATGGAGGAGGGGAGTTGACCCAGAACCTTACTGCTATCCATTCATGCAAGGGTTTTACCTGGAGTCTAGGTAGTGATAGACTAGAAAGCAACCTACTTTGCTAGTATTATTGTATCTGTTTACCATGTCTGGAGGGAAAATTCCAGTTTCCCCATATTTGGTGGTTATTAGTTTATTAGCACAAGGCTGTGTATATTTGAAGTTGACTTCCATTGATAAAAAGCATTGTTCATTTCTCTGTGTGTCTTGAAATGGTCACTGAGTTAGAATCTCAGAACATGTTCTCTTGGTATCCAGCATAAATAGATATCATCCTACTTCAATTAAAGTAAACAGCCAAACTGATTTACCTTAGTGGATGTAGGGTAGGGCCAAGTTCAAATTGACTGAGCATTCAGTTTCATTATATGAACTCCCAACTACAATAAATAGTCTCTCAGCTCCTAATGTCTATTTCCCATTTAGCTGTTTCCTTTTCTTTCTCCTCCATATTTCTCCATTAAACTTCCCTAAATCTGTTATCATTTTGAGGGTTTCTTAAATGAAAGTATTACTTCCTGTTGCATAAAATATAGTTTCCTACGGTCACTTTATTTTTTAGAACATGTTGTCCATCGTTTCTTATGTATGTTTTCTGATTTTGATTTGTTCTGTATTATCACTTGTCTTTGTAATTTATAAAAACCTTTTAAATAGACAACCAGAAGCTTTTTGTTTTTAAGAGAGAATATGGCCTTCTGCATCTGTAATGGTCAGGTAGCTTGATCCTGCGTATTATTTGAATCATTATATTACATTTTCATCTACCAGAACCCTGTATTAAATAAAGAAGAGCTTCTTAATCTCATCTAGTTCAGAAACATCTGCTTTCTTTTGTAATCAAAGTATTTGCTTGTTCATCAGATTTGCCATTTGAGAAACTAAGCTAGTAAATGCTAGGGATTTTATCCATCCTCCATTGATGTGAATGGGAGTTTTGCCATTGAATTTACTGGTACAGGATAAAGCCCTCTCTTAGTGTTCAGTACATAAGGCTTGTTGACTGAAACCCAGGCTAAGAATTTATACGTTGATTTTTACTTTTTTTGGAGAAGTAGTTAAGTTAGGGGGTTGGAGATTAGTTTGTTCCCTACCTGCCTCTAATACGTCACTACACAAATATAGTAACATCATAAATCCATGGTCACTTGAAATTTCATGGTGAAAGTGGAGAAAGACCTCAGATCCTGTTGCTCTAAAAGAACAGGACCCTGACACTTGAGCTAAAGGATAATCTCCTTTCTGTATTAGCAGTTTAGGACCTGTGACAAACAACTGAATAGTTTTGATCCCATCTAGTAGGGGACATGCTTTTGTACTCACATCTCTCCTCTACGGCTGTGAGACCTGGACACCATACAAATGGCATATCAAACAGCTAGAGGCCTTCCATATGCGGTCTCTGCATGCCATTATGGGAATCCGTTGACAGGACAAAATTACCAACCTGAAGCTTCTCCAAAAGTCAAATGCCATAAGCATAGAGGCCATGCTGATAAAAGCCCAACTACTCTGGGTTGGACATGTCATTAGGATGCCTGAACATCGGCTCCCCATAAAAATTTTCTATGGAGAATTGGCACAAGGACATCAGAATCGAGGCCATCCCAGAAAGCGCTACAAGGACAGCATCCACTTTGGTACAAGAGAATGGGATGATCTTGAGAAGGCTGCAAATAGATTAGCAGGGCAACCTACAACACTAAGAGTTTTTCAAGCCTTTGAAGAGAACAGAAATAATGTATTGTTATTTGCAAGGGGAAAGCTTCATACTACTGTTGTAGCTACCAAGAAGTTCACCAATGACTTTGTCAGTTTATTACAATAAGAAGTTGAGAGTTTCAGATGAAAAAGCAAAGCGTATCCCGGCACTTTTTGAAGGAGGAATGGACAGTAGACCTGCACTCTCAATCCTTCAGTGCAAGGATCCATACAGTCCCCTTGATCCAGAGCAGTATACCATCATTGTTATCAAAGTAATATAAGCACACTGGTGTCAGTGGGAGTTCTGCCATGAATCAATCTATGAGTCGCCTACTTTTGGATGTGCCAAATTCCATTTACAGACTGAAATTTGCAGACTTAATGAAATTTAGGATTCAGTATTCTGTCAGGCTCAGTCCTTTGTGGATTGATTCCCCTCTATCTTAATTTATGTAGCTTTTTGTTTAAAGGGCTGGCTACACATACTGTTTCCATTAGTCTGTAGTTACAGTAATCTACTATTTTTGAGTGGCTAAACCATATTTGCCTTGAAACTGAGCTATGTGGAAAAGAACACCAAGCGACTACCCCATAGATAATCACAAGAGATAGGTGACATGCTTGCATTCTCAATTATTTCCATAAAATGCACTGGTTTTGCTACTGTATTGGAGCAGCTACTTCCAACTGAGCCAGAGCTCAGACCATAGCTAATATGTGGTCATAACAAAATAAACAGGATCTGAAAAGTTTGTTTGGCTTTTGTATCATGACAGGAATTATTGTACATTGTGGTGATCCCCAAGGCAGAGACTAGGAATTTTTAACCAGATGTGCTTGGTTATAATAGAAGCCACAGACTCATTGGAGTGTTCCCTGCTGCATAATACCTTCTGCTGTTGGGCCTGATTATTTAGCAAGTTTGAGATTACTAGCTATTCTAATATCCGTTAAAGTGCACAGAGTGAACATTTTTGCTGACTGCATCTTTTATACTTTAGCTGATATGGTCAAGTAGGAAAACAAGAATACACAGTGTTTTGTTTTGTTGTTTTAGTCTGTTTTAAATCTCATTTTGAGAGCTTCCCAGATTAATGTCTTTAACCTTTACCTTCAGTAGCCTAAACCTGCTCATTTTGTCTAAATTAATTTCAGTTTAGCTATTGTGTATCTCATTTTGGTACAGTGTGTTCAGGAGATAGAGCTCATGCAGGCCCCTGTAACGTGTTGATAACTGAGTTTTTAGTGGGAAGTAAAGGAGACTTTCTGGAAGAGTGCCAAGCATTATGTAAGTCAAGTTCACAACCTTTCCTGTGATCACTAAGACTTGCTGTTGGGGAGCCTGGAAACTTGACACAGCGGCTAGAGGCGATTAGCTAGAAAAATTTGTATTACAAACGCTGGCAGTGATTGTAAAAAACAAAGTCATAAATTACAAATCAGGAAACTGAGCACATATGTATTGTAGGGAAATCTCTTTCATGCCTAAAAACTCTTGAGGCCGTTGAAGGATCAACTTATTCAAAGATTGCCTTGAAATAAACATAAATAAATAAAAATAAAGTTAGGAAATGAAAGAGGTTGCTTTTGTAAGTTTTTACTCCATCCAGTCCCCTTGTGTAAATGCATTACGATAATCTCTATTTCCATGATATCCAGACCTCATTGAAGTTAATAACAAAAGTCCTATTGACTTCAAGGGGACAGAATTTCACCCTGGATCTTATTTCAAACACTCTGTAGTTTAACCATGTTAGATCAGAGCTTTTGATTTGGCCCATTATCCATATCTGCATCACTTGCAAAATGTTTATATAAATTTATGTTTGGATGGTGAACACCCTCACAATATAAGGGGTGTTTGGATCTGAAGTTATGTTCTGCTCACATTCTAGTGTGTACCTTACTGTGTGTACGAACCATTGTGGGGAAAAGTCATCCATGTCTATTGGTAACAATAATAGAAATATGCTTTGTGGGTTTTTATCTCAAGATGGTGGTTGTTAAGGGGGAGCCCAGGATTTCAGTACCGTATTTACATGTTTGTTTCATTTCTCCTTTCCTTCCCATTTTTCATTACAGTTATTTTGGGACGGCCACAAATCATCAAGTGCAGATCACCTGAACAGGAGACATTTTCATGTCATTGGACAGATAGGGATTTTTACAACGTCACTACTCCGGGAACAGTACAACTGTTGTATATGAGAAGGTAAAGAGAATATGCAATTTGAAATGCCTAACAGTCACTGCATTGCTCATTAAAATGCAATGCATTTCATGTCATGGAAGAAGGCTAAGAAGGCACAGTTTAAGTGAATGTTTTTGAAACCAAAGATGTCTGTTATTTGTCAAGCATAATGCAATGACTAATATGGGAAAGAGTAGGTTAAACACCAAAGGAAACATTCTTAGTAGAAATAGGCCCAAGGTGCAGAATCTGGAATTTGAACACCCCATAGTTTGGGAAAGAGGTTTATGATATGGGGTTTTCGTTTGTTCCCCTATGAACCTACCAGACAGCTATGAAACTAAAGCCACGTTTTTTAACCTTACCAAGTTTGAGTTGTGTTCACATCTGGGGGTTTGCTTCAGGCCCCTCTAAAATTCTGGTTCAAGCTTTAGTAGAAGCCTCCTAAATCAACTGCTAGTTTGAACTCCTTTGAATCCTAAATGCTCAAGGATGCCACTATTCCCTCTAATGTAAATGATTACCAGATAATTGTGATATCTCTGTGTGTGTCCAATTGTAAAGCATGAGCTATAAAGACTAGATAGGTTCCATTTAATAACACAATGTAACAATGTCACACAAATTGGCCATAACACACATTTTATCTTCTTACCAGAAACAAGATTGATGTAATAAAAAATTGAACTAAATGGCAAAAGAGGTCATTAGGTTAAGTTGTTATACACATTACATTTGCATGTAATGCCACTTATTGTATGTTCATAGATTAGAAGGCAACACTGAATGCACCTAATTTGACCTCCTGCAGCGCATAGGTCATAGGTTTCATGCAGTAACTCCTGCATTAGTCCATAACTTCTGGTTGAGCTACAGCATATCTTTTAGAAAGATAACCAATCTAAATTTAAGACTTCAAGTGACAGGGAATGTTGTATCAGTGCCATTTGATTATTACATAATTATTGGCCTACTAGGTGATGGATAGAACAGCTAACTATGAATTTTCTTGCCTTTAAGTTTCTGACCACATTCTTATATTATAAGTTAGGGTACTAGAAGTTTTGCTAGACGCCTGCTTAAGGACTGTGCCATACGGAGATATGTTCTCTTCTTGGTACATGTGTATAGCCTCCATTCCTGCTGGTGGGCATTGCAGTATGTTTGCATGATGGAAGGATAGCATATTCTAAATTATTGCTGGGTGAAGGACTATTATTTTAAGCCACGGGTGGCCAAGCTTTGCAATATCAAGGGCCTCAGTGCCCACTTGCCAGGAGCCAAGGGCTTTGCTTAATTTTCATGTTTAAAATATAGCACACATTCACAATATTTGCTTGCACTTGTATCTTTCTTGATATCTGAATACAAATTGCTTGTTGTTTTTCATCAGTAACAAAAGCCTATAGCTGATTACTTTTGTCCTAACCCTACTGTTTCTGGGAGAGGATAGATGTGGGCCACATTTTAGTTTTTCATATAACATATAACCTAAGGCTGCATTTTGGGTAACCCCATGCCAGTCTGTTTCAGCTCCCATTACAGCCTGTATTGCAATCAAATGGAGAAAAGATTAATTAGAAGTATTTCTGTGATATAGTGGTCTGTCGGCTTCTAGCACACATAGTCCTGTTTTCAAGTATTACAGGCTACATGAACACATAAACAGGATTATAATTTTTCCAGCAAAAAAAGGGGAGGGATAGTCCAGTGGTTTGAGCATTGGCCTGCTAAACCCAGGGTTGTGAGTTCAATCCTCGAGGGGGCCATTTAGGGATCTGGGGCAAAAATCTGTCAAGGGACAGTACTTGGTCCTGCTAGGGAAGGCAGGGGACTGGACTCGATGACCTTTCAAGGTCCTTCCAGTTCTATGAGATAGCCATATCTCCATATATTATCAGACTATTAAAGACTGTTTTCCACAATATATTTTCTATTTTGTGAAGAAAGAAATGTAACTTCACATCTCTTGACAATGAATTTAGACATCAGTGAGTGCAATTAAAATAAATGTCTTTAACTATGTCTCTGGCTTTGTTTTACATTTCAGGTGGGCATAATCTTCCTGTAAAAAGTTTCATTGAGCAGCGTAATTTGTTAAAATTATAAATTTCTGCAGAGTTCTCATCCAGCGTAAAAGACAAAGGAACAACTGTTTTATTTTTCTCCTCCACTACTGTTAGCTATTCCAGTGGCTTTTAAACTTCCTTTATCTACTCTACTCAGGTGAAATGAAACTGATTTCAGATACTGACTATTAAGGGCTCTCCAGCAAACCACTGGAGGAATTTTATCACCTTCCACACATGCAAAAATCTAGAGGGAAGCTGCTTATCATCCTGGGCTGTACAAAGTGTCTGCAAAGTGTTGAAATTGAAATAGTCTGTGTAGGGCTTCTCCCTACCACACACAGACCTGGCATTAGGTTGGCTCTACACCAGCTCAGACAGAAGCCCCTGGTGCAGGAGATGTGCCAGGCCACCCAGGGTATAGTCATGGAATCCTTATGTCACAGCCATTTTCAAGTGCACCATTAAAGTCTGGAAAAAGGTTAGGGAAGTCTTCAGGACTGCTGTGACCAAGTGACACCTGGCATCCCTATGAATGGAGAGATGCAAGCTGTCTCCTGCTGTTCCCTACACCTATCTCAGCAGGCAGAGGGAAGAATCAGGAGGCCCAGTGTTTATACAGTTTTATTCTGATTTAAATTTGCCATTTAGTCTTTAACAACCAGTGACAGGGCAGGCTCCTTTCCCATGCTGGGGTCCCTCACAAACAATCTTGGACATCTCTTGCTTGTCAAGATCTGAGTTTTATTAATATTACTACCACCAAGTCCCCATCACAGCCCCTGTGCAGCACATATAACTACATCTAACTAATTATCTCCAACTGGTGTGATAATTCGCTCCTTAGCTCACCAAACCCCAGCCTCTCCTCCTCCATCAGGACTTTCTGGGTGGAGCTAATTATTGCTTAAGTGATGAGAGTGCTGGGTCAGCTATTGGGTCTCAGTATTCTATCACACCACTCCTTAGAACTGCCTTGTTTCCTCACACTGGTTTCAACAGTTAAAATCTAATTCTTTCCCAATGCATGATGCATCAGAAATGTAGAGGCATCCGTTCTTCCCTCAGAAAATCCAGAACAGCTTTACTGTATACCTATACATATATTGAATGGTTCGGGGGACAAGCTCTTGTTAGTTGGGGTCTTTCCATTTTGTTTTAACTGAAGACTTCTGCCATTTTTCTTTGAAAATCCTGGCTTTGTTCAGACCTGCCATATGAAAATGAAGCTATAGAAATATTGTTGCCCCTTTGCCTGACTGGTTAGCCAATATTTGGAGTCTGCTGGACTGTTTCTGTTAGGAGTGGAAGCTGGCCAGTGTTTTGGGTGGTGGCTTCTACTATTTCATCTTTCACTACACAAAGGGGCATTTAATCCTCCTCCCACTTAGCCTGAATGAAGGGTGCTTAGTACACACACCAACTTTACCCAGGCCTGTGATTGATAGCAGCTGTTTAATACTTTCCAGCATAACAATATAATCTAACAGCCTGTTTGGGAATTTCACCAAAGCCCATAAAAATAGCCACATGATCATATACATATGGCTTCAGGTGGCTTTGGGTAATTTATTATAAAACATGATCAATACAAACATGATTCCCCATTTCCACTTCTATACTAGCTGTGACTTACCATTAGCCACCGTGTAATATATATTTTGTTGTAATTCTAGGAATGATGAAGAATGGAAAGAATGTCCCGATTATGTAACTGCTGGAGAAAATAGCTGCTATTTCAACACATCATACACCTCTATTTGGATAACTTATTGTGTTAAGCTTATCAATAAAGATGAAGTATTAGATGAAAAATGCTTCAGTGTTGATGAAATAGGTACATTTCCACTATATATTTTACACTGCTTTATTTTTATAATATGATACATATAATCAAATACATTGGCTTGGTTACCATGATTTTTTTTCATTAATTTGGGAGTTTTATATATTTAAATTCACACTGTGGTAAAGAATAATCTTTTAAAAGTAGATGGTATAAAAGCTTGAAAGTACAACCTAGGAAAATGTTCCAATATAGGAAAACTCCTGTGGATTTCAATTGGTTTGGAATGGGGGAGGTTGTTTTTGTTTTTTCTTTTCTTTTTAATGCACAGTTCACCACAGATTAGCTTTAAAAATATAGTATAAATCCATGAAATATTATGAGAAAAATGTTATTAGTTAGGAGTTCAGGGAAAATTTTGGGCCCAGAGTTTCAAAATTCTGAAACATACATATCTGGTTTTCCTAAATTCCTATGTAATCTTAGGGTGAAATTCTGACCCTATGAAAGCTAGCAGAAGTTTTGTCATTGACATTAATGAGGCCAGGATTTTATCCTTAAAGTCAGCAGGAGTTTTGTCTGCATCAGGGCTGTGGAATGGGCCTTCTGAGATTTAGGGGCAAAATGTTTGGCTCAAATGAAAATATAACACCTGTTATCAAATCTTCAGTAATTTTTATATTAATTTGTAGGTTGAGACTGTAATTACTGTATGTGTGGTTCAAATACTTCTTTAATCATGAACAGTGTTTAGCAAGAATGGTGATTTCAGACTGAAAACTTTTATTTCCAACACGCTGTTTAAATAAACAGTACAACCTGATCCTCCTGTCGGTCTCAACTGGACTCTACTGAACACCAGCCTGACCGGGATCCATGCAGACATCCAAGTGAGATGGGATCCACCGCCATCAGCCGACGTTCAGAAGGGATGGATTACGCTGGAGTATGAACTGCAGTATAAAGAAGCAAATGAGACAAAATGGAGGGAGGTATGAAGGAAATGTTTTATATATAAACAATTGTAATGTACTAAGAGCTTATTTGTGCCTCGTTCTGGAAGGAATCTCCCCCCATTTGTGTTGCCTTGGGGCAACTAGTGAGTGCTTCCTTTTGCGTAGAACAGGCAATGTTCCTTACTAGCAGTAGCCACCTGAAAGAGGGCAGGGTGATGGTAGGGCCTTTGCCCTGCTCGCAATCTATACTGGGCAGCGTAACTAGCAAGGCATGGAGGAGAACATGTGCTGCACTAGTTGCAAGGGTAATGATTGGGTGCCGCTGCATTGTGCATTCTCCAGAATTCTTTCTTAAAGCTCCAGATGCAGCATACTCCCTCCCTGGTGTGGACAATGACTCAGTAGCCACAACCTGGCCCTAAAACGTTTATGCTGCTAATATGAAAAAAGGAAATACCTATACCATTAGATAATATACCCTAAACCTTTAACAAACAATATAAAGCATAGAATATCAGGGTTGGAAGGGACTTCAGGAGGTCATCTAGTCCAACCCCCTGCTCAAAGCAGGACCAATCCCCAACTAAATCATCCAAGCCAGGGCTTTGTTAAGCCTGACCTTTAGAACCTCTAAGGAAGGAGATTCCACCACCTCCCTAGGTAACCCATTCCAGTGCTTCACCACCCTACTAGTGAAAAAGTTTTTCCTAATATCCAACCTAAACCTCCCCCACTGCAACTTGAGACCATTACTCCTTGTTCTGTCATCTTCTACCACTGAGAACAGTCTGGATCCATCCTCTTTTGAACTTCCTTTCAGGTAGTTGAAAGCAGCTATCAAATCCCCCCCTCATTCTTCTCTTCTGCAGACTAAATAATCCCAATTCCCTCAGCCTCTCCTCATAAATCATTGTCTCCAGCTCCATAACCATTTTTGTTGCCCTCCGCTGGACTCTTTCCAATTTTTCCACATCCTTCTTGTAGTGCGGGGCCCAAAACTGGACACAATACTCCAGATGAGGCCTCACCAATGCCAAATAGAGGGGAATGATCACGTCCCTCGATCTGCTGGCAGTGCTCCTACTTATACAGCCCAAAATGCCGTTAGCCTTCTTGGCAACAAGGGCACACTGTTGACTCATATCCAGCTTCTCATCCACGGTAACCCCTAGGTCCTTTTCTGCAGAACTGCTGCCTAGCCCCTCGGTCCCTAGTCTGTAGCAGTGCATGGGATTCTTCCGTCCTAAGTGCAGGACTCTGTACTTGTCGTTGTTGAACCTCATCAGATTTCTTTTGGCCCAATCCTCGAATTTGTCTAGGTCCTTCTGTATCCTATCCATGTCCTCCAGCGTATCTACCACTCCCCCCAGTTTAGTGTCATCTGCAAACTTGCTGAGGGTGCAATCCATGCCATCCTCCAGATCATTAATGAAGATATTGAACAAAACTGGTCCCAGGAACGACCCTTGGGGCACTCCGCTTGATACCGGCTGCCAACTGGACATGGAGCTATTGATCACCACCCGTTGAGCCCAACGATCTAGCCAGCTTTCTATCCACCTTGTAGTCCATTCATGCAGCCCATACTTCTTTAACTTGCCAGCAAGAATACTGTGGGAGACCATATCAAAAGCTTTGCTAAAGTCAAGGAATAACATGTCCATTGCTTTCCCCTCATCCACAGAGCCAGTTATCTCGTCATAGAAGGCAGTTAGGTTAGTCAGGCATGACTTGCCCTTGGTGAATCCATGCTGACTGTTCCTGATCACTTTCCTCTACTTCTCTACAGCCTGTAGACAAGCCACCGTTGGTTGTGAACTTGTAAGATCTCATAAGTGAAGTACTATTGGGCTTGGTCAGCACTTCAATGGGAGATCTCCAAAGAAAACCCAGATAGTATTGTGGATGTAGCAGGTTTTGCTCTTCTTTCTAAGCCCATGCTAAATTGCACAATCTTCTGTTGGAGGTCCAGCCTTTCAGATAAGACACAAAACCAAGCTCCTGATCACTTGTGTGGGTTGGTAAACATTTTGGGTTTCACAAGAAGTGTTTTGATCCTGATATTATGACCAAATTCCAATTTGACAAGTTACTTTTTTGTCTACCTAGATTAGATAAATTAATCTTCACTTTCCTTCCTCAGTCCTGCTGAGTGGAGTTGTCAGTGCAGGGGGGAGGGATAGCTCAGTGGTTTGAGCATTGGCCTGCTAAACCCAGGGTTGTGAGTTCAATCCTTGAGGGGGCCACTTAGGGATATGGGGTTAAAAAAAATCTGTCAGGGGACAGTACTTGGTCCTGCTAGTGAAGGCAAGGGACTGGACTCGATGACCTTTCAAGGTCTTTCCAGTTCTAGGAGATTGGCATATCTCCAATTATTATTATTATTATTATTATTATAGGATGGCTGATGCTTCCTCCCCCAAAAGTGGTTATATCTTAGTGATGGATGAAGTGGGTCATATGATAATAATATAAGACTTTGAGATCCTTGTGGATAAATTTAAAGTATGATTATTATCAGTGATCTCAAATTTTCCTGTAATAATATAATCTGCTGTTTGTTTCCTAAATTTTAGCTGTTTTTTAAAAAGTTATTCTATTATATCTGTTATTTTTATTTTTTGGCACAACAATGTTAGTTTGATGCCAGGATATCAGATTTTCAGGTTAGTCTGTGAAATATCTGGGTTTTATACATTTGGGTTAACCCTTTAAAATTGCTTACATTTTAAATGTACTTCTGAATGCAATTATGTGGAAAATTCTTGTAATTATGCATTTATTTAAAAGAGCATTTGTAATACTTTTAGTATTCATTTTATGTTTTCCTTTATTTCCATTGCACATTTTGAATATTGAAAATGGAATTTTGCATCCTTACCATCTGCATCCTTTTCCATTTGTTTCAAATAGAACTTAATCACTTTGGCTTTTTTCTAAGATTCTATTAAATTAAAATTCATATTTTAAAAAAAATCTGATCTTCTCTGTCTCAAACAATATCGTAGTGTTTTGAAACTCAAAGAAATTTGAATCAGACTTTTCTTGCATTTTTCTCATTTCGGACAATGAAAATGTAATAGTTATTTTCACTTCATTTTATAATCCGTGTCTGCTGAGTTTTAAGTTCAGATTCTCATGTGTTAGCACAGTGTTGCAATGTTACATTTCAAAGACTTAAAAGAAATGTGTTAAAAAATGTCCAAGGAATTATATAATTTTCAACAAATGAAATATTAAGTATTGTTACCTGGTTTTATAAAGTTATTTTTATTACATTTTTATTTTGGACCAAATTATACCTTGCATTATCCCTTTAAGAACAACTTAAAGATCACCTGCAAAGTTTTTGAGGAAGATTTGCAAATATATGGCAATTTAGGTGCCTAACTACCATTTGTGCCTTGGAAAATTTTTCCTTCATATAATTTTCCCCAGTACATGTTAGAAAACCAATGTGATTTGTCTTTTATGTGCCCTTGAAGTCTGCTGTTTGGACACATGTCTTTTTAGCTTCAAACTGCATGCATTACTCCATTTACCGTGAATAGTAGGATCAGAAGCCCAAGGAACAGTCTATAAAACTGTCATCTGAGTTGCTTCTGTTCTGAGTTATTTGCCTTCCAATATTATCTGTGTTGGGAGGCAGTAATGTAGTGGCTTTAAACAAGAATATGTAGCAATATATAGAGTGCTTAGCATGCAAATATCAATGATGTCAACAGGGGAGGCGCTCAAGTCTCTCTTGCTGATTTTTTGGTATGGGGCAGGTGACAGACACTAGTTTTTTTTTAAATCATGAAAAGAGGGGTCAAATTAAAGCAGAAGGACCATGAGTCTCATAAGCTTTACCTTAGAGACCTTATCTGTGCTGCTGTCACATCAGGCAGTCCAGTTCCTCCATTGATTACCGTCACTTGCTAGGTGTAGTGCTTCTTCCCAGCACCTATGTCCTCTGTCACTGTATCTTCCCAGTTCTTCCTTGGCCTTCCCTGCTTTCTCTTTCCTCCCTTGGGTACATAATTTGATGCTTGCTTAGCATGTCTTCCATCTTCCATACAGTGTACTGGCCCAAGCACCTGAGCCTTCTTTCTTTGATATTCACTAACATGTCCTGCTCTGTCGGCTCCCTTACTCTAACATTTGTTGTTTTGTTTTTCCATGCAATGTGTAGTCCCTCCCTCAGCCATCTGTGGTAGGCAGCCTCCTGTCACTTTTTGTTAACCACGGTCATCAGCCAAGTCTCTTCTCTGTACAGTAACATGCTCAGTACAATTGCATGGTATAATCTGACCTTTAGTTTGGTGTGGAGACCTCTGTTACTCCAGATGATGTTCATCCTTCCAAAAGTAGTGTCTGCTTTTTCCTGATCATGTATGAATATCTTTATTGCAGCCACCTTCAAATCATCACTCCCCCCCAGATAGCAGATCTCTTCTATCTGTTTGATTTATTTTTCATCCCATGTACACCTTTGCAACTCTTGTCTACTTTCCTACTTTCATAATCTCATTTTTCTCCACATTTACTTTCAATCAAAATTTTGCTGTTTTCTGTTCTACCGCTGATGTAAGGGCAATTGTTCTGTTTCACATCCTACTCAGTAAAGTAGTTTTGTCAGCAGGGCCGGCTCCAGGCACCAGCGTTCCAGGCAGGTGCTTGGGGCAGCAATCTGCAAGGGGCGGCAGTCCGTGTGCCGTTAGGGCGGCACGCGCAGTTCCGCAGCGGTGGCAATTCGGCGGCAGCTTCTATCTTCAGCCGCCTGCGGCAGCAATTCAGTAGCAGCTTGTGCCTTTTTTTTCTTTTTTTTTTGCTTCTGCGGCTGTGCTCGGCTGCTTTTTTTTTTTTTGCCTGGGGCGACAAAAAAGCCAGAGCCGTCCCTGTTTGTCAGCAAAGTCAAAGATGTGTAACTCATCTCTACTAACCCATTTTACACTGTCCATGATGCCTTTTGTTGCCCACTTCATCAGACAATCTGTTGCAAATGCAGAGGATTGGTGAGAACAAACACCTTTGTCTAATTCTAGTCACAATATCAAACCATTCACCCAGGCCTATATCCAATTTTACTGTACGTCTTCTCCCATCATATAAACTCCTTATGTTGATCAGCTTCTCTGGTATCCCATAACTTCTAGCAATATTCCACAGAGTCTCTCTGTGGGCACCACTGAACTCTTTTTTTTAAAGTCAATAAAGTTGATTACGATGGGGTCTTTTGTCAAGCAGTAGGGTTTTCGATGATCTGTCGAAGTGCGAATGTGCTCACAACTTGGTCTACTTGGACGGAACCCAGACTGTTCTTGTAATAGTTCATCCGTTTCTTTCTTCATTCTGTTCAGCATAAGGATAGCCAGTACTTTGCCTAGGATTAATGGCAGTTTATTAATAGCAGTACTCTCTCCAGTTCATGCACTCAGATGACCCTTTATTTTTTGGCAATATCATGGTGATGCCATCTTTCCAGTCTTGTGGCACTTGTTTTTTCACCCATATTTTATTAGTTTTCTTAGCCCCTCAGTCAGAATTTCACCTCTCGCTTTAGTATCTCCGCTTGTATTCTGTCAGTGCCAGGAGCTTTCCCCTGTTTGAGGCCTTTCTTTGATAGCGACTTTAATTTCATCGGTCGTTGTTGGTCCCTCTTCTATTTCTAACTTAGCATTGGTATTTCTCTTGAACCTGTGCAGTTCCACCATTTGCTTTCCAGACTTTTATCAGCCTCAGTTGCTAAGTGCAATCTGGAATCTGCTGTGTGTTTGTCTGTCCTTCAACATATCGACAGCTATAACACTCTTTTTGTCTGTCTTCTTGATCTTTTTGAGTTAAAGTTGTAACATGTCCTCTAAAAGATAATGATCTGAGCCAACATCTGCTCCCCTGCTGACTCTGACATCCTTCAAAGAAGATGCCCATCTCTTAGCTATACACACATGATCTATCTGGTTGACAGACACGTTGTCTGGTGATCTCCATATGAGCTTGGGAATCCCCTTTTGTTGGAAGAGAGAGCCACCTATCATTAGGGTGTTTGTGCCACAGAGATTAAAAAGCAGTTTGCCATTATCAGTTAAGATGCCTTCTGCTGCTGTGCCCAGGACTCCTTCCCAGCCAGCAGAGTTGTTCCCAATTTGTGCATTTAAGCCATCTATCATTAACTTGATGCCATAGTCAAGAATGAAGGCCAGAATAGTGATTAGCAATGGAAGGTAAAACAAAAGAATCTTGAAAGGTGTGAGGAAGGAGAGTAAAGCTGCATGGCACAAAGAATAAGGCAGGACATTGCAGGCATTCAGTGGCAACAAATTGTAAAAGTCCAGAGTCTTCCGTAGGCTGCTCTGTACAAAAAACTGGAGCAAACAATGTAATCCATTGACTCGTAGTTCTGGATAGGGCTGTCAATTGCAGTTTTAATCACACTGTTAATAATAGAACACCAATTTAAATGTATTATACATATTTTGGATGTTTTTCTACTTTTTCAAATATATTGATTTCAATTACAAGACAATACAAAATGTACAATGCTCACTTTATATTATTTATTATTACGAATATTTGCACTGTAGAAAAGATGAACAAAAGAAATAGTATTTTTCAGTTCATCTCTTATAAGGGCTGTAGTGCAATCACTTTATCATGAAAGTGCAACTTATAAACGTAAAGTTTTTTTTCCTTAACTGCACTGAAAAACAAAACAATGTAAAACTTTAGAGCCTACAAGTCAACTCAGTCCTACTTCTTGTACAGCCAGTTGCTAAGACAAATGAGTTTGTTTACATTTACAGGAGATAAGGCTGCCTGCTTCTTATTTACAATGTCACCTGCAAGTGAGAACAGGCATTTGCATAACACTATTGTAGCCGGCATTGCAAGGTATTTACATGCCAGATATGCTAAACATTCATATGTCCCTTCATGCTTCAGCCACCATTGCAGGGACATGCTTCCATACTGAATATAATTTGTATTCTGTTATTGTTTAACAGTGTGATTAAAACTGTGCAAAGGAAGATAGATGGTATTGCTGCTGCCTAGCCTTCCCTGTTGAATTTCTGCTGGAGAAGGCCAGCTTTACATTATGATCAACCTTTCATACTATCCTTCCCATGTGAGTCTAAGTGAATGGATTCATAGAATATCAGGGTTGGAAGGGACCTTAGGAGGTCATCTAGTCCAACCCCCTGCTCAAAGCAGGACCAATCCCAATTTTTGCCCCAGATCCCTAAATGGCCCCCTCAAGGATTGAACTCACAACCCTGGGTTTAGCAGGCCAATGCTCAAACCACTGAGCTATCCCTCCCGCCCAATCAGTTCATCCTCCAGCTGCCCAGGGCAGCATTACTCGGATTTGAGGTTACATTGGCCCGTTGGGGCTCCAGCACTAGAGAGATTGTGACCACTTTTTGACACTACAGCCTTCCTGTTTCTGGTAGACTTTCCACCATTAGGGACCTACTCCATGGTGTAACTCAGTAAAAGAAAAGGCACTAAGCCATAGTGTGAAAATCCAGTGTGTTTCATTGTTCCTGGATTTATACAACTACAGTATGAAACAAGCAAGCTAAACGAGTTTTGGATTGTGTTCTTTCTTAGCTGCCTTCCAGCCCGATTGGCTTTGCATGCTAAGAGTCAGTAAGACATAATGCTCTCTCAGTAAGACATAATGTTCTCTCAACTTCTTCCTGTCGACCACAGGGGATGGGAAGGAGCCTCTCCTCTCCCAACACCACAATTCCTGACTGCTTTGGTCTCAAGATATTTCAACCAATAGGCGTACTTGTGGTCCAAAGACCACAGTCTTGTAACCACAGAGAGAATGTGTTTTAACGTACACATTAGGGAAACACAGTGCTTATTTAGATTGCACAGTTCAAGCACAAACTTACTCCAAATCTTTGGGATCATAAATCCTGTCTTGGCCAAATGATTTCAGGCTAATCTATTCCACTCTGTCTGGTTTTCTGACTCTCATTCACTCTTGCCAATAATAGTACTGGATTCTGCAAACATAAATTCAACACAACTCCCACCAGAGGGAATTGTATTTAGAGCACAGTTTCATTATTTTTGTGTACTCTGATGCTGAAGCTGGAAATAAATTGTATAAGGGAGGAAGACTGGTCTTAAGGAGGGGAGATGTTCAGATACTATGGGTTGAGGCCCATGTACACAGGTGGGTACCAAGGCAGGTAAATCTGTGGTTAATATTTATATATAAGGGTCTCGATTCCTGAAATGTCCTGTTGTTTTTAACAAGACAGTTTTCATTGGGAAGTTAGCAGAATAGTGTTGGAACAATAAAAGGGCTTGCAGTTTGACATATACCTTCTATGCCTCTGAACAGTAAACATAAAAGTTCCATGTAAGTAAAAATGCCTGCAGATGTTTGTATTTGTCAACTAAGTATCAGTCATTTTGTCTTTGTAGCTGGAGCCCATGCTCACAACAGTAGTTCCATTGTACTCGTTGAAGTTGGGAAGAGACTATGAGGTTCGAGTCCGATCAAGACAACGTACTTCTGAAAAATTTGGGGAGTTCAGTGAAGCCCTTTATGTGTCTCTTTCTTCAATTAGCTCAGTTCTGTGTAATGAAGGTAAGTGAGGAAGGACAACTCTGCAATTAAGTGTCATTCTAAACATTGCCCTGCTTTCCATTGCTTCCTGTCCTTAGTGTTTAGTACTTGAATACACTAGAAACTCAGATAACTGCAATAAAACACACTTGGTGAGACTGGCTTTGGCACAGCAGAAGATCCTTGCGTTGTGGTACAGGAAGGACAGATTCGGAAACAAACTCAGCAGGGATGTTTCCCAGCTTTGCAGAGATAAAAATAATTTTAGGATCTTTAATGTGTTCTGTAGTTCATGCCATACACACTTAGATAAGGGCAATTACACTGTGAAAGCAGTTTGCTTTCCTCCTGGCCTGCCAGAAATGGCGAGGGATAATAACTTTCTGACTCCTGCTCCTCTACCCATTTTTTAAAAGAGCTTTAGAAAAAGAAAAACAGCTGATATGAGCCTTCACATTTATTTTTATCTGAAAATAAGGAACTGATCGTTCTGAAACATCGTCGGGCCTGACCTGCAAATTTACCAACTCAAAATTTGGTATCAGTGTCAAATTTATTTAGTTCTGTTCTACTCTCTTTTCCAGATCACTAGCAGAGATGTAAAATAAAACTGGACCAAACCATGATCCCTTCAAAATCTCACTAGACACCTCTCCTCCACTATTTATATTTACCGTTTCTATGGACATCTAGCCTGTGTTCTGTCCATATGGTACTGTTCTTCCTACCCACGTCAATTCAAATTAAATTTTCAAGTAAGATGTTGTGGAAACAGAATGACAAAATACCTTAATAAAGTCAAATACACTGTGCTTGCTGGGTTCCCTTCATCCTTAAAACCCAGATTCTGGAAGCTGAGCCATATGGGTGCATCTGTACCTCTGACTTCAGTGTTGATCAGAGTTCTGTATTTCGCATGTCTCAGTTTTGGAGCTTAAAGTTAGATTTGAAAATTTTGCCTTAAAATTAGGCACTTAAATCCTTGTGCAGACGCCTAATTTTTCAAAGATGCTGCGCATCCACAGATCCCATTGACTTCAGTGGGATTTTTGGGTGCTCTGCACCTTTTCAAATGGGGCCTGTTATTTAGGTGTCTCCATATGGATTTAGGTACCTAATTTCAAGCACCCATGCTTGAAAATTTGGCCTAAGAATCAAAAAGCTGAGCTCTTAACTGAATGGGAAAAGTGGTCTCTGAAAATATTTTTTATATTTATGTTCTTACATACAGTTTTAAAGATCCTTGTTCAATTCTTCTTGGCCAGAAAAATGAGTGAGGCCTAAAGTTAAAACAGGGAATCAGAGGAATCTTAAGGGCTGCAACCAGAACAGATTTCCATTGTGTTTTCCTAATTTGTTACCCTTTACAGACACAGCTTCTATAGAATGAGAGTGCCATTATTTAAGAAGAATGTTTCACTTATCAGCATGGTTTCTCATTCCTATCATATCACACAGGTTAAGTTCTCTTCTTGCATGTGCCAGGCTGCAAGGCAGGGGAAAAAAGGAGGAAAAAGCCATCAACCTTTGTACAATTGATACTGCTCAAAACATAAGTGACCAGCCTGGCCTTGTGGAGAGGTGCATGCTGGCTGTTACATCATGTTATGCTATTGGGTGACTGCCTGGGCCAAAGGGCATGGCATGGTTTGCTCAGAAAGAAGGATGGCTTACCTTTGGTCTGCTGAAGGCATCTGCTACCAGTAATGAGCACTCTTCTCTTGCTTAGAGGAGCAGTAAAATACACCTTGCGGCAAAGTTTGCTGACAGTACTGCCACTGTGAGGCCCTGAGAAAGCAGGATATTTCCATCCGTGCATGCACCTGTCTCCTCCTTAGGCTGTGTCTACGCTACAGCTTATGTCAGCATAATTTCTGTCGCTCTGGGGGTGTGAATAAATCACCCCTGAGTGATATAAGTTACACCAACATAGCTACTGCAACTCGCAGTGGCTGGAGTAGTTAAGCCGACGGAAGAGCTCTCTCCCATCAACTTAGAGCAGCTACATTAGAGTGCTTACAGCAGTGCAGCTGTAAACTGTCTAGTGTAGCTATGCCCTTCATGTAAGTGTCTCTGCCCATGCTCCTTTGCCAAGATTTGGCTCTGTAATAGAAAACTGCATCTTATTTTCGAGATGTCGAATTGGACTCATGAAATGCAATATTAAAAGGGTTGAGATTGGAAGGACATTTTTACTTGTTTTTTGTGCAGAATTTTTAGTTGAGTGGCCGAAGGTCCCATAAAATACATAACTTGTGGAATCCTTGGCACTGAAGGGAAAGTTAAATGTAAGGTCACAGCAAAGCCTTGCAGACTCCTGCCAATATGATTTTGTTATTTTTTTTCAGAAATCCAGTTTCCATGGCTATTAATTATCGTCTTTGGAACATTTGGGCTGATAGTGGTGATGTTCTTAATTCTGTTCTCTAAACACCGAAGGTAAGTGTGCTTCATTTGTTCACTTTTCTTTAGCAGTTGTTTGGCGTGATCCATTATGTCATCAAATCACACATTTGTACTGCCCTTTCAGTAAAGTCTACTGACTCTTACGTTGCATGTTGAATTGACCATCAGCATCCAAATTTGCTCTGAGTTTGCTGTTTGTAGATTTGGAAAAAAAAGTTAAAGAAAATTCTATAGTAGCAGCCAAATGATAGTCATCTAATTTAAATACTTCCAGAGATACAGCTGACTGTAAAAAAAAAAACAAAAAAACTGCTGCGTCCTATCTGTTGCAGTTACAGGCAAGATAACTATAAGATGAGGCAATCCATTCTCAGCTCTGCAGTGGTCTGTGGAATAGAAAACTTTCTGAATTATAAGGTGCATTTTTTAAAAATTGTCAGGTTTTAGCAGGCAGGCTTACATTGAAAAAAAAGAAAGGAGGGAGGGAAATAATTTATTCCTTGAGATTTTTCAATGATGCATTAACTTCATACTGAAGCTGAACTTTTATTTGTCCCTGAACAATGGAACCTGTCCCTGTGAGGTTTATATGTAAAACAACTGAATTGTAGACCTTTATTTTAAAAGTTTTTTACACCATTTTCAGAATAAAGCTAATCCCATATACTGGTGGTACATGAAACTCATTGGTTTTATTGAACATTGTGTGTGAACTTCTGCAGAGTAGTCTCACATATTGATGGCTCCTACTCCTTCCAGGCTGCAGATGTCATGTCCTTGCTACTCATAACTAGAACTGGGCAATTACTCGATATGGGGGATTGGACACCTAAATCACATGGTATTATTTCTCATGCATGGTTAGATGACTGAAACTTCTTATAAACTGCAGGAGAAAAAGAAAGAAAGTTCATATGACCATGGATAAAAAGGACATAAATACTGATGAAGTGAACGCATGGCTCTCATTTAATTGTGTGTTCGTGGATATCTTTTGCAGACTTCACTCAGCTCAATTGGTACCTCAGCACCCTCCTGGGCTAAGGAGCAAGGGCATAATCAAGCATAATTTATTTAAAGTATTCTTGTAAATCCCCCCAACACACACATACCACCCCCAATGGTCTTGCATATGCACATTTAAATATGTAGACTAAAGTGTTTTTCACATGCTAAGAGGAGCAAAATTAAATACAAGGCCCACAAAATGGAACCAGTAGTTCAAAAGGTCATTAAAGCTCTGGACCTAGTTCTGTGATACAGTAGCCCTGAAGCAGAAACCGTGGAAAAAAATATGTAGCATGGGAGCCAGTATTCCGTCATTTTACTGGCCTATTGGACAAGAAGCTAGATCAGTGGTCCCCAATGCGATGCCCGCGGGCGCCGCGGTGCCCATGGGTGCCATGGTGCCCGCTGGGGCATTTATGGGCGCCCGCCGACCAACTAGTGCCCAGAAGGGGAGAGAAGCTGCTGCCCTGGCCTGCCGGGGACAGAGAACTCCGGGGCTGCGGGCGCCGGTGTTCTCTGTCCCCGGCAGGCCGGGGCAGCGCAGAAAGAAGCCGCAGCCCCGCACCTGCCGGGGACAGAGAACACCGGCGCCCGCAGCCCCGAGTTCTCTGTCCCCGGCAGGCCGGGCTGCGAGCGCCGGTGTTCTCTGTCCCCGACAGGCCGGGGCAGCGCGGAGAGAAGCCAAGATTTGGGGGGCAGCAGGCAGCTGCCCGCTGCCTCCCCGCTCAGCAGCTGAGCTGCTGAGCGGAGAGACAAGGGGCGGCTTGCCACAGCTGCTCCTTGTCTCCCCGCTGAGCTGCTGAGCGGGGAGACAAGGGGAGCTTGCTGCGGCTACCCGCTGCCTCCCCGCTGAGCTGGGAGACAAGGGGCGGTCGCCGGGGCTGCCCCTTTTCTCCCCGCTGAGCTGCAGCGCAGGTAGACAAGGGGCGGCTTGCTGCGGCTGCCCCTTGTCTCGCCGCTCAGCGGCTGAGCGGGGAGACAAGGGGCGGCTTGCTGCAGCTGGAGCCATGGGCGTGAGCTGCGGGCGCCACCTTAGCGAGGCTCTGGCGGCGCGTTAACTCCGCTATTCCTCATAGGGGGAGCAGCCGCTCCCCCTGCTACGCGCACCCCCCCCCCCCCCCCCGGCTACGCTACTGTCTCTGTCCCCGGCAGGCGCGGGGCTGTGGTTTCTCTCCACGCTGCCGCACGGCCCCGTACCTGCCGGAGATAGAGAACTCCGGGGCTGCAGGCGCCGGTGTTCTGTCCCCGGCAGGCACGGGGCTGCGGCTTCCCTCTCCGCTGCCAAGAACTGCGCCCCGCCCCCCTCCAAAAAAGGTAAATAAAAAAGAGCAAATTAGCATGGTAAGGTGAAAGAATAATTGCCGAATAATTTAATTAATATCTTTTACATGTAAAATTACCTGTTTTATCTTATGGATTCATATATTGTGTAATATTAAATATGATGGTTTTCATATTATTTAATGTACAAATACAAAATAAGTCTTGAAAAATTGTTGGTGCCCGCCACACTCTTCTGAAAACATGAATGTGCTCTTGGCCACAAAAAGGTTGGGGACCACTGAGCTAGATACATTCTAAAAGGAAACAGGATTTTCCTTTCATGGATATAGTAAGTCTCTTTGGTGAAAGGGGGGAAGGAACCAGAGAGGAGGTGGTGTATGTGCCCACTGTTAATGTAAAGCCTAGCTTTTCACAAGACACAAGAAATAGTTGAAGATCAGTTCTTTTTCACATAGGCTAAAATTCACCACTCTGTAGGGTACCACACAAGGCCTACAAACATTTCAATATCACTTAACAGTGCATAGAGTGCATGCTGGCCCTTTCCCTATTATGATTATCTCCAGATTGCTGTCATGGAAATTTGTTATGTTAGTGGATGGTCTGAATTTACAAACACAATCATTTAAAATTTTGCTTTCATTAATCTGCAGGTTTTGTTTAGCATGCCTGAAATACCTTCCCTCCCTTTCACTACCTAACCCTTTCCATTCCTCTGTTTACTACTTATTGGACTTCTGCAAGCCCCCCTTGTCCCTGAAGATACTTAGGGAAAGTCGCCTTGGCATGTTGAGTAATCCATGCTGACTCATAAGGTATTTTTGTAAATTATACAAGAGGGACCTTCCACAGGACTTTCCGAGAATTTATTCAAGAACTGACTTGTGGCGTGTAAACTGTAGTGGAGTGTAAACTATCATAGAATCATAGAATATCAGGGTTGGAAGGGACCTTAGTAGGTCATCTAGTCCAACCCCCTGCTCAAAGCAGGACCAATCCCCAATTTTTGCCCCAGATCCCCAAATGGCCCCCTCAAGGATTGAACTCACAACCCTGGGTTTAGCAGGCCAATGCTCAAACCACTGAGCTATCCTTCCCCCCCCATAAAGACCTGTATCCAAAATGTATGTGATCTGGACATAAATTTACTTGACTTTAACAAACCAGAGTTCAGAAAACCTGTTTCTTATTGGAAATGAGACTAGTAAACAGCATTTTTTAAAAAATATTTTTAAATTGAGTCCATCACACTAGAGTCTTGGAATAAATAAACAATAAAGCAATGGAATGCCAACATCTTATTTCTCTGTGTGCCAAAAAAAGTAACAGTTTAAATTATTTGGAATTAAAAGCCAATTTTTATTTTTCCAGGTTAAAAATGCTGATTCTTCCTCCGGTTCCAGCTCCAAAGATTAAAGGGATTGATCCAGACCTCTTGAAGGTAATTATATATTGTACAATATAATTCTGCAGAGTGGGCATCAGTTCAGTGATGATACTTGAAAAAAGGCTTCCCCATGCAGCTGAATTTTGCAGGAAAACTATCGGATAGAAGTGTTTCATGCTGGGAGAGATGCTCGAGTATTTAACATAATACACCATGCAACTGCTACCATTGCAACAGTTCCTTTCCTTGAACGAATATGTTACATAAAAAAGCATAACCATTCTTGACTATTTCCTTTATAACATATACATTTTGGTTTTTCTCTGTAGAAAGGAAAGCTAGATGAAGTGAACTCCATCTTAGCCAGCCACGACAGCTACAAGCCACAGCTGTATAACGACGACTCATGGGTTGAGTTTATCGAATTGGATATAGATGATCCCGACGAGAAGACAGACGGATTGGACACTGACAGGCTCCTGGGTGACGACCGTTGTAAGTCTCACAACTGTCTTGGAGTGAAAGATGATGATTCTGGACGTGCCAGCTGTTGTGAACCAGATATTCCAGAGACTGACTTCAGTGCTAGCGACACATGTGATGGCACCTCAGATATTGATCGATCCAAAAAGATAAGTGAAAAAGAAGAGGATCTCTTGTGCCTTGATCAAAAAGATGATGATGAGTCGCATGCTATTCCTGCTGACCCAACTACCTGGAAGCCTAATACTAATATTCAGTCTGAAGATAACCAGTCAAAGCCGCCTTTTGCTGACAGTATTGAATCAACTAGCCCACCTGTCCGTACACAGCTAAGCAACCAGAGTTCAGTAGCAAATATTGACTTTTATGCGCAAGTAAGTGACGTTACTCCAGCAGGAAGTGTGGTGCTTTCACCAGGGCAAACAAACAAGAGAAGGAGAACACAGTGTGACGCCTACACAGAACCAGCTATACAATGTCAACCAGACTTCACCATGGACAATGCCTATTTCTGTGAGGCGGATGTGAAAAAATGTATTACTGCAACATCTCACAATGCAGTTGAGCCACGTGTCCAGGAGCAGAGCTTTAATGAGGATGTTTACTTCACCACAGAGAGCCTTACCACTGCTGCTGAGAATCCAGGTGCAGCTGCAGTAGAAGCCTCAAGTTCCGAAATGCCTGTCCCAGACTATACCTCCATTCACATAGTGCACTCTCCACAAGGCCTTGTACTCAATGCTACTGCGCTGCCTGTGCCAGACAAAGAATTTATGATATCTTGTGGCTACGTGAGCACAGACCAACTGAACAAAATCATGCCATAGCCTTTCTTTGATAATGTGCATACAGTTTGTATTTAATGGCATAGAGTTGGCTTGGGCTTATATGCTTAAACCAAAATAATGTTTTAAACTTTTTTGTGGTTCTTACGCTTTTACCTGAAATGTCAAAACATAAAACGCTAAAATCAAAATATTCCCATTGTGTATTGTAAATATTATCTATGAATTGTCTCAAATGACTATTTAGTAGCAGTGACTGTCTTCTTGTTATTGTGGGTGTTGATTTTTGTGATACTAAGCATTGAATGAATATGTTTAATATGCAGTAAATCATGCTTTTTGAAAAAGCTAACGTCAGGTGGTTTTTGAAGTTTGAGAATTTAATGAAAATTGTATTACGTGCTGAGATCTTTATATCAGTAACTGGGAACTGAAAATATAAAATAGGTGGGAAAGCAAAAGTTGTTTGGATAAATACATTTATTTTGAATTATATAAATTAATAAATATTTTAATATTTTAGACAAAGGCATGGATATTTTATATTGTACTACATACTGTAGTTTAAATATGATGATCCATTTAAGGAATGTATTTGCTGCAAGAGCTTGTCCCTGCTTCAGTCATTGCAGGGGCGCGGGGGGGAATTAGTTTTTTACAGAGCCATTTTTATACCTCCAAAGAAACATGTAGCGAAATTAAAAATTGTAGCAACTCGCATATCTGATCATATTAATTTCTTACAGTAAGTATAGAAAAGTATTAATTTAAGTTTTTCAGAAAACTTTACAATATACAAAACAAATCCATTCTTCACTGGATTCTGGTTAGTGCCAATAATACACGTTTTATATAACAGTGGAAACAACAGCAGGCTTTTGTTTACCAAGATCTTTAAAGACTTATAATTACACTTTTATTGAATGGTTCTCAAGAATAAGCTCTGGTGACTTAGCAGCTTTATTTCTTCACATGGGAACAAATTCTGAAGTCCTCACTCAGATAAATCTGCTGTTGAAGTCACTAGTAGCTTTGCCTGAGTATTGAATAAAAACTAAGTAAGGACTTCAGGATTTGGCCGACAGTACACTTTTGAAGCTAAAACAGAATTAAATGAAGTTAACAGAACAAAGGCGTTTGAGTACAGTATTGTTCAACAATGTGTTTTCTTTTTCACAGCCTAACAGAGAGAGAGAGAGAGAGAGAGAGAGAGAGTCTCTCTCAGCACCATTAAGAAGCCTTGCAGAAATGTATGAAAGAGAGAACCAAAATTCAGTGGGATAGCTTTCTTCATTCTTATGCATTTTTAAGAAAGTGATAAAGTTTTGCAATGAACCATTATTTGCTTCAGAAGTTGCCTTTATAAGAAACAGTTTCCATCTTAGCAGAAATATTTTTAGAAAGCAAACATAACCAGGGATTTTAATTTCCCTTTTCTTACATGAATAGCAATCTATGGGCCCAATGAGGCAGACCAGGCTTACATGAGCACTCCCACTTAATTCAGTGGGACTCAGCCTTTGACTAAGGGCTGCAGAACTGAACCCTTTGGTTGGATGGGATTTAAGTTTAGCATGTACTTTATGGTAAATGTTTATTAAATATTCTGCTAACAGCTATATTATTTAGTTTCATATAAAATTTAATAAGTGTACGACACTAATGCGATTAACAGCTATGTATGTGTTTGGGAAAAGTTTCTTACTATATTTCTATTGCCAAAAATAGAAGATACCTCAATCAATCTCAGAATGTCATTTTGGTACTTTAGTGGTTACACAAGTCATTATACACAAGTATGAAGATTTGTGCCTTTCAGTTTCTATTTAACTTCCCTTATGTCAGTGTTTTTTCTTTCAAAGTTCAATAAATTTATTTTCTTTGATCCATCTTGACACAGTGTTCTTTATTGGAGATGCATTAAGTATCTTTTAGCATTTGTGAATTATGCCAGTGTATTCAGACTTTACCCAATAGAAAGTCAGGATTTTTCATCAAATGAAGCAGAATGCAGACACTCCTGCTTGGACCAGGAGCATTGCATGCTAGGACCTGTGTTCTCTGTAGGCCACATGTATACAGTTAAATAGAAGGGTAGAATTCATTCTACCTGGGCCACTTTATATAAAAATTTAAAATTAAATATTTATTGGAGCAGGGACTTGAAGCTGGCTCTCCCATGTCCCAGATGAGTGCCCTGGCCCATAGAGTCAAATCTTTCTCTGTAATTATTTAATACAAAGTGGAACAACTTCAGCAGGGGAGACTGAAAGCGCTACCCCAAAATCCCATTAGCCTGGTGGTCAGGGCACACTCCTGAAAGGTTCAAGTGCCTGTTTCAAATCAAGCAGGCAGAGTACACACACCACAGCCGCCTGAGCAATTCATGACCTGCTCACCTACTGCTGTCTTACATCTGAGACCTGCTCTGAGAACACCAACCAGATTGGGCCCTGGTGGGGAGATAAGGGGGAAACACCTTGTTTGAGAATCCTACTGGGGCTTAGGCATGAGCAAGGGCTCCAAGCAGTTTGTTAGCTCTGGGGCAGCATCAGGGCTGAGGCAGCTTTGTACATGCCTACCAGGGGACATTTAGACACCTAATGGACTATGGGCACCTACAGGGTTAGGTGAGGCTGTACGGTGGTTTTGAGAACTTCAGTGGTGCCTAAATGTTGGACTTTGCCACCTCAAGAGTCAGCTAGGTGCCTGAATAGTACCTTCGTGGATCTATCCTTAGGACCCAATGCTGCCACTGTCTTACACGGAGGAGTAGTGTCTTTCCAGTACATATGACTCAATGTAAGAGTGTGAGAATCAGTCCCTCTTGAAATTGTTGAAAAACAGCATGGCCAACCCCCTACTATAACTACATTTTCCTCTCTCAATTCTTCCTGCATGTAATCAGCACCCTTAGATTTTGCAATCAAATGGCAAATGGACCCTGGAGACAAGTAACAGTTTGGTGAAACGCAAAACAATGTCACTTCACTGAATCTTTCTTCTGGCATTAAATAGTCATTGTTCTAAGCCTGGGGAACCAATTAGCAGACGAATCACTCAGTATGCTCATATGTCCTGGTAGAGGCTGGATACTGAGACTACAATTTGATTCTCAAGGGGAGAAGGAAGGGTTTCAAGGTGCTGCACCTGCTGCTTCTATTGATGCTATTAGGAAATGCACTTAACTTGGAGCAGAGTGCAATTTCCATTCCTTTTCTGCATTGGTGACTACAGGAGATCCTGGGGTTTGAGGATATTTTTGATAGAAGGCTGAAAGAAAACCAGACGGTATGAGTGCACTTCTATTGGGGTAAGAGCAGGTGTTTTTTTTTAATTTTGAGAAAGCTGATGGTTAAAGGCCTGTATTCTGCACTATATTGTCCCAAATAGTGTGTGTTCTCTCACATGTGGCTGAGCCCGTATGAGGGATGAGACTCGGTGACCTCATAGGGTATGTCTCCACTGCAATTAGACACCTGTGGCTGGCCCGTGCCAGGTGACTCAGGCTTGTGGGGCTCAGGCTAAGAGGCTGGAGCTGTTTAATTGCAGTGTAGATGTTCGGTCTCGGACTGCAAACTAGGCTCTGAGACCCTTTGACCACAATTAAACACCCCTTATCCCGAGCCCCACGAGCCTGGCCCAAGCCATCCTCAGGTGTCTAATTGCAGTGGAGACATGCCCATACTGGCCAAGTGTAAATCAGTAATGATTGGAGGCCAAGGAGACCTCAATATTATCTCTGCACTCCCCCAATGTCAATTAACAGCATCAGAAAAAGTGTAATCAGTTTTTCATGGTAGCAATGGAAAATGTGGGAGGTGTTTTAGAAGTAGTTGAAAGCCTTAGTACAGGGATGATAAATTTAAAATGGCAATTAATCCAATCTTGAAGCATGCTCCTGGAGTTCATAGTCTCTTATGTACAGATGTAGCAGGATAGCCTTAAAAGCAGAAAGAATGCTATGGTTCAAAGCAACACATGAACCTATGAGAAACATGACTGGGGCTACCATTTCCTCTTGCTCTGAAAAAGTGTTATTTCAGGGAACTAGTTACGGGGTGGGGGGCGGGAAGGAATGGATACTCCCTGTTACCCTTTGAATGGTAGCCAGTTAATGTCTTGCAAAGGAAGAAAAGAATCTCAAATACTTCATGGTTTAATCAAAGACGATATAAAAATTGTGTTTTGAAGGGGAGAAAGTGGGATGATGATTGCTTCTTAGGCATTTTTCAGTTTATATGCAAATTTAATTTAGGTGATCCTAATTTACATGTAGGGTGGAAATGACAGGGACTTTAAGAAAATCAACTAGCTTTAACAATTATTCGTTTTGGAAGGAGTACTTCCAATCACATTTGGTCAAATTTTTCTTGCTGGAGCATCCTTTGGCTAAATATAATTTTATTGTATACACTCCACTTCCAGACTAAGAATCACTAACCATACAAATGTCCACACAGAATGGGCCCATATGGAAGCCATATTGCAAATACCAGGTATATATATTTCTGACCCATTGTCACTATTTATATATTACTGCTGAGCCCCCTGGAGCGGAACACACTTTCAGTAGCATTGAATTTATCAACTGCGTGCTTGCATTGTTCTAATCTTATTAGTAAGTAAATACAATGGTGAAAACACACGAGCAGGTGGAGAACAGAGACAGCAAATGTATTGGAGAACCAGATGCAGGTGGAGTGGATGCCAACACAGACAATACATGCACCGGATAGATAGAGGTAGGTGGATCTGTGGGAATGGACTGGATCACAATGCAGACAGCAGAGTCAATGGCTATGTAAATACTGTCAAGTATCTTGACATAAGTGTTGGGGGAGGGGTTGTTTTGGTTCCCTGAAATTGCCTTCATAATTTTTCATTCTTCAACATGGCCTTCCCCTACCCCCTTCCTGCCACCCCCATATGTGAAATTTAGCAGTGTAAAGAAATGTCATCTGGAAACAGTGCAGAGAGAGAGTGTCACATACAAATCAAGAATGTACTGAAATTGTGTGTGTGTGTGTGTGTGTGTGTGTGTGTGTGTGTGTGATGGATCCAGTTATAGGGACAGATACATACATCATCCATTCTAATTTTATTTTTCTGAAACCTATTGCTATTTAAAATTTAGGGTACAAACATGCAAAAGTAGTGATGATGATCATGCAAGTTTTTACCGAGTTCCAAAATGTCACAGATTTTATTCAGATGCATTTCTCTCTCTCTCTTTGTGTGAGTGTATATATAATACCCATTTCCCCTTTGATTATGTCATACATAACTTATGATAGAAACTATATATAACTGGTGCACTAGAAACACTTAAGATAGTTTCGCCTTAGATTTTAACTGGATTTGACTATATGACATCTGTCAGTGTGCTGCTTAGCATATAGTTAAAGGAAACATTCACAATATTAAATATAATTGTCTTCTTGCAGACTTTAATTTTGGTAAAAATTGTATGTGGTTTAATTGTTTTGCATACAGCAATTAGCTTCCAAGTGGTTGTGTGCATTTATATACGGACCATTTAACTTCAGGCAAACATACCACAGGGCCATAAAAAATTTGCCCAAACAAGATGGTCAGATAAGTATCTTCTCAGTATCTTCCCATAAGTGCAACCTATAAAATAAGATTAAACCAATGCATAACTTTAACCGATGCCATCCTGCACAATTCAGTTTCTCTCAATGTTTAAAAAATTTATTTTCTCACCACTCACAAATCTATTTGTTTTTATCTTTATATAAGTGCAGTTAATATCTATGTGCACCATTTTTCCAAGGTTGACAAGAGCATCAATAGTCATTTCCTGTTGATTGAGCAGTTTGGTCTAGTCCAGCAAATAATTGCATCTACCAGAGTTATGATTGGTCTATTTTAATAAATCAATCAATCTTTTAAAGCAAGTTTTTGGGGAATGGATACAGGCTTTAGAGAGACATTTATAGTATCCAGCACTAAAATTCTTGGAACAGGGAAGACAGAATATATAGTACTCCCAACTCATTAGTGATATTGTGGAGGGAAAGTTTCATTAGGCTTCTAGAAATTATGACAGATGCTCTCAGAGCATGCACACAGATGTGATTTTATTTTATTTTATTTTTTTCCTCCAAACTTATGGCAATATTCTTTCCTCTAGTTATATAAGCACAGGAAGCCATATCTAGAGCTCTGTGTGTTCTATGATTCTGTAGACACTGAGTTTGCTGAAGAAACCACCCATAGCTGCAGAACTATGTGCTAGCTCTAAGCTTTTTTCTTTCTTCTCTAAACAAAAATCAAGCCCATGACAATGAAAGCTGCAGGGTGTTCAGCACAAGCCAATTATTATGGGATGTAAATGTAGATTTAAGAGTCTAAGTTTATGCATCCATTTTGGAAAATCATGACGCTAGTTTCTTGCCCTTGTTAGTGTGAAGTAAATCTCTCAAACATGAATAAAATGCAAATTAATGCTAAGGCAGCAGGCAGCGAGCCGCATGCCCCCCCGCCGCCCACCCCCACAATTTTTTTATTATTTTTTTTAACCCCCAGACAGTTCCCGCCGCCAGAACAGCTGTCTGGCAGCTTTGCGGTTTCTGGGAGGGAGGGGGGAGGTGGGGGGAGAAGAGGCGGAGCTCCTCCTCTGTGTGCGTGCTTCCCGCTCCTCCGCCCTCCCTCCCAGAAACCGCGAAGCCGCCAGACAGCTGTTCTGACGGCGGAACTTCAGAACGTAACTCGGGGGGGCACGGGGAGCCCGGCGGGCTGCAAGGAAGCGCCCCCCCTGACCCCCCCCGAGTTACGTTCTGAAGTTCCACCGCCAGAACAGCTGTCTGGAAGTTTCTGGGAGGGAGGGGGAGGAGCAGGAAGCGCGCACACAGGGGAGGGCGGGGGAGAAGAGGCGGCCCGCCAGGCTCCCCCCGCCACCCCTCCCAGTTACGTCCTATGGCTGCCAACTCCCCTCACCCCCGCCCCCCCCCCCCAGTTACGTTCTGTGGCCGCCAACTCCCTTCACCTCCCCCCCCCCCTCCCCAGTTACGTTCTGTGGCTGCTAAAATCCTTGTTCTCTCCATGCTGCTCCAAGGTTTTATTTTTACCCCCAGGCAGTTCTTGCCACCAGAACAGCTGTCTGGGAGGGAAGGGGGAGGAGCGGGAAGCCACGCACACAGGGGAGGAGGCGGAGAAGGGGTGGGGCCTAATGGAAGGGGTGGAGTGGGGGCGGGGCCGGGGGCAGCGAGGGGGCAGGGTCAGTGATGCAGCCCTCGGGCCAATGCACTAGTCCTCATGCGGCCCTCGTGGTAATTTGAGTTTGAGACCCCTGTGCTAAGGTGTCTACCTGAGTCTGTAACTGCCTGAAACAATCACTCTGAGGCAGGTGATCTGCCCATTCATCCCAATAAGATATTAATACTGAAAACTAATGGTGATTTAAATGTCTGCATTGTTAATTGCTTTATGGTTGACCATTACAGTAGGATCATCCAGCTAATATGCTTAACCCACAGTCCCAGACTAGCTCTGATGCCTTACCAGGTGACAACAAGCCCCAGCTGCCTCCTGACAACTTCCATAATGCTTTTACACATTTTCAATGCAAGATTCTGCAGAACATTAAAAATGCAGGGGCAGCATGAACTAAACTGAATTTGATATCAAATTGAATAACGTAAGTAGTGATGCAGTGATTGCTTAATTTTTCATATTTCATTCAGTAGTACTCTGAATTTCTTAATTTATCTGAAGCTGCCACAGATCTCCAGTCTCTAAGAACATAAGAACGGCCATACTGAGTCAGAACAATAGTCCATCTAGCCCAGTATCCTGTCTTCTGACAGTAGCCAGGGCCAGATGCTTCAGACGGAGTGAACAAAACAAGGCAATTTATCAAGTAATGAAGCAGTCCCAGCATCTAGCAGTCAGAGGTTGAGACACATGCTGAGCATGGGGTTGTGTCATTGACCCTCTTGCCTAATAGCCACTGATGGACCTATCCTCCAAGAACTTATCTAATTCTTTTTTGAACGCAGTTATGGTTTTGACCTTCACAACAGTCTCTAGCAATGAGTTTCACAAGTTGGCTGTGCACTGTGTGAAGAAGTATTTTTGTTTTAAACTTGCTGCCTACTAATTTCATTGGATGACCTATGGTTCTTGTGTTATTTGAAGGGGCTCTCCAGACCTCGTACTCCCCGGCGCGTACTTCAGGAGGTGAAGGCTGCTTTGCCGCCCGCTGCTCGGGTTTACCTCGACCGGGTCCTGCGAGAGTGTACGCCCCGCCCTCCCTTCACCCCAAGCCCTCCGGACCTTTTTATTGGGCCCCTGCCCCGTGGACCCAACCGAGTCCCCTGTCCCTTCACGGTGAGCCGGCTGCACGAACTGCAGCCGGTCCGCTTCCAGACCGCGCCAAGGAAACATCTATACACGCTCGTGCTCCACACCCTTCATCTCCTCGCCCTCACGTCCCGCCCCGATACGAAATGGCGGGACCTCCTGCCACCTCTAGAGGGTGAGAAGCCCCGGTGGGCCAGCCTTTACTCCTCCTTAGTCCCAAGGCCCGCCGGGGACGTCAGTTGGCGGCTCCTTCACGGAGCCGTGAGCACGGGCGTGTACTTGGCACGGTTCACCCCTATCCCCAACACATGTCCCTTTTGCGGCGTGAGGGAGACCCTGGCGCACATTTATCTGGAGTGCGCCAGGCTGCAGCCCCTGTTCCGGCTCCTCTTAGACATTTTGTTGAGGTTTTGGTTGCACTTTTCCCCTCACCTTTTTATTTATGCACTTCCAATCCGCGGCCCCAGGAAGTCACGGGACCTCCTGGTCAACCTCCTCCTGGCCCTAGCTAAACTGGCCATCTACAAAACCAGGGTGGGGAGGTTGGCCGATGGAGGCTCCTGTGACTGTGGGGCCTATTTTCGATCCTCTGTTCATTCACGCATCCAGGCAGAGTTCCTCTGGGCAGCGTCCACTGGCTCCCTTGACACCTTTGAGGAGCAGTGGGCGCTGTCCGGGGTTCTCTGCTCGGTGTCCCCGTCTGGTTCACTTCGTTTGACCCTTTGACCACACTCCCGTTCCTGTTTTTTCATTTTTTGTCCCCCGGAATCACTTGGTATCCAGGTCCTGTGGATCCCTCCCCTTAGGCTGAAGGGGGGGATCCTTTAGCACTTCCCGGATCCCAATAGGAACATACTGGTTTCTTACCACTTTCCTATAGCCCTCTGGCCTTGCCCCGTCACACAGTGTAAACTGAAATCCCATTTGGCACAGCTCACCTTATAATGGGGCCTAGCAATAACACCACTTGTGTTTTTAACATCAGAATTTTCTGAAATTTTGTTGAAACTAGAAACCTTAGAAAGCCTACAATAGGAAAAGGCTTCAGAAACTGTTATACTTTCAAGTGCTTTAGAAAGGTGGGTATTATCGCAGTTTTATAGATGCGAAAACTAAAGTACAGAGAGGCAACTTGCCCAACATCCCATGTTGCGTCACTAACACAGCAGGAAATAGAACCCGGGTTACTTGTTGTAACCACTAGATCACATTTCCTCCTTGGCCCCAGGATAATGTGCTTGTTCATAGAATAGAATAATATAGCAAGAGAATCTTCAAGAAAATTTCCATTTTAAAATTCCTAGCTTTTGTCTGAATTTTCTAGAGAAGTATTTTAACCATGTGAATCTGTAGTTCTAGCTAAATAATGAAAGATTGTGTTTTGAGCCTTATTTTAGACAAAAATATCTTATGCAGCACCCCCTGTCTAACTTTACTCAATTATGTTGGATCGGTTCAGATTCAGTACTATGAAATGATGTGGTAGTACAATATGTTACTTATAAATTATCAGGGTCATATACCATACTTCAGAGATTTTAATGTGTTGGGAATTACATGGTTGAATTTCTGAGATTTCATTAATAAGCACAGTCATTGAACAAAGATGATAGTTTTCACATTATTATGGCAAGATGACAATTTGATTTGTTTCTTAATGTGGAACCAAACCTCTAATCTTTGATTTAGAAAACTAAGTACTACAGATAAAATATATTCAAATTACTGTATTCTGTATCCATGTAAATTTATAAGCCTGTCTAAGGACCCAATCCTGAGAAGTGCACAGTGCTCTCAACTCCCATGAAAATCCCATTGATGTCACTGTGAACAGAGAATGCTTCCATCTTTCAGAGGTATTCAGTACCTTGCAAGATTAGTCCCTATATTTGCACATATCAGATCCCTAAAGGCTATATACTACTCAGGGAACAGTACGCTGGAAAAAGTCATTCCAAAACACATCCATTAGCTGCTTTGCTGTCTCTGAACACATCAGACTGTATTCATAAGCTCTGACACTTCGGCTACATCTACACTGCAGGAGGTCAGATTAGATGATCATAATTGTCCCTTCTGACCTTAAAGTCTGAGGCACATGAATTTTAAAGAGTGTGGCTTTAACCCAAAATATTGGATCTATGACCATCCTCTTTATCCTTTAGAACTTCTTGCTCACTAGATGGAAACTACATGGTGATTTAAACAGTAGCGTAGCCAGGTCTTGAGCACAGGGGGAGCGGCGCTGTAAAAAGGTGCCTCCCTGCTCCCCCTGTACTCACCCAGCGGCTCTTTAAAAGGCCCGTGGTTCCCCACAGCGGCAGGAGCCACAGGCCTTTTAAAGCGCCCCCCCCCCCCCCAGTGAGGCTCGGGCGGCGCCTTAGCACCGCTTTTCCTCACAGGGGGCGCGGCTGCTCCCCCTGCTCCCCCCCTGGCTACGCTACTGGATTTAAATTTAAAGCCTGATTGATAAGATTGTATTTAATGACCTTGCTTATTTTAAAAACATTAGTGTGACGTGCAGTCAGTGGCAATGATTGGTCTTTGTTTCCCTCTTCATTTCCCTGGAAGCATTGCCACCTATCCCTACACCAAGCCTGACACTTAGGCTATGTCTACACTGCACACAAGTGACAGCAGTGAGTAGGGGATATGGATCTACACATTTCAGTGAAAAACAAGCTGCGTCCACACAGTGGTATGGACTTACACATGTCAGTGAAAGTTTCTGGCAGGTGGGAGGCCATGGGGAAAGGCTTCAGCAGCTCCCCACTGATACAGCCCTTCACTGCAGTGAGATAAGGCTTTGGTGGGGCAGGAGGCAGTGATGGAAAGCTCCAGCAGTGGGGGGAAGCAGCAGGACACTACACTGCTAAAAATAGTAGTGTACATGGGGAGACAGGGCTTGGGCAAATAGGGAGCTTTGTAGGGTACATTCCCACAGGCTTCACGCATGTTTTTACTCACCTAAGCAATGCTTCACAATCTACGCCGCTATTTATATCTATGCTAGGGGGTATGTACGCTACACACCACCAAAAGAAGTATGCAGTGTTGCCATCCCTTTAGCTACCCTAGTATTAGGTATCACTATAGACTAGATGGCATTGCATGTGCTCATTGTCACCCAGCAAGATCCAGCCCCTCCAACACTGAATCAATCTTCCTTTCTTACCTAAGCCCATCTCTGATTTCCAAACAGGCTACATCTGTCCTCTTGCCTCCCCAGCCTGAGAGCCAACAGCCCCACCACAGCACTGACTGCATCCAGCCTGAGCACTGCACCCACCCTTCCTTGCATTCATTCTATCCATCAGCCTCATCGCTCTGGATCCACTCCCCACCGTCATCCATAGCCATCCAGCCACCCCGCACTGCTGCAGTGCTGCATCCATTCTCCCCTAGTACCACGCTCAGCCCCCAATTCTCCCCCATCCCCATGCACTGTGCTGTCCTTTCCTCCCACTGCTCCCGTCCCCTGGCAGAGCAGGCAGAGCTTGCTTGGGGGGACATGCATCAGATGCCGCTGCGCAGGGAGTGGGGAGCAGATTGCTTAGCAGCTCTATGGTCAGGCGGCCGCCTCCATTAGCTGGTTGGTGCGGGGGGAGTGTAGAAAATCTCCTTCCTGTCCCCCTAAGGCCGCTAGTGGTACAATCCGTGTTGTGCTGAGGGACGCTCCCGCCTGTCTGGGAAGGCGCCAGCGCTGCTCCTCAGCCTGGCGCAAGGGGGCAGGAGGCTGAGGGGGGAGGAGGGAGTCAGGTGAGCTGGGTCCTATCCCCTTTCCCCAGGGGCCTGGCGCAGACCCTGGGCACTCTCCCTCTGTGCCCCACAGTCACATGCTGTGGCCCCAAGGGCGCACTGGAGCCTGCCCGGCTGCTGGGTGTTGGAGCCGCAGGGTGTACCTGACCCCACAGAGGTCATGGGGAACTTGCACTGCCCTGATGCCGGGTGTTGGAGCCACGGGGTGTACCTGACCCCACAGGGGTCATGGGGAACTTGCACTGCCCGGCTGCTGGGTGTTGGAGCCGCGGGGTGTACCTGACCCCACAGGGGTCATGGGGAACTTGCACTGCCCTGATGCCGGGTGTTGGACCCGCGGGGTGTACCTGACCCCACAGAGGTCATGGGGAACTTGCACTGCCCGGATGCCGGGTGTTGGAGCCGCGGGGTGTACCTGACCCCACAGAGGTCATGGGGAACTTTCACTGCCCGGATGCCGGGTGTTGGACCCGCGGGGTGTACCTGACCCCACAGAGGTCATGGGGAACTTTCACTGCCCGGATGCCGGGTGTTGGACCCGCGGGGTGTACCTGACCCCACAGAGGTCAAGGGGAACTTGCACTGGGAGGCTCTGGGCCGGCCGCCAACACTCGGGGCCAGCCTTTGGGAGGTTTGGCTTTGGGGAGGTTTATTGATTGTGCCTTTGCCAGGGTGTGTGGGGGGGGTGATTTTCCACCCTGAATGATGTCGCTCCTATGGTGGTTGGAGTGACGAGCCCCTGCGTGCATCCACCCAAATCCCAGAGGCTAGGCCATATTGTGTGCTTGGCCTAGGGGGCAGAGCACCAGTCTGGATCTCAGAAGAGCTGGGTTCCATTCCTGGCACAGTCACCAGCCTGCTGGGTGATTTGGGCAGGTCACATCACCTCCGTGCACCTCAGCATGCCCATCAGTAAAATGAAGTGATGATACTGACCTCCTTCAGAAAGGGCTTTGAGATCTACTGATGAAGCCACTCGTAATACTGAGAGTTCAGGCAGAAACATTATTCAACACAGAGCGCATCCTGGGACCTCTGTTCTCCACTGTGGGCACTTCTGTACAAAGGGTCTTGGTGAGTACTATAGGTCATGCAAGATGCAACAGTGCATCCCGGGATACTTAACCTCCATGGCAGGGTCCATCCCTCTACTTAAATCTTCACATTTGGGTGGACACTCATCTGTGAAGTCCTGCATAGTGGCTCCATGTCATTGTGTGGCCCATAATTCCAAACAGAAGACACGGGGGCTGTGTGCCACATTGCAGAATCCATACTTCAGCTATCACTGCCATGAGAATTTTTAGAGCTCTAAAAATACACACAGGAGGGGAGAAAATACTGGAGCCTCCTGAGTGAATTTTAAAACATTCACAAAATTAACAGTTATTTTAACTCAACACAAATATATATTTATATTTGTAAAGCACAATACAATTTATTATATATATTGCCTTCATTTTTCTTTATGACTTTTTTTTACCATTATTTAAATTTCTATTTTTTCACAGCAGAAAAAACAACAAACATACTGGAAGATGACTATGCATATTAAGGCCTCCATTCTGCAAAGACTTACACATGCTTAACTTTATGCAGTAAGCCATCCCACTGAAGTCATTAGGACTCCTAACAGGGTGTAAAATGAATCACAAGTCTTTGTAGGCTCAGGACTTTATTAACAGAAAGGAAAGTAAGGATTGCTACTTCTGTTTGTAAAGATAAAGAGCAGTAAAAATAAAGCTACATTTCCCTATTGATAAACTCCCAGGTTTGGGGGTAGGTCAGTTCAAATGCCGCCAAGGGTTCCCTGTCACAGTGGTGACAAATACTACACCCTCTAAGTGCCTTTCTCATGCTTTTCACTGTGGCCAACATTTTCCGCTGTCCCTTTTGGGTTGGCTAGAGACCATAAGGCCTGCAGCTGACCTGGGTACTCATGAATCCTTTCCCACACTTGCACACCCGCAGGTGAGCTGGGCAGAATGTGACACGCAATTAAAAACTGACCTTTAATAACAAACAATATCTTTCCTTTTCTGGTATTCTCAGGATATCCTTTGAAGACCAAGCAATTAAAGCGAGATACATATAACTATACATATAAAATGATGGGGTCTAAATTAGCTGTTACCACTCAAGAAAGAGATCTTGGAGTCATTGTGGATAGTTCTCTGAAAACATCCACTCAATGTGAAGAGGCAGTCAAAAAAAAGTGAACAGAATGTTGAGAATCAGTAAGAAAGGGATAGATAATAAAACAGGAAAATATCATATTTCCTCTATATAGATCCATGGTTCACCCACATCTTGAATACTGCGTGCCAAAGTGGTTGCCCCATCTCAAAAAAGATATATTGGAATTGGAAAAGATTCAGAAAAGAACAACAAAAATGATTAGGGGTATGAAACAGTTTAAATATGAGGAGAGATAAATAAGACTGGGACTTTTCAGCTTGGAAAAGAGACAACTAAGGGGGGGATATGATAGAGGTCTATAAAATCATGACTGGTGTGGAGAAAGTAAATAAGGAAGTGTTATTTACTCCTTCTGATAACACAACTAGGGGTCACCAAATGGAATAGGCAGTAGATTTGAAACAAACAAAAGGAAGTATTTTTTCACACAACGCACAGTTAACTTGTGGAACTTCTTGCCATAGGATATTGTGAAGGCCAAGACTATAACAGGGTTCAAAAAAGAACTAGATAAGTTCATGGAGGATAGGTCCATCGATGGCTATTAGCCAAGATGGACAGGGATGATGTCCCTAACCTTGGTTTGCCAGAAGCTGGGAATGGGCGACGGGATGGATCACTTGATGATTACCTGTTCTGTTCATTCTCTCTGGGACACCTGCCATTGGCCACTGTTGGAAGACAGGATACTGGGCTCGATGGACCTTTGGTCTGACCCAGTATGGCTGTTCTTATGTTCTTATGAGATTAGATTTGGTGCAAATGTTAACTGCCTCACTTATCAAAATGTGAAACAACAGAAAGAACCGATGAGGCTGTTACAGAAACCCATCATTGAATAATTAATATTCCACTGATATACACTTAATTTTTACAGAAACTTTTGGTGGTGTTGGCAGTCATGAATTAAGTGATCAGTTACTTGTTGTAGAGAAATTATCAAATCAAATTTCAGAAGCAGATTATCAGGTACCATGCTGAAAAATGAAAAAAAATCATATTTTTCTTCTTTCATCTCACCCACAACATGCCTTTTCTGTTATAACAGGATGAGGATGTGAATTATTTTCCAGGATAGATTGAAAGTGGCTATTTAATTTAATTGTGAGTATGGTCAAAAAAGTGTCTATGTTAGAAAGGCACCATGTACTTCTTAATATTGAAATAAATAAGGAATACCACAATTCAAAATGTGGATAAAAAACTTAATACAATGTCATTAGAGGAAGAGATGTATGAAAAATGAACTAATAAGCAAAAGTACTAAAAATATAACCTTTCTTTTTAGATTACTTGAACAGGGACAGTTTAACAGCAATAATATAACATCTTCTGTTAAACATTTTTTTTTCATTTTCATTATTTCAGTTTAGCAGGAGTTTTATTTTGTACGGTACTGTTAACCTGATGCTACCAAGTGCTGTGATTCTCCTATCTTCCAATGGAACTGAGAGCATGCAACACTTCTCAAGAGGCACTTCTTTGTATCTTGCAAGATCAGGCAAATAGTGCCATATTGTAGGTGTGATAGACAAGTTACCTATCCTCTCATGCCCACCCAGAAATTGTGATGTAAATATTAGACCAAAGACATAATGGGACTACAGAAAAGGAAGATATTTATGCTTATGAGAAAGAGGAATGGTTATAGACAAATGGAAACATTATAGATATTTTTAAGGACTGTATGATACAGGGCTTTACATTAATACTACATAGTTTCCTCAGCAGGTATATTTTGCAGAGAGAGAATTATTTTGCAAAACTATACTTAGATGTGTATACATGCACAAGGCATATACGATGTGCAGTATACACAAAACTAAGTCACTTACAAAGAAAAGAAAATATGAGATGATTATATAAAATATAAACATTTACATGCATTGGTGATCAAGAACGTCCAAAACCACCGTGTGTAATTTGTGGTGATGTTCTAGCAAACAGCAGCCTCAAACCTTCTCTACTTCGGCGCAATTTAGAAACTAGGCATCCTGCACAACTCGACAAGCCTGTTGATTTTTTTCAAGTGAAAATTAGCTGAGAGGAAAAGTGACATTACCAGTTTTATATCCAAAGCAAGTACTGATAATGAAAATGCACTTGAAGCATCATATCACGTGAGCTACCGAGTAGCAAAAGCATCAGAAGCCCATACCACAGCGGAGAGCTTGATTGGTCCATGTATAAAAGACATAGTTCATTGCATGCTCGGAGAAAAGGCTGCAAAAAGGATTGACATGGTACCTTTGTCCAATAATACATTGTCACAAAGAATTAATGACATGTCAAATAATGTAGAGACTACAATGGTACATAAAGTGAAAAATAGTCCATATTATGCTATACAGTTGGATGAATCAACTGAGGTAGCTAATCTAGCTATTTTGCTACTGTTTGTACGTTATGTGAATGAAGGTATGGCTGAAGAAGACTTGTTGTTTTGCTGACAATTGGAAGAACTGGAGAAGATATCTTCAATCTGACTAATGCATATTTTCAAGAAAAGGAAATAGATTGGTCTTGTTGCCTACGCATTTGCACTGATGGGGCCACATCAATGACTGGGAAATATACCGGATTTGTAGCTCGAACAAAAAAGGTTGCATCAAACATCTCTTGGACTCATTGCAGTATCCATAGACAAGCCCTTGCGGCAAAACGCATACCTGAGGGACTGAAGGAAGTGCTGGATAACGCAGTGAAAATGGTGAATTTAATAAAATCACGGCCAACAAATTTCAGAATATTTCATGTACTTTGTGAAGAAATGGGTAGTATACACAATTGTCTGTTGACCCATACCAAAGTTAGATGGCTCTCATGGGGCAAAATCCTTGTGCGCTTGTTTGAGTTTAGAATCCTATTTTTTCAACAGCCACCCTTTCCACCTTGCCAGCTGTATGGAAAATAATGTCTGGTTCCAGAGCCTAGCTTATTTAGCAGATATTTTCTCAAGAATTAATGACCTACATTTATCTCTTCAAGGCCTCAATATAACAGTTTTCAATGTGCAAGAGCAAGTTGAATCCATGATAAAAAAAAAAGTTGCAGTTCTGGGAAAGTTGTTTGGAAAACAATCAAACTGAGTGTTTCAGTACTCTTCATGACTTCCTGGCAGAACATAAACTTCAGTTGGATCAGTGCACTAAATATAACTGCACATCTAAAAGGACTTTGCACAACTTTCAGGGACGTTGCACAACTTTCCAGCTATGTCAGGTGATGATGACTGGATTCGCATACCTTTTGATGATACCACTTTCTCAACACAGATATTGAACACTGAGGAAAAAGAGAAATTGATTGAGATCTCCTGTGATTACCAACTGAAAAGGAGTTTCAGAAATCCATCATTGATCAACTTTTGGCTGAGTTTAAGAAACGAGTACCCTCTTCTGGCAGAAAAAGCTATTACAGTTTTGTTACCATTTTCAACAACATACTTATGCGAGAAAGCACTTTCCTCGTATGCACATCTGAAAACCAAATACAGAAACAGACCTGATGCTGAACCAGACCTGAGACTTTATCTTTCTCCAGTGGTTCCAGACTTCCAAGAGCTATGCAGAGCAAAGCAAGCACATCCATCACACTGAAGAAATTTAAATTTAAATCCCTGGAAATATTCATTTTTAGGAGGCGGTTCACGAGATTTCACAATTTAGTGAAAGGGGTTCGCGGGTTGCTAAAGTTTGGGAACCACTGGGCTAGACAAATATATGTCAAGGATGGCATGGGTTTACTTGGCCCTCCCTCAGCACATGGGGCTGGGCTTTATAACTTCTCGAGACCCTTTATAGCCCTCCATTTCTATGATTCTATACAGATAGTTACTTATTAGGAAGAAAAGTTTATTCTGTAATGCTAACCTCATTTTGTACATATCTTCCTGAAAAATATTTGTAAAGTTAATTAGCTGTTTAAGTAATCTGGGAGAACAAAGCGTGAATACAAAAAATATATGTACTTGTCACAGAGTGTTAATGCTTTTACATTATTGTTTTACTAATGAAGCTAAATATATATACAGGCTTCTAACCAGTACATTACCAAGAATATCTGCTGGCTTGATGACATAATTTTGTCTGCTAATCAAAACTGGTCACTTAAATGCACATTTCTGTGTAATTTTCTCTTAAATGGCTTTATCTAGAAATGTATTCAATTTTTTTTATGCTGCACATTCCAACCTTTGATCTTTTTCTATCATGTTGCCACTTACTGTTTGTAAAAATTGAAAACAAAAGGTTGTGATACAAACTATCATGAAATTAAAAATTAAAGTTAAAGCTCTGTCCTAATTCATAATTTGTTCTGGTCTTTTGGTTGTTTCCTAATAGAGTCTTCAGGTTAATATATCTAGACTGTCTTTATAAATATTTATTACAAGAGAGACTTTCTTGTAAATTTATGTTTAAGGTTCTTAGAGTGAAATTTCAAAAGTGTTCAACGTTGACCTTTGTTTCCATTAAAGTCAATGAAAGTTTTACTGGTCACTTCAGTGGGGAAAGAGTTACGCCAGCACAGAGTGCTTTTGAAAATCACACCCCACTGTGAGACATAAAACTGTCAATATATTCTATATATACTGTAATACAAGGCTCACTCGCCTGCACTCAAATCATGGTTTAAAAGAACACATAAAAGTGAATTTATGCAGAATTGTAAACCTGGGTAGTTAAGTCTGGCAGCATGTACGTTATAAACATGAAATAAGTGCACCAAATTCTATATTAATTTACACTGTAAAATCCCACTGATATTAGAAGCATTGTATAGGTTATAAAGCAGCACAACATTTGATCCACTCCACTGGTTCTAGTATCGGTGCAGCATGGTATAAAGGAGTAAGCACATAGCTGTCTTAACCATTAGTGTACTGTGTAGTTTGGGTAAGTCACTTTTAGCCTTTCTGATTCAATGTCCCTAGCTATAAAATGAGGACAAGCTATTTCACAGGATACTCTGAATTAATTGTCTCTTAATGTTTGTAAAGTTCTTTGTACATGTAAAGCGGTAATATTTATTTCGCATGGTATGTTGACGATATGGTTGCAGCTTTAGTTTTGAACTTCAACAGAACAGTCACATTCTTATGAGATTGCCCGCCATTCTATTTGATAACATTACCTCTGCTTTCTGACATTTAAACATCATTCCTAGAAATGTCACTAACGGTACTAGAGAGACAAGGTGAGTGAGGTAATATCTTTTATTGGACTAACTTCTGTTGATGAGAGACACGTTTTTGGGCTTACACAGAGCTCTTCTGTTACTAGTGAGAATGATTTTTAAAAATGGTTCTCATAGTTGCATAGGAAATAACAAATCTAGAAAAATGTCTGCAACACTTCCTGGCTTATTAATAAAGATAGCTGATTTTACATATAATATTTCACCTATTTCTATGTTGGATAGAAATTCATTTTAATTTGCAAGACTAATTTGATTTGAAGATAAGACATATTTTGCTCACATTCACACCCGCGCAATCCCTTTGACACATGAAATGAATGAGGGAATAGGTGCTAGAACTCAGGGTGCGGGGGGTGCTGCAGCACTTCATGGCTTGAAGGGGTTTCCATTATATACAGGGTTTACAGTTTGGTTCAATGGTTCTCAGTGCCCCCACTATAAAAATTGTTCCAGCACCCCTGAATGAGGGAAGAATTTGGCTCAAGTAGTATAAATTCTTAAATCAATGTTAATTTTATATACAATAAATACTGGGTGATATTTTCTAGAAACAAATGAATCACACCTGTGAAGCAAATATGAAGAAAATCAGTGTGGCAAATCTTGATAAACTTTTAGATGACTTCTCACAGATCGAAAAGGTAAGTAACAAAATTAAGCTGAAATGGCTTTTTGTTAACACTTTGTGATATCTTTTTAAATGCTTTTTTAAGTGAAATTTTCTTCTATGTGGCATCTGCAGTTGTCATACTTGTGGAATGCGCCCCCTAGTGCCACAGAACTTCAAAATCTGCTGGAAAGTCGTGCCTATTTGTGCCACACAATATCCTCTCCCATCACTGAATGTTTGGAGCCAATGCTGTAAAAAGGCTGTCCTATCCCAGTTACCTTATTTGCCAGCATTCCTGGGCTAAGCACCTTCTTGGTACTCTCAGCAATTTTGGAGAGGGTACTTATCAAAAACTCCTCTAATTTTTATTGTTAATTTTTGTTGTAGTTAGCTGGCAAGTGTTAGTTTGTTTGTGCCATCATGCACTTAATTTTTGTCTAGGCCAGGATCATTGGTTCTTTTTGTCTTGGATTATGAGGCTTCCAAAGATTCAGATAAAGATCAATTTAAGCACTGTACAGTAAGCTCTTCCGTGTTTCAGGAAGCAGACAAATATTTGTTATTTGTTCTGTCAGGTGAATCCTCATTCTGCAGATTCCAACATAGTGTGCTGTGCCTTCATACCTCCAGCCCACACAGGCAGGCAGTTGAGGCTTTGGCCCAGATCCACGAGGGAATTTAGGCTTGAATTCAATGGAAGTTAAAAACCTAAATACCTTTGACGATCTGGACCACAATGCCTTGCTTATAAAGGAAGGCCTTACAAACATAATCCTGGGTCTGACAGTGGATCAGACATCTGCCCTACATAGCAATAGAATGGGCTGTCTTCAGCTTTAAAGCTCAGAAAGTCAGGGATAGCTCTGGCACCAAAGACTTCAGAGCCAGGCACATCAGGTCTATAGGTGTAGGGCCAGATTTCTAAAGATATTTGAAAATCCCACTAGTAGCCTGTCTGCATCTTCAGGTGCCAAATACCTTTAAAAGTCTGGCTCATGGTGCTTTATTCACCAATGTGCATCAAGACCTCATTGGCACAAGGAACGTCTCAGAGAAGCAGCCATTCTGGTATCAAAACTTTATCAGTGCTGAGGCCAATTTGGCTTCTAGATAATATGACAGAGCAGCCCTCATCAGCACCACTTGCTGATATTAAGTAAGCACTTACTGGTGTGTTGGTGCTAGACTCATAGGCGCCGACTTCGTGGGTGCTCCGGGGCTGGAGCACCCACGGAGAAAAATTGGTGGGTGCTCTGCACCCATCGGCAACTCCCCGCCCGCCCCGGACCCACAGCAAACTTACCGGGCACTGGGAGACGTTGCGGGGCCCCGCCCCCGACGCTGGGCAATGTGGCGTCGGGGGCGGGGCCCCGCAACGTCACCCGGCGTCGGGGGCGGGGCCCCGCAACGTCACCCGGCGTCGGGGGCGGGGCCCCGCAACGTCACCCAGCGTCGGGCGACAGCACCCACGGGCGGGGCCGGAAGTCGGCCCCTGTGGCTAGACTCCTTCAGTACCAAAGAGCTTTTTCCATTGGAACAAGTCATGCAGATACTTCTTCCATGCAGGAATTGTCCAAGGAAATTGCTGCAACAGTGAGGACCTCTCTTAAGTATGATCTCCTAAGCAACAAGCAGTTCATTTTAAGGATGTATCACTTCCTCAAAGATTTCACAGTTTGAGATATTACTGCAATTTTTATTTAATTAGAACTACTCAGCCCAAGTTCCTAAGGGATTGTACTTCTCACTAGATTCCCAGAGTGGGAATATGCAGAGGCCACCTCAAGAGAAAATAATTATTTTCCATAAAAACTGTGGTTATACAACAATGTTGTCTCTGCATATTCACACTACCTGCCCACCTTCCCCCTTCCTCAGAATTCTACTCATATAGAGCCTTTGTCAACTCCACTGAAATTAAGAGAGATTCCCATTGAGTTCAGTGGGAGCTGGATCTGACCCATAATGTTTTGGAGTTTAGTGGAAGAAATTGCGTCAGTTGAGTTACACAGCCCTTTTATAATGATCATTATCATCACCTTCATCTCCTCTTTTCCAATACCAAGGTTGGATAGGGCCAAGATTATGAGCAGATTCCATCCATCTACATCAGTTTTGAGTTACTATTTTAGCCTATTGAGGGGTTGCCTGGATGGTTTTATATATACCACTCTCTCCTGGGACATCCGGGGCAAGGGGCGGCGGGAAGATGGCGTCCACCAAGAGGGTGCTGTATGTGGGTGGACTTGCGGAAGAGGTGGATGAGAAAGTTCTTCATGCTGCCTTTATTCCCTTTGGAGATATCACTGATATTCAGATACCTCTGGACTATGAAACTGAAAAGCACAGAGGATTTGCTTTCATTGAATTTGAGTTGGCAGAGGATGCTGCAGCAGCTATTGATAATATGAACGAATCTGAGCTTTTTGGCAGGACGATTCGTGTCAACTTGGCCAAGCCAATGCGGATTAAGGAAGGTTCTTCCAGACCTGTCTGGTCGGATGACGACTGGTTGAAGAAGTTTTCGGGGAAGACGCTTGAGGAAGAGGGAGCAGAGCCTTCCAAATCCGAGACGCAGGAGGGTGAGCCTTCGGCTAAGAAGTCCAGGGCCAATCCTCAGGTGTACATGGACATCAAGATTGGAAACAAGCCGGCTGGCCGACTCCAGATTCTCCTGCACTCGGACATCGTGCCCATGACAGCGGAGAATTTCCGCTGCTTATGCACCCACGAAAAGAGCTTCGGCTTCAAGGGAAGCAGTTTCCACCACGTCATCCCCCAGTTCATGTGTCAAGCTGGAGATTTCACCAACCACAATGGCACCGGCGGTAAATCGATCTACGGGAAGAAGTTTGACGACGAAAACTTTATTCTGAAGCACACGGGCCCAGGGTTGTTATCAATGGCAAACTCTGGCCCAAACAGCAACGGCTCCCAGTTCGTCATCACTTGTGATAAAACAGACTGCCTGGACGGCAAGCATGTGGTCTTTGGAGAGGTGACGGAAGGGATAGAGGTGGTGCGGCAAATCGAGGCTCAAGGCAGCAAAGATGGGAAACCCAAGGAGAAAGTGATCATTTCAGACTGTGGGGAATATGTGTGAGCCCCTGCCTGTCAGGAGTCTGGAGGGGGTGACCAGCTGAGCAGTGAAGGCTGGAAGCTGTTCTGGATGGGGAAAAAAGAACTGGAGACTGCCAGGGAGAAAAGTCACCTTGTTACTCCACAAGTCTCACTTGCTGCATAGTTTCTTTAAAAACTAACATACTGGCTTGGGCTGGACAGTTTGGTCAGCAGACCGCACGAGGTTCATCAGTGGGTGCTTTTCCACCCCGGGGGGGGCCACAGGAAGATTCCTTTAAAAAAACGTGCAAACAGTTTGTCCAATCCGGAGTGGATCCTGTGTCCTTCCTCTGTGAGGCATCTCCAGCCCTGCCGGTGTCGTCCGTAGAGAATTTTTACTTGTTTAAAATAAACCAGCGCTTTTATAAAAAAAAATAAAAAAAAATAAAGAAAAGGGGGCGGGGAGGGATAGCTCAGTGGTTTGAGCATTGGCCTGCTAAACCCAGGGTTGTGAGTTCAATCCTTCAGGGGGCCATTTAGGGATCTGGGGCAAAAATTGGTGATTGGTCCTGCTTTGAGCAGGGGGTTGGACTAGATGACCTCCTAAGGTCCCTTCCAACCTGATATTCTATGATTCTATGATCCATGGCCTCTCTCACCATGCACTCTTCCATAGAGAATAATTTTAGGGTGTCAGTATGAGGTTATTCTAGCAGCATCTCCAACCATTGTAGTTGGTACCGTCTGATGATTGTAGTTAACTACTGCACTTTGAGTCTTCTACAGATGTCATCATTTAGGCATGACAAGGTTAAGTAGACAGGTATGGCACAGGCCCCTCATTTTAAATGTGTGCAGCTTTTACTCCAGACACTTCGTCTGTACCCATGTTTCCTAATTGTAAAGTAATGTGGGCACATGGTTGTATATAATCTGGTTTTAGCTGTCATGGACACTGATTTAAAGTTCCAATTGTTCCATTCTGCTGTCATTAGCTATCCGCTTGTTGATGTCATCATCATAAGGGCTGCCATGTATTATGATGGAGCTCAAATAGCAAAAGCTGTCTACTTGGTCGATGTCTACACCAATCATGACTAGTTTAACCTATTTCTTGATTTTTTTGATGTTACCATTAGTTTGGTCTTTTGTCATTCTTTTTCAATCCCCATTTTCTGGCTGCTGTGTTAGTTGCAACTTTTTGGTTGTAGTCCTCCAGAGGCATTATCACTACGACATCACCTGCAAAATCAAGGTGATTGATAATTTGCCCCATTATCATCCAACCTCCATCAGTACTACCAAGGGTGTTGGACAAGTTGTTTTCTAAGTATAGAGCAAAAACCTTGGCTTGAATATTTAGTTATGCAAGAAGGAGCTCACAGAGCCCAAATGGGTCCTGCTTCCCAAAGATTCCCACAGGTCTGCAGCTTGGAAGGGGACATCCCTTAGCTTGAATATGGAGAAGCAACACTCTGAAAGACCATTACTATAGTAACCATTATCAGAGTGGAGCCTAAACCTTTAATTATGTACAATGCAAGCCTCTAACACCTAACTTTATTCATTTCTTTACAGTTAAATCATAATGTCAGTATAATAGACCTGAGAGGGTCTATTATATTTCTGTAAACCTCAGCTCAGTGTTGCTGGTTTTTTGTTTGGTTTGATTTGGGGTTGTTTGGTTTTTTGTTTTTGTAACATTCACTTGAAAAACCTGGGATTTAGATAGAAATTTTAGAACAAAATAATTTAATTTAGCATTAACCTCCAGATATTTTAATATTTTTTGCAGAAAATATTAGAAATTAATGAAAAGAATAGCCTTCTGGATCTTCAGCTGGAAAAAAGTAATAGATTATTAATATTAAGCCAATCGAAGGAAGACTCAGTAAAAGAGGGTAAGTATCATTTTAATGCTTTAAAAAAAGTTGATTCCATTCTTGTATTTGACAATTCAAAAAATAATTCCACTCTCTTCCATCATAAAATATACAATAATAACTTAGTAAGGAACATAAGATATCCTATTAATAAAGCAATTTTCTATAAGACTTTGGAGCCAATCCAGTCAGATGTCCTATTGAAATGTATGGTAGATGAGAATGTTGATTAACTCATAGCAGACTCAAAGGGAAAGGTAGAAGGCCAAGGGGAGATGATTACAGTAATCATGAGAAATAGCCAAGGCATGGACAAGAGTTTTAGCAGTACAGATAGTCAGGAAAGGTCAGAGTTTGGTAATGAAAAGGAGCGGTGACAGAATTTGGCAAGAGGGTGGATATGGAGGAAGAAGTAAAAAGAAGAGTTGAAGATTACTCCAAGCTTTCAAGCCTGGGAGATTGGAGGGGTGATAGAGTTGCCAATAGCAACAGAGAAGGAGGCAAAGAGGAAGGATCTGGAAGGAAGAAAAGTTTGAGAAGGTGGTGGGATGTTCAAGAGGAGATTTTCAGAGACATTTGGTGATATGAGAGTGGAGAAAGGGAAGATATCAAGGATATAGACAACAGATGTTAATTGCTCCCCTGACAACTAGTGAAGCAGCAAATATTGAGCACAATCTTACTTTTTTTATGTAGGCAAAACTCCCAGTGGGCCCACAGTTAATTGTCACTTTTTTTTTTTATCAATCACCCAGGTACTGTATAACTATATGGGAAATTTGTCAAGATATGTCTTACAGACATGGTCACATTAAGGCATAATTCTTGGGATTAAGAATTCTTAATCACAAGTGGCTTGCACTCAAATAGGGGTGGAGCAGCAAGCATTGATTCAGTCTGCAGCTAGTTTCTCTCCCCCATCTTCCCTACTGGGTATACTGACTGGGTTGCCTCATTTGTGAAAATCACCAAGGATTCAAAATGAAAGGAAGACAAGAACCATCCAGGGGTGTTGGAAAAATATTATTAAAATCTAATAAAAATTTGCGCAAGATGTATGCAGCAAAGGTTTCCAAATTGTGCTTGGACCAGAGCCCTGCCCGGGACTTTTTAAAATCCCATTTCCATCCGCTCCTGCTATTATGGCAGCGGGTCCTGCCGGACCCATGGGATACTAGTCCTGTGCAGGGCTCTACCTTGAACCTAAAGGATGGTATATGGGCAACAAGTTTCCATCATTCTGAGTGGAGAGTGAATGTATGGCAGAACCAGTCACTGAAAATGGAGGCAGGATTAAAGATGTGGATGCTCTCCCTCTATGGGTCATATTTGAAGAAGGTAGGTTTTCCTTGGGTCCTAATCATAAAGCATTGAGATGCAGTATGTAATCTATTTTTTAGCATGAATAAACATTATTTCTGAAAATAAGTCTGTAGGACACCCAAATAAGACACAATTTAAGGGACTGGGATTGGAAGTAAATAAAGAAAAATTACATGATTCCTGAATAAAGAAGGCAATTGTGTTCTATAAATTAAAGGTGGAGTTGAGAGCGCCATCTATTAAGATCGCCTGACATTAATTATGAGACCCTGTTTTTAGTTGCTCTGCCGAACTAACTGTGTGTTGAAATTTTCCATGCAGTGTGTCTGCCTCGGGTTGAATTCTTTTAGAAATTTTCAGCAAAAATGATTGAGCTCCTTTTCAAAATAAGGTGAGGGGAAAACACATAATTTTAGACACATTTTAAAAAACCTTACAACCTTTTTTGGTGAGAGGCTTTGTCATCTCCATGTTTTGGAGCAGGCACTTCAAATTTGGCGGCGGGGAAGGGAGGTGTGCTTTAGCGTCACAGATGTGCCTTCTGTTGTCTCTTTGAAAATTCTCCAAAATTTGGCCAAATTGTGAGCCTCTGAAAATCTCAGGTCACAGTAGAGACAAATCTCAGTAGAGACTTTGAAGTTTGACAAGTAATTTTTCTGAAGAGTCCTTCTGTACAGAGCATATTCCAGTCTGGTACTGTAGGCGCTGAACAGGATTTTTCCTGCAATTGCTGCTTCTGGCTTCTGAGGATGCTGTGGCAATGGGCACAAGAAATGAGAGCAAGGAGATTGGCTGTCTTTCCTGTGCTCTCTATGCTCCCCCTACTGGCAGCCAAGCAGTGTGAAGAGGAGAAGGAAGTAGCCTACTGAAATGCAGGGGCTGGAAATGCATAGGGGTAATGGAGGGAATAGATTGGGTGAAGTTGCTTAGGGAAAGACTGGGAGAGGAAGCTGGGAGCTTAATCCAGTTCCTTGTGTACATGCATTATGTTATAGTCTTTGATTTCATGATCACATACTATTTGTTTCCACACAACCCCTACTTCATTCAGTGCAGAGGATGGACGATGCTCTTGAGATGTATCAGGATTGTACAGGCTTTGTATGAGGCGTTGGCCTGTTGGACCCCTGCCTTACTTGTTGCAGATGTTGGAAGATATACTGTGAATGACACAGAGGATTGCAGGAAAAGAAAGGATGGCCTCAGACACAGGCAACTTTTATTCTAGCATTTCCTGACTTCTGAGTGCTTGACACTGCAACCTTAATATTCTTTTAATGTAGTTTTCTGTGTAGTTTCTAAACAGTATGAGTTTTTAAAAAGAGGCATGCACACAATATCTAATAAGGATTTTATATTTTAACATATTACAGGAGAGCCATCTTGTGTTCACATGTTAATATTGCAAATGTTTGAAAAAACAGAATAACTTTTTGCTTATAAATATGTTCTAGTTTCTGAAATGATTTACCAATAAGAAATGGCCTGTTTCCCAAACAAATGCAAAATTGTATTTTCATAGGGGTTTTATTTAAGATGCTGTAATGGGGTATATAAACCTGCACTAGCATGGAAGGGGATAAGGAGCTGCTTTGGGCTGGAGTCAGGGCCGGCTCTAGGATTTTTGCCGCCCCAAGCAAAAACAATTTTGGCCGTTCCCTCCCCTCCCCCCGTTTTTTTCTTACCCCACCTCAACTCTGCCCCTTCCCCAAATCCCCAGCCCTGCCTCCTCCCCCCAGGCTCTCAAGCCTAGGAGGGAGGGAAGGAGGGGGAGAAGCGGCGCGCGCGCCGCGGCCACTCGGGATCTCCCCCTCCCTCCCAGGCTCTCAAACCTGGAAGGGAGGGCGAGCAGCGGCGCGCGAATCAGCTGTTTCGCGTGCCGCGGCTGCTCGGGATCTCCCCCTCCCTCCCAGGCTCTCAAACCTGGGAGGGAGGGCGAGCAGCGGCGCGTGAATCAGCTGTTTCGTGTGCTGCGGCGGCAGCGGAGGTGAGCTAGTGCGGCCGGTGCACATTTTTAGGGGCGGCATGGCCGGCGCCAGAATGCCGCCCCTAGAAATGTGCTGCCCCAAGCACCAGCTTGTTTTGCTGGTGCCTAAAGCCGGCCCTGGGTGGAGTGACACCACCCTGTTACACCTGCAAATGTTGCCAGGACTGGAGGAGGAGTTAAAAAGAGTTAATTCCACTCAGATGGGGAACCCTGGGATGGGAACAGACTGTTGAGCTTTTCCAGCCCAGGAGAGGGGACTGGCAGCCTGCAGAGCCCCATCCCTCAGAGAAGGAGGGTGCAGAAATCCTGAGTTGAAGGAGAAAAGAACTGGAGACCAGTGAACTCTAATGTGGACAGTGATACTCCAAGGGCCCCTCTGAAGTAAGGGAGGTCCGTATGCTGGAGGGAGCTGCTTTACCTTTCTCTTGTTTAACTCTTTTTGATGGCTATGGGCTGTTTGGTGGCATCACTTGGGACATGGATAAGGGATGAGACAGTCTCAAGGAAGGTGAGTGCTCAGAAGTCTCCCTAGCCTCAGTTTGCCAGAAGCTGGGAATGGCTGACAGGGGATGGATCACTTGATGATTACCTGTTCTATTCATTTCCTCTGAAGCACCTGGCATTGGACACTGTCAGAAGACAGGATACTGAGCTACATGGACCATTGGTCTGACCAGTATGGCCGTTCTTATGTTCTTATATTGCAAGGAAATTTCTGTTCATCCCTGTTTGGATTATGCCCCATGCAAACAGAATCTTCAGAGAATTTAGCTGCCAAACTCTAAAAGGTCTCTACTGAACATGTGCAAATTAAGATTTTCAGAGGCTCAAAACTTGGCCAAATTCAGGGAGATTTTCACAGGAATGGCAAAAGGAACATCCCTGACATCAGCATAATCCCCACTCCCTGGCCAAATTACAAGTCTCTGTTCTGAAGTAGGGAGGTGCTAGAGCTTCTCAACAAAAGAGTTGTAAGAATTTTTTTAACATGACAGAAAACAATGTATTATTCCCTAATTTTGTTCTCAGAAATGGCTGAACTATTTTTGCTGAAGGTTTCAATTTAAAAAAATCACACTGAGGCAGACACCTGGTGTGGAAAATTTCTGTTCAAACACTTAACATTTGGCAAAGCTTTAAGTGACTGAAAACAGGTTTGTTCTTATAATGGACAGTGTCGGGAAACCTGAACTATAAATGTCATTGGCTGTACTACCTATAATAGGTATAACTTAGATTTGTACATTTGGAAAAGCCTATAACTGAACACTGTAATAGTTGTAAGATTGTTTTTCCTTGAAGTACCTGCTATCTGTTACAAAAGACCACTCATTGTTAAATAAGATATTTATGGTTGTTTTCAGTTCATATAGTGGAATCCTAAAATGAAAATAATGAAGAAATAATTGAAAAATAATATATTTATATTTCTTTTTGTTTGTTTAGAATATGCCACTCTCCAGAATGTGATAAAGGGTCTACGACAAACAATTGAAAATCAGTGTAACCTGAGAGGTAAAACAAACAAACGAACACAATCCTGTAAAGTACATTGCATTATATTTTAGAACAAATATGCATCTACTGCATAAACAAGGAGATTCCTAATTCAGATGTAATCCTTTTGTTAGACCAATCTCTAACCGCCAATTAGAAAACACAACAAAATTAAATTTAAAAGAAACAAACCTGATATATCCTATATTTCATATGTGCCTAAACTTAAGTGTGTGATACACAATAAAGGACTTTTCCTGTAGTCCTACAGGTACAAAAATTGCTTTATCTTCAATGGGAGTTTTGCCGAATGAGGATTTATATCCTGAATTTTTGGTTTGTTTTTTAATTCTTAGCAGCGCAAGAAATCTTGCAAGAAATCAAGGTAGTATAAATTACTTTTTTTAAGTGCTCTGCGATCCAGCAAAGCACTTAATCATGTGCTTACACATGCATTAGTGCTTTACTGGGTCAAGGAAGCCTTAGGCCTTAGTTTGATAATGTTCTTAAAATGCAGCTACCATCCAGAAATACTTAATCTAGGTAGTTGTTATTATTAGATATAATTTTGAAGTAAAATGATAAATATATTTGTAATGTTTAGTCTTATTTTTGATACATATCATAATTAGAAGCAGATTTTTATACTCATAAAGATGTTGATTTCTGTGAAATCTCTGCTTCTTCTGAATTGTCACTCTTGAAATTCACCCTGTATGAAGGGCCAGCACAAACTCAATGAGCTTGCTAAGTGCTCCTTGAGCCTGTAGATTTAAGTGGTACTTAGTCCTTGTGCTGGGAGGTGAATTTTCCCCAGAATGAATGCCATCTCTCTTACACTTATTGGTTTCACATTAATAAAAGTATGATATCCAGTTCTAATCAGCTCAGCTTCTATTCTGTCAGTTTGCCCAATATTTTGCATTTACAGGTTTAAACTTTGCTTAGTTCTAATTGTCTGCTACTGGCTTATAAACCATCTGTTCTGTGTTAGCACATTTGAATTGTTCAATACGATTTTTAATTTTTCAGTGATATTGACAGTCTTAGGGACACTTCCTCCATGCTTTTTTCTCCTTTTGTCTACTTCACGCCCTCTTCCCATATTTACTCTAAAACTCTAGAGTCTTGATATCATCTGCTATGCTCATGCCAAATACCCCCCCCCCCAGCTTCTCATAATGCCGATAAAATATTACAGCGCTTCAGGAAAATGCTGATAGAATGTATATCATGTAAATAGACTCTCTGAGGGAGTACTTCTGCTGTTCCTTCAGAAATGTTGATTTCTTTCACCCATTTTAGAAATCCTCCTTGTGTCATTTTGACTAAGTCATCCTGCCTAATTCATTTACTAGACAGTGTCAATCTTGAAGAATAGAATGTAGTGAGAGAAAATTGTCCACATTTGCATTTTTGCCAGTCATACATTAATATCACAAACTTTGCTACATGTGCATAGTCTTAAAAATGATTGTGTGTATGTATTTAGTTTCTTAGTTTCTTTCTGTGTACTATTTGTATGGAAAGATTTTTTTTAAAAGGCTCCACTCATTTCAAATGACCTTGTAGTCTCAGTCTCTGGTCTCTAGTTTGATAACCTTGATTTGTTTCCACTATCAACTTTTAGTAACAAAAATTTCTACATGTATAAAGCCAAAAGCTAGAGAAATGTATTAGCAGATGATTCAGATCTCACAACTCCTACCTTCTAAAGAATCATGACAATCCAAATTAAACAAATTTGTGGATTTTTGAATACATAACTCATAATGCAGCTTTTTATGTCGATGAAATCTAAGCAAAATAGATTAAAATATACAACAAGCTAAGCGTCTGCTCAACACATATGAACTAATAACAAAGGATCTAATTCTGCAAGACATTGCGCCATCTAACTTCCATGGGAGTTAGACGTTGAAATACCTTTGAGGATCTGGGCCTCTGAGTGTCTCCTGTCAGGTACTGAGCAACCTCAACTCACATTAGCCTCTATGGGAGCTATGAACATTCAGCATGTTAAAGGAGGTGCTCTGCACCTCGCAGAATTGTGCCCTGTTCCTCCATAATTCCTATTAAAATCAATGGGAATTTTGTGTGGGAAACAGCCTTAGGACTGGTGGCTTAAAGGGCTTTCTTTACCCAAGTGAAAGTGATTCCGTTCCTCTTATTGAAGATTCACTGTCCCATTTACCATCTGTCTGGGAGGTAGTTGGCCTTCTTTTTAACAAATGAGCCAGGACTCTAAAGGACTGATTCTCATTTATTCTAAAGCCACTTACACCACTCCAGCAGTGTAAAGGACCTTAAAGGGGTGTATATATATAATTTATTCTCACTTTAAGACCTCTTTACACTGGTGTAAAGTGGCAATAGTATATATGAGAATCAGCCTTAAATAAGAATCAGGTATCTTCTGTGATTCGTTGACAAGGCTATAATCTCAAGGCCTCGGTGGCTATCACTAAATTCTTTCTTAGAGACACTATCCTTAGCTAGAAGATGTACTGTCAAATTAAAGGCAGACTGACGGCTAGTGTCCTATTTTGTAAAATGTTCTCTAAGGCTCTAGGATCTGATTGCCCTAAGCAAAAGACATGTTAATTAGCTATCAAACAGGTTTCTCTAATCTACTGTCATATAGTTCCCATGGTAACATCTTTATCCATAAAAATAAGTGTTAACATCTAAAGGCATTGAAACATCTTAGAAGGACATGACATTTGTTTTGCCAAATAAAGTTTAGAAGTCCTTCCAATTTGGCAAGTGTTCACTAATTCCATAAAAAGGGATTAATTCAACAAGATTTACTCAATACCGCTGAAATAAATAAGGCTTAATAACATAATGAACTGTTAAATCCTGTGGGGATATCAATTATAAGGCTTGAACTCATAAAGTGGACCTAGAAGATCACTGAATTGATTAATAGGTGATTATAGGGTCTAGAATTTCTAGGAAAATAACAAGCATCATCTGTATGAAGAGTCAGTTTATTTCTATTGCCTGCTGAAACTCCATGAAAATCCTCTGCCTGTATTAGGTTTTTAGTAATGGTTTGTTCATAAATCCAATGATACAGGGCATAGACAATCTGAATTGTGATTTTCCCCAGCCTAAAAAATACTATTGAAAATATTGGGGGAAAAACAAGAAGGTTTGCTGAGGTGAAATATAAATCACATACACTATATGATTCACTTCAGAAGCAATCCCTCAGACACAAAAAGGCACACGTATTATTCAAAATGCAAGGATTGCATTTCTATAAGTAAAACACAAGTATACAATAATTGAGTCCCTAGCCAACTTAGTAGTTAGGTCAATCATTCTTTTGTGTCTTCCCTTAAATATTACTATACTTTTACCAAAATAATTTGCTCTTTCAGCACCTATGCTACTAAGTTTGGAACAAATTTGTTCAAATGGAAAGGTACCATATACAAGTTCTCTGAATTTTTTTGTGTGGTTCCCATTCTTTGTTGTTAATCAAATTAAGCCAGATTTCCACAGAGACTGTGATAATAGTGTCCTTAGACCAGTGGTTCTCAAACTTATGTACTGGTGACCCCTTTCACATAGCAAACCTCTGAGTGCAACCCCCCTTATAAATTAAAAACACTTTTTAATATATTTAACACTGTTATAAATGCGGGAGACAAAACGGGGTTTGGGGTGGAGGGTTTTTGAGAACCCCTGCCTTAGCCTCTAATCTGTCAACTCTCTCCAAAATCTCCAATTGTTTTTGCAAATTTATTCCTTCTTTGTAGAATCCTTTGTTCTGCAGAATGTGTGCCGTATTTTGATCAAAAACCTCTTCTGTTTAATAAAATGTCAACAGACTTACAGTAGTTGGATGCACGTGTAGAGACACAATATTACTGAGAGTTCCACCAACAGTTATTGGGAAACTCAGTAGTAATCTTCCTTTTTCAACCAACCAACCACCCACAAAGTTGATGATGGTTGCAGAATTTTTGAACTTCCGAAATGTGCTTTAGAATTATGTTAGATGTTACTTTTCTCAAGAAGGTTTAAATATTGTGCTGAACATTCATACCTCAGAAGTTTAGGATGATTGCATCTGAGAGGTTCCTTCATTATTTTAATTTTTTTTTTGTTGTCTGAGCAAATGGCAAAGAGCTTCATGTCATACTTTTGTTTGCATTCTTGGATGGCATCCTCTGTAATTTGGAGAATGTGCTGCAGTTTTCATTTTAGATGTAGTAGAAACAATAATGTTACATATGAATGCATTTTTCCCTTTATGGATGGTTGAAGCCATTGTTGGGTCATTTCCCATGTTTGACCAAACTTCCTGCATTAATGTGAATGTTGATTCTTTTAGTTCTCCATTTGCTATTTCTTCTAGTTTTTCACTTCAGCATACAGCAGCAGATCTGTGAGTTCACATCTGTCAGGAGGAATATATTCAGGGTGAAATGCTTCAACCATTTCTTTATATTACTCATTTTGTGCTATGTCGAAAGCAATGTTGTCATAAAATTGGGTTGCAACTTTCTTTTCTAGTTCAAGTCTTTTCCTTTCTGTTTCCACAGGTGTCCACTAATTGTGTGTTCCTCATTTACTGCATACCCAACATACACAGTCTGATTTTCAAAAATTCTGTGCACTCATGATTAAGGGTACAATTTTGTCATGGAGGTCGTGGAAGTCACAGAATCCGTGATTTCCGGAGACCACCATGACTTCATTCCCACAGTGGCTGGGAGCTGCAGATTCCCCCAGCTGCCCACAGTGGCCAGGAGCTGTGGGGGCCCCCCAGAGCTCCTAGCTGCCACGTGTGGTAGGGATACCCAGCAGCCCTCGGCCACCACGGGCAGCAGCAGGGGCCCCCCGCAAGGTCCGAGCCACCGCAAGCACCAGGAGACCCCTCAGCTCCCGGCCTCCACAGGTGGCAGGAGGGACCCCGCAGTTCCCAGCCACTGCGGTCAGCAGGGGAGACCTGGGAGATCCCAGCTGTGGGCAGCGGGGCTCCTCAGGAGCTCTGGGCTGCTGGCAGCAGGGGGACCCCGCAGCTCCGAGCCACAGGCGAGCTCTAGCTCTGAGACCCAAGGGTGTGGGGGGGGGGGGCATGGAGCTGCCCAGCCATCGGACTGGGTATGGGGACTCTGCAGCTCCCGATTTTCTCATGGATATTTTTAGTAAAAGTTGCGGGCTTCCGTGAATTTTTCTTTATTGCCTGTGACCTGTCCGTGACTTCTACTAAAAATATCTAAGACAAAATCTTAGCCATACTCATGACTGCAACTGAACTCAAGGGAACTGCAGATGTTCAAAACCTCTGAAAAATCAGGTCCTGGATGCCTCAAGGCACCCAAAGTTAGTGGGCCCTCTCTGTACCTTGGTTTCTCATCTATAAAACTGGGATAATAATACTTCTCTACCTCACAGGGTGTTGTGATGATAAATTCATTAATTTTTGTGAGCCTCTGAGATGGAAAACTGTGAGGAAGTTAATAATTCAGTATTCAGTGCAGGATTTGGATGAAGTTTAGTACATAAAGAATGAGGCCACACATTGAATAATGAGAGTAAAAAGAAACATTGAACAGTTGCTTCAGTTCACTCAGTACAGTCCATTCTGTGCACTAAATGACACAAAAATAGTATGAGATCATGTAATCAATGTTTGTAAATTAATATGTACAAGGGGGCAAAAGTAAGGTTACATGGGCAACCTTAATTCTGGCATTTCCTAAAGGTTGAGTACTTAACTTTGCAATCCTAAAAATGTTCTTTTAACAGTTAATTTTAATATGATTTAATATATATTATAGCAGCACCCCATAGGCCACACTCAGTACTGGGGTCCCATTGTGCTAAGTGCTGTACAAACATCTGCAAAGACTTAGTTCCTGAGCCAAAGATTTTAGCATCTAAAATTCTGATCAACTAAATCAATTATTATAATATATATAATATTATAATATAAAGTTCTTCCAAATTAATAAGACCAAGACAAATACTATAAATAAACAATAACTGTGCTTTTAAAAAAGTTTTAAAATGTTTTAGAAACCACAAAGATGTAATAAAAGGGTGTCGTAATGGAATCTACTTCTAAATAAGAAGTTTTATTTTAAGGTTCAGATGGATAATAAAAATACATTAAAAAGTATTTCCTTGTTCTGACTGTTATTAGAAAAAATGAAATCTCATCAATACCATCTGAAACAATATTTTATTTATACAGATGAAAATGAAAAGCTGAAGAATAATACCCGTCTCTTGGAAGAGAAATTAAAGGCTCATGAACAGGTGAGACATGACTGGGCATTTTGTATTCAAAGCAATAGGGCATATATCTATATTTCCCTTGTTTGGACCATCTCAAGCAATGGTTTACAGTTCTTCATGTTCTCAGGGGCATGGTATTAAACTTTGGGGAAATTCTATGGCCTCTGTTATATAGCAGGTCGGAGTAGGTGATCACAATGGTCCCTTTTGGCTTTGGAATCTATGAATCATTCCTGAAAGGGCTATGGCTGAACTGGATTATTCTTTTCATTTATCTTATCATTACTCTTCTTCTGAAGCTGATCTTGCACATAAAAACAGATGAGCAGCTGTTTAAAGGTCAGAGCAGTACAGATAAGAGGTGATGTTTTGGAGACCCAGGGGTAGGTCTTGTAAGGTGCTGAGCACTCTGGCTCAGTCCAGCAAAGCACTTAAACATGTGCTTTCCTTTAAAGGCACTTAACTTTAAATTGAAATACTCACATGTTTAAATTCACAGGAATATAAGAATCAAATTGACAAACTCGTAACAGAAATTAAAAACAAAGAGGAAGAATACAAGCTGGAATTAACAAAGGTTCATTGTGACTTGAGCAGAAAATGTAAGTTTTCTGAATGCTGCACTAAGTTTTAATGATGCTGAGTTATGACATATCCAAATCAAAATCACCAGCTGGTTATATATGTTCTGTATCTCTTTTTCACTGTTTCATATTTTTCAGGAAACTTATAGGTAGCACATTTTATACCTATTTGAGACCTTTTTGTAGATAATTTAAAAGCAAATATTCTATAGAAGTCTAAGGCCCTCTGAAAAAATATTCCTGCCTACAATAAGGGGTAAGGGTGAGTTCCACTTAACATCAGATTATATTTATTTGTTTAATTTGAAATGTATTACTTGTAAAATATCGAACTCTGTGTGTATATATAGCAATGGTAACTATTATCCTTTCTCAAGACTAGGTTCACAGCTCCTTAGCGTGGGTCATCGCCTGTCTGTAGCTATAGGGGGCAGAATCAAAGCATTGAACTGGGGACAAGGGACTAGTCCCAACCCCACCTTCCAGAGAGGACCCCCTCAGTTTTGCTTTGTCTCCTGTAGCTACGGGCAGAGCGGGGAATCCAGCACGTGCTGCAAGAAAGAGAATTTTTTTAAAAAAACTGAAGGTGGTGGGTTGTCACCTGCCTGGAATTAGCACAGTGCCTCCCCATGCCCTGACTGTTCAGGTTATAGGGTAGGAGGATGGTGGAGGGAGATCAAGGCTGTGTTTCTTCTGCGCTGTGCCCCTGCCAGACGGTGCAGAATAAGAGGCTTGTGCCTTGTGCAACCCAGCCGCCTCATCTTCTCAGAAAGGTTTCATTTTGGTTGCCTCACGCCAACCCCAGAGCCAGTTCCCCAGGAGTTCCCCACCAGTGAGGGAGGAGTCTGACAATAAGAGACCACAAATGTCTCAATGGGTGGCGGAAAAAATGAAGAGAACACTTGAGCCACCAGAGGCAGTTACATCAAAGGGCAGCAGCCCGGCATAGGAAACCATAAGCCAGTCAACTGAATCCACCACAGACAGAGCCAGGAGCGGCCAGTGAGACCATTTTGGGGAGGTGTCATCCCATGGCTCAGGTCTTACCATCCCTCCATGAAGCAGAGAAGAAGGGAATCAGTCTTCCCCTCAAGAAGAAATTTCCTCTTGGGTTAGCTAGAGAGTTCTTGGATTTGGCGCAAAAAGCACCTTTACCTCAGAGGCCACCATCTTGTGAGCCCCAGGCAGTGGCTGCAGTGTCCCCTTACAGGCTTCCTATCCACTCTCAAAAGGACAAAGATAAAAAGATGCCCACTAGCAGAAGAGTTTCCCAGGACTCCTCATCTGACTCAAGTCCCCAATCCCCACCTCCCTGAAGAAGTCAAATTATAAAAGGAGAAAAGATTCAAGAAATTACTTCAGAAACTTTGAAGAAAACTGCCCTGTTCTTCTTGGGATAGCAGTTCCACTGACGCATCACCAGAAGGACCCAGAACTAGAGGCTCTGCTCAGAGTTTTCATACATGGAAAGAAAAACCATAATAAAGGGAATACATTGTTTAAGCATCTGGTTCTTTCTTCTTCATCATCATTTAATTCATTTTCATCCTCATTTTCTGATGAGCTCATTAGAAGCGATTCTAAGGAGGAAGAAGAGGACTGCTATAGAAATTACAAAAATGTATTTTCTAACCAGTTCAAAATCTGAACCACACATTCTCCTTTATATCTTTTTGCAAAAAGTAATTAAGGCTGAATGGGAAACACCACCAAAGTGTATGAGATTGTCCAGGTGTGCCAAAATATTCTACAACACAAGCTGTAGCAAACCAGATTTTGTCTCTTTTCCCAAAGTGGCAGTTTTTGTCTCTTTTCCCAAAGTGGCAGTTTCAGCACTAGTTAAATACACTGCTACCCCAACTGAAAGGAATTTTTTGCTCAAAAGAACCCAACGACCACAGAATGGATATATCATTGCACCATACATTTGAGGCTGTATCTTCCTCTCTGAGGGCTTCTGCAGCAATGTTTTTTGCAAGAGCAGAACTGGCCTGGACAGACAATTTGGAAGCCAGACTGCCAAGAAAAAAGGCTAAGAAATCATTGAGGTTAGGTTTGGAGTTAAAAGAAAATCTCAGTGGCTTCAGCATTCATAGCCAATGCAACCAGGGATTGCTTTGATGTTTTCAGCACATGCCGTGGCCTCCAATGTGGTGACCAGATTGCATCTCTGATTATGAGTCTGGAACAGCGAAGTACCGGCCAAAATCATGATAGCGGCTTTGAAATAGTCAGTTATTTGGGGAGCCATTAGACATTTAAAATAACCATTTTTTTTTCATTCCAAACAAAGAACAATACATTTTTAATATGTTAGTATTCCCCTTTTTTCAATTTGTGTTTTTAGTTGCTTCATTAATGTGTCACATTACAGTTTCTGCTGGTTTTGAAGTTTACTCAGTTAATAAAATTAATGTTCTTGATAATTAAAATTTTATATTATTATTTTATTGTTATTAGTTGAACTAAAAGAAGAAGAGCATAAAGAAAAGCTAGAGAAAAAAGAGCTGACAATATTAGACTTAACCAGACAGCTGAGAACTCTAGATAAAGAGAAACAGAATGAGATAATCAAACTGCAGATAGAGGTATGCACTACTGGGAAGAGAGGGTTTCATAAGTTTAAAGTTTAAAGACCAAATAGAAATGCACCTGGGATAGCGTTAGAAGATTCTATGTAAAGAAAAGGGTTGAGATTAGCACTTACTAATGTAATTTGGATCCTCACAATTTTTTAATTTAAAGAGGCAGGTCCATAGGTGGTGTAAATTGTCATAGCTCAGTGAGCTTAATCTGAGCTGAGGATAAGCCCTACGAAGTTGGCCAGTATGAAAAATGTTGAGATCTGTTCTCTCCTCCATGTGCAACTAACTACCATTAACAAATGGGGGATATGTCTGTATCTGAAGAATAATATAACCTATTATGTTGTTTTTGAGAGAGGTAGAATTGTTTTAAGTACATCTGTTACGCCCTTTTAGAAAATTTTGCTCTCTATGTTTTTTAGCACCTAGAGGGATGAAAAAAATGCTTTTGTTTTTTGCTTATTTTTTCAAATGTTTATAGTTCCTGTAATGTTTGGAAGATGTCTTTACTTAAAAATGTTGAGAGCTTGAGGCCCTGATCCAGCAATGCGCTGGCAGCACCACTGATTTCAGAGGAATGCTGCATAGGTACTGTAAGCTTTATTTAACAGCTGAGGTTTTAAAGCCACTGCACTGCTACTGAAAAACTAAGCAAAGATTTCAAATTCTCTAAATGTTTAAAAAATAAATAGGGCATGAACCTCTGGTTGTGATGAGCTCTCCTCAGGACCCAAACTTGGGGCTGGTTTAATTAAGAGTATGCAATGCCTTCCTGTGCCCAGACATACTCCCTACGGTTGAGGGAATTCCTCACCTGGTTGGCAAACTAATATTATGGCCCCTTTGAACCACCAGAATCAAGGACTTGGGCCAATATTTTTAAAGGGACACTTTCAATTTGTAATCTTATTACAGTAATTTGTCATTTTAAAAAACTAATTAAGTAGTTGCATTTCTAATTAAGTAGTTGAATCACTCTGCCAGTTTTAATTTTAAGGTACAAAATACATGCAAAAACATGTGGAAATTATGCCTATTTTTATTAAAATAATCATAGAATATCAGGTTTGGAAGAGACCTCGGCAGGTCATCTAGTCCAATCCCCTGGACAAAGCAGGACCAATACCAACTAAATCATCCCAGCCAAAGCTTTGTCAAGCTGGGCCTTAAAAACCTCTAAGGATGGAGATTCCACCACCTCCCTAGGTAACCCATTCCAGTGCTTCATCACCCTCGTAGTAAAATAGTGTTTCCTAATATCCAACCTAGACCTCCCCCACTGCAACTTGAGACCATTGCTTCTTGTTCTGTCATCTGCCACCACTGTGAACAGCCTAACTCCATCCTCTTTGGAACCCCACTTCAAGTAATTGAAGGCTGCTATCAAATCCCCCCTCACTCTTCTCTTCTGCAGACTAAATAAGCCCAGTTCCCTCAGCCTCTCCTCGTAAATCATTTTCGTTGCCCTCTGCTGGACTCTCTCCAATTTGTCAACATCCCTTCTGTAGTGGGGGGGACCAAAACTGGACCCAATTCTTCAGGTGTGGCCTCACCAGTGCCGAACAGAGGGGAATAATCACTTCCCTCGATCTGCTGGCAATACTCCTACTAATACAGCCCAATATGCCATTGGCCTTTTTGGCAACAAGGGCACACTGCTGACTCAAATCCAACTTCTTGTCCACTATAATCCCCAGGTCCTTTTCTGCAGAACTGCTGTTTAGCCAGTCGGTCCCCTGCCTGTAGCAGTGCATGGGATTCTTCCTTCCTAAGTGCAGAACTCTGCACTTGTCCTTGTTGAACCTCATCAGATTTCCAATTTATCTAGGTCACTCTGGACTCTATCCCTACCCTCCAGCATATCTACCTCTCCTGTCATCTGCGAACTTGCTGAGGGTGCAATCCATTCCATTATCCAGATCATTAATAAAGATGTTGAACAAAACCGGCCCCAGGACTGACCCCTGGGGCACTCCACTTGATACTGGCTGCCATCTAGACATCGAGCTGTTGATCACTACCCATTGAGCCCGACAATCTAGCCAGCTTTCTCTCCACCTTATAGTCCATTCATCCAATCCATACTTTTTTAACTTGCTGGCACGAATACTCTGGGAGACCATATCAAAAGCTTTGCTAAAGTCAAGATATATCACATCCACCGCTTTCCCCATATCCACAGAGCCAGTTACCTCATCATAGAAGGCAGTCAGGTTGGTCAGGCATGACTTGCCCTTGGTGAATAATGTTTTCTTCTGTTGGGTCAGTGTAAATATTAGGGATTTTTGTCCTTTCTTTTTGTTTCAGTTCAATGCTAAATTAGCAAGAGTTCAGAATAAAACAACAAAATCATATCCAGATACCACTGTCTTGCCTCAAAACATCTACAGAAGGGTATGTGTTTTAATAGCTTTTTCCTAAAAATGTCTGTGGGTTGCAAATACTGTTGTTACCATGTGTTTATATAGAGTATCTTGCTGGTATTTCTGTATGATATGCAAGGTTTTCAAATGCAGCTTGCTTTGAAAAGTGACTTTGTAAAAATGGCAATGTGCCACTCCTTGTTTATTGTGCCACCATGGCTCCAAACCATATTGCTCATTTACCAAGTAAAACAATGATTTTTCAATGTATCTGAAAGTGAAGCTGTGATCCTTCCAGCTCATGTGTCATTCCCAGCACTAAAGATTCTGGGGGACAGATTCTGTCATCAGTTACACCTGTACAACCCCAGTGTGTTCAGTGGAGACTCCAAAGAGAGGCATAATTTGCCTCAATCAAACCACCAGTATCCTGGAAAACTGTCCAGAAGGAGGAAGCAACAACCAGTGGATTTGATTACAGTGTGCATCCCCCAACTAAGGGCCTGATCCAAAGTCTATTGAAGCCTGCTGTCTTTCTATTAACTTCAATAGGGTTTGGATCAAGCCCTAAATATTCCTGTCTATAGCTGTCACATGTTGGCAGCTAAGCACGACGTGCAGCTCCACCATGGCCTTGCAGCTTTCATTGATTATGCTCTTTCCAGTATGATGATGTCACAATTACCACAGAACCCTTCTGGTGCCACTTATGGAGGTCAGGGGATAGGGTTGAGGATTTACTCTTTATTATTATATATCTTAAAGTGTATGTAATAATAATAAACTTTGAAAAATTTAAACATAGCACCAGGTGTTTTTTTTAAATATATGCATGATCCCTTGCTTCAGGGATTTAATTTTACTGCACATAACCCTCAAATAAACTTAAATTTTTTCATAGATGTTTAAATATATTATGTTAAAATAATACCCATACACAATCAAACATCTACTATTGCTTTCATTCCAGTGTAAGGTGAGGATTGTGGGATTTCATATTGGCCATGTACCAACAAAGCACTTAAGCACATGCTTAACTTTACCTTTAATAGTCCTATTGACTTCAATGGCAGTACGCATGTGCTTAAAGTTAAACATATGCACCATGCACGGGCTTTTCTAGATTAGGGTCATTAGGCTGTCAAAGAAAGAGGATTTTGTGAGAATTATCCTTGTAAAATACATATTATTATGTTCTCATTATTGTACTTAGCTTATTGTACTTCATTGTACTTCATTAGTAGCAGCATGTTGTGTTGATACACCTATGCTGTATTTCAGTTCTAAATTTTAATTACCAAACATTTATTTATATTCTATAGAAACTTCAGCATCTCCAGGAGGAAAAAAACAAGGAAATTGAAATTCTCCGTAACACTATTAGAGACTTAGAGCAACGACTCAGCAGTGGTCCAGATTCCCTCCTCAAACGGAGGCGGTTTTGAGAATAACTTTAAACATGCACTACTGAAATGGTTTCTTGACTTAATACAACTGAAAAATATATTATAAATGCAATAGCACAAGCTATGTACTTGGAAAGTGAAAACAAAATATAAGACAACTCTGGAATGCCATCTATTTTTTATTGAAAACTCCCTTATCAAATATACCATACATCTATATTCTCCTTATATTCAGTACTGCTTTCTTGCTTATTAGCATTCACCATAAAAGGATTCAGGTTTTGTAGGAGACAGTGTTTCCCTATTAAACCATCATTAACTATGGCATGTGCTTTCAAAGCATTCATCTCTATTCTCTTTTCTTTCTTCCATGATCCTTCAAATTAAACACTACGTTTTCAGTTCAGTTAAGATAGTCAAATTGTAAGAATAACTACACCAAGAGAGACATTATACAAGTTTCATTAGTAAGTTACATTAATAATCTATATATATGGCTAAATTTAACCCTGGCATAAATAGGTGCAATTCAGTGAGAGTTGTGTTTGCTTATACCAGGATTGAATTTAACTTATAACCTTGTTTCAAGCCCTGATTCCACATCAAGATCTACTAACACTGCCCCCTGTGCCCATGCAGAATCCTATTGTCTTCAGTAGGGCTTCACAAAGGTACAGGGGTCCTTGCTAATGGATCCTGATACAGGATCTGGTCCTTAAGCTATAAGAATATCAAAGAGTACAAAAACTATTACTTTTGAACAATGTAATTTGGGGCATGTAGTTTACAGCTGAAATAAAACATTGTTATGGCAAGTTGCTCTTGAATAAACTTTTCATATGTATCAAAAACAATATGATTGGATCACTTTTGTAGCTCCTTTTTTAGTTGAGAAAAAAATTAACTTTTTAATATTTCCTGTTCTTCAGAAATAAGTAATAAAACATGATTAGAATGTCTTTTCTGGCTTTCTTCTATTCTTGGTTGCTAAATATCAAACAGAAGCCCCTAGGTTATAGTTTATGCTTCTGTCTTCACTAATGCAAGCAGAATATTAGGAGAGAAACAAGAAAGACAAATTAACCAAATACTGCAGACACCCTTCAACTAGCACTGAAAAAAACAAACTATGGCTTAGGTAAATTTACTTTAACCCCCCGCCCAATAACCCTCTACTGATGGTACTGTAATACACATCAAATTGTTTACAGTGTTATATTTTAACTTCTCTATGGTTTTCCATTTCCTGTCTAGGGTATTAATCTGGTAAGTTTCATGCTTGTTATTACAAGTTGTATTACAATTAAATGCATTCAAATTGAAGGGATCTTTCCTGATGTTAATATGTTTAGTTTGTTTTTCATGCTCAGGTTCCTGTCTTTCCTTCTCATTGTCAGGTGTCAGATGTTTCATGCTCACTTGCTGCTTGACTTGGTGAACGTCAAGCAGCTGTGGGCAGACGTCACTGTCAAGATTCAGTGATGTTCTCTGCTAACAGCTGGCCATGTCACCTGCAAGAAGATGGGAGTTCTCCCTGACAGTGTCAGGTGGCTGCATTTCCTGATTCTTCAAACAACAAGTGTCGGCAGTGTCAACATCAGCTACTAGAAGTTGACTGTGACACTTTCTGCCAGTTTCAGGTTAACTGATTGTTTCAGCTGGCAGTTCCTTTTTTTCAAGGCTTCTTAACTTGTGTAGGAACCTTCCCCACTTCTCTTTGTGGGGCAGTTTCTACATTTTGTTGACTACCTTTCTGACCCTGTCTATTATGACCCACAACCCTGTTATGACGTTGACTGCTCTGGGGGGAATGATGTCTTGGAGCTTGAGCAGAATCCTGTTGATTCTGATCTTCTGAAAGCTGATCCCCTTCCTGGTGGTGGTGCCTGTGTCCATGATGTCTATGTTGATTGTGGTGATGTGAATGGTTGTGTGGCTTCGGTGCTTCTTCAGCCGGCTTTTCGTCTGCTGTCTGAGATACGTTTTTGCATATATCTTCAACAACTGGTGTCTGGAAAATATAAGTTCATACAACAAAAATGCACTCATCTGAAGTAAACAGGGTTAGTTTTAAAATCTCAATTAACTGATGTCATTATTACAGTAACTGAAAACAAAGGCTTAATCAAATCAGACATAAAATATTGTGATTGCTTAGGTATTTTTGTTCAAGTTATCCTTTTTAAATATGTTTTTGAAAGCCATGACTGTAACAAACAAATTAAAGGCTAGATTTTGTTGCAGTAGGGCAACCTGCATTACAGGTCCCAGCACTGCTGGGACTGTGCAAAAGATGCTCTCACCAGGAGTAAGTTGGCATGGAAAAGGAGAAGCTGGCTAGGAGAATTTTTCAGCATCTCAAAGGTATCATCAATTGCTGCCCCCCCAGTGCAAAAGGGGAGCTGGGGAGGAATTGTGCGTCTGAGGGCTTTCTCTGAGGCACAGTGTCTCCCTATGTCCCCCAGGTGCATTATGCTTATACTCTACCACTTACTTCAGGCTGTGTCTTAATGGCACAATTTAACCCTAAATAACTATGCCAGCAGAGCAACTATCTACACTAGGCCACATGACTAAAATTGGATTTAGATTTCCAGCTAAGCTAAAGGGAAACTCCTTTATTTGTAACCTGCAAAATATTATTTCAGAAATTTGTGAAGGACATGAGGTGTAAGAAAGAAATTCACTTCTGTTATCAAGCTGCTTCATGCTACCAAGTTCATATTCACATGAAACAGAGTAATTCAGCTGTTAAAAAACATAAAGCTGAGGAAACTGAATGGCTCAGCTGACTAGTAACAGAATATGAAACCTCTCTCTTTTTCACAGGGTCATTGATTTGAATCCAGCCCATTTTAGTAATGACAATGTCATTAACATCTAATAATACTATTTCAGTGGATTATTAGCAAGACAAGGTGGGTAAAGTAGTATCTGGTACTGGACCAAAGTCTGTTGGTGAAAGAGACAAGCTTTTGAGCTACACAGAGCTCTTCTTCAGGTCTGGGAAAGGTTCACTGTGGGTACATCTACACTGCAGAGTAAGCCTAGGGTTAGCAGAACTTGAGTTAGCAGATCCTGGGTTTGTTAACATAGGGTTTGAGCATCTACACTCATTTGTATCCCTAGGTTAGGAATTGTTGAGCCCTGGGTCCCAACCTGGGGCTCCAGCATTTATACTGCATGATGCGGGCTCAAGTCCAACCACCCACATCCCAGACTTCCTAGTGCCCTCCCAAAATGTGTCTGCTCTAAGCCTTTGTTCATGGTGCAGTCTCGCAAAACTTGACTGTCCACCAAATTTGTCTTTTGTCTGTTGACAAAGAAAGTTGGCCTAGGGGTTGTGGAATACTTATGGCAGACTCCCAGAGCACTAGTCCAGTGGAGCTGAAAAGCAATAGGGCATGAACCCTGGGTCCTGGCTTAATTCAAGCTTGGACCATTCACCCCTTGGCTCCGAGTCCTGGATTAGCAAGAGTTGCGTATAGATGGAATGGGGGTTAGGCTTGAGCCTGAGTTTGAATCCTGGGCTTACTGTGCAGTGTAGACATACCCAGAGTGTCCCAGCTAAACACAAAGTGGAATAGATTGTTTGGCATAAGTAGTTAACACATAATGTATCATTCAATGTGAAGTGGCCTGTTTACACCTTTGTAGTAGTAGGACAAAAAAAATGGGGGCTAGTGGGTTACAGATTGTTGTAATAAGCCATAAATCCAGTATCTTTATTAAGACCATGATTTTTGGTGTCTAGCAAAGTTATAAATGTAAGCATCTAGGTTCATGTTTTGAAGATGTTGTGCAGATTTCCTTTGAGGATAAGGATAGAGAGATCTGATATGGAGTGATCACTTTGTGAAAAGTGCTTACCCATTGGTGGTATGGTAATTTTTGTCTTATTATTTTTCTTGTCTCTCTAATATCCTAGCACCAACATGGCTACAACAACACTGCAAACATCAATGGATTATGTGAAACAAGTTGGTAGGCTGAGTTTGGTTCCTGGACAGCAGGCTTACTCATTACAAAAATCACCATCACAACTGGTACTAATCATCACTCTGGGTATTCGTCAGCAGAGAAGCCAAATATTGACTAGTATGCACTGTGAGATGGTCCCTCCTACAACTCAAGGTTAGGCCATGTTTGTGGGTCATTGCCCATTGCTTCTGCTTGCTCAGTTGTTAGAGAACTTTGACTTTTAGTGCTGCTTTCACAAGCACGGAATGTACTTTCAAACATTTTTAAAGTAATAGAAAATGACATTGAACTCATAGGTTAGTGCTAATCTTCAGGAATACGGCATTTATGATTTAAGTTTTCCTGACACTAATCATAGAAATCTACACCATTCCTGACAGGTGTTTGTCCAACCTGTTCTTAAAAACTCCAGTGATGAGGATTCCATGGTGACACTGGCAGACCAGGTACCAGCTCATGCCAAGGTTCCTAGGCCTCACTGAACACTTACAAATGCATAGCTAGACACCAGTCTTGCTTACCTGTGTATTAGCATGATCAAAATAGATATTAGAGTTACAACGGGTTTAGACTTTATGGAATGCTTGTAGGATGCTGCATGTATTAATCCTACTTGTAATATCTGTATCCCATGTTATAAGGTAATGTGTAAATGCTTTCTCTGTAACTATACAAATATTTAAGACTGTAAATTCCCCACAGTTGGGGAGAAGAATTACCAAATGTGAAATATTAGTTTATCCCAAGAGGTGCTATCTCCTGCCCATCAGGAAGGATCCAAATGGGCCATTTGTCAATTGCTTCCCCCACGAAGAGGTTACATGCAGGAGTGCTCATCCCATCAGCTTGGATTGTGGGTTGAGGGGGAGAAGGAAGGGTGTTACAAGGAGAAACTGGATCTTTTAGGCTGCCTGAACTCTCAGTGACAAACATTCCTAAACCTAAGGAAGAGATCCCCAAGTTGCTTGGCTTGGGTTAGCCCCAAAGGATATAAAAATTTACTTATTACAAAGCTTCTGTTACCTTTTCAACTTAATATTGTACCTCATTTGTGTGTGTATGTTCACCTCCTTTAATCTTCTAAATAAGAGAGTTATTTTTTTTCTTAGTTAATACATCTTTAGTTAGTTTATTACAGGATTGGCTACAGGTGTTGCCCTTGGTTTGAGATCTGAGGGTAAGTGACTGGTCCTTTGGGACTGGGAGTAACCTGAATATTGATGTGATTTTTGGTGTAAAGTGACCACTTATCACATAATCCAGCTTGCCTGGGTGGCAAGGTAGACTGGAATTCCCAAAGGGACTGTCTGTGACTCCATGGTAAGGGCTTGTCTACACGTACAGCATTGCAGTTGCACAGCTGAATCAGCACTTAGTGAATATGTTAATAACGCCGACAGGAGAGCTTCTCCTGCCAGCCTAGGTACCCCACCTCCCCAAGAGGCAGTAACTATGTCGACAGTAGCGCTGTCTACAGTAGGAGTTAGATCAGTATAATGGCGTTGCTCAGGATGTGGCTTTTCCGCACCCATGAGTGATGCAGTTATGCCGACGTAAGTTTGTAGTATAGACCAGAGCTAAGACTACGATAGTGCTTTAGGAGTTAACACTTGTTAGTGGGTTGTGAAATCTAATTATAGAATATACAACTAGTTTAGGATTTTCGCCCTGCCTTTTGAGAGTCTGCCCTGAGGTTGGCACTCATGGTTATAAGCCACAGATAATGTGACATCCATAACTTCCCTTGGAAGACTATCCCACAACTTAACTACCCTTATAGTTGGAAAGTTTTTCCTAATATCTAATCTAAATTTCTAACTGAGTCAGAGTGCAGTTATATGAACACTTAGAATTACGATTATTGCAATATACTTCAAGGGCATCTACATTCATTTTTACTATCAGTACAGAAATAGAACAGTAAACTGTAAAAAGTTATTTAAGATAAACTCTTTATTAAAGATTGTGTTATCAGCATTTAATCTTAAGTTTGTTGAAGGTCTAAGAGATGATAAACATTTAAGGTAAGATCTGTATATTATCTAGGTATAAATCTGTAACAGTAATTTATTTATAGAATGGTCTTTTATTGCATGGCATGTGTTAATTTTATGTAACACGTACGAAATATACAGTGCAGCAAATCTGGCTGGTTTACACTCTTGATGTCATTCCTCAGTGCCCAACTACCATTTATAGCGGAGCCACAAACTGGGCCGCTGTGTCAGCACTATTGCCCATATTTTTTGAAAGTATTTATTGCCTAAAGATTCAGATAGTGGAATCTTCAAAATACCTAGGCACCTAACTCCCATTAAAACCAATGGAAATTAGGCAGGTGGCCACTTCTGAAAATCTCACTCGGCACCTATCTTTATTTTTAGCCACCTAACTATCTCTAAAAATCTGGCCCTCTGTGGCTGTCCCAGAGAGGAGTGGTTCACGCTTAAGATGTACTTGAGAGTGCACGCTGTGGAGCACAGGCAGGTCATGAGGCTGCTTAAGAGCTCCGTCAGGAGGAAACCAGTCATGCTCCTCCTAGCCCCTCTTTGATCAATATATTCCAAGGATCTGTCACAAACAGGCCAAAAAGCAGGTGCACTATAGCACCTGTATTTTGAAGCAGGGCTCTGCTGATATGACACAAACATGGATCATTGAGAATTTAGAGGGAATATCTTCTCTTGGTATTAGAAAGGACGTAACCATGTTGTCCTTTTTTATGGTGATATACTTTTTATGATATCCACAAAATCCCAGTGCATTATTTTTAAATAGGTATGAACTGGGCAAGGAGGAAATTAAAAATATAAACAAGCAACTAAAAAGGGGTGGTTAATTAAGTGGGTCGCAATAGGGAATGTCAATATTTTAAACATAAAAGAAGCCAAGTGCTGCAAGGAAATTCTTCATTTTTAAATCAATTGCATGTGATGCTGTACACCAAAGGGACATTTAAATATGTCAATGGGAATCTTTCTACTAAATTCAATGAGTGCTGAACTGGGGCTTTAATTTAGAACTGTAGGGAGCTAAAATTAAAATTACTGGCTAATAAGAGTATTTGTATGCAGTGTTGTCATAGCCGTGTTGGTCCCAGATATCACAAGGTAGATGAGTTGATACTTTTTATTGGACCAACTTTGATCCAGTAAATTACTTCACCCACTTTGTCTCTCTAATAAGAATATTCTCACTGTGAGGAGCCATTGATTCAATGTGTGACTCTAAACAAGTCACTTGACCTTCATGAGGTTCAGCCAGCTTAGCAGGAAAACTGAACAATGAAACAGCTTAGCTGAAACATGATGTTTCTGATCAGCTTTCATGAATAGGTTAAGTAAATTTCTTGCTAAATTTTAAAATAGCCCTGATCTATTTATATATTTAAAATAATTCTGCCCACTTTTATGCATTTCTTTCATTTACTCTTGTGGCACTTCATTCAGCATTAGTACTGTATGATATACACCAAGAAAGAATAATAGCTCAACATACGCCAAAGCTTGACTTCCCACCCCTACATGCAAAAATGCATGCATGCATTCTCTCTCTTACACACACACACTTACTTACACTTACACTTACACTTACACACACACACACACACACACAGAGTCTCTCTCCCTCTATTTGTTTAAGTAAGTGTATCCATCTTTGGCTCCCCCGCCACTGTAGCGTCTGAGTGGCTACTAGATACAGGTGTGCTCTGCGCAAACAGGTGAAAATGTGGTTCTGATTGTTGCTCTGACAGTTGGACACAGTATGTTTTTTACACACTGCACTTGGAACTGTAGCGGTTGTACAATTGCTTCCCTGTAAGTTCCTTCTGTTCTATTCAAGCACCTGTTATCGAAGGGTATGTCTACACTGCAGCTGGGCGCATGTTTGCCAGCTCAGGTGGACAGACACACGCTAGTTATGCTTGAGAGAGTGCACTAAAAATAGCAGTGTGGCCAGGGATCGCTTGCGTACAAACCCGCCCAGACTTCCTGAGTATGTACTCAGGTGGCTAGCCCAAGCCGCTGCCCATGCTACCCCTGGCTACACTGTTATTTTTAGCATGCTAGCTTGAGCAGAACTAATTTATTTCTGTCTGCCTGAGCTGGGAAGCATTCTTCCAGCTGCAGTATAGGCATACCTTCAGGACTCGTAAAGTGGACTAGTGAAAAGCAGTAAGATAAGAAAACAAAAGCAGCACGGGATTTTTGTGCTCAGCACTAGTAAATGCAGTAAGCAGACTAACATATTGTAAAATGCTAAATGCTTCCTGTTAGTTAATTTTCACTATTTTTGTGAATTTTTCAGATCCACTCTAATTAACTAGTGGCAGTTATTTCACTCTGATGCGGCCCAATTGCACGGCCCATTGGTTGGCTTCATATTCCCCAGATGAGAAGAACAGGCACTGGCCTTTCCACTGCCTATCAACTAGCAGCACAAGCAGTGGTTGCATTATGCATATCAGCAAATCACTAAGGTTAATGGGTAATATCCTGGCCTCATTAATGTCAATGACTTCAATGAGACCAGGATTTCACCCAGTATGTACAAATCACACATCCAACCCAATTGCCATTGACTTCAATAAAGCTAGGTTTGCACCCATACCATTCAATGGTAAAACTATCATTGGTTTCAGCAGGACCAAGATCAGGCCCAAAGGCAAATTCAAAAGTGCTCAAAATAAGTCAAATGTGACATTTTACAGTTTACAGAGGTATTAATGCTCATTTCAAAAGTTAGCAAGTGTCCAGAGAATGAGATAAACAGTCACACTAATTAGAAAGACAAGAGAATCTCAGAACTCTATTGGTTTTCTGTTTGCTGATTATACACACAACTAAGTAAATGGAATTGGCAGTCAAGCCAGGATTTAGATTTCTCAAAATGATTCACATTTTTACACAAGGGCAGCAATTTAGCCCTTATATTTCAATCTTTTCTGAGTTCAAGTTGATCCACTTTGAAAAATATGTAACAAATTACTTAATAAATGAGGAGCCATAAAATGGCCAGGTTGGTGAACAATGGCTTTTGGGATTAATCAGGTAGAAATAGTTCCTTTAAACATCAGTCAATCTTACTTCCCCTCTCAATATATTATATATATAAAAGAATAAAATTAGGAAAATACCATATAAGAGCAGTTTCCACACTTGTATTCACAGTATGCAATCTTAATAGATTCTTCCACATATGGGAAAGTCAGGAAGCTATAAGGCAGACCAAGATGATACACCAGACGGCCACACCTAACAAGAGAATGAGATTTACAGTTATACAAAAAGCCCAGACAATATCTATTAATATTATTATTTGTGTTACTGTACTGCCCAGGACCCCATTGTGCTGTATAAACAGAGAACAAAAAGATGCTCCCTGTTCCCAAATGTTTACAATCTAAATATCTATAATGTGCAGTTTCAACATATTACAAAAGTAAACTTAATTCTGTAAAAAAAGAACTCTTCCTTACACCCGGCTCTGCTTGAATAAAGACTATGGGCCAAATCCTAGGAATGCTCTTAACAACAAGACAAAAGCAGTTGTTGATCTGATACATGGGGGTGGCGAGGACAATAGCAGCCGAAACACCATGCACCCATTCCTCTCCAGGAAAACGATCATTGCAGCTAGTCCTCACAACTTCCCAGAGGTAGGGACTGTGGACAAGCTAGGGGTGTAGTCAGTGCATCCATGCACTGCGCTGCGTGAAAACTCCGTGACTTACACCTGCTTCTTGTTTCCATGAAAAGGCACAGACAGCGGACTCAGATGGGGCTGAGGTTTAGTTCCTCAAACCTCGGATGTTTTCACATGAGGAAAATATGTCTATCTGGACTTTGCTCTATGCTCCAGGATTTGGCTGTAGATAAGGACATTGACCTACGATACTTTAACTCATTTACATAGTTCTTTCTTTAAAAAAAAAACTCTATTTAAGCAACACAAATATTTTCTTTCTACTCAGTAAACCCACAAATGTCTAAATGAATTTACCGCTCCTTTTCTCACACAAACAGCCTTTTAGGCTCAGATTAAACATGCTAAATACATTTTCTGTGTAAATCAGACTCAGATGTCCTAGTGTTGTATGAATATAAAAAATGAGCAAGTGTGATTGGAATCCTAGAACCAAATTCTGCTCTTAGTTACTCTGATGTAAATCCAGAGTAACTGCACTGAAAAGAATGAAGCTATTCCAGATTTACACTGATTTAAATAACAGCAAAATTTGAACCATATTGGTTATTCTCTGACTGTAAAAGGTAAGAAAGATTTTACTTTGCGTAATGGCATTTTAAAAAGCAGAATATGATGCGCTTGTTATGAGATAAAAGGCTTTTGGCAAGCAAATGAGAAAATACTCATTCTGTTGGGTTACAAAATACAACACTGTAAATTAATATAAATCATTTCCTAATTTCTCCTTTATATACAGACCGGTCATAGATAAGAAAATCATCTTTGTTTCCATTTAAGGTAGTCCACACATCATGTTGCTTCTCATCCTGCTGGTATACAGTAATATTCTCCGATACCTTCTCCCTCAGTGTGTGAATTTTCAGTTGGGAATGGATTCCTTGATGATTAACCACCATGTATGAGATATTGACGAATCCTTCATTCTCTAACTTTACTCTCAGGTCTTCCAATCTGATGGAGATTTTAAAAGAAAAAAACCATTAATCTTTTTTCTTGAGAAATAAAAAGTATGTTTTTTAAATGGACATCTGCTTTTAGGGATCAATGATTTGCCATGATTTATCTGAGAGGTAATAATTCCAGTCCTTCCATTACACTCATTGATTTCAAGCAGAGTCATTAAAATAAATGGGAGCATTGACATTGTCATCAATGTCCTTTGTATTATGCCTAGGATTGGATCCTATAAGAGAACACAGTGTAGCTAAATGATACAGCATCCTATCCTGTAATATATTTTACATACATAGGTAAAGCAGATGCATTCATTTAATTGATCGTTCCATTTCAATTCCTTTGTTTCTATTACTGATATAGATGTAGATATTTAATCTAGTGGGTGTATTTGAGTGATAATTGATTATGGACCAAATATTGGTGTGACATCTGAGTGCATGTACAGTCCAAACACAGCAGAAACAGTGCCTCACTATAGATGATCAAGAAGTGGTGCCTTCAACGAAGGCTGCTAACTCTCCCACTCTTTTGGATGATATAACAACTGCTCAATAAGTCAGAAAAAGGATACGGTAGCCATTGGAACAAAACGGGGAAATAGAATTTATGCAGGATGAGGTTGTGTTACTAATGATCGTCTTCAAGAATTACAGGATAAACAAATTTGTTTCCCTAAAACTGGCAATGCAAGAGTTCCGTCTTTGATATACAGCAACAGTGTGGTCATACTTTCATACCTTACTGAAATGGATGCACAGTATTCTTTAAATGCAGTTGCTCTGTAAACTGAATGAATGTATTATTAACTACAATACAATGAAAATTCTTTATTACCCTAACAGCTTGAAATCCTCTGGTCCATTATAAAAATCTGGTCAAAGTCTACTCCATTGAAATTAGTGGCAAAACTCCCATTGTCTTAAATTGGGCCAGAATCCCATCCCCACTTTTTCAAATCCAATTATTGAAAAACTCATAAAGACCATTGTAATATTAGCACTGTGCAGCCTATAGAAGGGGTTTAAAGGAGTCGGGCTGTGAAACCAGCTCTGTCAGTTTTCAACTCAAAGTGATTTCATAACTTGGATTCCTATTGCAGCTATCAGCTGGGGGAGCAACTGCTGCTTGATTCCATCCAAAAGAATTGTCTGACGGTTGCTGCTGCTGTTGATTTTTTTTGTATTCTGGTAGAGTCCACAGGCCCCAGCCCCATTGTGCTAGGTATTGTCTGAACATGTAAAAAGACAGTCTCTGGAATCCTTGGCCTGTCTCCTACAAGTGGACCCTTACTCACATGGGGGGGAAATACATTAAAAATACCAACTTTCATGTGGCTGTTTCCATTTAGAATTTGAATAAAGATTATTCATCTTGAATAAAGAGTATCCATCCTACATATGCTCTTAGGTACAGCTTACCTTTGCTGATGGCAAAAAGAGAGTGAAACATATAAAGATCTCTCTATTTCAGGTAATCTTTTACATATGTGAGAAATATGATTTTACTCAGCTTCAATAACTCTGCCAAATTAATAACCAAGGAGTCAGAGATAGCGGCAGTTTGAGAGAACTAGCGAATCTCAGGTCATCCCTGTATTTTCTTTTTTATCAACTCAAGAAAACATTCTGTATTTCAACCAGCTGTTTACAATGAAATTCAGCACTGCCTGTGTTGGACCCTGATTTCTAGCAACGAAGGGCCTGACGTCAGGTGTAAATGATGACTACGCAAGGAGCAAGACACTGGAGAAAGAAGCCCACTGATAATAGCCTTAACGCTAATGGAGGGGTATGCCCATAAATGGATGAATCTGACCAGGCATTGCAAATGAAATGGAGACACTTGAATGTTAGGGCCACAAATTGCAAAGGAGTCTGAAGGAGTAAGCGCCTTTGAAAACCACACCCCACAAGACTCAACTTAAGCTTCATTCTGATTTCAGATAGATCTTTCTCTTAGGGACTGGTTTTGCCGTGAGAACAGGATCAAGCCCTTAAAGAGTAGCCAGTCTGGCTGATAGCTTCCGATGTATTGCCATTTTCTTTTGTATTAGTTTGTTTACCATTACTGATCTAGGGACTACTCTTGGTAATGAGTAATGCTTGGAAGATGCTATATGATCAGGCCCTAAATCACATCTTAGTGGGAGTGTAGCTCTGGAGGAACTGTTTCTGCTGGGTTTGCTAGGGTTCATTTGCATTTGTGTGGCCTAAGATCTTAAAGGACTATTTTGGTTTTGATTTTATTAATGAAGGTTTGGTTATTATTTATATTTATATGGGTGTAATTGGATTTGTCCATCTAGGAACTCAGCCAATGGATCTGCACCTGTCACAGGTCCTGTCTGGTACACAAGCAGGTGAAGAAGCCATAGATATGTGACCATATCTATCTATAACATAAAAGCTTTGCATACGTGTTGTAATTAAATTGCTGAGTTTTAAAAACTGCTCTGTCCCATTTTCAGATATACTTGGAAGAGAGAAATGTCCTTACCTGGAAGCCTGCAGCACGCACAAGTATCAGCTAGCTTGGAGGAGCGCTACCACTGTCACTGAGCCCCTAGAATTCAGCATTGGACTGTGCTCCTCAATATGCCATTCTGGGGGTTCTTTACAATGGGCACTTGAGCTCTGGCTCTCTGTCCCTCCTCCTGGGAGGAGACAGAGAACCAGGGCCAGACCCAGCCCTCCCCACATGGCTGGGCTTCAGCTGCAATGAGAGAAAACAAAAGAAATGAGTTACGTGCACACAGCAGTTCCAGTTGCTGAAATTCTCATAACAAAACCAGCAGGCAATTAACTCTCTGGGGCTCACACAGGAAGTAAGCTCCGAATTTGGCCCACTATGTTTATTGCTATTAGCAATATTCCTTTGATTCCATGGAAAGCACTAATGGATAACCTTGATATTTTCTTAATTGAAAACAGGACAATCTAAGTATTCCAACCAGCTGGATGACCCTTTATATTAACTAGACAAACTGAGTTGTTCCCTACTCCTATTTCTTCTTCTTATCAAACTGCAATTTTAATGACTGCAGAACTGACTCCAATTCTGCTGCTTTTGACTTCTTTGTGCATTGATGTCAATGGTGCTATGCCAATTTACACCAGGTGGAGAGCTGGATCATTGGTCCAAATCAATCTCGGGTGCAATTCCATTGACTTCAAAGTAGTTGCCCCAGGGGTATATATTGGCCCACAGCAAATACTATACAAACTGGGAACAGAATAAAAGAATCCAGAATTTTTAGAAGACTCTTTTTCATATTTGGACCTTAGCCAGAAAAAGCTCTAAGGAATGCAGACACTAGAGATAATTGAGCAACAAAGAAAAGGAAATGAAAAATCCAAAGTTTCAGGATTCCCTAAATCTCACAAAACCTCCTGCATGCACCCAGGGCATTTTATATTTGTGATCATCATAAAACATGAGAAAATATTGTAAAATCTCTTTTTCTCCCAATGATGCATTAACATAACACTCTTTGGCTTATTGTGTTTAGAACCCATGCATTATCTAGGAAAGAAACTGAAAAACTACTCTTTTCCCCCTCACAGGCTGCAGGATTGTATTGGATATCCCACAGCCCCATTCTCAACAGAATCCGATCAGACACACAGTTGTGCTCTGTGAGGTAACATACATAATACATGAAACACATATAAATAATATACTTTTTATTAACCCCAGAGCATTCTAATACAAGGAAAGTTTTGTATTACGGATCTCATGCAGACAGATGAAACTGCTGCAAACCAGCCTCATTGTCAGACTCCATAGTTCCTGACTTTTCTTTCCTCCAGTGCTGTAGAAGCAATCTGGTAAAATACTTCAGGGATGAAATTATGGAACCATTGACTTGACTGGAGCCAGAATTTCACTCTAGGTCTCTGTACACACTTGGAGAACTGCATCCATTTCATGTGACTCTTTCAGACATGTACAAAACTTCAAGACATGCCAGGATTGTTCCATGACTTTAGCATTCTGCAGTGTTGGCACACAATGCCCAACAACAGCTTGCCAAGCCACACAGACTGGAAATATGTTTTGTTCTGAATTACACTTTCTTCTATATTTCAAGTTCTTTTAAAAGCCATTTGAGTTGGTTTCAAATGGAACTTTCTAGCTCCCCAATCAACCTCTACAACCAAAGAAACAAAGGAACACTTTGCAAAACCAGAGATCACAGCGATATTTTATAGCAAAACAACACACTTACCCCTTTTCCCCTTTCGTTGGCTGCTCTGCTTAACTCTGCTTTGCAGAAGTAAACACCCTCAGCAGCTGCTGCTCTCTGATATTTATACTTGCCTTGTTTATCTCACTTCTCAGATGTGGTTCAAAGTTCGGGCAACTCACTGGGAAGGACCTTGCAAGCAAAGCAAAGGCTTTCAGCTAAAGCAGCCAAAACTTTTCTTGATTAACTCACTGAAAGTAGCAATCATTTATCATTCAACAGGGAGGTATTTTTATACAAACATAAATATCAGGTTATGCAGTTTTCCAGACACCCCAGTGACTTGGAGTCAGTGGTACAGTCAGAGGAGGGGGATGGGCTTGAAAGTCACATTCTTTTCCTAACAGACTACAGAGGAAAAATATGTATACACATTTGCTGAGCCAGCAAGTTTTGCTCTCATATCCTTTAGCTTTTATTTGTCTTAGACTGTGGTGGACTCTGCCCTAGTATGTGTACAAAGGTAACCTTCCTTGAGAACAACTGTTGTCAATTACATCCATTTGCTTTTAAAATTGTGTTTGTACATACAAACAATACTCTGTGTTGCGTTTATATTTACTCCTGTTGAAGGGGGCAGGCCAGATCCTCAGCTGATAGAAATCGGTGTAGATCCATTGAAGCCAGTGGACCTATACTGATTTACAACAGTTTTCTATTCTATTCTATATAGGTTCTTGTACTGCCCTTATCACTTTAGTATCTGAGCACCTTCTGGTAGTGCATTAAGTGGTATGACTCACAACTGTCACATGTGGTTCTTTCTCTCTCTCATCTTCTCCCCGGGGCAAGAGTTGTGTGTGCCATTTTGTTTTGGTAGAGTTTGGTTTTTAAATATTTGCATTGTTCTGTGTCTAGGTTAGGGAAGGCAAGGTCAAAGAAATGTGCCTTGAACTTAGCATGGAAGGTGGTGAGGTTTATGTTGGTCCTTAGTTCCTGGGGGAGTTCATTCCACAACCTTGGACCAGCCCCCAAGAAAGCTCTGTCTCCTGCATAAATCAGCTTTACTCTTATAGTAGAAAGTTCCATTGTGCCAGAGGAGCAGCTTTATTGACCATGGTCCTTATCCCTGATCTTTAGACTCTTTTAGATAGCTTGGGCCCAGCCCACTGAGCACTTCGAAGGTAACGGCTGAGACCTTGAACTTGACTTGATAGTCTCTGGGAAGCCAGGGGAGCGAGGGGAGGACACGTCCGATGTGCTCCCAATAGCTTGTGTTGCATTCTGCAGGGAGCTGGCCCCACATACCTGTGATGATATCACTGGGTTGTTATTTCTAGAGACAGTGTATTCGCTAAGCTGAATGCTTCATCAAACCTTCCTACCTGGCAGGGGAGTTGTGTGGTTTAATTAGTGTTTGTAAAGCCCTTTGAGGTTCTTGGATGAAAGGCACTATAGAAGATCAATAGTAGTGTTAATATTATGTGCACAGCTGGTCAGTCTGTTGGGTGAATGAGCACAGCAGCTGCAGAAAGTAGTTCAAGCTGGTACTGCTCCACTGGAATGAGAGTTCAAATTAACCCCCTCCTCCCCGGATGAGCTGTGCAGGGGAGACGACCCTCCCCACACCCCAAGAGCCCTCCTCCCTGCAGCCATGTGGCCTTTTGGAAAGAATTTCAGGGAGAAGCAAGTAACAGCCTGACGTGCCATGTGCCATCATCACTCTACTTGTATGTTCTGTGCCTTTCCCCTACCATTCTTCCAACTTGTCTATGTAGACTGTAAGCTCTTCGGGGCAGGGACTGTCTCTCCTTGTGTTTGGACAGTGCCTAGCGCAATGGGACCCCATTCTCAGTTTCCCTCTAGGCACTACCATAATAAACATGAAGAATAATAACAGCAGCAAATGAGAAAATACGCTCTGTGAAGTTTGTATTTATTTAGTGATATGTAGCTGATATATTTCCAGGAAACTTGAATGGTTGGTTGCCAGTTATTGCAACACAGATTGAGACACCAGAAGCATAAAGGCCAACTTTCCATAGCCGTCACTATTTCATTTACCAAGAAAGAAGGGTGGGGGTATTGGTTTGGAGGTGTTCAACGTATGAGGCTTGTATATATTGCCACTGAGCATCTAGGGACCAGCAACTCTGGTATAGGGATGAACACAGAGTCTAGATGAGTCAATCTTAGAACTGCAAACTTACCATTCAGCTGTGAACATGAAGACAGGCTTAGAGTTATTTGAGATACTAACGTTTCTTCCTATCCTTGGATAGGAAACAATTGTGGTTACTGCATAGTATCTGATGGCAAACTTTTTAATGTATTTGTGACAAAATGTTAAAATGTGGATATTGGCAATGTTTACAGTTACAATCACAGACATCTTGCTTTAAAGTGTTCACTCTTTCTATCTAAACTACTGGGATCATTACTTTACACTCTCAAGAGATGTTTTTAAACTGACCTAAGCCCCAGTATAGACATCTTGGACCTAATTGCCACCTCTTGAGGGGGCGGATTTACTACAGCTATGGAAAAACCCTTTCTGTTGCTGTAGCAAGTGTCTGCCCTACAGCAGTGTAGCTGAGGTGCTGTAGCTGTGTTGATGAAGCACTTGTAGTGTAGACATACCCTTAGTCAAGAAAAAAACACTCTCAAAGCAACTGACAGCTATGGGAAAGGCTACACAAACCAAGTTGTATAAGATAAGTATCAACTCCAAGCTTTCCCCAAAGTTCAATCTGAATCTAAACCCTTTTTGGGTAAGAAAATGTTTGGATAAATAGCCTCTACTACTAAACAAATTTACACAACCTTTTATAAAATAAAGATTTATCTAGAATACCCATAAAGTCTCAATGTTTGCTCTCTTAACACTCCTATTGTATGAACAGCACCATAACTGAACTAATAACAGAAGAATGTCCAGACCACCGTGTTCCCCTTATTCATCCCCCTCAAGCATGTAAAATTGTCCCAGTCTCCCAGTTTCTCTACCGTAGCTTCCTAAGAAGTACTAGCCTTAAACCCTAATTTTGGCCTATAGAGTAAATACTTATTAACTCCAGGCCATGTTCCTGTTTCACAGCAGGAGGCAGCTGTCAACCATAATCTGGAAAAGCTTTTATTTTCAGGCAATAATTTTTCTAATGATTACCCTATTTCCACTCTCTGTTTTTGGAGGGGGAGGGTGAAACCTTTGGTGGAGGTCATGGCACCCCACTTATTGGACTTAAAGGTAATCAGTTTTATGAGATGCTTCAGTCAAACCTTCAGCCAAGTCACAGCTCTAAAACTGCCCTTTCCCTGAGAGGGTAATGGCTTAGTAGTTAGGAAGAAAGCTGTTGAGCATTAATTGGCTTAATGCTGACGTAAGAAATGGAGGCAAGAGTGTAGGCATCTGACTTTTTCCTTTTCATTGTTTTCTAAATTTATGAATCTTCTAATGACACATTGGAGGGGGAAATGTAAACTACCTGTACACCTTACAGGGTTCTAAATGAACAGTATCAACTCAAGAGAGCGACTTAGGCATCATTGTGGACAGCTCAATGAAGATCTCTGCTCAATGTGCGGCTTCAGTCAAAAAAAAACCAACAAGATGTTAGACTGCATAAAGAACAGCGTAGTATATCATGCCTTTATATAAATGCCTAATCTGTAATCCTTTGTGCAATACTGGTCCCCCCATCTCAAAAAGGATATTGCTGAAATAGAGAGGGTTCAGAGAGTTGTGATGAGAATGATCAAAGGAGTCTCCTCTGAAGAGAGATTGAAAAGACTGGGATTGTTTACTTTAGAAAGGAGACAGATAAGAGGGAACATGATAAAAGTATATAAAATAATTAATGGAATAGTGAAAGTAGATTGGGAATTTATCTTCTCCCTGTCTGATAACACAAGACCAAAAGGACAACATTTCAATAAAATTAAAAGGTATGAAATTTAAAACTGATAGAAAGAAATACTCTTTCACACAATGTGGGATTAAACTGTTGAATTCATAGCCGCTGTAAATCCTGGAGGCCAAGAACTTAACATTCAAAAAGGGAGTGGATATGTCTGTGGATATCAATAGTATCCAGAGTTACCATAATTATTTAAAACAAATTTTGCAGAAGATGTGTTAAATCTTATGCTTCAGGGTTTAAGCCAATCTCTAAATATGAGCGATTGGGATGATAGCTAATATAGAGGACCGATTACCACACAACTACTTCCTATTGTGGGTTCTTACATCTTCCTCTGAGGCATTTGAAGCAGGCCATTGATGGAGATGGGATACTGGACTAGATGGGCTGTGGGTCTTATCCAGTCTGGCAATTCCTGTGACCCTACAAGGCCAATAATACTTACCATTTATATAGCACCTTGCATTCAAACTGCCGTAAAGACATCATCTAATTCCTTACTAAGTAAATAGCAGAATGTCTGTGGAACGAAATTCATTTGGGGTGGGAATGATCATTAGGAAGAATCACACTGCAAAGCCAGTTTTCTTACATCTTCAATACCTCTGGAAATCAGTGGGTTATTTTAGTCTCTCATTCAGTTTTGCTTATCTCACCAGCCTCAAATCCAGACAGGCGGAAGAATTCAGACCCAGATGTTTTTAAGCCATTCCATCTGAAGATCAACGCTTTGATAACATCAGGCGGGAGCAAAATTGTGAAACTTACCTCTTTGGTGAATACTTCAGAGGGTGGTGTACTAGGATCTGAGCCCTGGCCGGGGATGGACTTTTGAAATCAGCTGTTTGTTTGCTGGGATTTCTGTAGCCTGGAGTGCCCCATGAATGTTTCTGAAAATCTGATATGAACAAGGAATGAGAGGCTGTCAGCGCTTCTGTTTTGATAAAAGGAGCTAGACTACAGCGATGACTTATAATACACTGGATCATGAGATCAATGACTGAGAGGTGTCAAAGATGCTGAAATCTAACAATGGTTTGTGAGAACTGGGATTTAAAGTCCATTGTCCAAGTCCTTAAGTCCTTCCTCAGAGCCTGAGTCTCCTCTTTATTTAGGATGGTTTTACATCAGTGTAACCTTTTGACCACAATGGAGTTACTCCTAATTTACTCTAATATAAATTAGAACAGAATCAGACCCTCAGATTTTATTCAGTCCTTAACCAGGTAAACTTCCATTGACTCACGGGGCCTGATTCTCTTTTCTCAATGGTGTAAATTGAGAGTAACTCCTGTAAAATCAATGGATTTACACCTGTGTAAAACTGGAGTCAGTGAGATCAGAATCAGGACAATGAGCTCAATAGCTGAAGTAACTCCTGAATAAAGGACAGCAGGATTTGCCCTTATGTGCTGATCATGGGAGGTTTAAGATAACATATGATAACCAGTCATGTACTCCTCAGAATCCAGGGGAAGCAGAGAAAGTTGGCAGAGAAAGTTGATATGGACCTAGAGGCAGCTCTTGCAAACTCAGCATTAGACACAGGCTGATATGTAGCGACACAGTTATGTAACAGAGGGGTAGCCGTGTTAGTCTGGATCTGTAGAAGCGACAAAGGGTCCTGTGGCACCTTATAGACTAACAGAGGTATTGAAGCATAAGCTTTCATGGGTGAATACCCACTTCTTCGGATGCAAGCAGTGGATGCATCCGAAGCACTGCTTGCATCCGAAGAAGTGGGTATTCACCCACGAAAGCTTATGCTTCAATACCTCTGTTAGTCTATAAGGTGCCACAGGACCCTTTGTCGCTTCTACAGTTATGTAAGTATCCGGCTATCAAAATTACATGAGCCCAAGTATAAAATGAACTTCCTTCTCCAATCATCTGACCTGTTTTTCTGTTTGAAAATTCTGATTATCATGGGCGTTCTTATTGTACTTTGGTTATCTGTATCACGGTGAACTTGCCAACATTAGTCTTTCCATTAGGTGTGTCTCATGAGACATAATCTTTGCACTTGTTATAAAAAAAAAACAACTAACCAGAACACAAAAGTTCTGGACAAAATTTTGTTCAATTTTCTTATTGGGTTTGTTAAATTTCTGCAGCTTGATCTGCAATGATGCCATTAGCCTGCAAATTGCACAAAGCACCCCACTGGTTGCGGGTTGAGACCCCTGATGAACCTCTCATTTGAAGGGAGATAGATGAGCCTGGCTGTCGCCCAGGGGAGTACAAGACCAGGGCTAGTAAAACAGCAGATACTATAGGTCTTTCACACATTGGCTGTGTTGTTTGTAATGGTTAGTGATACTCAGAAGGCATGTGCTCAGGAGAGAAGGCTTCGGAGTTCAGTCTGATTCTGCTCAGGTGTCTCGTGCTGCAGCTGTAGCTGACTGGAGCTCAAGATAAGGCAGCTCCCTGGCCCAAGAGCAATATCCTGGGGTAGCAGAGCAGCCTAACAGCTCCTTGACCTAAGATGAATATGGTGTTAGGGAGATGTCTGGAAAGCAGTGATGCCAAAAAAGACTTGGTCAGACCCATGAAATCTCATGCTGTCACATTGACAAGCCTGAGTCCCATGCAGAGAACCAACTGCTTCCTGAAATAGCTTCTGAGCTGGAAGAACATCATCCTATTGTTAGCATTACAATATTGCATTGCTGTGTCATGAAACACGTGTCAGTGTGATGTAGCAATAATGCTACAGTCAAGGAGATCTCAGCCACAGACTTGCACCTGGCAAGGTGATAATTAATCCGTGGCGTTGATGGAACTGCACTTGGAATGCTACGTGCAGTACAAGAAAGATGTTAACATACTGGAGGAGATCCAGAGAAGTGTAACAAAGGTAATCCAAGGCCTGTAGAAACTGACAACAAAGAAGAGTTAACAGAACTATAATCCTCAAAAGTATTTAAGTGCTGAACTAATGGGGCCAAAACACCTGGGAAGATCTTGACCTAAGGACCTGATCTTGCAAGGTTCAGAGAGCTGTACACTGCTGCAGGAAGTACTATCCACCATGCAAGATCAGGCCCTGAATGGACCATATCTGTCCACAATTATATGCACACAACTCCCATTGGAGTTAATGTACCAGATAGTTCTCATCTCTCAGTAGGTTCTCTTTGAAGAAGAGCTGGGCTGTGATGAAAAATCAGCCTACCTGGTTTCTGTCTCTAAACGACCACAAAAAAGTTTTTTTCTTCATGAATTTATTTCAGCCCTCATGCTGCTTAACTTTCCTAGGTGCACCGCCTCAAACCCAAAGTTCACCCTCGGCAATGGAGACTGCAGACTTTAGGACCAGAATCTTCAAAGGGTGCAAATTGGAGCTTACATGTGAATTTAATGGAGCGCCATTGATTGACACCAGCTGAAAATCTGCCCCATATGTACTCTCTATTGGATGTTGGTTTTGATGGTGTTTCCCAATTAACTGAATATATCATCATCTAGAAGGCTGCATTCATGCCAGAAAAGAGTTCTGTGTACCTTTTCATAGGGTAAAAGCATGTGCATCCGCAAGTGGCACAAGCAATGAGGCCATCGCCAGAAACTCCAGGCCTTTTGAAGTCATCTGTTAGTCACTGGCAGTTCAAGAGTACCTGTCGCTTTGGCATTTAAAAAAACCCTATTTGTGCTGTATCGTGAGCTGCTGAACCACTTCGTGGATGGAGCACAAAAATAAATAAGCCAAAATGGCTATCAAAAGCAGCACTCCTTGCTAGTGCAATGCTTATCCAACAAGCATGGACCCACAGCCACCTATTCCAGCCGTAATTAAGACAGACCTCCTAATACCACGATGGCCTCTGAACTTAAACCTGATGTGAATGGTAGAGTTCTGCTGTGAAGAATCAAGGACAACTCAAGGATTTACTCTACAGTTCAGAATGACAGTGGGAACATTGAACTGTTTGTTAAAGGGAATACTTTTAACCCTGAGTCCCCTGCTTTTAGAGCGCACGAGTTCACAGGTTCACTTCACCAGAGGGTAGAATCTGAGCAAACTGGCAGCAGAAGCCTCTTTCAATAGGCCAGACATTGAGAGTTGCTGATCACCTGCTGAGCAACCTGGTTGTGACAGACCCTCAGCTGATGTAAATGAGCATACTTCTACTGCCATCATGGGAGCTATGCTGACTTACAAAACCTCAATCAGAGCTGTGGGAGCTTAATATCTCTCTGGATTTGGCCTGTGTTAAAATAATCTTGCCTTACACACTTTGCCTCTGATGGCAATACTTTGGCAAAAAAAACCCAACAATTAAAATATGAATCTTTGACAAGTGGCTGCATGGTATCTGCATTTTTCAGCGCTATCAGCACTCGCAATACAGAATGGGCACCGCTCTAATCAGTTAGATAAATAGCACACCTTGTAAAAATGTTCAATATTTATCCATCTGATAGAATGCAATAGCTCTGCCTTTTAGGTACATAATACATATTTGATAAGTTTGTATTTACCAAATAAGTGACTGGTCTGAAGCCCATTAACAAGGCTCCCATTGACTTCAGTGGGCTTTGGATTAGAGCCTAAATCAACCATTCCAAACGGTGGGTCTCTATTGAAGAGCTTGTCGCTGGAACTGTTAACTAATGCGTATTTGTTTTGTCTAAGTGTTTAGGATATATAAACTATAGAGAATGTAGAAATATTCGCCATATTTTGATGGTGCCTCTCTCTCCTATCTTTCACATGTTTTCGATCTCCTGGGTCCTGGGGCTGTCCATGGACCAGTCAGAGTAGTCCCCAGTGTGAGTTACAGCAGTTTTACACTTGCCGTCAATGGCTCTCTGTGGGGCTGCAAGAAATTCCAGAATTAAGGCCATGGTGTGCACATGCCTACACTCAGAGGAGGCAGCTGTGGTACTCCCTCTAGTCAGGCGGGGAGGGAGAGATTTAACCCCTTCCTGGCAATCTTTTGTTGAGGTGTACACATGCCATCACACTTCCCCATGGGACTCACTAACCACTCCTACACCCCCTACATACACACCACTGTGGTGTTTAGTAATCACCAGTGCCCATCACCCCAGGTACATAGCCTTTCTTTAACATCTTGAAACACTTACGTGAGCATTTTAACTTTCCTAAGGATTCCGAGTGTGAGACTGTCCCATATCCTCTTCTCTGCCTGCAGATCAGAAGGGTGAACGCCTCTGTTAGATCTGCTCACCAACCCATTCCCGTGGCATCAGCTCAACTTGATGAGCTTGACCAGTAGCTGATGTCCTGCCCTGAAAAGGAACAGCAGCAGCAGCATGGAACACCCTTGCAGAGTCAATGGCTACTTCCATAGCTGCCCACCGATCTTTCCTGATCCAGTCAGACACAGGAGCATTTATGGAGCTGTAGAAGATGCCTGTGTAGCTTGCTGGCCTGAAGAAAACAGCAGTGCCATAATGAGCCCTACTCAGCTCATCCCATTCTCATTTTCCTTCCCAGCACACACAACCAGGTATAGAGTAGGGATGCTAGTTTCATAAATTCATAGATTCTATGAACATTCTAACATAGTTAGGAACATTCACTTGCTATCTCTATAAGTATCAGGCATATGATGTTCTTTAATGTCTCCCAGTCAACTGATAACCGGCTTGTGTCTGCAAAAAAAGCCCCAAGCTCACAGCTGTGGTTTTGAACTAGTTTAAGGCTGCATTTCTCTGAACTTTTGCCAGTCAGCACAAGAAACAAACAGAACACGATTTCTGCTGATCCTGCATCATGGGGTCTTTGCCAAACTTCCTGTCAGGACTTGTGGGAAGGAAATAAAATCTGTTTGTGAAATGTACTGCTTGTCATCCTTAAAAACAAACAGTGGGAGTAAAATCACAGGCTGTTTGCTGTACAATTAGCAGGCATCCAAAGGGTGAGATATACCTTGAAACTAAGTACATTAGAAATCATATTACTTTATTAATAGTAATAATTAACAATAAATAAAGTGCATTTATATTTCTCCTTTAATTCCAAAAGATCCCAATGGTCTTGATCCTGCACCCATTGAAGTTAATGATAAAACTCCCATTGATTTTAAGTACAGACCTGGTCCCGAAGTACATTACAAATGCAAATAATATATTACAAACAGATCATGAGGGAGTTCAGATTTCCTGATGCCAAATGTATGGCTAGGTCCTGCAGCCTTTATTTAGGCAAAACTCCCTGTGCAGTCAGTGGGAGATTTGCTTAGTGAAGGCTGCAGGATTGGGTCCATACTTCATGTAGTCAGGAACTAAATTCAGCCCAAGCTTAACAATCACAGCTCCCATTGACTTCAATGGATGGTGCATCTCCTTACTGGACTGGACTTGGTCCCTGGAGTTTACTGTTCCATGGAAAATTCTGACATTTTGAAAAAAAAAATCATTCTGAATTGTAATGAAAGCCAAAATGTCCTGGGAAACAAAAATTCTGAAACACTTAATCCAAAACTAAAATTTTTCAGAATCATTTCATTTTGATTTTAAAAAGTGTTGTTTTGCTAAGTTAAAATGTCTTATTTCAAATTTGTATCCAGTGTTATTGTAACCATGTTGGTCCCAGGATATTAGAGAAACAAGGTGGGGGAGGTAATATCTTTTATTGGACCAACTTCTGTTGGTGAGAGAGACAAGCTTTTGAGCTACACAGAATTCTTCTTCAGGTCTGGGAAATGTACTCAGAGTGTCACACAGCTCAATACAAGGTTGAACAGATGGTTTCGTGTAAGTAGTTTGCACATATAGTAGAACCTCAGAGTTAGGAACACCTCAGAAATGGAGGTTGGTTGTAACTCTGAACTATTTGTAACTCTGAACAAAAAGTTATGGTTGTTCTTTCAAAAGTTTACAACTGAAGATTGATTTAACACAGTTTTGAAACTTTACTATGCAGAAGAAAAATGCTTTTAACCATCTTAATTTAAATGAAACAAGCACAGAAACGGTTTCCTTACTTTGTCAAATCTTTTTTCAAACTTTCCCTTTATTTTTTAATAATTTACATTTAACGTGGTACTATACCATATTTGCTTTGGGGGCAGGCAGCAGGGGTTGTCTCTGCTGCTGCCTGATTGCATACTTCCGGTTCCAAATGAGGTGTGTGGTTGACTGGTCAATTCGTAACTCTGGTGTTCATAACTCTGAGGTTCTACTGTATTCTAAGGGATCATTCAAGGTGAAGTGGCCTGTTAACTACCCTGTAGTCCTAGGACAAAAAGGGAGCCAATCGTGAGTTATAGATTGTTGTAATAAGCCATAAATCCAGTGTCTTTATTAAGACCATGATTTTTAGTGTCTAGCAAAGTCATTAATTTAAGCTCCCAGGCATGACTTTTGAAAGTGTTGCGCAGGTTTCCTTTGAATCAGATATAGGGTGATCGCTTTGTGAAAATTATTCACCGACACATGATATGATGTTTTTGTCTTTTATCATTGTCCTGTGTGAGTTTGTTCAAGAGAGTAGTGACTGTGTGTTTTCAATGACATCGTTGTTATTAGGGCACTCAGTGCACTGAATGAGGTATAACTCATGTCGTGATAGGCATGTCTCTCATTTCATCTTTATCATTTTGAATCATTTTGGTTTTGATGGTTATATTATATGAAAATAACAAACATATGTGAAATGGGGGGGAGGGATAGCTCAGTGGTTTGAGCATTGGCCTGCTAAACCCAGGATTGTGAGTTCAATCCTTGAGGGGGCCATTTAGGGATCTGGGGCAAGAAAATTGGGGATGGTCCTGCTTTGAGCAGGGGGTTCAACTAGATGATGTTCTAAGGTCCCATCCAACTCTGATATTCTATGATTCTATGAAATATAATATTAATATTTCATATAACGTAAAAGTCCAAAGGAAATAAATCAAAATGATAAAAAATAAACAAAAATGTTTTGACTTTATTGAAACAAAATGAGAAAGGTGAAACAATTTTATACTTTTCCCCATCAAAAATGTTGAATTGACACAGCGCCACAAAACATTTAGGTGAAACAGCATTTTTCAATAGAAAACTGGTCAGTTGAAATTTTTTCAGCCAGCGATAGCAGAACCAGCACCAGCAAACAAACATCAGGAGAAGTTTTTGTAATCAGGGCATTCAGGATAGCACTTGCATCATTTGGCAGCAGATGGTACATTGCGCTAGATGAGAAGGGACGCTATGTTCCGACTTTTGTTTTATTAGTGCATTTAACTGATATGTAGCGCTGTGTTACTGTTGTGCATTGCATGATTGACAGATAACTGTAAGAAAGTAGGAGTAAGATACACAGAATGCTAAAATAAATGTAGACATTGCAATTAAGGATCCCAATGTAACTAAATGTGGAGTGTTGCCAAAAAAATCTATGGAGTAGTTACAAGCCTGATAGTCACTTTACTGACTTCAGTGAAATTAGTCAGAGGGAATTTTACCTGTGGATTGTAAGTGTTTTCTTAACATTAATATCGTAACCCTTTTGACTCCAGTTGGAGCTGCACATGCTCACTATCTCTGAAAATTACACCGGGGGTCTCAAGTTGTGCACACTTAATCAGTGGTCACTTTTGACCTTAATCTTGCATTGTCTCAGTTTCCCCATTGTAAAATGGAACTAATCATATTTTCCACTCCATTCAGGTGTTGTGAGGCTAAATTCATTAATGTTTGTGAGGTACTCAGGTACTATGGTATTGGGACTATAGAAAAACACATACAAATGATTACAAATACAACAAGGTAAGTAGATGTTTGCATTTAAGCACAAGGTTAGTGCAGTACAGGTCTGAATCTGTGGTCTTTTACATGCAAGGAGCAAACATTAGGCAACAAAGGAAGGGAAGAGAAACAAAACAAAGGGGATCAAGATGAACAGGACACAGATTAATACAAAGTGAAGAGAAAGAGACAAAAAAATACAATCGCCTTGCACGGGTGAGCAAGCTACTTGATGGCTAGACCTTCACTGGATTATAATTTATAATACCTATGATTTAATTTTCTAAAAGTGCAACAACACACTGTCAATAACAGCCATGTTGCATGGAAGAAGGATGATCTAGTGGTTAAAGCACAGCATTGGCACTCAGGAGTTAAGGAGTTCCATTTGTAGCTCTGCCACTGACGTGCGAATTGACCCTAGGCATGGCAATTAACTTCCCACCCTGGAACAAAGAGGTAACACCACCTTCCTACTTCAGAAGGTGGGGATTATGAAGCTTAATATTTAATGTTTGTAAAGCACTATGCATTTCTCTAGAGTTTTCCATAAGAAGATCTTAAATATATAAATAATTAGAATAATCACTCTGAGGCAAATCTTAGGGCTGGTCCACACTAACCCCCCGGTTCGAACTAAGATACGCAACTTCAGCTATGTGAATAACGTAGCTGAAGTCGAAGTATCTTAGTTCGAACTAAAAGGTACTTACCGCAGGTCCAGATGCGGCAGGCAGGCTCCCCCGTCGACTCCACGTACTCCTCTCGTGGAGCAGGAGTACCGGTGTTGACGGCGAGCGCTTCCGGGATCAATTTATCGCATCTAGACAAGACGCGATAAATTGATCCCAGAAGATCAATTGCTTGCCGCCGAACCAGGAGGTAAGTATAGACGTACCCTTAGAAACTGCACACAAGCCAGGTACATGGGCTGTGTATAGGAGTATCCCCCCTCCCCCCACCGGGGAAGGAATCCAGCCCTCCAGGCTTGTGAGCAGCAGTGGGTAGTGAGCAGGTATGCCCAGGCTGCAATTAAAAACCCACAGCTAGCCCATGCCAGCTGACGTGAGCTTGCATGGCTCAGGCTAAGGGGCTGTTTAACTGCGGTGTAGATGTTTGGGACCCTGCGAGGTGGGAGGGTCCCAGAGCTTGGGCCTGAGCCCCGTGAGCTCAAGTCAGCTGTCACGGGCCAGCTGCAGTGTTTAATTGCAGTGTTGACATACCCAGGAAGTCTGACATGTCTGAGGTAGTTAGTTGGCAAGTCATTGAACCAAAACACCTTCCATTCCCCTGGCTTCTATCAAGTCCCTTCTTGTTACTGGAGTGCAGGCAGGTGCCCCAGAGCTGTGCTCTGGCAATGTGCATTGGGTGCAGTCCCACTTCGGAGCTCTCCACATCCTGCTTCTCACCCCAGTTCTATTGCATTCAGGGCTCCCTACACCAGCAAGGTGTGGGCAAAATTTGCCCATATGGACCTAATCAGTCCTTATTTAAGCAAATCCAATGAGAATACTCCGTTAATATTAGGTCTGGGCCCTGCAACGTTCAATATAATGATTCCATGCCCTCGTGCTTGTTCACAAAGGGTGCACCATACCCATCACCCTTATGGTATGAAAAATATTTCAGCTCTGTCTCCCAGCTCCTCCGTCTCTGTGACCCATGGCTCCATGAACATGAAAAGTTGTTTTTCTCTGCTGAAAGCTGCTTTTCACTTCTGGCAGCACTGCCCTGGTTGAAAGGTGAATGTTCCACCTCATAGTGAAAATGGCAACGGTGAAGCCACATTTACTAAATTTCAGATCAGGTGCAAAATATGTCACTTGTTTGACAAGCAATTATTTCATGAATGTATTCCTCACCTTTTAGCATAATGCTCATTTGCCTCACTCTGGTTTATACTAAAAGTGGCAAATACAAAGGTATTCTGACTGTCACAGGGAAAAGGTATTTCTCAACTACGTCCAGTATCTTTCTCCAAAAGGATTTTCTAACCTTCCCCTCCCATGTGGCATTTTGTTTTATAAATGTAAAATTCAATAAAGGTGAGAGAAACATTATACAATAATAGATATGGATTATAGAGGGGTTTCCTGCTGAATAATCGTAGTTCTGTTGAATTCACTGTCAAAACTGCCATTGGTTGAAAATGTTTATTGTTTTGTATGCACTGCCTGTGAAAACTGCCTAGGTTTCTAGTGTAAATAAGGTTCTCTGTGAGCTGCTCCCCCAATCCCCTCATGGACAACACCCCAAACTCTGCAGAGGGCATGGAGAACTTCACAGTCCCCCATCACCACAAAGCAGTGCTCTGGGGCCACTCTGTGTGTGAACCAGTGCAGGGGGAATTTGTGGGCTGGCCAGGGAAAGGACATGGGCATGGGCAGTGTATAACACAGCACAAATCCACTGGTCTAAAGTCTTACATGTGTGGAAGGAGACTGTACATTGCAGCCCACATGTACTGTGGTACAGAGGAGAACTGGGCTCTACTTGAAGCCTTTGGACTGGGGCTTCGGACAGGGAGTTCTGGACTTGTCCTTGAGCTATATATGTCTACTTCTTATTAATTGCAAGGCAAATCTACTTGTGAAATCGTATGCTGTTGCCTGTCTCCCATGTTTGGAATTCTCAGGTTCCAAAGTAACAGTTCATCCACAATAGTCATTTTAAAAATGTAGCAGTCAGACTTTCTCTCTACTGGTTAATATTAAAGTCCATAGACCAATGGGTTTCTAGTTAGGTAGTAATGGAGTCACATGGCCTGAAAGAAAAGGCTGGGATTTAAGATTAACTATTATGTGTCTGCATGTATAATGTGTGAAATGGCAGAGAAATAGACCAAAGCCTTTCCTGCATCCTAACCTTTACATCATAAAATAAAGTTAATATCATAAGGATTAAAATTCCTTGCCCCGTTATTATCTGAAATGACAAAACTGGAAGATACAAGTTTCCTAGTTCAACCACCCTTTTTGCAGGCAGTGTTTCTGGCTCTGGAAACCTTTTTTCAGAAAGGGGAAAAACATTACAAAAGTTGTGGTGTAGTCTTACTAATGGTAATTTATCACTATCTGGTCAAATTTTGGTATTTAAAACATTCTTAATAGAATCACTTGTATAATAACTGATGAGGATTCCTCACAAAACTGCAGATTTCTTCAATTCATTACAGAGGGAACTATAACAATCTTCATTTCCTAAAACACTTTGTGCAAGCAACCAAGGACAAAACCATTTTGCAATCTCCAACACTGCAAATCCTGGTGTTGTCAAAGAAGCTCCTTGTGAAAAATCTCATTTACCTCTGAAGATGCAATATTGTATATTACAATCCATGATCAGGGATTACAAACATACACACGTATATATTACAGTGAACACGCATATAAAAATGACGCGTTATCTATGTAACTTACCTAAATTACCTATATCCTTTCTACATTGGGCGGGTTTGCTGTAAAGGTCTACCATCCACACACTGTCCCAGCCATTACCTGCTGAATTTATAAGATGTGTTAATAAAAGTAAATATCAAAATGTTTAGCACTTGCAATGGCTTAAGCTCGGAAGGCTGCAGACAGCCCTTTTCAAATACTAAAACATTGCATTGTTCCTTTTTTAATGGTCTCATGGCTGTACAGTATTTACATTGTTCTTAGCCTTTGTATCTTTTTTTGGACTGACAGGACAGAAAAAAGGATTGTTTAAAAGAAAATACCATCCTTAGGACAAAAATGCTAGAATTGCTTCCTCCTCCTTCCTGTTTCGTGAGCACAACTGCTCACCAAAGGACATAAAAATAAGACCCAATGTTGACCTCACTTACATCAGTATAAATTGGGAGTAACTGCACTGATGTCAGTGGCGCTAACCAGTTTAAAACTTGTATATGGGAGATCAGGATCTCACCCAGAGTTTGAAAAACAGCAGAAACAACTGAGTAAATGTAAATGCATATCTTGTGCTAACCACGTATTTCCTTTGAAAAATCTAAAGATAACAAAAGAACATGCAGACTCCTTTGCCTTACAGATGTAGCAGTTGATGATAGTGAACTTTCTTAAACAATTCAGAAAATAAGTTACAATTTTCTGAACATTTCATTTTATAACCATAATTTTGACTATCACTAATTCTACATTCCTCCTCCACTAAAATAGAAAGCACAGATGGTGGAGGGAAAAGTGAACTGAGATTGACCTCCTCTCTCCCCCATCACTAACATTGTATGAGGCATAGCTCACACAAGTCTCTTATTTCCTTCTGTAAACAATGTAAACTGCAATCTGAAACCAGGAATCTCTTCACTGTAAACTGTTATTGAGGGGTTTAAAAAAAAAAAGGATTTCCTCTTGCTTAATGGCATATGTCTGGATTGCACTGGGAATGAAAATAAAGCCATGTCAGACACACAACAGCTATTCCAAGGTATGCATGAGACACATCTTGAGCTTTTGGATAACAAAAAGATTCATCACAAGTTCCTGAGCTCACTACAAGGGTAACTGAGTAAAATTCTATGGCCTGTGTTATACAGAAAGTCAGACTAGATAATCTAATGCGCCCATCTGATTTTAAAATCTACTAATCACTCCTGCTGGGAAGTGATAGCCATGAAATTCTAGACCGCAAATTGAATGGGGCTTCTAATTCAGCTCATTAATTTCTCACATGTCCTTAGGTCAGAGAATGTTTGGCAACAGCTACATCAAAATAAATAAGGGGAACTATGGTTACACTTTTTCTCCCTGTTACATAGATCATACAAGTAGACTGTTTAGGTTGCTTTAAATGTTCATAGTTATCTCTCTCCACTGATTTGTTTCATGTGCTATCTGCCACTCAATGGGAGAGGCCGATCACACTCAATCCATATACTTTCTTCAGTGTTCTCAGAATCATCTTGCACCTGGAGGCAAAATCTCTCCTTACTGAGGACTGATATATTTCCAAGATCCAGTTGAGTCCAGCTGCCCAGGACTTTTAGTGCATCATACAAATGAATATAGCTTTCTCTGGATTTTTGCTGATGGTAATTGTGGAAGGGTCATATGATGCTGTAGTAAGAAAGGAATGATTGAAAAATATAGAAGTAGTTAATGGTGACAAAAGTAGCAATGGAACGCTTGCAAAAGGCGGCAATGGAGGTTGGAAGGGGATTCAATGAAGTAGGTGATTTTGTTCATATAGGTATAGAATAAACTTACTGAGCATAAAGAACAATGAGGTATTTCTCAAAGTTATAGTTAAATTATATTAGCTTCTAACAAACACTATACAACATAAAATATATTTAAGCACTGGCTCTGATTCTCAGGTGCAGTCGAGCTATAAATAGCCCACGACACAAGGCGGGGCAAAGGGAGCACAGTGTACCTCAGTTACTCTTGGACCAGCCAGAGGCTTGGCTTGTTTGGCCCCCAGTGCCAGTTAGAGCAGCTTCAGGGCCTACGGTCTCAATGGATCATTGCTAACCTGAGGAACAGCCAAACTTCAGTGGCACTTCAGCCACATTCTCTTTTCCCCAACCATGTCCGCATCGCTGGCTGTGAGTAGGATGGCATAGAGATGTACACTGTCTCTACACCATGTAGGGACTCCCTAGGTTAGGAGGATTCCTCAATGGCTGGATCCACCAGCTTTATAGGCCCATTGTGCTGATGGTGCCTATAAAAGGTTGTAGCTCAACAATGAATTGTGCCCAATATCTTATGTAATAAATTAGTATTTGCTTGTGTGCATGATTTTATGGGCTTCCTAGTAAATTAGGCAGTGGGACTTGACACCTTTCCTTTAGCATTCTGGTCCTGGTTCTCCAGCTGGGTCAGTCTCAGATCAGTGCCTTTCCGGGTGTGTGTTACAGGGGAGGTAACACTTCCACGTACAGTCCCTTACCTGAGCCTGTCTAAATTCCCTTTTCTCAGGGCATAGCCACTTCCCCAGTGGCTGCTGGGGGTACCCCCAAGCCCACCCATTACTCTGGGCCCCAACCCTGGGACTCTCTAAGTACCAGCCACGTGCCATGCCCCTTTAACTAACTGTGTTTCCTTGGGCCACTTCCCTACAGCCCTTATCTTTGTCAAGTCCAAGCAGCCAGCCAAGAGCACCTTCCTTGCTCCCCCAATCCCTCCCAGCAGACTGAATTCACTGTGGCCCCTTTATATGTGCCTGCTGGGCCCTGATTGGCTGCTCCCTATAGACCTGTTTCCTGATTGGCGGTGTCCCACGCAGCTGCTTTAGGGAGCTTGGAGAACCCTCTCCACTGACCATTTTCTGGGCCCAGTGGGCCAGCCTGTATTCCACTTTGGTTCTACAGCCTGCCAAGGATATCTGCGTGTACCTGGCGCAGTTCACCCCCATCCCCAATACCTGTCCTTTTTGCAGAGTGAGGGAGATCCTGACACATGTCTGTTTGGAGTGTGCCAAGTGCAGCCCCTTTTTCCAACTCCTCCAGAACCTTCTCCTAAGCTTCTGGCTGCACTTTTCCCCACACCTCTTGATCTATGCACATCCAGTCCGTAGCCCCACAAAGTCGTGAAACCTCTTCATCAACCTCCTCCTGGCGTGGCCAAAACGGCCATATAATACCAGGAGGGGGATGCTCTGTGACTGTGGGGCCTACTTTCATTCCTCCTTCAGTTCTTGTATCCGGGCAGAGTTCCTCTGGGCAGCTTCTGTTGGCTCCCTAAGACACCTTTGAGGAGCAGTGGGTGGTGTCTGAGGTTCTCTATATACGAACAGCCATACTGGCTCAGACCAAAATTAATAGGCAGCAGGTTTAAAACAAACAAAAGGAAATATTTTTTCACACAACGCACAGTCAATCTGTGGAACTCCTTGCCAAAGGATGTCATGAACGCCAAGACCATAACAGGGGTTCAAAAAAGAACTAGATAAGTTCCTGGAGGATAGGTCTGTGATGGGTTGTCACCCCTGGGATGCAGTCTGGAAGCTGTGGGAACCGCTGGGCCCCTCTAACCACTCAGTTAGGTTGGCCCTGCTCACACTGCTTGGGGACACAGCCAGCCTGACCCAGGCCCTGTTATCACCCAACATGACAGCAGGTGGCGCCACACACCCAAACTGAGCTACCTGCGACAGCCGCTTCACCCAAGCCATTCAAATGCATTCAGCAAACAGTCAATTTCCCAGCTTTCCAGAATCACCCCCCCCCCACACCCCACTAGAGTATAAACCCAAAATTATACTGCCTTGCACTGCACAGAGAACTGTACAGCGCAAGCTCATAAAATTTCCCCCCTCCCTCAATGTGGAGAGGAATATGCAACAGCCTTTGCCCCTGAGTTATGATTCCTACATACTTCACTCCAACTCACTGGTTTAGATAAAGCAAAAACTACCTTATTAACTACAAAAGATACATTTTAAGTGATTATACGTGATAGCAAACAGCTCAAATGAGATTACCTAGCAAATAAACAAAAAACGCAAACTAAGCTTAATATATTAAATAGATTGGATATGAATAGCAGATTCTCACCCTGAGAGATGATACAAGCAGGCTGCAGATTCTTAAGGGGCAAGCTGCACTTGCTTTACAGCTTGGAATCCCCGGGTGTTTCATTCACAGGTAGAAATCCCTTTAGCCTGGGTCCAGCACTTCCCCCAGTTCAGTCTTTGTTCCTCAGGTGTTTCCAGGAGTCTTGTGTGGGGAGTGAAGAACATCAGATGATGTCACTCCCTGCCTTATATAGCTTTTGCATATGGTGGGAACCCTTTGTTCCAAAGTTTAGTTCCCAGACCAGTCCGGGGAAAAATACTGACATCCCAAGGTGGAGTCCAGAGACATGTGGTCTCATCACATGACCTTGTAGAATCATAGCAGCCATTACTTGGAGGCTGTCTGTAGTGTTTTCAGGAGGGCTTCTCGGGTGGGAGATAAGCTTCTCCTAAGGCCTATTGTTTTTTTCTATTGGCCCATTACCCTGAATAGGCCCTTCGGCACCCACTATCTAGACTGAAAGCATCTTGTCTAGTGGACATTATGTGTAACTACATTTGAAATATAGATACATAGTCAATATTCATAACTTCAGATACAAAAAAGAGACATGCATACACATAGGATAATCATATTCAGCAAATCATAAATTTTCCAATGACACATCACATGACTTATCTTGCATAAAATACATTATAATTATATCATCATAATATCAGTGCGAATAATATGGGGTGCAGTGTCACAAGGTCCATCAATGGCTATTAGCTAGGATGGGAAGGGATGGTGTTCCTAGCCTCTGTTTGCCAGAAGCTGGGAATGGGTGAAAGGGGATGGGTCACTTGATGATTACCTGTTCTGTTCATTCCCTCTGGGGCACCTGGCATTGGTCACTATTGGAAGACAGGATACTGGGCTAGATGGACCTTTGGTCTGACCCAGTATGGCCATTCTTATGTTCTACCCCATCATAGAGTTCTAAAGGAATTCAGTAAAAAAATTAGGCAGGTCTAAAGATAACCCACCATATATAGTTAAAAATTGATTAGCTAACAATAAATAAAATAATTGTTATGTAATGCAAAAATAGTCAAGTGGATATAGCTTCAACCTCATCCATTATACTCACTGCAAAAGACAAGTACCACCTGTGATGTTCCAGACAATAGTAAGGAACATTTTTTGGAGGACAATGGGGAGTATTGCAGGGGATGTCAGCTGGGTGGCCTCTCATTTTCTGGAAGTGCTTAATTTTTTGAACATGCCTGGAAAAAAGTTGGCCCATAACTCTGTCAGCAAAGACAAACTAAGACCCTTACATGGAGTAGCACCTTACTTCACAAATAGTCCTATTCATTTCTATGGGACTATGCCTAGAGTAAGCCAAAAATGAGTAGTATCAGAATGTGACCCAAAGTCTGATCACAGTAGCTGATGGTGCCCGAGAATCACAGTAGCACTTTGCAATCTTGTTTGCATATTGCAACTGTATTTAAAAATCAGTATTGGGTGATTAAGGGTCCTTTCAATAGTTCCTCTACACTGCAGCACAAATGGATAGATTTTCCCTTTAATCCATCCCCCAAAATAAATAGATTGCCAGACAGCATGTCTTGAGAGAGGTCTGTCAGGTCCTAGCCCCGCTCTCATTCTCCTAAATTAAATTCTAGCTTGTGGGTGGACTGGTATAAACATCCATCATCCAGCTGTCCCAAAATGGGGCAATTAGGAGGGTAAAACAGGAGGTGAGAAGGAAAGAAATAAAAGCTATGAAAGATGGGCAGGAAGAGAAAAAGATAGAAGGACAGACAAAAATATAGACTAATAAATAACAAACAAATCTACGAAGATAGGGAGAAGGTGATGAGATTAAACCCTTTGTTGGAATGGTCAGTATTTCTTAATTGTTATACAGCATTTTGAGTACATAGTACTAGGTGCCTTAGTTGTATTTCAGTCAGCTTGGTTACATGCCATTCTGAATTCTGCTCTTTCAATAAGAATTAGACTCATAGTGATATTGAACAAAACTTTAGCTGCATTTTTGTAAAAACAGCTGAGAGCTATCATGAAAGGACTCATCATTCCTAATGCAATTGAGTAAATTAGAAAACAAGAAGGGGACGGTAGACAACTTCTAGCCCTTCTAGTCTAACAAGATCCATTAACAAGATATTATTGAATTTCATTGCACCAGGAAATGTGCTGTGCAAAAAAAGTGTGGGGGGGGACTGAAGGACCATAATTTTGATTTTGTATCACAAAGGATCCAGGATATCTCTGGATCAAGAACTGAAACTGGCAGTAATTACAAAAATAACTTTATGAAACAAACGCAGCAGGAGTTTTGGTTTGGTTTCAAGTTTCTAGCAGGGAAGAGGAGCAATGATGAAGAAAAGAGGGGGGATTTAAATTTCTTGGATGAAGAGATGTAACTGCTCAACAGAGATACTTGGCCAAATCTACAGCGTACGCAAATTGACGTAGCTCCAGTAACTTAAATAAAATTATGCCAGTTTACACCAACCAAAGATCAGGTCTTTCTGTTTCCCTATGACCACATTTGAAAAATTAATTAGACAGAGTTTGATTCTTCACTGCTTTCCACCTTGTCTAGTCATTTATACCTGTGACAAGTGAGTGACCAAAGGGTGTAAAATACTCCCCAGTGAGAACTGCATGGACCCTGGTGGTGGTATTGCATCAACATAAACAGGAGTAATTTCACTGAAGCTAATTACAATGGTGTTAAATGTATATGGTGAAATGGTGTTAGATCAGAATCTGGCTGTGGTGGAAATGGGGATGCTCTGTAATAATTTATGAATACTGTACTGTGACCAGGTTATTGTGGTGTTTACTGTATGAATACGATGATTTAACTGTCTGTTGGGAAAACCAGCAGGAAATGGGAAAATGGCTTAAGAGAGACTGCCAAAACTTAAGGGACAATGCAAGAGCTATTCACTTTGATGTTCTGCCTCTGATCCTCTGCAGAGCTCACCTATCTGGTTTTGGGGAGCAGGGTCAAATCCTGGGAAAGTGTGAAGACAAAGGACTTCTGAGTAGATAAGAAGTGACCCTTTCTCTGCAGGGAGGGAGTCTTGGGAAGCTGTTTGAGAGGCAATAGACTGACACATGCAGACGCTGTTGGGAGTGTTTGAAGAAGCTAAGTTTCAGAGTAGCAGCTATGTTAGGGTAGGTCTACACTTACCGGCTGGATCGGAGGCGTCGGATCGATGTTCTGGGTTCGATTTATCGCGTCTTGTCTAGACGCGATAAATCGAACCAGGAAGTGCTCCCCCGTCGACGCTGGTAATCCAGTGCGACGAACGGAGTAGGCGGAGTCGACGGGGGAGCCTGCGCACCGCATGTGGACCCCGGGTAAGTACGTTTTCATTCGAACTAAGATAGTTCGACTTCAGCTACGTTATTCACGTAGCTGAAGTTGCGTATCTTAGTTCAAATTGGGGGGTTAGTGTAGACCAGCCCTTAGTCTGTGTCAGCAAAAAAAACAGGAGTACTTGTGGCACCTTAGAGACTAACAAATTTATTTCAGCATAAGCTTTCGTGGGCTATAGTCTCACTTCATCAGATGCATAGAATGGAACATCTAAGCTAAGCCTTTCTAGGCTGAGGGCTCCCATTAAAGGATGGTAGGGCTTTAGGTACAATAGATAATCATGTAGATCTTTTGTGAAAATACTTTTATTATATTATGCCTACTTCCTACTGTTAAGAGTAATCAAGACTTGGGTTTAGGAAGGCTGTCTGGTCACAGTATTCACTGCTGGTGACCGACTCCCGAAGGGAAGAACCACAGATACCAAACCCAATTGAACCTGTTAGGGAAGCACAGTTGATCCACGGAATCTGGTGTCAGATGGGAGAATCATGGGCTTCCACCTTAGGACAGGTAAAGGCATAAGGACTGACTAGGGTTGCCACTAGGGTCCAGGTTTTAGCCGGACAGTCCAATTTTTTTTAACCCGGACAGTCCAGGTGCCACTTGTGTCCGGGTGCCATTTTCAGGTTGCCAGATGCCCGTTTTTTGACCGGAAAGTCTGGTCGAAAATGGGACCTGGCAGTGTCTGGTCAGATGTATTGACCGGCCACCAAAAGCCTGGTTACTGAGGGGTGGGCGCTGGGTCATTAACCCGTGCCAGTACCCGCTCAGCTGGGGCTGCCTCCTATTGTAGGCAGGCTCCTTGTCAGGCTGCAGTCGCTCCCGTCCCAGCCCCAGAGCAGAGGGAGCCCAGTGGGGACGGGGGAAGGGAGATGGAGGCAATTCAGCGAGCGCTGGGAGGAGAGGAGCGAGTGATGGGGACAGGGCCTTGGGGGAAGAGACAGAGAAGGGTGGACCTTTGAGGGAAGAGGCGGAGCAGGAGCGTAGCCTTGGGGAAAAGGTGGGGCAAGAGGCGGGACCTCAGGGGTCCAGTTACAAACAATTAGAAAGGTGGCAACCCTAGGCCTGGCACCAGAGGGGGTGCACTCATATAGACTAGAGAAGGTACAAAGGTGCAGCTAGGCCTGTAACCATGAGACAGGTTAAGTTTGTTTTAAAAGATCAACAGCCACAGGAAGGTAAATGGGAAAAAAGCAAATACATTTATTTAGCTGCTGTATTTTATGTCATTTCTAATTACTCAGGAAAGCAACTACATTTGTTAAGTCATTTCCAGAAAGACTGAATTGTTTTTGCTTGTTTGTACATGTATATGTAAAATGTGGAAATGACATATACAAAATAAATGGGGTGCTTTTCAAGACTGAATCCTACTTTATGAGAAGTTATTTGTAAAGTACCAGTGTCAATTTAGTTGCAGTCACAAATTGTATACAATAATTTGGTCATCAGGAAATGATCAGAGGCCATAAAATCATTTCCTTATGGTTGAACTATTGGTGGCTTCACATTTTTCCCAGTACAGTGCCAGGAATTACATCTCTCCTACTGAAGGTTATTAATTTGACATTAAATTCCAATTAGTTGGCACAAATAAAGCTATGGCAACCATTCTGTTTTTATGTTATGAACAAAACAGGCTATTGAACAGCTGCCGAAAGCTTTGAATACCTAGGAATGCAGGTTTTGCCAAGGACTATTTAAAGATGTTCAGTTGAATTTCACTGAATTTTCATTTTGTTTGATGTTAGTATGATTTGTTCACTAACTAACACAAAGTACAAGCAGTTATTCCATCTGTGAACGGGAAGCGGAGCCCCAAGATAAGGGAGTCCAGGCAGCTACGGCCCTTCGGAAAGGAGCACAGCCAAGTGGCCATTAAAGCTCATTAACATCAATTTTGCAAGTGAGCACATCGAAACCTGTCATAATAGCCACAAAGTCTGTGGGAAATCTTATGAATGTGCTCCTTTTCTGCTAATAGCCTAGACGCGCAGCCTTAATAGCTAGCTTCACATTGCTGGGCTTGTGACAGGGTGTGGGATGGTTGGTTGACTGGTGTTTATAGTGCCTGTGATATTGCAATCCTGTGCTGTAGCTTCAGGGACCATTGTAGTCACTGTCACTGTCATCGATCGGTCTATCAGCCTTCACAGAGAAAGCGCCAATCACAACACGTCAGACGTGTTGTTCTAGCCAGTCCTCCAACTACCCGCTGGCCAGGCTGTCAGTAGCACCGGACACCCGATTGACATAGCGCACAGCAGCCTAGAACTCCTGAGCAATCCACCAACCGCAGCCTCCCAAGCAGCTGGGATTACAGGCACGCGCCACCACACCGGGCCCATTGTAGTACATTTATGAATTATTTATATATGACTGTGTTCTACTCCATGGGGGAGGATTACCGCAACTCCACAGGGATTATTAAACAACAGGGATTATTAAACAACTCCAGAGAAGCACCACCCTTTGGAGTAGTTTATATATACTGGTTCAGACTAGGTTTTCCAAAACTAGGAAACAAAAAAACAAACAAAAAAAGGCTTTTGGTATAAAAGGATGACCTGGAACTGACTTGCGGTCTTTCTTTTGATTCAGCAGACAGGACCTTTGATCCTAAGCAGACCTCAACTCTGAAGAGCTCGAAAGGGTGTTGGCCTCCCAGATTCCCCATGTGGAAGTTGGGTGACTTCTGGTATGTTTAGTAAGAGGGCAAGAATTTTTTTTTGTATTTTTTATTGTATTTATGTTTTCTCTGTAATGCTTTTGTCCTATAAATAAATAAATAAATAAATAAATATATTTTGCTTTGGAAGAGCTGTGTGGTAACTGGTAATGGCTGACCTATGGGACTGGTCATTGTCCTCTGAGAAAGCACAGCCCAGAACTGGTCTTTAGCAGAGTGGCTTGCTGAGGCTGTTACAGCGTATGGGAGGGGGCTGTGCAGCCCTTAAACCCCAGTCAGAAAGGACTGAAACATAGGTCCCTGCCCAGAGACAGGTGACTGCTGGAGGTTTGAGAGCTGACTGGGCACTCCTGGGGAATGGGACTATACATATTCTTACTCTGAAATGTTGATATCATCTACTCGTTTTTCCCCCTTCTGGGCATTGAAATGTTATGTCCTTTTGAGTCATCTAAGGCCTGGTCTCTACTAGGAAATTATAAGTACATCACTCAGGGATGTGACAAATCCAGACGTCTCAGCGGCACAGTTAAACCAACCTAACACCAGGCACAGACAGCAGCAGGCTGACAGGAGAGTTCCCCAGGCGCCCAAGCTACCCCTTCTCATGGAGATGAAGTGCCTACACTGACAGGAGGTTAGGTGTATGGACTAATGTGCTGTTTAATGGGTGTGGTGCTACAGGGGAGAGGGTTAGGCACAGATGCCGCTGGTAGCAGGATCATGGGCTGCCGGTGAAGTGGGGAGACTAGCGCCCCGCTCCCCCTTGCCTGAATATGGGGGGAGGGAGACAAAAATTAAAGTTCAAATAAAATCAGAGCAGGAAACTTCAAACAAGCTGGAAATACCCAGCCCGGGGCAGGGTTTCGGCCGCGTGACTGCGACTCAAGCACCGCTCACCCAAACGGGCAGCGCCGGAGGGCTGGTGGAGCGGGACTAGAACGGGGCCTGGGCCCTGTGCCAGCAGCCTCTGGGGCACCTCTAGCCGCAGAGCAGAGACCCCGGCCCCGCGCTGGCCCAGCTCCCCCGCACCACGCCCCGCTCCTCCCGCAGCAGCGCACTCGTGAAGTTCGGGAACCCGGCCCGCTCCCAGCATGCAACGCGCCACGCCATTCCTGGCGGAGACTACGACTCCCAGCGCCCCTCGCGTCAGCCGGTCTCCAAGCGCCCTGTTCTGCTAAAGGTCACCGGGCGTCACTTCCGGTACGCGGTGCAGGCCGGGAATGCGAGTCGCGATTGGCCGGCGCCCGCCCCGCTTTTCGGCGAGCTGGGGGAGCAGGAAGCGGCAGAGCCGGCGAGACGGGGCGAGGGGCTCCTCGCGGTGAGTACCAGGCGGAACGCCCATCCCCCCTCGGGGCGCGCGCGTCTCCGGGGTGCGGCCCCGGCCGGGAGGGGAATTGAAAAGGGATCGATTTAATGCGCGCTTTGATGACGTAATAACGACTACGGGGCCCGAGGTGCCGCCAAGTGCCGGGCTCGGGTTGTTCCTTCCGCCCGCCACGCCGAGGGTGCCCGGCAGCGCCCAGTCCCCCCTCGTAGTAGTCTGGTATCCCGTCGTTCTCTCGCTGAGTTATCCGCCACCCGCGGGCGCCCTACATATCTAGGCCTTCCGGCTTCCCCAGCTTCTGACTCTTAGCGAACGCCCATTGGCTCCATGTCCTGCCGTGGTGTCACCCACTTCCCTGTGATTGGCTGGGGTGTATTTGATTGGCAGCAAGATTTTCCTATTGGGGTCGGGAGTTGAGGCCAGGTGACCAGCTTGGGCTGGGGCGCTGAGGTTCGAACCCAAGGAAACTGCGCTCTTTGGGCACGTGGCAGCCTCGCCTGGCTCTGCTGGACGTGGGGCAGGGGGCGCCATGTGCCCTCCCCCACCCTGCTCCATGGTGCTGGGGGCGCAGAGGGGACGAGACACACCCACCCCACCGTGCTTTTTGGGGGGGTCACGACGTGGAGGGGCGTGAAGCGTGCCCTGCCCCACCGTGCTCCATTCCTGCTGGGCAGTCAGAACGCAGAGAGGGGATGTGACATGTCCGGGCTCACCTCACTCACTGTACTGCGTCCCTGCTGCAGGCTCTCAGCGCGATGGGGACCTAACACATCATGTCACACCTTGCCTCATGCTCCATCCCTGCTGTAGGGTTGCCATGCAGAATGGGACATAATATGTCCTCTTGTGCCTCACCATGCTCCATACCTGCTGCAAGGGACAGTACAAAAGGGGACATAGTGAATTACCTCCTGTCTCACCCAGCTCCTTTCTGAGGCTAGATGATGTAGGACAGTGGTTCCCAAACTTTAACAACTTGTGAACCCCTTTAACTAAAATGTCAAGGCTCGTGAGCCCCCTCCTAAAAATGAATATTTCCAGGGATTTTCTCCTTTACCTGAGTATAAATTTATAAAAGCAGTGATCTTGGAAATATAAAATGTTTTTATGACATGCTTATTACTCACTATTTATTATTATTTATCATTACAGTATTTTTATTACATGAAAATGGCAACACTCTTCCAAGATCTCACTTTCATAGCTTGTATCACTTTGAATAAGCCAGTTATAAGACAAGGCTCCTATGTTTCACCAAGGAGTATCAGATGTGAAACAGCATGAAGATATTTAAGAAGCCAACTCAAAGAGTTTCTCCTACACAAGCATTCAGGTCTTGAGCAGTCCAGGCAAACAATGCACATTACAACAAAACTTAAACTTGTTCTTCATAATAATTTAAAAAACAATAATAGCTGCCTATTTAATTTTAAAAACAGCAAAAAATATCCACCTTCCTTTCCATTTCTTATAAGGAGTCTTGAAGTTTAAATCTCCTCAGTGTGATAGATATGCTTGCTTTGATCTGCTTAGCTCTTGGAAGTCCAGGGGCTCCGGGCTGCTGGCCCCATGCTGCCTGGGGTCCCTAGGGACAGCTCTGGCCGCCATTAGGGATTTTTTTCCCTGAGAACCCCCTGTAACATTTTGTGAATCCCCAGGGGTTCATGAACCCCAGTTTGGGAACCACTGATGTAGGAACCACTGATGTAGGAGTATGATGCCCCTCTCCCCACATCTAATGCCAGATGATGATGCAGAGAGAAAAGTAACACCTACCTCTTGGGGAGATGCTGAAGAAGGGGGGTGATTCATGTCATGGAAGGGATATGATATATTTTGAAGGCACCATAGAGAGAGAGAGGATGTGTGTCTTACCCTGCACAATGCTGCAGAGGAGACTGAAATGCATTGCACACTGCCATGTGCTTTCTTGAGGGGTTGCAGGAGGGAATAGGCCTTGCATATGATAATGCTTGACCTGTCTTCTGGAATTGAGCGACCTACTATGCTTGGATGAGGATGGCTGCAATAAACTGTTCTAGGTTAGCTTGACATGGTTCTTTGCCATTGTGACAGCATACACTGGGCAGTTTGGTGCAGTGCCCTTCTTTAGGAAGAAACAGTTGTAATTCTAATCAGAGTGGAATTTGTTTCTTTTCTATTGATTAGCATACAGCTCTTGGTGAATGACAGTAGTTCAAATAGATCTATGATTAAAAAGTATTTTGTTATTGCTGACAACTTGCTTAATGCTGCACATGCATCCTGGCTTTTGAGCTAATAGATAACATAACAAGCTACATCTTTATTTAGTGATCACAAACTGATTTATTCTGCCATCATTACTTCTGTCACTTTTATTTTAGTAGTTCCTATCTATGTGTGTTTATAGATATTTCTTGTAATAATGCTGTCCTTTTGTTTTTCCATTTATTAAGAGACTCATTCTTTGGATTTTTTTTTTTTACAGTATTCCACTTTAGCGTATACATATCATTCTAAAACTGTATGAGTCTTAGGGAATGAAGCGAAATATACAAAGCGAACTATACAAAGCTCTGTTCTTCTGTGATTTAGAGAATTTGCCAGTGAGCTGTGGATATGCCCAGTTTGGAAAGTTCTCTGGGGCTTTCAGACATTTTTGAACATAGTAAGCATTCTACCTCTTACCACCCCATTATGGAGATCAATTACTCTTCTTTGTTTCTGTGGATACTTTACATATGTTTTGCGTTTTTGCATCTTGGTATCACTTGGGGATATTTTGCATATAGTTTGAACTTCTGCAAGAGAAAAACACTGTGCAGCATGTAATGGACAAGAATCTTCCAAAGCATGCAGAGAAGCATGGTTCATTTGAGGTAAATTCACTGCTGATGTAGTTGGTGAAACTCCATTAGTTTCAGTGGAGTTGACATTGCTTATGGCAGGAATTAATTTGTTCCCATCATAGCATTTTTTTCAGTTTGTAAATCTCTGCCGACCTGCAACTATGTGATCTGATGCCTTGTGAGGAAAAGAACATTGTCATTACTGTCCACTCAGGCCAAACATGATAAGGCATTACTGTTGTGTTCTCTGGAAGTAGTAGAGTATGCACAGATGTAAGGGGACAATCGTGTTAAAAAGAAGTTATATTACCTGTTAACTGAGTACAGCAAAGGGACCATTTCTTACTCACTTATCAAGCTGTCAGCTCCCTCCTCAAATCGACCTATAGTGCCCACTTGCTAAATTTTCAAAGAAGAATCTCTGTGCATTCCCCCACGCTGCCCCTTACTTTTGAAGGAGCTTCCCATATACATGTGCAAAGTTACTCCATTGTCCTTCTTCAAAACCCTCCTTAAGTCTCTCCTTTTCCATGATGCCTATGGGTGCAAGACCCATCTATCATGCTGACCAGTATTGTTTCCTTCTGTTTCCCCATCTGTCTGCATCCATCTTTTGGCTCTTCTTTTAAACTTAGATTGGACTCTTTGGAGCAGGAATTGTCTGTTTTGTTTGTACTGCATCTAGCACAATGAAGTCCTGGTCCATGACTAGGGTTTCTAGTAACAATAATAATAAAAATGTCAGTCATACTACTTTGTGGTGAGATTTGATCAGATCATACAAGTTAAGCAGTAGTAAGTAGGTACTTGATTGGGAGACTTCCTAGGAAAACCTGGGTGGGGAAACGGAGTAGTTGATACTGATTTTGGAGTCAGTACTCAACACCATGCTTTGGAGTCAGTACTCAACACTATGCGGCTTTGTTGAGGAGATACTGTGCTGCTGGAGATGCTTCTGGAGGTGATCGAGAAAAGTCATTAAAGATTCCATCATGTGTTTTGTAGCATGAAGCACTGATACACACCGTATATCAAATAGACAATTTAAATCCTTATTAGCTGCATATGTAGTGCAATGTATAAGGCCCAAGGAGACTCCTAGTAGTTTGTGTGAGGACCTACAAAGTCTCGTAGAGGCAGCCTTGCTAATTGGAACTAATTTCCATCTCTGAGAACTCAGAGAGTAAGGTGTAATCCTTATGTAATACACTGCTGCATTTTAATAAACAGTGAAAGGGAATCTTAAGCACTTGAGTCATAGAATTAGAGATGCAACTGCAGCTGGCAGGAAGACACAGAGCTGCACCCTAGAATAATCTCCACTTACTGCATAGACACCCCAAGTTGTATAGAAATAGGATATTTTTAGCGCCATTAGTTAGTTTTTTATAGATTCTCCATTGTCTCCTTTGAATCTGGAAAATATTTGTGTCACAAAAACCACCGTCACAATTGGCACTAGTTGGCACCCTTACTGGCAGTGTCAGCAGTTTGTAAGGATTGAATGGGCATGGAGAATGGACTAATCTCTTACTCTGAGAGGTAGTCTGCCTGATGTGAGGGGTAGCTTTCACTCCTACTGTGCTTACTGGACATGTTCTTTGGATAAATCGATGGCTTTTGATTTCCAGGACTATCAAACTGACACCTCTCACATAAACTAAATTCACACTACTTTTTTTTTTGTAATGTACGAGCTGAGTGTTGCTGATTATCTGTACTTCCTTTCATAGGAGTGGGGATAAAGAGCATAGTTGTAGTTTTGGCTTTAGTTAGCATTTTATCTGTGTATTCCCACCCCTCTACCTTGAAAAAATGAATCATAATTTCACCCTGTCAGTTAATTCCATTTCTATTAGACTGTGGTCTAATAAGAAAAACTGCTGTTTGGAGAATAAATGTGGTATTTTTGGTGTCCTGCCAAAATTTCAGCTTTGATCATTCATTTTGTCTACCTAAATTCATTTTTTCCCCTATTGGTACACTGAATACTTCATTTGGTATTCCAAAGTTTTGCTGTGTGCTTGTTATTCTGTTGCTGTGCTTCAACCCAGAGGTAGCATTTCACTGGTATCATTTGGGATCTTTCAGGATGAAGGTCACTATTATTAGTGTATCTAAACCTTTTCAGGATTCTGTCTGCTGTGTTTTTGAGTTTACCTGTGAGACACGCAATGATTTATGAAAGCCACAACAGACACATTGTTAATGAGGATCAGGAATAATGCAAGTCTTTTCCAAAATAATTTCCAAACATTGTATTACTTTATGATAAGTTACTGCTTGCTATCAAATGCATTACAACCTATGGAAATAAATGCTTCCTAAAGTGTGAGTGTGATCACCTGGCTTATGTAATTCACAGGAATTGGGGTACTCCTGACAACTCTGAGAACTAGTAATGGAAGCATGGAGCTTAACCGTTGAGGCTTGTACTGTTACTCCATGGATGAGGAAAATGCTGCAATGAGGAAAAGATACAAAAAGTTTGGAAAAAGCAATTTCTGGAGGTTAAACTGCTTTTGAATATATGGAAGTTATAAGAGCTGGGATTTGGGGTTTTTTTCCTATGGTTTTACATTAGCAGAATCCTTGTGGAATTTTACCTGTAATTCCAAGTTGCCTGTCTATTTATTATGTATCTTAGTTTCTACTACTTATAGTAGACATAGTGATAGCAAACAGAAATAGATTTCCTTAAGCAAACATTTTTATTTTTTCTGTTTGGTGAGTTGGACATATTCTAAATAGGGCATTTTCCTTAAAAAAACAAAACAAAAAAACCCAAGGAGGGAACTGTTCTATGGAGAAATAGGATAGCAATAGCTTTCCATCAACTTGGCATCTGCAAAGCCTAATCCTATGCCTAGAGACAAAATGTCTCCTTATCATAACAATAGAGTTTTGTCCCCAGGCTTCTACTCCATCTTTTGTTCCATCGCACTCCACTCCAAGACCACAAGCATGTTAAATACTTCCTCACCTCCAACAGCCATGTATGAGGTCTTGTCTACACTTGAAATGCTACAGCGCTTCAGTGTAGATGCTACCTATGCCAATGGGAGGGGTTCTCTTGTTGCAATAGGTCTCAGACTGGGGGTCATGACCCCTCAGGGGGTCATGAGGTTATTACATAGGAGATTGGGAACTGTCAGCCCCCAGCCCCGCTTCGCCTCCAGCATTTATAAATATTAAGTTTAAAGTAAATTTTTTTTTTTAAGTATTTTTGATTTATAAGGGGGGGGGGGGGGTCGCACTCAGAGGCTTGCTGTGTGAAAGGGCCCACCAATACAAAAGTTTGAGAACCACTGCAACAGGTAACCTACCTCACCGAGAGGCATTAGGTAGGTTAATGGAAAAAAATTTCCGTTGACCTGGAGCTGTCTATAAGGGGGGTTAGGTTGGCTTAACTATGTAACTTGGGTATACATTTTTCGTTCCCCTAAGCGATGTAGCTGAGCTGACCTACCTTCTTAGTGTAGACCAGGCCTAAGAGTTAGCAAGCTTGGTAATGACAGATGAATAGTAGTGGTTAGGCTCAAGGGATCGGCTCGTGTTCAAAGGAGGAGGCCCTCTGATTCTGGTTGAGGAAAACCGGGCATTTAGATTAATTATGAAGACTTTCTTCTAATCTTTCATGGAACTCGGTGGATCTCCACTTTGTGCACCACACTATACGCTTCCGTTACTGCAGCCACCATGATGCTGGAGTTGGCAATGCATCTCTAAGTTTAATGTAAGATACTCTCTCTTCTGTTGTTCTCCCACATGCTATTCCCCCACGTACTTAGCACCTAAGTACAGATTAATCACTAACTATAGATATGAAATTTCATGAAGGAAACATCTTTGGCACCCTACCCCCAAACAGGAGAAAAGGTACAAAGACTCCATAAAGACACAGTCAAACCTGGTATTTTTGTCTTCTGTCTGGAACCAATTGTTCTTTGCATTGAATTAAGTTCACTCAAGACATTAAGTTCCTGCATTGGTTCAGATTTGCTTCTGAAGAAAGTTTGGGGCTGCAGCAGAGGGCTTTCCTTTCGACACCCTTCAGTAGTGGGAGTCTTCTTGGGAACTCATTTTATACAGTTCCACAACTCAGAAAAGCCCTAGTTTAGGTGCAGAGGCTTATTCCAAATTTCTTCGCTGCTATACCCCACAGAATATTTCTGCTTAAATAGAGCCTTAAAGGACTTAAAGAGATTCTCCTCTCAGATTCACCTGGTTGAATTAAGCACAAGGATTTTATACTTGTAACATATGAAGAGCTCTCACGGACCTCTATGTGAGAGCAACACCTGTAGCGGGAATAGAATATCACAGATGGGTACTGCCATACAGATCTGAAAGAAGAATTTTGCCTAAAGTTATTTGAGTGAAATGTTTGCAGTTGTAATTTTCTGGACTGTCTCTCCAAAGGTATTAACACATACCCAGCAGATTAACATACATTGTTCATGTTTTAGGGTAGATTTTCATTATCTTTTCTGGTTGGTGACCCCTTCAAGTCAAAAACTTTCACAGTCCCGTTCCACTTACGTACTATAAAAGTATCAGATAAGCCTGTATGATTTATTTGTGTGTATGTTTTGAGAGGTTGACAGAGAATAGTAGATCCTGAAAGATAGGCTTGTGCGGGAAGTGGAAGAGTGAGATTTTCTTTGCTTTAGATAGTAATCAAATTTTCAATTCTTTGAAACTCCCCTGAACTCTTAGGTGAAGAAACACTTCCTTAGTGGATATCTACTTCCTTCATTCCTCTTCCTTCTTTAAACATCTTCTCTTCACTGAATAGAAAATTGGCTCTTCAATACTCTCACAGATTAAGTTATTCTGCCATCAAATGGGTTAGCAGAGTTCCTCAAAGTAACCGTATCAAGATGCTGGTATTATCTTGCCAAATTTTTGTTGAAATTGCAATAATCACTTATGTTTCCGCCACTTCTGATTGCTATGAGGAAGGCAGATTTCTTTCCAATTTATGGAATAAAGAAGTAGACTTGCAAAAGTTTTAGTCTCTAATGTCTATAATAAAGCCATGTTTCTTTTTTGTTTACCATAGTACCTCCTATCTGCTAGCTAAATTGAGGTACAGCTATTGTTGATCTAATTTGGTATAGTTATTAACAATCACAGTACTCTATTTCATGGCCCTTTTTTAAACACTTAATTTAATTAAAGCATTATGCTAATTTGTTAATGTTTGTATGGTACACTGAAGATGTAAAACATTGAGTACTGCAGTATTCTTATTTCATTAATAATCTTTTGTAGACTAGTCCATTCACTATGGAAGCCGAAGAAACGATGGAATGCATTCAAGAATTCCCAGAACATTATAAAGTTATTTTGGACAGACTGAATGAACAGCGTGAGCAGGATCAGTTTACGGACATCACTCTGATTGTAGATGGTACGTACTATCATACCGAATCTGCTGATCCATAGATGCTTTGGAATTCTTCATTTTGATTGCCATAGATCAGACAATTGAAAATAAAGCATCAATGTATTTTATTCTCAACCTGGGCAGAACACAAATTAATGTCTTCCAGTTTTATATAGAAGTACTACAAATTGCAAGTAGACTTTCATCCCGAATGATGTAGAAGTTGGATCCTTTCCCTAATTTTCAGATGTTATTCTGAAATAATCAGCAGCATTGAATAATAGTGGTGTTTGTTTACTAGTGTTTATAGTAAAACAGAAATTCAAAATTGAATGCTTTGTCTAAACCAGACTAAGCAGGAAGACTTACGCCCACCATCAGCAGATGTAGATAGAAATGGGAAAATAGCAAAGCTCTTGTGACCTCATTTCCCTTCTTAAAAAGGACAGTCTGGTTGAACTCAGTTCTTTTCCTGTCCCTACCAGGTGGAGATAATTCTCTGTTACCAAAGAACTAAGATTTTTGGTTAGTTTTTCTACCATTTTTCTTTTGGTATAATTCCCTGCCTATAACCCAGTCCTTTTCTGTCAGGATTAGTGCTTTACAGTGAAGTATTCAGTTTAGGGTTTTTTCCTTGTTGTTGTTGTTGGGTTATTTCTCTCCCCTCCTCCCCCCCTCCCCGCCCTTTCACTCACCTGAGCACTCTGAAGGGAGGAGACCACCTAGCTTTGGTGTGTTTGGCCTCTTGGTCCCACATGTAAACAGTCCTTTGGTTTTGATGTATCCTAATACTCATCATTCATACCTACATATTCTGGTAATTGGAACCTTCTCTTTGTTACATGGAAGAAGCTGGAGCTCTGGCTTTGGGTGAACAGACCCTTCTACCCTCAGGACTTATGGAAATAAACTGTGACTGATGTCATACAAAGCACACTTATTAATCTAAGTTAATAGAGCTTCTTTTCCAAACAAGGGGTTGGATATATATTGATAGAAACTATTTTGGAATAATTGTCCTGTTTTTTAATTGTGTTTTATTAATAATTTCCAAATAGTTGTTAAAGATTCTGTTGTGGAGGGGGTTGTGTTTCCATTTGTTGGGACTAGCATACCCTGGAACTGGTGGACTCTTGCATAACTCAGCCTGAGGGGAAGCAATTAAACACGCTGAAAGCTGTATGGGCCAGTGAAGGCCCAGGAAAATGTCTGCAGTAGCATACCATGCAACAAAGGGCAGGCTCAGATTGCACTCTGCTACAGTGTCTTCACATACTGAATTCTGCAGCTTCCTTTATGCTGAACCCATTAGCATCTAGCATGAACGAGTGTATGTTGACTTAAAACATTTGATTTTTATCTCTTTCCTTTTAGGTCACCATTTCAAAGCTCATAAGGCTGTCCTTGCTGCCTGCAGTCAGTTCTTCTACAAATTCTTCCAAGATTTCACTCAGGAGCCTTTGGTAGAGATAGAAGGTAACCTGTTGATATGACCTGTATGACCAAAATACTTATAGTTCTGTAATGTTATTGATACAGATTGATATGCGGGCTTTAGTGGTACTAACCACCTTGTCAAGACCTACCTCCATGGTGGTTGTGAGGTAGCTAATGCCTCCAGAAGGCAGCTTCTTTCAAAGATAACATCTGAAGGAATTTTGAGTAAAGGCTTTTTTCAGTGGCAGTAGACACACGATGGAGACTATTGTCTCTCTAAACTTCAGTACTAGCCACTTTAGCAGAAGGGGACTAGCAGCCTTTCCAGTGATGAAGATGATATGTTTTATATTATGGGACACATAGTTCTACTATTAAACATGGCACAAACCTGAAGAAGCTGCATCAGACTCCATTGCATGCAGCAGTAGACTTTCTGAAGCCTATGAGAACATCCCATGAAGGTGATCTGCAAAAGCCAATAAGCAGGACATTGTGAACAAAAATCTAGATGGTAAAAGATTTGTTAGTAAAATATACTACTTGTAAAATGTAACAACTAAAATCTGAAGAATTGCAAAAAAAATGTATATTTACTTCTAAACAGGTGTAAGTAACATGGCATTTCGACACTTAATTGAGTTCACCTACACAGCAAAATTAATGGTCCAAGGTGAAGAAGAAGCAAATGATGTTTGGAAAGCAGCTGAGTATCTGCAGATGTTAGAAGCCATTAAAGCACTTGAAATCAGGTAAGCATGTAGATTTTTCATTCATCTTCTAGAAACATGGAATATATTATCTGAGGAAGATTCTTGCCAGGCTTGGTTGTCAATATTGTGCGCAGCTGTTTCTTCACCTCCTGGAACCTGAGTAGTAGCTGTAGAGTCCTCATCTACCTCTTCTTCCCAAACTCTGTAGTCTCTTCCTATGAGGGTGGGATGGAAACCATAAAGGGTAAAATTGAGCCTCAAACTCTGTGAGCTGGAACTTAGTGTCAGGGGACATGGCTTGCAAGCCTGAGCAGATGTGAGAAAAACAGAGCACAACCCTTGCGTGCCTTTCCCTTCTCTCCGGAGGACCTTCTCTGCAGGGCCGTCCTTAGCCATAGGCAGAATAGGCAGCCGCCTAGGGCACCACTAGGTCTGGGGCACCACACTCCGGTGGATTGCACTCCGGAATAAGTAATCAAGAACAGATGTCGTTAGTAGTGAGATTTGTCGGCATTAGTGATTCTGCACAGATTACAGTTATCGTTTATCACATTTTTAGAAGTTGAAGACACTTTTTTAGAAGTTGAAGAAGAAGGTTTCCAATACTGTAAGCTTATGTTTGTGTTGCTAAGAGCAAGTCAGGCATGGGGCACCAGTTTAATAATCCCGCCTGAGGCATCATAAATCCTAAGGACGGCCCTGCTTCTCTGCCTTCCCATTCTTGGAGTTCTGCTGTAATCTTCCCTTTGGCTATACACTTTCTCTTTCCCTCTGAGAAGGAATCCCATGACAGCCACCCCTACTTCCCATTCTGGAATTCACACAGGAGTTTCTGCAAGCTTGAGAAACATGAGGGGAAGCTGCTGTTTCCTTCCTATCCCCCCCCACATGGGCCTTTTTCCTCACCAGATAATATGTTCCTTAACATTCAGCATAGTGGAGAGCAATAGGCCTATAGTTCTTACATTAGTAGTATTTACACTTATTGTATTACTTTGCTTTTAAAAAAAAAAAAAAAAAGCTTGGTGACACTGCAGACTAGAAGCAGGGTTTTCAACATCAATATTTATTTTAAAATAGGTATGGTCTTGTGGTAATAGCAGGGACTGAAATCAAGACTGCACAGTTTCATTCTTGGATCGAAAAGACACGATGAGGATAAAAATGCATGTTAAAAAAAAAAAGGGCAAAAAAGTTACTTATTGCAAATAGCTGCTGAGTTTATTCACACTGAAAAAAGTATAAAGCTAATATTACTACAGTAGAACCTCAGCGTTACGAACACCAGAGTTATGAACTGACCAGTCAACCACACACCTCATTTGGAACCAGAAGTATGCAATCAGGCAGGAGCAGAGACCAAAAAAAGCAAATACAGTACAGTACTGTATTAAGCGTAAACTAATAAAGGGAAAGTAGCATTTTTGTTCTGCATAGTAAAGTTTCAAAACTATATTAAGTCAATGTTTAGTTGTAAACTTTTGAAAGAACAACCAGAATGTTTTGTTCAGTGACAAACATTTTAGAGTTATGAACAGACTTCATTCCCGAGATGTTTGTCACTCTGAGGTTCTACTGTATTTACAGTACCTTTACTTATTACAATTCTATCAGCTTGGAAAATAGAGAGAGCACAGTTTTATTTAGGGCCAGTTTCAGGATCTAAGGCACTAATATAATGTTACAATAATTTGGGTTGCTAAAGTTGCAAGGCAATAACTATTTGCTTTAAAAAACATAAAACTTGTTTAGTAGTTTTTTTAATTCATCTTGGATTTAGTTTCTCCAAAAATAAGCTTTTTACAACATTTTGGAGCTAAATTTAACTGAACAATGTCCATTTAATTTCGCTGGTTACCCATCACTAAACAAGGTGTTGAGGCAAAAAGTGTATGATGTTACTAAAGCGGGGCAGAATTTTTCAGATGAAACTTTTTTCACTGAAAAATATAGATAATGGGTCGATTAAAGCATTTTGAAAAATCATATACATTTTGGCAAATTATTCCAGCTTAAAAAAAAAAAAAATTGAGACTATTGAAACAAACCATTTCAACATCAAAAAGGAACATTTTGATTTTTCAGGCTACATTCACCAGGGAATTTGGGCCCATTGATGGAGGTGTCATTGTCCTCCTTATGCCATTTATTCATTGGAGCAGGGATGGAACATGGCTATTCCCCCTCCTCCCAGGTGAGTGCCCTAACCACAGGGCTATTGGTTATAAGGGCACCACCTCCTCCTCTGTTTTTTTAATTCCTTTGCATTTTATTAAAAAGACCCAAAACAAAATGTTTCTGACTTCCAGTTCACTGAAAATTCTGAAAATGTTTGGTTTTCATTCAGCCTGAACTGATTTTTTTTTCTGAATTTTCAGAATTGCCAAAAATCCATTATTCGCACAGCTCTAAATGTTACTAGGAGCTAAACTCCCTTGGCTTAAATGGGAGGGGAGTGTGGAGAGGGGATGCGCAGTGAGTTCCTTACCTCACAGATCTACTAGAACCTGCATTTATCGAGCTTCAAGTCATACTAAGAAGCTCCTATTTTCTCAGGCATTTCCAAGATATTGTTTTCAATTTTATATGGATTTTATTAGTTAAATGCTATATCAAATAAAACAAAGTGCATTTAGATTCTCAAATGAAATGCGCTATATAAATCATATGGTTTACGCCCTCGTTAACATTTTATATAAAGGGGGAAGGGATAGATTGGCTTTCACTCTTCACTACTCTGTAAGAGAGCTGGATACTCCTTATCCTGGCTTTTTCCTCGCAGGCTGGGCTGCCAGGAACTAGGGTTGTGGTAAGGAAGTACCACTTTAACTCTCCACCATGCCAGCACTTACCCCTATATTATCATTCTGTGGACTTGGAGCCAGGACATAACCCCTCTCTTCCCACCGCAACCAAAATAGTTGAATTGGTATGCAACCGAGTGTGCACAAGTCCTAGACACCACATAAATCCCACCCAGTTCCTATTTTGAGAACTAAAGTCCTTGAGCTGGCCCTTTGCATAGGGGTGAATTTCACATGTAGTGCTGGGAGGCTTCGGTGCTCCGGTATAGTACGATGGGTTTTGCACTACAGGTCTTGCAAACCAAATCCCACCATCACCATCTCCTGCTGGGTCTTTTTGGCTTCTCCACTTGTGTTCATCTACAGCGGCCTGATGTTCCTGGGATCCAACACCTTTACTTGTGGCCCTGGACTGAAGGGGGTGTAGTTTTCACAAACGACTTACCAGTTAGTGTTTTCTTCTCTTTTGGGACAGAATGCATGAAATACATGTACAACAGTAGTTCTCTTTAAAATATGACTTATTAAAATAGAGAGAAAAGTGGAATTAAACTGTTTGCTCAATATCTCTAGATTTACACTTCACATAATTTAAACTAGATAAGGCATTCTCAGCTCAGTTACAGAGGAGATGGACAATTTTTTATGTTTAATGACAGCTCTCTTCTCTTACTACCCTGTCAGAGATTCAACCCCACGTTGTCTCCAAAGAGAGACAGAGTGAGTTCCCTCTCATCTTTTTTTCACGTCTATGGTCCTGGGGTTGGTTCATTGCCATATCATGTGAGGTAGCCACCTTTTTCCCATTCCCCCATTCAATTCTCCACTGAAGCCTCAAGGGCAGCATTTTCCAGGGTCTGAGAGTTTCTGTCTAACCAGTGAGGCTGGTTGGTTTCTGATGGGCTGTCCATTGATTGTTCTTGTGGATAGGTATTAGATCAGTCCAGAGTGGGTGGAGTATTTAAAATCTAAAACAAAACCTTGGTCATCTCACTTAGTTATAAAATAGGGACAACGGTCTAGATTCTCTATCACAGGTCACACTCCATTAGCCCTGATGGTTCAGCAGTAAGGATTATGGATTAAGGATTAATGCATTCCTGAATCTACAATGTAACCATCTGCATGGTGTTTCAGAACATGCATTTTCTTCAAACACTTTATTGCTGATTTATTACATATTTTGAATGATCTCATGTGTAAATTCAGTATATTGCAGGAATTATTATGTAGCTGGTTTTGGATCCTTACTATGTTATATTACACACACTTTACAGGAACAAAGAAAATTCAGCACCACTAGAATCAAATAAAACACAAGGTAAAAATAAAACCAAAAAGAGGAAGATAGCCGAAACCTCCAATGTCATCACAGAAACATTGCCATCTGCAGAATCAGAGCCTGTTGAAATTGAAGTGGAGATTGCTGAAGGGACAATTGAAGTGGAAGATGATAGCATTGAAACCCTGGAAGAAGTAGCTTCTGCAGAACAGTCTATAAAGTATATACAGACTACGGGTACTTCAGACGAGTCTGCTTTGGCTCTTTTGGCAGATATCACCAGCAAGTACCGTCAGGGGGAGAGAAAATGCCAGATCCAAGAAGAAGGTGACAATGCAACTGATCCTACATGCAAACAGGTAGAAGGTATTGAAATTGTGGAACTTCAGCTGTCACACATGAACAATTTATTCCACTGTGAGAAATGTAACCGTTCGTTTAAATTGTTTTACCATTTTAAGGAACACATGAAAACACACTCCACTGAGAGTTACAAATGTGACATATGCAATAAAAGGTACCTACGAGAGAGTGCATTGAAACAGCACCTCACTTGTTACCACCTTGATGAAGGTGGAGCCAGCAAGAAGCAAAGACCTGGCAAAAAAATACACGTATGCCAGTACTGTGATAAACAGTTTGACCACTTTGGACATTTTAAAGAGCACCTTCGGAAACACACAGGTAACATTTCTGTATTTCAAGTATACATCTATTCCTTTGGTTTTGTGTTTGCCTGTTTTGTGGGACTGTGGGAAAAAAAAGGGGGAATGTGTGCAAGATTTGTTGCAAATATTTTTCAAATGCTGTATAGAATCGTGAGACTGAAGAAAGATAGAAATGCTGGGCTTCCATGTATGACAAAATGTGAACAATCTATTTACATAGCAGTGAATGTAGATCTTAATGAATGCAACTTACTTAAAATATTGACTCACGAATTTCACTTAGCCACCTACTGAAAAATAAGCCTCTTAAAGAAACAAACGTGTTTTTAAATTTAGTATATTATATTTGTTTCAAAAAAACAACATGCAAAGAGTGACACTCATCTGAAAAACAAGTATCCAATTCAGGAATAAACTTGTGCAAACAAATTAACTTCCAGTTAATCAAAAAAAGTGATATTCAGTAGAAAATTCATCTGAAAAAAATAAGTCCACTAAGCAAACCTACCACACTGTATCATAAACTAGGAGAAAATTCTTAAACAAATGCCTATTAACATAGTAGTTTGGGTAAGCAAGTTATGCAAATACAGTATAGACAACATACAGTCGAAAATTAATTCTTTGGACACTTTGTATGTGATTACTTAACCCAGTGGAGTTACACTGATTAAAAAAATACCCTATGTGACTGAGATCAGAATGTTGCTTTTAGACTGCAGTGGGTCATTACAGGAGGTAACTTTTGCTTTTTAAATTACGCTGCTTCATTTTCCCCCTCCTTATACAGAGATCGTTAAGTGCCTCTACCATGCTCCCTGTGGTCCTGCTGTAAAAAGAGTTACATTTTTATTACTTCATCATATTTGCAGTATTGAGCACCATACAAATACTTTATTAGCCTGAGAACGTGTGACAATTTGCATGGGCCCTGGTCCTTCAAACACTTAAGCATATTTGTAACTTTACCCAAATGAGTAGACTAGTAACATGTTAGTGGGTAGATGTGGGGTAGCAGCACAGGTCTTCCAAGGCTACTATTCTAGGTTCTGAACTAGAACTTCTTTGCACCCATATGTAAGATTCCTGGCCATTGGAGCAGTGGCTCCTCTCCTGTCTATTCACAACTAATGTAGAAAGGTTTTGAAAAAACCTCTTCCATGTCCAAGCACTATAGAGAGGGCTTCCATTGCACACAACTCCATCTACGCCCTTTTTGTCACCACCCCGTGCTGAGCAGAGACATCAGTGGGCTTGTGTAGGCCCCTCTGTAGTGTGGTAGATTTCATCCATTATGACCAAGCTATGTATAAACTGATTACAGGTTTCTCTCTTAGAAAATGTTCATGACAGCTTTAAGGACAATATTTGGTCAGATTGCCAAAGTAGCTGGTACGTCATTACACCTAGTTTGATGTTCTAACAAAAGGGCTTAGTTTAAGGCCATTATACCGCAAGTATGTAGAAGACATTTCCCATTTATTAATTGCTGCCATATCTTTTTTAATTGTTTCACATTAATGAAATAATTATTAGAAGGAAAGCAAAGTTGGAATGTAAAAAAGAGGCAAACAAAGTAAAAGTAGTTAAAACCTTACGTAGGTTGGGCTCAACTGGATAGTAGCACTCCACTATTATTGTCCATTATCAGTGAAAAGACTCCCGTTGATTTCAAACATCTTTGGATCAGGCCTAGTATTTGGAGAGTACCGTGTGGCACATAGTGTAAAAACTGAATTTGAAGTAGAAGATGTAATTTTTTCCCCAAGGTATTTAACACTAATAATGTTGTGCATTAACAATGGCAAGACAAAAGCATATATAATCAAGTGACAAATTGACTTCAGTTGCTACAAATTGATAAATTTCCAATTAATACTAATAACTGCACACAACTTAATAATGGAAAAAGCTTTTTCCTTTCTAGCTAAAGTTATAAGGCCAGCCATCAGCTGTCTTTGTCATAAACTTCTAGAATGTGCTCTATGTATCTTTAAACCTAAGACCTTTAAACTGTTTTTGTTTAAATTAATCCTTTAAAGTACTAACTTCCAAAATTGTCATAGTAACTTACCAGACCAGGGGGAAAAAATCCACTCACTCATCTCCTCTTTTATCATGGCTTCTGATAGTAAAGAGAAAATAATGAAATTTCAGTTGCGCATCATAAATTGCAATGGAATAGACTTTTACTGAGCTAAATTAAAGCAATGTATATATGTATAGTAGAGCTAATTTGGTATGACTCAGAATAAGAACAGTAGTTATTTATTTGGATGAAAAAATGTAGCTTTTGTAACTAAGAGCAATTAACTCATTATATTTGCCTAAGCATGATCTTGCTGCAAACATTGGGGTCAGCTGACAAAAAGAGGGACTGAACACCTACAACTCCCACTGCCTTTACTGGGAATTATGGATGCTCAATGTCTCTCAGCATTGGAATCTTTCTGAATTTTTAACTAAATAAAACTGGTGGGGGTCTCTGAATCTGTTTATCACTTGATTAACAAATGAGAGTTAAATAGTCAGATGCACTGAATGTAACTAGGATTGAAAGAACTTTTTGAAGGGTTTTTTGGTGGGTTTTTTTTAGGACTTAGACTATTTGAAAAAACTAAAAGATTTTTTTTAAATGAACCTCTTCGTATCCTATATCTATGTACAATAGCCTTCTAAAGGATTTTTATATATAAAACACTCCATAAATTCTAATGCTAATAATTGGGTAGGGCAAAAAAGATAATGCATAACATTGGGGAGGAAAGAAAGCTAATGCACAAAAGTAGGAAATGAGATTCAGAGAAGCTTTAAAAACTTCTAATCATGGTGAAAATATTAAAGGCACAAAACAGGTCGTGGAGAAGTACCAGAAGCTGACTTATTTTGCTTGCTCTCTGTCAGTGTTGGGCAACCTGCAGCTGACGGGCTGCACGCAGCCCATCAGGGTAATCCGCTGGTGGGCTGCGAGACTGTTTACATTGACCGTCCGCAGGCACGGCCACCCGCAGCTCCCAGTGGCCGCGGTTCACTGTTCCTGGCCAATGGGAGTTGTGGGAAGTGGCGGCCAGCACGTCCCTGCAGCCCGCACCGCTTCCCACAGCTACCATTGGCCGGGAACAGCAAACCGCGGCCACTGGGAGCTGCGGGCGGCCATGCCTGCGGACGGTCAATGTAAACACTGTCCTGCAGCCCAACAGCAGATTACCCTGATGGGCCGCAGGTAGCCCACCACTGCTCTTTGGGGAAATAGATCATATTCAGGGAAAGCTAGCGGAGAGGGCTAATGATACTGTAACAAAGATTAGACTTATTGAAGTACAATAATCAGTTTCTGTTTCTACTTCAGTAGTGAATCTATATAGTAGTCATAGTTCACAAGGAGTCCTCTGGCAAACTTGGGTAAGATTGTCCATAAAAGCATGTGGGGAAAACTGACATTTTGTGAAAACTTGAATTAATATTCCTAGAAACGCTACTTTATAAAAAGTGTCAGGTCTGTTTGTGAGAAATCAAAAATAACTGGGTTCACTAATAACTTTCCGCTATCTAGACCTTATTTAAATATTAGTGCGGTAACTTATGGTTAAAGATGCATTCCTTTGTATTTTGTCATCTTAAACAAAAAGTCAATATATATAGCTACTTGTTGGGTCAGTTTCATCCTGGCGATGGACAAAGATCAAGTGCTGACTCAAATCTATCGGCTGTCTTTGAATGAGAGCTGATTTGCTGAAGCTCAGTCTGGATACAACTGAAGTATGCTTGTATGTTGGTTAAAGTAATAGAAAGAAATGACAGATTGTCATATTTGCAGAAGTTTGGCCACTGTTTTTGTTACTGAGTTTTTCAGCCTTGGGAATCATGTTGACTCCTTGCCTGTGCTTGGAGCTCCCGGTAGCAGCAATGAGCAAGAGCACTGTTCTAGTTTCACATGACAAGCAGGTTGCAAACTTTTTTGGGGGGTGAGGGGGCATCAGACTTTGCCATAGTTGTCCATGACGTTGTCATTTTGAGATGATTACTGCAATGTGCTATACATACGAATATACTTGAAGACTGTTAAAGAACTTCAGCTATAATAGAATGAGACTGCCCACTTATTGAGCGATGGTTTGCTCCGGGCGCACGTGTAAATGAGTCCTGGATTCAGATTGGATTACAGATGCAGTTTAAAGTGTGGGTTTGGCCTGATTTGATTTTGGTCTTGGTCTCCACTCTGGGACTTGCTCTCCTTTCCCACATACGTTCCTGACATTGCTTCCGCAAAGCCCAGAATTGTTGACCTGCAAGACTGATGGCAATTTGTTGCCAGGGTACTGCAGTGGAGCAGAGGTCCAGTGGTGCAGTCTTGGCACAGAGCCTAGGCATAGGTTAGCCCTGATCCCCTACAATACATATAGCTCTCTGGGCTGAGGATGAATAATGTGCAGATTGTTGGGGTCAATTCCTTGTTTCTCTGAGGTTTCCAATCCCCCTGCATAAGAGACTATTGGGGCTAAAATTCGTGTGCCCAACTATTTGTGTCCACTGCCATTCTTGTCTGAATATTAGAGATCTTGGGATTTGGATTGTATGTCAATGGTGAATAGATTCCAACAGTTCCTTTGAATTTTCTACGAACATTAAGATTTTACTATTTAATATTTCACTATTTTTACTTAATGTTTTCCTTCTGATTATTATTATTATTATTATTACCGTGGTTCTAAATTCCATTTTCAAAAGTGACTTAGGCACTCACTGGGACTTGCGCGCCTAAGTCAGGCGCTTTTGAAAATTTTTGCCGAGTGCCTGACAGCCATTTAAATTTCAGTTCTAGCTAAATAACTGCAAATGCTAGGTGTAAATGTCATATCTTAAGGGGGGGAGGGATAGCTCAGTGGTTTGAGCATTGGCCTGCTAAACCCAGGGTTGTGAGCTCAATCCTTGAGGGGGCCATTTGGGGATATGGGGCAAAAAATTGGGGCTTGGTCCTGCTTTGAGCAGGGGGTTGGACTAGATGACCTCCTAAGGTCCCTTCCAACCCTGAGATTCTATGATTCTATGATGATTCTATATCCTCTTTGGAATTGTACTGAACAATTTGCTTCAGATATTATAGAATCATAGAAATGTAGGGCTGGAAGGGACCTTGAGAGGATATCTAGTTCAGGGGTGTTCTTACAAATGTTTTGGCGGCCCCAGAGTGCGGCCACCAACTCCTGCTGGTGGCTGCTCTAACAATTTTTCCTAAAATACTTAATTAACTTTAGGAAAAACAAATAAATATCCACATATACATGCCCTAATCATTGTGATTTATTTATGTATGGTGGTTGTTTTTTTGAAGACTCAATAATAGCAACAATGTGCAGTTTAGCCTCTGAGTGCAACCCCTCTTATAAATTAAAAACACTTTTTAATATATTTAACACTATTATAAATGCTGGAGGCAAAGCGGGGTTTGGGGTGGAGGCTGACAGCTCGCGAACCCCACCCCGCATGTAATAACCTTGTGACCCCCTGAGGGGTCCCGACCCCCAGTTTGAGAACCCCTGCTCTATTCTTTACTGGATCTAAACAGAATAGAAACACAAATAAGGTGCTCTGTCTTTTTTGTTGTTTTCTGTTGCTTTTTTAGGTTGCTTATTATTTTTAGACTTGCTAGTAAGTCTGCTGCAGTGAAAAGTGATATTAACAAACATACAAATCTGCTGTGAAAAGTTAGACTTACTCAGCCCCGGCAAGCCCAGGGACAAATTAAGCCCTGGATGAGGAGGTGGGTAGGGCGGCATTGGGGGCCAGGTGCAATGGAGGGATGGATGGGAGGATGGGGGAGGCAGCAGGTGCCAAGGGCAATGTGGGGGTGAGCCTTTGGCAAGCACTCGCTGCCGTGGGGCTGGGGTCGCGGGCCAAGCCTGACCCGAAGCCCCGTGGCCAGATCCTGGGGCCCGAGTCCGAAGCCCCGCAACTAGATCCAGGGCCGAGTCCAAAGCCTTGTGGCTGGATCCCGGGGCTGGGGTCGGGGGCCGAGCCTGACCCAAAGCCCCATGGCCAGATCCTGGGGCCCGAGTCCGAAGCCCCGCAACAAGATCCAGGGCCGAGTCCAAAGCCTTGTGGCTGGATCCCGGGGCTGGGGTCGGGGGCCGAGCCTGACCCAAAGCCCCATGGCCAGATCCTGGGGCCCGAGCCCGAAGCCCCGCAACTAGATCCAGGGCCAAGCCCAAAGCCTTGTGGCTGGATCCCAGGGGCTGGGGCCGAGCCCGAAGACCTGCGGTCAGGAGACAGAGCCTGCCACCACATGGCTGAAACCCGGGAACGGAGAAGACAGCAGGGGCCAGATGAGATGCAGGAGGGGTGGTGAGCCCAGGGTTTGAGCCTACCACCACGTGGGCAAGGGATGGAACCTAAAACCCCACAGATGGAGTTCGAGACCCGCAGCAGAGTCCAAGACCCCTGGTCAGAGCCAGAAGGATGAAGCCCGACCCCATTGCTCCTGGGAAGATGGGGAACTCGCCATTTGCCTGCTCCTCCAGAGTTTGTCTCTCCAGAGGGGGGCAGGGCCTAAAGCCCTGCTGGCAGCCCTGGGGGAGGGGACACTGCTTTGCCCATCCCCCAATCACCACCCAGGAGGCTGTGGCCACAAGAAAAGTCCCTGGTGGCCACATGCAGTGGTGGCCACATGCAGTGGCCATATTTTGAGAAACACTGTAGTTCAGGGGTGGCCAACCTGATCCTGAGAAGGAACCAGAATTTACTAATGTACATTGCCAAAAAGTCACAGTAGTACATCAGCAGCCCCCCGTCAGCTCCCCCACCCCCGCTCCCAGCACCTCCCACCCACCGGCAGCCCCCAAGATCAGCGACTCCCCCTCCCTTCCCGATCAGCTGTTTTGTGGCATGCAGGGGGCTGTGGGGGGGAGGAGCGAGGGCCCTGCAGGCTCAGGGGAGGGGGCAGGAAGGGGTGAAGTTGGGGCAGGGCCTGTGGCAGACCCAGGGGTTGAGCAGTGAGCACCCCCTGGCACGTTGGAAAGTTGGCACCTGTAGCTCCAGTCCTGGAGTCGGTGTTGAAAGGAGTCGCATATTAACTTCTGAAGAGCCGCATGTGGCTCCGGAGCCACAGATTGACCACCCCTGTGTAGTTCATCCTCGAGCACTGAGGCAGGACCAAGTAAACCTAAACCATCCTCGACAAGTGTTTGCCTAGCCTGTTCTCAAAAACGTCCAATGACAAAGATTCCACAACCTCCCTTGGAAGCCTATTCCAGAATTTTAACTATCCCTGTAGTAAGACATTTTTTTCCTAATACCTATCCTAAATCTCCCTTGCTGCAGATAAATCCCATTACTTCTCCAGGTCCACTAAAGATAGGACAAGAACAATTGATCGCTGTCCTCTATATCAATGTTTCTCAATGACCAGTCCGTGGACCGGCACCAGTCCCTGAGATTTCCCTGACACAGTTTAGGAAGGCAGCAAGCCAGTGCTTGGTATTGAAAAGGTTGAGAAACACTGCTTTGTGTAACAGCTGTCAACTTATTTGAAGACTGTTATCAGGTTCTCAGTCTTCTTTTCTCAAGTCTAAACATGCTCAAGTTATTTTAGCCTTTCCTCATAGGTCAGGTTTTCTAAACCTCTTATCATTTTTGTTGCTCTCCTCTGGGTTCTCTCCAGTTTGTCCATATCTTTCCTAGAGGGTGGTGCCCAGAACGGAACACACTACTCCAGCTGAAGCCTCAACGGTGCTGAGTAGAGTGGAACAATTACTTCCCGTGTCTTAGGTACGACTCTCCTATTAATACACCCCAGAATGATGATATTCTTCACAACTGCATCACGTTGTTGGCTCATATTCAATTTGTATGCCACCATAAACCCCAGGTCCTTTTTCGCAGTACTACTGCTAATTAATTATTTCCAATTTGTATTTGTGCATTTGATTTTTCCTTCTAAGTGCAGTAATTTGCACTCCTCTTTATTGAATTTCATTTTGTTGATTTCATACCAATTCATACCAACTGTTTGTCAGGGTCGTTTTTAATTCTAATCCCGTTCTCCAAAGTGATAGCAGGCCCTCTCATCTTGTTGTCATCTGCAGATTTTATAAACATACTCTCCCCGCCATTATCCAACTCATAAATGAAAATATCAAATAGTCCCACCCCCAGGATAGATTCCTGCAGGACCCCACTAGATACATCCTTCCAGTTTGACAGTGAACCATTGAAAACTAGACTTTGTCAGCAAGTGTCATTGGTGGATTATCTATTGAGTTTCAGAAAATACCTTCTTATTTTAATTTTAAAATGTTCCCCTTTTTAACGTCATTGAATGCATATAATTTCATTTCTGTATGATGAGAGAGAGAGACACAGGAATTCCTGATTTTTACCTTCATTGAGACTGATGTTCTTTATGTACTTCAATTCTAGCTTCTCTATTTTTTTTATCCTTGTCATGCTGAATAACAGCCATCTTTTGAATCTCTCCTGCTGTGCAAGTCTCTAATCACGTTTTTATTCACTGCTTCTCGCTGGATGTTTTTCTGCTGTATCTGATTTGAAATGAGCTCACCAAACTGTATGTAGCATTAAAGGTTAGGATGACCCATTGTGGAATTTGTTGCTCTTGTTTCCTTCCCCTGCCCCTCAAATGGTCTCTGCTGCCTTCTCAGTGTATCTGATGGTCTTATTTTCTGATTATTGCTGCATGTTGAGAGATGTCACTCAATGAACTGCCCATGACAGCAGCTAGATCTCTTTCCTGGAAGGTTTCAACCAGTTTTAGGAGGATCCATACTGACTTCATGTAACTCTAAAACAAAAAATAGTGGTTGCAGTTCTTGGTACATGATGAATATTTCTATATGTTAAACTGGATGAGTGAGTAATGCAGAGCTCTGTATGGTTATTAGTTCCAGTCATTGCTTGTACTTCATCTCAGCAAATCAAGATAATACTTGAATGTAACCAAGCTCTTATCAAAAATGGGTCTTTCATGAAACTAAAGATTCCATTTAAAATGTAATCAGCAGTTATGTCAAAATCATCATAACTCCCAGCTGTGGAAAAATTAATCTACTCAACCATTGTTTTCTTTGCCCTTTTGGTTTCTATATAAAATGTATTAAATGAGGTGGCTGTTTCTATTAGAACAATCCCAGTGACTGCCTCTTATACCTTTAAAAGATTATATCCAAATCTTTAAATTATATTTACCAAGTTACTAAAATCTATATACACAACAAAAAACCAACTCCAGTAGAATGGATTTGTTTTCCTATACCTCTATAAATTCTTATCTGTCTTAACAGGTGAAAAACCATTTGAATGTCCAAATTGCCATGAACGTTTTGCTAGAAATAGCACACTCAAATGTCATTTGACAGCCTGTCAATCCGGTGCTGGAGCTAAAAAGGGAAGAAAGAAGCTGTATGAATGTCAGGTATGTAATAGAAGCAATAGGAGGAGAGAGTCTTGGTGTCGGGGAGGGGACATTTAAACTGTTGGATGCCAAGTAATTTTATTTTTAAAATTAATTACTAAAATTGTTTAGTTTTAGAGAAGTAAGAAATGGTAGGCATTGTTTCTCTTCCTGCCAATACAAGGGTGTGGCTCCCACTGTTTAGTCACAGGAGTTTTTACATACCTTAGTGGGTACCATTAATAAGACCAAGACAAGCCATCACAGTTATTAACCATGGCTCTTTAATGTTTTCTTTTCCTTTCTTTAATAATAAAATAACTCTCATGACCGAAAACAACTGATAAACTGCTTACTTCCATTACACTGTCTACATTATGTCTCTCTGTAGAGACCTTTTAACAGAGATTATGTCCTTGAGAGTGAACCACTTCTGGGGGGTGCTTTTTCTCTTGGTAAATTAAGACCCAAGTATGTTGTTTTCCAGAACTATTTTAAATGCATTCGTTAGCATATCATTAAATAGGCAAAATAATTTTATTTCAGGGCTGGCAGACTTTTTGATTATTAATAAATAACCAGCCCGTTTATAGTTGGCAAAGTAAGCAATCTTAACTACATCCTAGGAAATTTTAAAAAAGTATTTAAATCACTTACTTGGAATAAGCCATTTAAGGAGTTGTTTGAAAACAAGCCAATTATGAATATTAAGGATCCTAAATCCAATTGAATCCCACTGTTTCATCTCCTATTCAGGAATACATGGTATAAACACTTGATTAATGTGAGAAACTGCTAGTATTTTAAGTTACAACAGCATTTCAGTATTCAAACAAAATCATCACAAGGGTTTTAAATTAAATCCTTTGACAGTTTCTTAGTTAACTTCCTCTCACCAATCCACGTTGAATTCTTGGGGAGCTTTTCCTTGGGTTGGTTTCATCTTTACTCCTGAGGGCATTCTGCACCAAAAAATTAAAAATTCTGCTCACAATATTTTAAAATTCTGCAAATGTTGTTTGTCAAATAAATGTGGAGGCTCCAGCAGGGCGTTGGGGAGCATAGGCCACTGGCTGCACAGAGGTGGGAGATCACTGTGCATCGCCCCCTGGGACACCTACTCAGTGGTGAGGCTGCAACCAACCCTGACACAGCGCAAGGACTGGGCCTGCCCCAGAAACACCCCAGGGTACTGCCCTTCTGTGCCAGGTGCACCAGGTGTGGGGCAGGCAGGCTCAGCAAGGTAGGATCCAAATGTGGAGAGGCTTAGTGTGGAGAGATCCAGGTATGCGTTGAGAGGGTTCTGTGTGTAGCAATCTGGGTGCAGGTGGCTCAGTGGTATGGGGGGAATCTGGATGCACAGGGGCTTGTTGAGGGGTTCTGCAGGGAGGTCCTGATGAAGGTGGTTTGGGCTCAGCGAGGGAGGTCTGGGTGTGAAGGGGATGGAGCTCGGCAGGGGGGTTTGGGTGTGGTGGGCTTAGTGGGTGGGGGTCCAGATCCAGGGGAAGTGGGGCTCAATGGAATGGGGATCCAGGTACAGCTGGTTGGGACTTGGTGGGGTGGGGGTCCAGGTGCAGGAGAGTGGGGCTTATCAGGGGGGCTTCTAAGTGCGGGGGGTTGAGGCTCTCAGCAGGAGGGTCTGGGTATGAGGGGTCTGGGTGGATGGGGGAGCAGCTCCCTGTACAGAGATCCTGCAGCTGAGGAGCGATGGACACAGAAAGCGGCAGGGGGAGTTTGCAGAACTTCCTACTGCTGGGGGAGAAATCTGGGGGTGGGAATGACCCGGCCCCAGATGCTGTGCAGTGGAAGAGTAAGTCCTGAAGAAGTGGGTTTTTTACCAATTAAAGCTTATGCCCAAATAAATCTGTTAGTCTTTAAGGTGCCACCGAACTCCTTGTTGTTTCTGCTGGGAATAGTAGCTGAGCCTGGTGCAGGGTAGGAGCCAGCAGCTGGGTCTTCCCCAGTCCTGGCTCCTGCCCCACAGTGATTTATCTCTCTGCCAGCTGCCCTGGGCACCCGGAAATATGGCTGGGGGAGGGTCGCATGACTGCTCTTGTGGCTTCCCCAACAGAGTGTCATTTTTCTGCAGGGAAGCAAAGAAATCTGCAGGGGACATAAATGGGTGGCAGCTTGCTTGTGGAGTACGGTGCTGTGCTTGAGTAGGGTAACCGGGGGTGTGTGTGAGGGCTGCTCACTTCGGAGTGTTTGGAGCACTTTGGAGTGCTCTTCTTTCTATTTCTACAAAATTATAGTAGAAAACTCCTCTTTTGGACTTGTTTAGATTCAAGGTTGGTTGCTGTCATGCTTTCATTGGCTTGATGCCTTCATTAATGGCTTAGGTGACACATTCAGCTCCTGAATATGCAATGTTTCTTTAATTGCCTTTGTTCTTCTTGTGGTGAAAAGAGTCAGGTAACTTTTAAAAAAAAATTAGTTTTGTCTTTCTTTTCATTCGGTCCGTTTTCGCAGAGATTCTTTCAGGTTTTTTTAAGAGTTAGCCCAGAAATGAAATTCTATTTTCAAAATGTCCAAACACTCCTGTTCTTTGTATATGAGTTTTTAGTTCTCAAAACAAACTTTTAAAATTAAATAACTTTTAGAATGTCTTGAACTTGAGTGTTGACCCTATATGACAAGTTTTGGAACAATTATTTTCTTTTCCTGTGTTAGGTAAGGGTTTGCTTGTGCACTGCCATAAATTAATTCCCTAATAATATAAACATTCTGTACTTAAATGGTTTCTTACATTAGCAATTAATTTAGCATCAAATAACCTTGCTATATTTCTATATAAAACATCTTACTATTCTACTCCCGGTGGAATTCGGCGCCAAAAATTAAGAATTCTGCGTGCAATATTTTAAAATTCTGCATATTTTATTTGTCAGAATAACACAATATAATCACACCAGTTTCAATTATTTTTTGGTCATTTCAAAATACCTGTTGGCAAGTATGTCTGTAACAATATAGACAACAAAAAAGATTCAGAAAATGTTTTTTGACAGATAGATTCCTTACTAGGCATATTAATACAGAACTCTTGAGTAATAATGTATTTAAACTACAATGCAGAACTGTATTTCCCACACCCTTCAGAAGCAGTGCAAAGGCTTGGTGGAGTCCGGGGTAATGGAGGGGTACCGGAGGGAAGTAAATTGCTGGGAAGGAGCCTGGGTGTGAACTTGGAGGGCTGTTGGGTATGGGTGGGGAAAGTATGTAACAAGTTTTTTGCAGGGGGTGGAGAGAGATTGTTAGGGAACTTCCCCCATGCAGACCCTGGCTGACCTCTAGCCTCTCCCATTCAGTCAGGCACATCTGCCCCTGTCCCCGTGTGTCTCTGTGCCCTCACCCAGCCACTCCCCTGTCCCTATGTAGCTCTGCCCCACCTCCCCCGTCTCCATTTGTCTCTGCATCTCCCTCCCCCCCCGTGGCCCTGTGCCTGCGCTCCCATTCAGCCCCTGTCTGAATCTGTCCTCCCTACTAGCCCTTAGGAGCCCGTCTGACCACCCACAGCCCCTGTCTCCTGAACTGGCCTGACAAGCACTGTGAAGGCAGCTCTCTCTCTTCCCTCGCTGGCAGGTAGCTGCAACTTTGTTCTATCCCCACAGCGCCGCCTTGTGGGCAAAAGTCAGAACTGCAAAAGTTATTTTCTGCTGGGAGCTGCTTCTGTTCTTGAACCACATTGCCCACTGTTGGGCAAAAAGCGGAACTGTAACAACGCTTTTGCAGAAGCTTTTTTCTGTGCAAAAAATTAGAAATCTGCAGGGCTCATTAAATGTGCGCACGCGCAGCAGTGCAGTTTTCCTCCAGGAGTACTATTCATATAACCATGATATCAGGCAGTTATTGTATGAAAACTTCCATTTAAATACAAAATATTTGTAATATATAATAAAGATGCTTTTGCCATCTTAAGAAACAACGAAGGCTTTCATCTTTTAAGTGGAATGATGAGTTGGAAGTATTCAGTATTTTCTATAAAACACTTCCTACTATACATGTTCTTCAGGTTTAAAGAGTGGAGACTTTAGTGTGTTTACAAAAGAAATCAAGAAACTGCCTTATTGAAACTGAATACCTTGTGTGAGTTTAAACTCAGGTTTTTCTTTGAAAAGAGGGGCGGGGAGAGCTGGTATAGGCTCACTTTATAACCTAGATTTATGGCTCTTATAGCACTGCTTACATTCCTTTTTACAATTAGGTTTCTTCCTAAAAGTGTGTTTGAGGTTTGTCTGCTTGATGTTTGCTTGTCCTTGAGAGAGAGAAGCAAAAACCCTCTGGAATTTCTTTGATTAGGTTTAACATTTGGTAATATGCCTAGCTAAATGTATGTATTTGTTGTATTTCCAAGCATCCTGGCTATAACATTCTAGTAGCTATAGTTTAATGTTCAGTAAATGTGCAAACCCACTTTGTAGCAACCTAATAAAAATAAGTTTTATAATAATTTTATTAATATTTTTGCATCCATATTGAGTTTTCTCCCCCTCAGTCTGAAAATGGTCACTTGGTTCGTGAGTTGACTGAGCTCAGAAGGTGGGGAAGGAAATCATAGAATATCAGGGTTGGAAGGGACTTTAGGAGATCATCTAGTCCAACCCCCTGCTCAAAGCAGGACCAATCCCCAATTTTTGCCCCAGATCCCTAAATGGCCCCCGCAACGATTGGACTCACAACCCTGGGTTTAGCAGGCCAATGCTCAAACCACCGAGCTATCCCTCCCCCCCGGATGAAAGAGGGGTAGCGTATCTCAGAGAAGTACTGCAAGTACAATGGATACAGAAGAAATGTCTAGATCCATAATAGTGTCATTTTAAAATGAGAGTACTAATAAGGAGCTTCATAAACATGTATTAATCATCACAGCTCTCATGAGAGGTAGGCTAAGCATTATCTTTTTACTGAAGAAGAGGCAGAGCGATCAAGGCCCTGATACATCAAACCAGGCCCTCTCCCCTTAAGCACATGCCTCACTAAGTACCTGTAGAGTCCTGTTAAACTCATGAAATATTACTGAACTTTTGTTGCTGTCCTTCCTGTTTTGCTGCTGTCCTCTTTAAACTGATTCATTATTTACCAAGTCTCACCTATGTCACATAAACTTACAATAACCGCATATGCTATGTATGTTGCATAGGTAAAAATGCTGTTAGCTAAGACCCTTGAGCATATCTATCCATTTGTATTACATGTGAAAAAAACATGATAAAGCACTCAAAAAATTAGGAAATGCCAGAATTAAGGTTGCCTATGCTATATTAATGGGGCCTATATGCATATGCATTATGATGGTCTTGAATTACATGATCACATAATTTTTCCACAGGACCCCTGCCTCATTCAGTGCATAAAATGATTGTTGCTCACTTAATGAGCAGCTATTCAATATTTAGTCTTCTCTTTAACAGTGTGTGATACTAGGCCTTATTTACTGCACACTATTCAAATAAACCCTGCTCTGAATATGGAATTAATACATTTCTTCATGGGGTTTTCTATGGTGTTCACTACAATATCTGAGTGCTTCCCAAACATGAATCTATCTTACAACACCCCTGTGAGGTGAGGGGGTTGTATTATCCTTATTTTACAGATGGGGAGCTGAGGCAAAGAAATTAAGGCCAAAAATATCATATCCATTAATTTTGGGTGCTCAATATGAGACTACTAGGACCTCGCTTTTCAGAGTATTTATTTTAAACAGCACTTTAAATGTTCAAATTACAGCTCCCACTGACTTCAGTTGCAGCTCTGTGTGCCCAGCCTTCTGCAATCAATCTCCAGGATATCAAGCTGGGCACCCAGAAAATGAGGAACACGACCACTCGTGAATAGTCTGGTTCAAGTGACTTGCCCAGCATTTCATAGGAACTCTGGTGTAGTCGGGGATAGGATCCAGTTCTCAAAGGCAACATTATATTGCCTTACCCATAAGACCATCTTTTCTTTTACTGCAACCCCTGCCTCATTCAGTATACACCTTCCAACTTCTGTAACAGATAAGCTAAAGAGGTTCTACACACTACATTCTCCTGCATTATACAACCCTGATTCATCCCCAAACCAAGTCCATTCTTTGCACTAAATGAGATTGGAGTCCTGTTGTAAAAATAGTGTGTGATGTAATTAAAGGCTATGTCATAATACATTTGAACAAAGGAGCTGAATTAAGGTTGCTTGTGTGACCTTAATTCTGGCATTTCCTAACTTTTGAGTACTTGACTTTTTGTATATATTGTATAGTCAATTGCTTGACCACTCTTTAGTTTATAAAATATATTCAAGAGACCAAATAACCAATATCAGTCAGGTTTATTGGCTAATAGCCAATAAGAGTCTAGTACAGGAAAAAGTTTCAGTATGATACCAAGATCTTACATAGAAGGTGTGCTCCCAGAGTTACACCCCTAAAGCTATCTTTTATATCCGACATGGTTACAAGTAAAAGGTACTGTGTACATCAATGGTGGGCAGCCTGTGGCCCGCGGGCCGCATGCAGCCCATCAGGGTAAGCTGCTTGCGGGCCGTGAGACATTTTGCTGATGTTGATCGTCCGCTGGCTGCGGTTTGCTGTTCCCAGCCAATGGGAGCTGCGGGAAGTAGCAGGCCACTGGGAGATGCAGGGGGCCGTGCCTGGGGACGGTCAACGTCAGCAATATGTCTCGCAGCCCGCAAGCAGCTTACCGTGATGCACCGCTTACGGCCCACGGGACGCAGGTTGCCCACCACTAGTGTACATCATCTGAAATTAGATTTAACCAGTCAACTTTCAACCATGTTTTTTCTGATACTGTGATGTACCCCTTAGTGATGTACCCCTTAGTTCTTTGTTCTGAACATAAGCATTCCAAGTACCAAGAGGCATGATGGCACCTCCTAGGTTTGAACTAGGGTAGAACAATCACATGTCTTGTCCTCTTCCATTGGGGCATTCCAGTAGTGGCCTGTGAGAATAACTGCCTGCTTGTTGCTCTGGTAAAATAATCATATGTCCTCTTCCTGACAACTTGCCTATCTATTTAAGCCAAAGCTTATTTCAGCTAATGCAAGGTGGAATAATTTAGGCTATATAATTGTTATAAAATCTATGCTTAATGTTGTTTGTGCTTAATGAATGTTAATTATATAAGTGCAGATATAATACGCATTCATAATATGATATGCATGTGTATGCTAACCAGCATATATTGGTCAACACTTTACAATGTTCTTTTAGCGTAGTTTTTGTGTATATTTTCCTGTTTGTAAACTAACTGAAAAAACAATAAATCCACTATATAGCATCGGTTGACACTCCAATGATTCAATCACCAGCGGAGTTGAAACCTTTAGATCTACTGCACAGACCTCTGCCTCTTGAGCAAATGGAATAACTGATAGCAGTAGTAGGTTGTCATCGTCTTTTATAGACCAGCACAAGATAGGGATGGGACACTTTGCCAGTGTGTTTCACAGATATTTGCTGATAGCAGAGGAATGGTGAGACTCAAGAATCTTGGATTCCTTTCCAGGCTCTGCAGGGGAGTATGTTCTGATATGCACAGATTCTTCTGCCTGTTCCCCTCCCCAAACATGACGTCCTTTCCATCTCTTCCTCACCTCTGGCTCCTGTCTCGTTCTCTTTCCCTGCCTCATCCCAGTCTCTACCTCTCGGGTTTCTCCTCCTAGTTTCCTTGCCCAGCCAGTCCCAGTTGAGAGGATAGAGCATGCTCAGATGCCCTGGCGATGGTGCATGTGCAGCCTGGTCAGTTTTAGTAGCTGTGAGAGGCTTGAGTGTGCTCAATGAGGATAGAATCTTCTTTGATTTTAGCCGTTAAAATTAAACCTCTACTGACCATTGGTGAACTGTGACTTTTTTTCAGAGTCTTACAACTTGGCCAAATTCGGGCAGATTTTCATGAGGATGACAAAAGGCACATCCTTGACACACAGGCCACCCCCTGCCAAGTTTCAAGTCCCTGCTCCAAAGCGTGGGGGTTATAGAACTTCACAAAGAAAAGGTCATTAGAATTTTTAAACCTGGACAAAACAACGTACTTTTCCCTAGCTGCATTCTTGAAAACAGCTGAACCACTTTGGCTGAAATTTTCCAAAAAAGTCAATCAACAATAGCTACCCGGTATGGAAAATTTCAGTCCAAATGGTTAAAGTTTGGCAAGTTATGAGCAACTGAAAACAGGATCTTATGATGCAAAGTGTTGGGCAGCCTTAATAATGCTGCCAACCCTGCCTGTAATATCATTTTAGAAAAAGTGCAACATGCTCACTCTATCTGTTCGGCAACTTTCACACATAACATTTGTACGTATCATTTCTTCATGCAGTATTATGAAACAGATAGAGATCTAACATAAGATCTTTGAAGGGGGAGGTGGGTACAATATAAGAATTATACAATTTTGTTAAACTGAGGAACATTAAAAACACAGTACCAATCCATAAATGGCAAGGTTGTCTGCATCTTTATGTATATGCACAAGGCCAGAATTAGAGAGGCACTGTCAACTTGAAATATAATCACTTAAAAATTAGAATAAAATTAAAATTCAGATACTAGACCTAATCCTGAGTTCTGCCAATTTTTTGTTTAACAACCTGGATTTTTTGGCTGATGTCCATGTAACTTGTTCAACCATAATAGCAAGAAACTACATGGTAACAGTTTGTAAACTTGATCCAGAATATACAATGTTCTTTGCTTTATCAGATTTTTATTAGCATTATTTAACATATTACATCTTGTTGTTTCAGGTATGCAATAGTGTATTTAATAGCTGGGATCAATTTAAAGATCACTTGGTAATACACACAGGTGACAAACCCAACCATTGCACCTTATGTGATTTGTGGTTTATGCAAGGCAGCGAACTGAGAAGGCATCTCAAAGACATTCATAACATTGCAGAACGAATAGTCACAGAGGAGGTTCTTCCAGTGGAAGCCGTGGAAACTGAACCAGTGACATCAATGACTATTATAGAACAAGTGGAGCAAGTCCATGTACTACCAGTAATTCAGGTACAAGTGGATCCAGCACAAGTAACTGTGGAACAGGTGCATCCGGATCTGATTCAAGATAATCAAGTGAAAGGCGCACAGATGGACGATCTACAAGAACAGGTACAGATTAGTTACGTAGAAGTGGAACACATTCAGACTGAACAAGGTGCTGATGTACATATGGAGGAGTTACATGTTGAACATGTAAATCAGATACAAATGGAAGAGGTACAGGCAGAACTTATAGATGAAACAGATCTAGAACAAGTGGAGTCTGAAAACATTAATCAGGGAGAGCTAGAAGAGAGCGAAACTGGTGAAATAAGTGATGTGGAGACAGTTAAAGAAGATCATGAACAAGCTGAAGATTTAAAAACTCAACAAATAGTGGACACACAAGATGAATAAGTGGATGATTAGGACAAATGACTGTACTGTGCAGGTTTAGGGATGAAATACCAAATTATTTTTGTTAATTTCTACATTGATTTTTGTACCAACAGTGGTCGGCTCTCCAGCATCGCTATCCTTAAGAAACCAGATAGGTGGACCAAATTTAGGATATTTCATATACAATTAAAATCATCCTTCTGTACTTTAAAAAGAACTTCTCCTCTTTCATGTAATGCCATGGAGCAAAATCTATCCCAGAGGTCGTCAGCTTTATGAGAAGTGTAATAGTTGGTTGAATAGACGGTGTCATTATTATACCATGCCCCATATGCGTGCAATTGTTGTCACTGAGAGACTTCCCCCCACCGTCCCATTTACAAGCCCTTGATATATACTTGCAGAGGAAGGGGTGTGTGTGTGTGTGTGTGTGTGTGTGTGTGTGTGTGTGTGTGTGTGTGTGTGTGTGTGTGTGTGTGTGTGTGTGTGAGAGAGAGATGGTAAAATGCTAGAATATGGGGATTCTAATGTATGCGTGGATATTTAAGGACAGTTGATTGACCCACTTAGAAAACACACAGATGTTTGTCATCCAGCAGCAGTTCCTTATAATAGCAGCAATTCTCAATATACTTTTTCCTAATCTGAACAGCCTTCTTTCAGCTCAGTTTGAAAATGCCAGACCGATGGCGACAAGTGTTGTCACTAAAGTTCTTGGAGTGCAAAAAGTCTTGTGCCTTTTCAGAATTGACTAAATTTCCACAAAGCTCCTAGAATGTTTAAGAAGCTAGTGCAGTAAAAGGCAATGTAGATAATGCTATAGTGCTTTATATTTTTGCTTATAATTGTCAGCTACCAACTCTTGCTTTAAATTTAGATGGGGTAGAACAGAACAAATTACACATTGTGACGATTGTGGAAAGGGCCACTTACAATAGGAAAAAATCAGCTGAATCCATGGTAGATGAAGCGGCTGAAAGATTGTACCATCTTACCATTTCGTATTAAAAATGAATACATTTAAAAACAGAGAAAATGTGTGTATGATATATCAGGTTCCTGTTTTGAAATGAAATTTTCTCTGACACTGGACATAAAGATCTTGTGCTAAAAAGAATTAAAGCCATAGGTATGAGTGCTAAACTGTGGATTTAAAAGTAGGAGTGTAAATATTTTAATCAGTATTATTGAACAATAAAACAATACCAACCATGAAAAATCTGTGACATTACTTGCTTCAGTCCCCACTATATTAGGAAACAAGTGTTTTAGTTTGAGTACTTGTACAGTACTATATATAGAGCAGGTAACAATGTAATTCAGTTTAGTTCTAATGTAAAACATTCCCTCTCTTTGCAGTGTAATAAATAACCGTGGGCTAAAAGATGTTGGCCTGACTTTTCAAAGGTGGTGGGTACTTTCAGCTACCAGTGACTTTAGTGAGATTTGGCACGCCTGAAAATCAAACCACTTTTTCTCATAACTGAAAACAAAAACTTATACATATGATTTCTCACAGAATTCTAGCAATCCTGCAGACCCCTGACCTATCTTGTTCATTTTCCTGAAAGTGCAGAATTATTCCCCCTAGTATGCTCTCAAGTGCTTTATGTAGTCTCAGTCTAAATGCTTGCTATCTGCCACCATTTCCCTTGAGCGACTGTTCCACCGTAAACATGGATTATGTAAGGTTCTGAAACATAACTTGAGACAACATATAGTGGGTGCGCTCATTTTCTATTTATGCCGCTTTACATCCGTAACATTTTAATGGTCTCTCTTTTTTTTTAGAACAGGAAACAATCAGTGGGGTTGTATAGATATAACTGAGGGCAGAACTTGGCTTATTGCTCTTCACAAAAGAGTAGAAACAGGAGTTAAACAAGTGTTAATCTCCAATTTAGGGTTTCTGTCAAATCACTGCAACCAGCATCCATTAATTTTTAACTGAAAGTAAGTCATTGATTTTCTAATGTAAATATTAGGAATATTAAATCTTAGCAACATTAAATGGGTAAGCAGTTAAAACAATCTTCAGAAGTTATCTTTGTCAGGATTTGTTAAAATACATTTGGCACAGGAGCTTTTAAAATTGTGTTCTAGTAACCACCAGAAAAAAAAAACCCACAGTAAAGAGACAAAAATGAATATTTATAATGGCAGCCTAAATGTTGATTTGTTTTGTAGATATTTATGTGCTAGTGCCCATGACCTGTAAAAATGGCAGTGTTGTATATGATCAGCATGTGCAATGTAAGGAGTCTCCTACTACTGGTAACATGAATTGTATGTTTTTAATTAATGACTGTAGTGGAGAAGTTTGAAATGAAACTAAAATGAATTCAGGTAAATTGTTGGTCCAGTGTAGATTCAAAACGTGTACAGTATCCAGCAGTGAATTTTGGGAGAAGAGCCTACATAGGTAAGAGTTGTCGGGAGGGGTTTGTCATGCACAGAAAGCAACACTAAGTCCAGAGGTAAATTCTCCATGAGAGAGCGTAGTGTGTATCTACCCTGTAGCAGGCATCCGCTGAACACCCACCAGCAGCAGACAGTTTACTAATTTACAGAAAGCAAAGGCTGGTCTTGCATGATTTTGTAGGATGTGTAAAAATGACCGGGGCTGCTATCACTTCCCCAGGTCATATGATGCCACCTACCTATATCCTTCACTCACTCCTGCTCTCTAGACACACATTGCTCTCATTCCTGTTTATCCCCCAGCATATGCTCTTTGCTAAGCAACATGCTCCTCCACAGGGTAGGGAGCAGACCTCCAGTGGGACACCCTGAAATACCTGATTCAGTGGTGGTGAAGCAGTGCTCTAGCACTAGAGTCAAGAATCAGAGGGGGAAGAAGAAAGGGACTGGTTTGGAGGGGGAAAATTTGAGTAGATAAATGTACAAAACAAGGGGTACTCCTACTTACATTTTTTTCATAATATAAGAACAAGGAAGATGCATGAAATAAAGGCAGCTAATATTCAAATTAAGAAAAGAAAATATACTTATGTAATGCATAACCAGTATGGGGACCACATTGGCACTAGAGTTGTGTTAAAGAACCTAGTAGAATTCAAGAAAAAAATTGACATTAATTTGGAAATAACAGACCACAGTCATATTAGGCTAAAACTAAAATTAAGGCTATAAAACCTCATTCTGTTGATCATAAACTGCTAATTGAGGGGAGAAAGTTCACTTGAGGGAAGGTTAATCCATCACATCCCTCTGTCAGGTTTCTTGTATCCTCCTGCAAAGTTACAAAATATCTATGCTGACCACTGTCAGAAATAGGGTACTCAACTAGATGGACTACAGTGTGACCCAGTATGGCAATCTGTGTTACTACGTAGGGACAAAGGGAAGATGGGAGAAGAGAGATCTGTCAAGAAAAAAATCTTTGGAGGCTCCTACCTCAGCTTAAAACTCCAGTGATTCCCCACACTCCCTTCAATCAAACTTAACATAGATACAACAGGAGGAAGGGGTGGAGAATGTATGTATGGGAAAAATAGGAGGTGATCATGTAATTAAAGATTATTGTAATGCAGAAGCACAAGGAGTCTGAATGAAGATTGCACAGGCAACCTTAATTCTGGTATTTTTTAACTTTTGAGGGCTTGACTTTGCATCCTTGATGTTCTTTTAATGTAGGGTTTCAAGTTGGTGGGTTGTTTTGTTTTATGTAACTTCTTAGGTTTTTAACAAAGCAAATAGAAATTCCATCATAGTAACACCCACATGGTTCTGTGGCAGAGTTGGAACCTTGAGTTCCACAGTACAGACTGCTGCCTGGTGAGATAAGAATAATGCTAACAGCAGTAGGCTATTATCCTCTGTGTGGGCCAGTCACTAGAGGGCGATGAGAGCAACATTTTTCCACTGATTTTCACAATTATTTGTAGACAGCAGAGGAATGTTGAGACTCAGGAAAGCTGGGTTCTAGTCCAGTTCTGAAGGCAGTGTGTTCTAGTGGTTACAGACAATTCTGCCCCTGTCCTTCCCACACCCAGAGCTGTTCCTTGGATAGGGCAAATCGGAGCGACTGCTGCGGGCCCTGTGCTTTGGGGGGCCCCATGGTCTGGTGTGATTGGCCGGCGCGGTGGGTCCTGGAAGAGATGAATCCATCACTTCCATCCTGGGCCCCACACACCCCTAGGGATGGCCCTGCCCACATCCTCCCTAGCTTTTTGGGCCAGCCTTCCCCACAATCCTGCTCCCAGGAAAGGCTCCTCACAGCTCTGAATTCTGTTCAGGCTGTTTCCTTGCTGCCTGGGCTCAGCAGATAGAATTTCCCTGCTTTCAATTCTTGTGCCCAGTGCTACAGCAGTGCCTGACTGTTAGGAGAAGCAATTCCAAGATAACTCCTGCTTGGCCTCTGCAGCTGTAGATGGAGTAAACTGAGCACAGATGGAATCCTCTGAGTATTTAGCTGCCAAACTTAAATCTGAGCATGTGTGAACTGAAATTTTCACAGGGTCATAACTTGGCCAAATTTGTGAGGATTTTCCTGGGCACGGCAAAAGAGCCATCCCTGACACCAGAGCACACATACCCCTGCTCCCACATCACAACCACATGTCAAGTCCCTGCTCCAAAGGATGGAGGCAGCAGGGCTTCTCAACAAACTGTAAGAATTTTTCTAATATGGCAAAACAAATTTTTCCCCCAACATCGTTCTGAGAAACAGCTGGCCTGTTTTTGCTGAAATTTTCCAAAACTTTCAGTGTGATGCAGACACTGAGCATGAAATTCTAAACAGACAGGAGCCTGGTGTATTGTTCTTTTCTTTTAACCACAAAGCTTAACAAATGTACGGGCAATTGAAAACAAGGTCTGAGGTGTTGGACAACTTTAACTGAAAGCATCACTACCTGCTTCACCTATAAATATATACGCTCCCACCATTTATAGAGCCTCAGTGAGCAACGTGGGCTTAAAAGTGCAGCAGATGCCTGTTACCAGAACTCCTAAAGCTGTGCTAGGGCATATAGCTTTGATGTAGGAATCAGAGAAGAATGATACTCAGGGCCAGTGCAGGGAAGTTTCGCACCCTAGGCGAAACTTCCTTGCACCAGCCCTGCACCCCCCCCCCCCCACGCTGCCTCCCCCCAGCCAGTTCCCCCAGGAGCTCAGCCCCCACGGGCCACGGGAGCTCAGCCTGCGGCCCGCAGCAAGCTGCTCCCCACGACTGAGCGGGGAGGCAGGGGGGCGGCTCGCTGCGGCTATCTCCCGGCTTCCCGCTCTGTGGCTGAGCGGGGAGGCAGCCGCCGGCCACCCCCCAAATCCTGGTGCCCTAGGTGATCGCCTAGGATCGCCTAGTTATAGCGCCGGCCCTGGATAGACTTACAAGACTTCTGCAGCATAAAACAGTCACTCTTTTGTGGGTGCAGTCTAAACCCTCTATTGTATTGCAAACACAATACAAAGTGAAGTACATGCATCTGTAACTATAATTTGTAGCCTTAGTCACTAGTGCAAAAATCCTGATTTTGCATACAATGCAATTGTGCCAATTTTGTAAACACAAGTTGCACCCATGAAAACGAGGCCACAATTTGGAAAAAAATTATCTTTGCCTGAGTTTCCTTATCTATAAAATGGGGCTAATACCTATTTATTATCCATGTTAAGGGATTGTTGCCTGGATGAATTAATATTTTTCGATGAAAAGTGTTATTTTATTAGACTGTTGGGATGTTTTGGGTTCCCCGAATCAATGCTGATCTTCAGTCGTAGTCTCTGAAACTCTTGATCAAGCCTACTGAGTTAAATGATTGCAGTACCATGACTGCCGTGATTCCCCTTGCCTAGAAAGCGTTGCCTGTGTGATGTACAGCAAGAGAGCGGAGCTGTCCAAGGTTGTAGAGGAAAACAGCGGCTCGCTGGCTAATTGCATTGTATTTTAAAGCACCTGTTTCCCCCACCCCGAGTAACTCTGCCCTAAAAAAAAGATGCCGCTAATCTTGGTCCTCCTGAGTGCAACGCGTTTCACCAGCTGCCAGCCTGGCGCTAGTGGGCTCCTCGCGCGGCGAGCGGTCTGCAGCGCCCAGGCGGGCTGCGTGCTGTGCTCCTAACCCCGTCTCGCCGCTCCGGGGCTTGGCTAGATCCGCCTCTCCCAGCCCGCGGGCCGCCTCCCGCTGCCGCCAATCAAAGCCGAAGGGCGCTTCCCACCGCAGAGCGGGTGCAAAGGCGGCGGGCTCCCCGCTTCCTTGGCAGCGGTGCTGCTGCGCGGTGCCTCCCCGGGCTCCGCTTCGCCATGCCCCGCGCGCGGCCCTCGGCCTTCCCCGGGGGCTGCGGGTCTAGACGCTAGCCCGGCCTCCCGCTGCCCCGGCGGCCCGCCCTCCTCGGGGCCCTGCCCCCTGCCGCCCAGAGCTCCTCGCGCCCGCCCTCAGTCCCTCGCGGGCGGCCCCTCGACAGCTCTGTTCCCCTCCCTCTCCGCGCCGTGCGAGCCGGCAGGGGGCTGCCATGAGTGCCCTGCGCAGAGCCCCGCCTGGGGCAGCCCTGCAGCCTGGCACCCTCTCGCAGCAGGTAAGGTGGGCGGGAGCAACAGCGCTCCATTAACCTGAGGTGAAACGGGGGGATGGGGGGGGAATGGGTGTGTAGGCGGGGTGGTGGGGATGAGGGGAAGGGTGCTGCTGAGGGGTGTTTGTGTAAATGGAGGGGCTGGATATGTTTGGGGTAGGGGCAGCTGAGGCCGTGGAGGTGTATGGGGAGGAGATGTTGGGCTATCGGAGGTGTAGAGGATTTGGAAGGGTGTGCGGGAACGGAAGGGAGAGTTTATGCTGCGTCCTGCCAAACTTTCAGCTGTATTTCAAACTGTCCATTGTTATGTGTTAGCATATTGAGATGTAATTTAAAAAAAAAAGTTTGCTCTCCTTAGGATGCCCAGACATCCCAATATTAGGGGCTTTGTCTTATCTAGGCAGCTATACCCCAGAAAAACAAAGTGTCCCGGTTTTTCACACTTGCCATCTGGTCACCTTAGCTGCCCTTACGGTGCTTGCTGAGGTCATTGCCTCTAGCATCCCTGGCTGCAGCATGTTCCACAGCCTGTATACCAAGCCAAGCGTTCCTAGTGTTTGGGGGGTCAGAGGGAGACAAGGTAACCTCTTTCATTGGACCAGTTTCTGTTGGTGAGAGAGACAAGCTTTCGAGCATACACAGAGCTCTTCTTCAGGTCATATTTTTCCTACGGAAAACTTAAAGGAGACTGTTGGCCTGATATTGCTTTAGTTCTACAAAGCATTTTTGAGATGTTTAATCATCTGCAGTCTAGGGCCCACTTGCTCTGGTGGAGTGTGGTGGCTGCTTTGCACTGTCCCAAAGCTGGCAGAGCCAACCCAGGCGGGAGGGTGGAATATCTCCCCAGCATAAGGGGAATTCTCTGATGGCATAGATCTAGTGTAGTTGCTGCTGTCCTGTCCTCCTTCCCTGATGCTGACATCAAGGGCATGATCAAGGTTTTCTTACTCCCCACCAACTCCCTGCTGCAGTATGGGATCCATAGAGTAGTAATGGACTCTCCCAAATGATGACAAAGGGTCTGAACCAGCACACAGCCAGCCTAGTATTGGAGGAGCGCAAAGGCCACCTTTTGCATGTCCTCCTCCTGAGCTGAGCTGTGTGTCCCTCAGACATAGTTGAGGATCTGAGCCTAAAAATGTATCCAAGAAGAAAGGTGTGTTTATGTTGGAGCAGGGGGTGGCTGCAATAATTATAGTTAGTTATTTAATAGTTTCCATTCTAAACCTCTATCTTCATCTTATACCTCTCTGTAAGTTCCACATTTTGGGCTGAAATATCAGGGCATTGCCTCTTCCCCCTCCTCCCCCCCATTGATTTTCTGTGCAAAATATTTGAGCAAAAACAGTTCAGCGGTATTTGAAAATGAGAATGAAAATACTACATTCCTCACTATTAAAATGGAACAGTACTACATTTGGAACCTGAACCTGAAATGTGACATGCAAATAGACCTGCTCGAGGAGAAATGCCTTTGAGTGCTCCTGTGAAATTTGGTTTTGATCAAAAATTGTTTTTTCATGTGACTGAGTTAAAACCCTTTTAAGATCACATCCTGCTCAGGCACACATTGGCTGTTTCTTGTTTGTTGAGTTTTCCTTTGCTAATATTGTAAAATGAACATTTGAGGAAGCAAGCTGAGTGTTCTGCATGGCTAATTTAGCAGCCTATTGAAAAGAATATTACATCTGTACATAAACCAAAGAAGGAGCTTCACATTATCCCTTTCTCCAGCTACTTGCGCAATGCCTTGCTAAAGTGCACCATAAGGGAGTGAGTTGCTATGGTCTCTCGCAGCTTTCCCCCTGGAGTAGGATCCTGTCAACAGGACTTGGAACTCCGCTGGAGAGGCACTTTCTTGCGACAGCCTCCCTATTCCTGCAGTCTCCTCACTATATCTCACCATAGGGAGAGTTCCTGTGGCATTGGCAAGGTGAGAATTGATTGAGAGAAGGCTTCTGTGCAACTTATAAGGGGCACTGGATGAATCCTTGCTCTGCCATACCTAAAGGTCTCTCCATCTGACAAAGGCATAAGATTCCTTGAATATGCAAGAGAGGGGCTCTCCCAAGGTGTGTGGGACAGACTGCTCCAGCAGGCTGCTGCTAACTTGTTTCAGATTGTGGATTTTACTCACATTATTGTCAGTTTTCACTGACCAAATAGAGCTAGTCAGTTTTGAAAATCCTGGCCACAGTACATGAGTGCTTATGAAAATGTTGCTGTAAATACCACAGAAATAAGAGAAACTATCTTATACAAGGTTTAAGTCAGTAATGACATAGAGCAGGATTGAATGAAGCTAATGAAAGAAGAATGAAAAAGAATTGCAAGATAATATCTGTGAGAATCTACAGTTGGAGGAAAAATGGCACTATATATTGTCTGTGATGCAGTATATGACTTAAAGGTTGTACTGTAATGCATACAAGGGGGCAGTGACTTTAGAGTGCTGAATTGTGCATCTTTAATGGTCTAACATGGTATTTTTTGTTTGTAATAGCAATCCTTCCCCCTACATTTCTATTTTAATTTTTTTTGTTGTGTAAAATAACTTATAAGGTGAACCAAAGCTCCTTGAAATTACTGGAAAGATTCCCATTCACTTCAGTAGGCATTGGATCAACTTCCTTTTGTCTGTACATCTGGAGACTCTTGACAATGGAAATACGTTGTTGTTTTTGTACTTGTTTGGTGCTGTCATGAAAAAAAGAAAGATCTAGAGTAAAACCTTTTTTCTAAAGGGTACCTAACAATTTTATGTCCAATTTCTAATGACTCACATAAGACTAGTACCTTACTCCACATGTAGTCCTGCTGATTAAATGGAACTACTTTATGCAATAAAGTGGCACTCTAGTTCCCAGATTTTTCTTTCACAACTCTGAGGTTGTGTTATGAATCCTCCTTGTTAGGCAGAGCAGGATTAAAAGTAAATATTGTCTAAAACAAACTGACAAAAATATCTTTCCCTTTGCTCTATGCCAACCTGAGTTTTAAAAAAACTGCTGCAAAGAATCTGGCCATGGGTACTTTAAAAAAATCTGTACAATATATTCCCACATGCTGTGCTTAACTTTAGAATCCAGTACTATAATCTATAATAAACACATTTTTAGTTTGCTCAGTTTTCATCTACAATCTAAGTATTTTGGGGTGGCATTCCTTTATCTCGTATAGAATTACTGATCTTTGGCCCCTGTAAACAAGATAAAATAATTGTTCCCCTGACAAGATTTGCCTCTTCTGTTTCTGCAAGGTGACTGGTATATACATTTCCTTTGTATTACAGTATATGATATCATAATGAAATATGTCTACATTATCCATTTGTTTCCACGTTTATCCATTTATAATGGTTATACTGTCTCTGCTTGAGTCTTTATCCAGCACTTCAATTCCCTTCCTGCTTTCTTGCCCCTGACATTTTCTGAGTTACAGAACAATTTACGAGACTGGCCAAGTGCATTCAAAGCATCGCTTTATTTGCAGTTGTCATTCTGAAGAGACATCTAAGCAGCTTTCTTTGATTGTGGCTTATACCTTGTTTTTACTGCTGTTCATATGGAGAAAAAGAAAGTGCACCCCAATCTCTTTAAGCTATTCCAGAGAGTTGACAAAAATTCAGGATTTGCCATGCAAGTACAGTGTTCTGACATTTGGAAAAAAACCTTGCTATTAAAAATGAAGATAAAGGGACTATGTCAAGATGGTGTATATTAAAAATTATTTATTAAACCACTGCAGATTATTAAAACTGAATTTTTTTTTGAAATTGAAATGATTCTCCCCTCACTTATGCTGATTGTAAATCAGACATAACTGCATTGAAGTTAATCAAGTTATATTGGCATAAAAATGGTGTAAATGAGGCAGAATAGGGCCCCCCAGTTTATGTGTTAGGCCCCAAGCCACCAAAGTACCTATGCACATGCTCAGCTTTAATGATGTGAGTAGTTCCATATATGTTAACTGAATCAACAACATGCTTACAGTTAAGCACATGGTTAAATGCTATGCTGGATTGGGGTATTATTAATATTTGATATAGTGTAATTGGTGTATATGGCAGCATCTGATAGGTGCAGTTATTTATAAGAAAACATATCCCGGCCCCAAGAAATTTAAAATCTAAGGCTCTGATCCTGCAAAGACATACACATAAGTTTAACTTTACACACTATGAGTAGACTCATTGAAGTTGCTTGTGTGTGTGTGTTTAATAATTTAATTTTCCCCAGTGTAAGTAAGAGGGAGGATAGAAGAAGGTACAATGTTATATTCATACTATACAAAATTATATTCGTTGTATGTATATAATGTAACAACAAACATTATTCAATCAAATAAAATTGACTTTTAGTCATACATACATACATCCTCTCACACTTCCCATCAGTACCAATTCAATGACACACTTCCAAAAAGCAAGACCTGGTTTCTTGTGGTTTTTTTCTTTTAATATTTTTTCACTTTTCTTGAACTATTTACGAATAAAAAAAATCATTTATCATCTAACGTTTTCTGAGATTCAGAACAGTTTCAGGGACTGATCAATCCAACTGCTAAAGTTGGGAGAAAGTAAGTTTCCACTATTTATTTACCCTGACATTTGTAAATATTATGGGCCAAACTCTGGTAGCTCTTCTCCCATTGAGAGTTCTTCAATAAGGACTACTTTACTTAAAAATAGTCCCACTGACTTCAAGCAACATACATGATGATGCCAGTCAATGAGACTATTTGGGGAAGAAGGTACTATTCATTGTAAGGGTATCAGAAAATGGGCTTATATAAAAAAGGTCTCATGAAGGCTGCTATTTCTAGATTTTGATGTACTAGTTTAGGAATTGTGACTTTGGAATCTTGTATCGTGTTTAAAAACTGCAGAAGTAATCAGCTGCTATGTTTGTTTACAGTTTTCTTTAAATTATAAGATCTTTGGGGCAGGGACTATCTTTTTGTGATGTGTTTGTACAGCACCTAGAACAATGGGCCCTGATCTATGATTTGGGCCTCAACGTGCTACTGCAGTGCAAATAAATAATTAGGATAAACTATGTTGAAGGCAGTTAAATTACACCAGGCATGAATTCACCCTACGTAATGTGGTGGCATCACAATAAACGGTAAAATTTAATAGCCTTTTGCTTCCGAGGTCAGGTTTTCCTGTGGGCCCTATCCACACTATAGTAGAGTTTTCTGGACTCTGAAATAACATGTCCTCTTGAACAAGTATGTCAGCAATTCCCACTACACAACGTGATGCAAGGCATAGGCATAACCAGATGTGACATGTCATCCTGGGTGAAGTGCTGAGCCTGCAGGAAATAAAACAAAACAGTGGATTTTTCTGAGCTATATTTTAAAAATGTTTGTTTTTCATTGGAGCAAATATGAACAAGAGCATATAAATTGTACCTGTGCTAATAGGGAATAGGGGAGAGTCCCATACAGCTGGGAACAGCGCACACACCATCTGCGTGGACAGCCTTGGCCTCTGGCAGATTACAAACGCTCCCTGATTTACGCAAGCGTTCCGTTCTGGAACGCCTTGCGTAACTCAAATTTTGCATAATTCGGAAACGTATCTCCGACCATTACACCAAAAAAAACCCCACCTCCTATTTTTAGTTTACGGAATTTTTTCTATAAGTGCAGATTTGCATTTATCGGGTCTTGCGTAATCTGGAGAGCGTCTGTACTGAGATTCAAAAATTTGGAGAATTGACCCCCCCCCCCCTCGCCTTTTGCATTTTTAGAGGGGACTTAAGCCATACCCCTGGTACTCGCCTCCAACAATGGAATGATCTTGTAGAAATTCTACGGGGAGAAACCTGCAATTTGTCATTCCCTATGTGGGTTTTCAGTGTGTAGAACCAGAATATTCCTTAGTGCTTGTATAGTGCTTTATTATTTCAAAGCACTGTACAATTATTAATGAATTCAGTTTCTTGACACCCATGTGAAGTAGGTAAATATTTATTATCCTGTACAAATGTGATAACTGAGGCACAGACATATTAAATGATAAAGATTAAATTAAAGCTCTACAGGGAGTCAGTGGTGAAACTGGGAATAGAACCAGGCGTCCTGACTCCCTTCCTATGGCCTATGAACAAAACCCTCCTTGCCTTCAATGAAACCAGGTTATTGGAAGAATTAGAACTCCGCTTTCTAGTTCTCTGAGTGGAAAATAGATACCCCTGTCCCCAGGGGCGGTGCCAGCTTTTTTGCCGCCCTCGGCGACGGCGAGAGAGGCTGCCGCTGAAATGCCGCCAAGGTCCCCGGCGGCCGAAGAAACTGCTGCCGAAGTGCCACCAGAGTCCTCAGCGGCAGCTTCTTTGCCCGCCGGGGACCTCGGCGGCATTTCGGCAGCAGTCTCGCCTGCTGGTGCTGCCACCGAGGGACCAGAGATGCCGCCCCCCAAATCCTGGCACCCTAGGTGACCGCCTAGGGTTGCCTAATGGTAGCGCCGGCCATGCCTGTCCCCTTGTTTGAACAAGCAAGGTGCACCTCTTTCCTCATAATTTATGTCAGGAGTACTGTATTATTTCTAGGGCTGTCAATTAATCACAGTTAACTCAAGCGATTAATGCAAAACAAATTAGCTAGATTTAAAAGAAAAAGTCATGATTAATTGCAGTTTTAATCACACTGTTAAATGGTAATAGAATACCCATTTAAATTTATTATAAATATTTTGAATGTTTTTCTACTTTTTCAAATATTGATTTCAATTACAACAATACAAAGTGTACAGTGCTCACCTCATATTATTATTTCTGATTAAAAATATTTGCATTGTAAAAAAGATACAAGAAATAGTATTTTTCAGTTCACCTCATACAAGTAATGTAGTGCAATTTCTTGTATCATGAAAGTGCAGTTTAAAAATGTAGAATTATTATTATTTTTTGCAAAGCTGCACTTAGAAACAAAACAATGTAAATCTTTAGAGCCTACAAGTCCACTCAGTCCTACTTCTTGTTCAACCAAGCGCTAAGACAAACAAGTTTGTTTACATTTGCAGGAGATAGTGCTGCCCACTTCTTATTGACAATGTCACCTGAAAGCGAGAACAGGCATTAGCATGACACTGTTGTAGCCGGTATTGCAAAGTATTTACTTGCCAGATATGCTAAACTTTTATATGCCCCTTGATGCTTCAATTTGTAAGCTCTAAAGCTTTACTTTGTTTTGTTTTTGAGTGCAGTTATGTAAAAAAAAATCTACATTTGTAAATTGCACTACAGTACTTGTATGACGTGAGTTGAAAGATACTATTTGTTTTGTTGATCTTTTTTCAGTGCAAATATTTGTAATCTAAAATACTATAAAGTGAGCACTGAACACTTTGTATTCTGTGTTGTAATTGAAATCAATAAATTTGAAAATGTAGAAAAACATCCAAAATATTTATAATACATTTAAATTGGCATTCTATTATTGTTTAACAGTGTGATTAAAACTGCGATTAATCACAAATATTTTTTAATCTTGTGATTAACAGAAATTACTGGTCTGTAAAAACTTTTAAAAATAATTTCAAATTACTAGTTATTTGGTTAGATTTATAAAATAAGAGCCTGTCTGAATGCTCTATTTCAAAATACGAATAATCTCATGGAAGTGAATTATAAATATACATTTCAAATAATAACCAAAGATCTCTCTTTCCTTTCAGTGTTGCTCTTCTCACTGATTGTTAATTGCAATGCATTTGCAAGTACTTTGATATTTATTAAGATGTAAAGGGAGCTAGAGATTATACCTATCTAGGTATCTGAAATAAAATCATCCTAAGTATGTCAGTGCTGGTGATAAATCCTGTTAATGCTACATGGAGACAGATCTGTTGAGAGAGGATTAGCAGGATACATTTTCTATTGGTTGTCGTGACAACCATGACTCCATGCAGCTGTAAAGCAACATGTTAATCCATGCAGGTTAATCTAGTTTCAAGATTAGCTCATCAATATCAAGCCACTAAATAACAGGTGGGTTAAATGCCTTTTATTCTTTTTCTTAAAAAAAAAAAAAAAACCAAAACCCTCAAACCTATACAGATAACAAATAAAGTATATGATCCAGGAAGGTATTTACATATTGAATTAATTTGTTGATCCAAATTATTATTATTATTATTTATTATTAATTACAGCAGTAACCAAAATGTGCTAGGTATATATGCCCCCGCCACCCCCAGCGAGTTTACAATATAAAATGTACAGGGTTGGGGATATAGATACAATCTACTAGCAACATGGTGAGAGAAATGATGACTGGTTTATGTCTTCTTACTGCCATGGTTGCCTGTTGTTTGTTTTGTTCAGTTATTAGATTTTCATAAATGAATGTCTGGCTCATTTCTTATAGATGTCATGGCAGAAGTGGATGTTGAAAAACGATTTGATATCCTGATACAGCACATAAGCATATGCTTAACTTTAAATTTGTGAACAGTATACTTCAATGGGACTACTCACATGCATTAAAGTAAGCATATACTTAAGTGCTTACTCAAGGATGGAATGAGGAATGACCTGGTGTATAAGCTCAGGAAGAGTGTTCTGTTCACAGTGCTAGTGGAGAAAAGGGGGTGGCAGGCAACATAAAAATACGGTCTGATCAATAGGGTGGAGCAGAGTTATGCAGCACCTGGAAGACCAGGACAAAAAACTTTTAAGTCAAGTGACTAAATTTATGTGATGAAAATTGAAAATGAAGCACTTTGTTTCCATGCTAGCTGGAAATCCTGCCCTGATGCTGTACTCTTCTCCCTCCATCCCTTCTTCATAACAGGGTAGGATTTAACTCTAGGACTCTCATGTTCTTGTTACAGTTAAAGAAAATGTGACTTAAAGGGGAAATCATATTACTACTTATATCTCTTTCCACATGCGGTAGGTTATTAAAATATCATGGCCTATGGGCCCAATTTTGTGATTGCCTGTTTATTGCTTCATGGTAGCACTCTTTAGAGAGAGCTCTGCATGCCTAATTGCTTAAAGAGCAGGTAATTTGGGCAGTAGTTTTCTTTCCTTTTAAGGCACTATATTTATTAATGATTTAATCCATTTCTGCATATCTATTTTGCCATGAGTGCAGGGGACTGGACTAAATGACCTCTCGTGGTCCCTTCCAGTCGTATGATTCTATTATTCTATTGCTAATATATGAATCATGTTCACATTATATAGATGCATGTGCACAGACATCATATTCCTTTCTTTTATGTTTTGTATTTATGACATTTTAAAATATACTAAACACAATCCAGCATCTAGTAATCTAGAAGAAGTTTACCCCCACTACACCCTCTCTGCCTCAAAAAAAGTAATAATGAGAAGATGCAACTATCCATTGCTTAATGACTTCAGTGTGCAGAGATAGGAGTTCAAGAAAGAAAATGTTTACCTTTTAGAACAGGGAGCAAGGGGTGGGAAGGAGATCGCTTGTCTATATCGAGTTTATTCTGGGCCTATTTTATACTCTTCAGTAAGGCATATAGCCTGGTTGGATAGCAAAGCTGTTCTTTAGTGCCAATGGGCAAGTACCTCTTCCTCTCTTATTACATTACTCTGTTGAGTCCCTTGCAATATGTTCTCTCAGGAAGCATGGACTTAGAATCATAGATAGAATCATAGATCATCAGAGTTGGAAGGGACCTTAGGAGGTCATCTAGTCCAACTCCCTGCTCAAAGCAGGACCAATCCCCAATTTTTGCCCCAGATCCCTAAATGGCCCCCTCAAGGATTGAACTCATTACCCTGGGTTTAGCAGGCCAATGCTCAAACCACTGAGCTATCCCTCCCCCCCTTAAGATGAGTCAGGCAGTAAATCTCGAGTGTTAGTAATTACTCTCTCAGTTGTGTATCAGAATTGGCCTTTTTGCTGATTAAACACGCTAAAGACATAGGGTTATGGCAATTTCATCATGGTTATCAGAATTTTTCAGCGTCTCTTTCACTGTGATACCCTTCATTTGAATGCCCAGACTTTGCAACGCTAAAGGCCGTACTGGCAAGTTGCCAGGAATCCAAAGTCTGGGCAGATTTACATGTAAATGCATTGCACACTTATGGCACCATAAATAAACACTAAATAATAACTGTACTACATGTGCATGTCTTTTTAAAAATAGCTAGTGCTCATGGGCATATCCTTGTACCTTCCTGACAGAGCAATACGAACTTCTTCCTGTTTGAATTCACCAACAATAACCCCTTACCCAACACTGTGCTGTTACAGCACAAGGAAAGCTGCACTTCTCATTTTAGGATGCTGCAAGCCATATTTGTCACTAGGGCTGCATTTGAGCAGCCCTAATCTAGGGCCTCATCCTGCAGGGTGCTGAGACCTGGAGCTCCCATCAATTTAAAGGGAGTGGAGAGCTCACAACATCTCTCAGGATGTGTTCAGTACCTTGAAGAATTGGCCACCTTATAAACATCAAAGGCAAGCATCTAAAAGGCATCCTAATGCAAAATGTGTGCTGACACCCATTAGATAAGCAACTCTCTGATTTATATCATCTTAATTTTGAAGCATAATCAGAGCTTCGTGTGAGGAGGAGTTTTCTCTTAGTAGCAATCCAGTGGTAATTATCTCTGACATGTTCTTGCTTCAGTACTAAAGATTTCCTTGTCTATTTTTCTCTCAGGGCTCCCCACCAATTCCCTCCCTGCTCACCATTTTATCTCCCCGCTTCATTTGGCTGCTAGATGCCATTGAAACAACTGATGTGCTGCTAGGTTAGGAGAATGATGCAGGGACTCCCTCCACAGTCAAAGAGCCAGAACTCTTGTAAGAGGTAGGGTTGGCAACTTTCCCAGACACAGATTACATCCCCTCTTTGGTGTTCTTGGCCTCTAGTGACCCAGTATTTGATGAGCTTCTGAATGCTTGTTTGGCAGAACAATGAAAGTGCTGATTTGCCTGGCCACCACAAACTGGCCCCACATTTTACATGCAAATACAGACTTCAAGAAAAAATATATAAATGCAGATTGTGAGGTGGGACTAAGCTGGGCATTGCTAATATTCATTATACATATTGTTAGGGAAATGAGCATAAGCGCCCCCGTGCAAACCCCATTTTAGGTTTTGCTGTTTCATTAGCTAAAGGCAAGCACATCATGTACTAAAGGAAGGCCGGGTGCCCCCAGGGGGGAGACATCTGGACTCTGCCTAAGATAAGGGGAGTAAGAGACACAGGAACTTGCTGCAGTTGCAAGGCCAAGCAAGTTACAATCTCAGCATGCTTACGCAGGAAGCGCGGCTCTAGGGAATTGGTAACCGATATAGGGAAAGTCTGTCTATTGGCTAAGATGCTTAATGCACGCAGCTAATATACCTTGTCAAAAGTATATAAGCTCTGTACACCCCGTCTTCAGGGTCCCGCCTTTGCTTAGCAAGGCTGTACCACGCTCGAGTGTAATAAATTTGTTAACTTTGCAATATTCTGCAGTTTGGTTTTTATTTGGTCGCCTCAGCCTAGAACCAACTGTACGTGTCCTACCAGGAATAATTCGTAACAGTTTTGGCACCCCAGATGGGACTCTAGGCTCGCCCCTGCAAGCGAAACCATACTCCTTTCCCTGGACAACTCCAGCTGGCACTGGGTGAGTTCACCTTCGAGAACTCCGAGGAGTAAGAGTGTGAATCGTTGCTCAGGCGATAAGGTGGCATTTTGGGGGTTTTGGTAGCCCTAGAATGGGTTCAGGGCAGAGTGTAAGTAGGGGGACCCCTTTGGCTGAAATTCTTGAGAATTGGAATAATATATCTGGTACCCATGGGTTAGGTAGGAAGAGAGCTGTAATTCTGTGTAAAGTCGAGTGGCCAGCGTTGACTATTCAGACGCCCTTTGAATGGCCACCCGGCGGAACTTTTGGGCAGGATAAATTGACCTGCCTTAGGCAACAGCTGGAAGACAAGCATCCGGCTCAAATGGATTATTGGTATGTATGGGATAATTGGGCGTACGCCCGAGCGAAGGGGCGCCCCGTGCTTTCAGGCTCTGGTACCAACTCGAAGGGTTGTGTGCCGCTTGCGGATTCCACTCCGCCCTATGCTGCTTTCCTTCCTCCATCTTTTCCCCCTACCTCTCCTACTTCTCCCCCTGTTGCCTCTCTATAACCATCATTGACCCTACCCCCTGTTGCGCTTCAGGCGCCCTTGATACAACAGCCAGTATCCCAGACCAACATCGGGGCCGATGGCACCCGAACAGACCGTATCACTTTGGTCTCGGTCCACCACCCTTTTGGTCCTCAGGACTTAGTAACCTGGCAGTCGCAGATGCCGAGGTTGCGCGATGACCCGGAAAAAGTCCTGCAAACCATCCGCTCAGTCTTTACGGCATTTGACCCCACCTGGGCAGACATTCAGACTATTTTACAGGTCCTATTTACCCCTGATGAGAGGTATTCTATTTTAGATGCTAACCGGCGTTGGGCAGGGGAAGCCGCGGTGCGCAAGGCCACATCGCCTGGCCTGAAGCCTATCCAGGGTGGGATCCTAATAACGCCGAGGGTCAAAGAAACCTCCAAGCTGGCCGAAACGGGCTCCTGGAGAGCATCCGTAAGGCAGGGTGTAAGACGGCAAATTGGTCAAAAATTAGGGAGTGCCCTCAAGACCTAACTGAACACCCCCTCTGCATTTTTGGCCCGCTTATCCAAACAGGTTCGAATGTATGGGGGAGGGGTGGATCCGGAAGATGGGGCTAATCATCACATAATGGTCTCCTTCTTTGTCGATCAAGCGGCGCCGGACATAAAGAAGTACTTAACTAAACATGTTCCCGATTGGCCAGGGAAGCCCCTAAGCAAAATAGTTTGCCTGGCCACCTTTGTGTTTAATGGTAGGGATGAGGAGAAGGCTAAAGAGAAACGTAAGCAGAAGAAGGAGGAAGTGAGTATGTTGGCAGCTACATTGCAGGTGCCCTTGGGACACCAGCACTGGCGGGCATGGGACTGGAAAAGGGAGGGGACGCGGGCGTGGAGCGGGGCGAGGAGGAACATGGAGCAGGACTCGAAATGGTAATTGTAATTATTGTAAGCAACCGGGGCATTGGAAAAGGGAATGTCCCCTGCTACTGCGAGGGGCTCCCTGGAGCGGACAACCGGGGGCCCCCTGGAGTGAACAGCCAGACGCCGAACTGTTAGGGAAATGAGCATAAGCGCCCCCGTGCAAACCCCATTTTAGGTTTTGCTGCTTCATTAGCTAAAGGCAAGCACATCATGTACTAAAGGAAGGCCGGGTGCCCCCAGGGGGGAGACATCTGGACTCAGCCTAAGATAAGGGGAATAAGAGACACAGGAGCTTGCTGCAGTTGCAAGGCCAAGCAAGTTACAATCTCAGCATGCTTACGCAGGAAGCGTGGCTCTAGGGAATTGGTAACCGATATGGGGAAAGTCTGTCTATTGGCTAAGATGCTTAATGCACGCAACTAATATACCTTGTCAAAAGTATATAAGCTCTGTACACCCCGTCTTCAGGGTCCCGCCTTTGCTTAGCAAGGCTGTACCACGCTCGAGTGTAATAAATTTGTTAACTTTGCAATACTCTGCAGTTTGGTTTTTATTTGGTCGCCTCAGCTTAGAACGAACTGTACGTGTCCTACCAGGAATAATTCGTAACAATATTGAACATGTCAAAAGAAGCAAATTACTGATTAGTTTTATTTCTAAATAGGTACCAGGATCATCCCAGCCCATATCCTCACAGAGAGCCCTTCTTGTAGCCCTTTGGCTGCAGGCAAAACTCCTGATGACTTCAAAGGGAATTTTCTTACGTGAGAAATGTAGAATCTGGCCCATAAATGCTGCTGAAGAATTGTTGTAATTAGACTGAACTGAAATCAGGTGATTAGATGATCCTTTTGGAAACTGTCTCTGATGGCTGGAAAGAAACAGGCTTGTGTGTATGTGAATTACAGTAAATTACAGCACATAACATAAATCACAACATGAATCGAAGGCACATAAGCTCTCTTAGAGTTCTGCTTCTTTTTCACTATTCACAGGGAAAAGGCAGTCACACTACCAGGACGGGCAGCATCCATCCTTTTGTCACCAGGTAGCAAATCTAGGGGCTGGTCCTGGTTCTCTCTATATCAAATTCACAGTCTATAACTAGGAAATAGCTCCCTTTACAAGTATGTTGCAGAACATCGTTTCCTTCAGATGAAACCCTGTTTTGGCAGTTCTTTATTCTTCTTTGATATCTTCTGCTATCCTGTGTTATCTGAGAGCTTCTGATTTTACTAGTTAAATTATACTTTGCTCCTTCTTAGAGAATCTTGTGTGAATTGTAAATCCCAAATCAGTTGTATGGTTCCCTGAATACTTGAAAGAGCTGCATACATGCTGAGCTTTATTAGCCCACTGTGACAGAGTGACCTTTAATGAAAAGGTGCTGTAACTGTAAATGCCACAAAATCCTGGAATTAGTAGTATAGCATTTTTCACTAGTAGAGCTCAAAGTGCTTTAAAAAGGAGGTGACTATCATATCCCCATCCCTCACTCCCTGTATTCAAGTGAAGAATGATCATTCAGAAGCTCTGGCAGGATCCATATTTTGACATCACCAGCCAAAGGGAAGGAAGCTTCAGTCTTGATTAGGGACAGGAGCAGAAGGAAGAATCCCAGCGGATGCCATCTTTCCATGATTGGTGGCTTTCTTTCGCTGTCATGCACTCCTATGTATAAATCTGGGTATCTAGACAGTAAATTATATATATTCATAAATTATGTATCTTAAGTGGTTTTTTAAATTAAAATTTAGGATTGAAATAATGCATATTTTAAATACCCATATACAATTCTGGTTTTTAGGTGTTTTAAAAAAAAAAAAAACCTGACCAAGAACACTCTCAGTTACAGCCTTTCTACTGTGGTCTACTAGATGACCTCCTGAGGTCCCTTCCAACCCTGAGATTCTATGATTCTATACTGACTGTCATATGACATCTTTGGTCCTTTGGTATCAGTTAATGCTGAAATAAAGGTAGCATGCACTTTTCTTGTGTACTGTATTCACACCTGGAAAGAGCCTATTTTCAGCTGCTGTTGTCATTTAGGACATCTTATAGATGATCAATTGTTTATTGTCAAACAAGTGTATTTGACTGGAAAACCACATGAGAAAGAGACATTCTGTACTAGTTTGGGAACCCATATAAAGGCAAAACTAGGGCTGAGCAAATGGTTCAGCACAGAGATGAAGTTGTTGCAGGCTGGAATTCAGCAGATTGTAACCTGTGATAGGTCTATGTTGTGATATGATGTAGGTTGTGTCATTACATCATCTCATTGGAACAACATCCCACAAGAGCCTACACTCTGAGAACCGAGCCCTAAAGCATGAAGAGAGGAAGGTCAGTCCCTTCCCCAGGCTGCAGACTTTCTCTGCCCTAGTGCTGAGATTTAATGGGTAGGCATTCTGACATCATGATAGTTAGTCTGCACTGCATTATTGCAAAGGGTGTCGTACTCCTAAACCAGTTTGTCAGTCAGAATTTCCTGAATGCTAAACCTGGCTTAGATACTGATTCTCTGCAGGCTTGGGCAACACTGTTAATCTCACTACCTCATTTTCCCTATCTGTAAAATGGAGATAACTAACATATCTGCTTGTAGTGCCAATCTGAGGATTAACCAGTGTGTTTTAAAGTATTTCAGTAGCCCGCATCGGCGGGTAGCAATCGATCTTTCGGGGATCGATTTTTCGCGTCTCGTTTAGACACGATTAATCGATCCCCGATAGCGCTCCCCGTCGGCTCTGGAAATCCACCTCATTGAAAGGTGGAAGCGGAGTCGACGGGGGAGCGGCAGCGATCGACTCGCCGCCGTCCTCATGGCCAGGTAAGTCGATTACGATACACCGACTTCAGCTACGTTATTCACGTAGCTGAAGCTGCGTATCGTAGATCGACCCTCTCCCCTAGTGTAGCCCTGGGCTAAGTGGTATGAGGAGGCACAAACATGCTTACATGTTATCTGATTCTCAAAACAAACACATCCTTCCAAATAACTGGATTATTTGGTGGGCCCATTTAAGAGAGGCTGCGGAAGGGGAAGCCTTCTTTCTTTTTTTTTTTTATTAGGAGTTATTTTCATCATTCTATCTTTATTGAAATGGTATTTCAAAAATGCCCAAAATTGAATATACTTTTTTTTTTTTAAATTTCAAAGAGACCTTTGCTGAAACTCTTAAGCCTGGGATTCCTAAAGCAGAGCTGAGGGAGTTAATGGTCCATCTCCCACTAAATGTCAATGGGTGTTAGGCCCCATTCAAAGTCCCAATCTAAATGCTTCGGGACAACCTTAATGGGATTACAGTTGGTTTCTGCGAAAGCCCAGGATTTACTTTTAAATCTAGAGTAAAGCAGCCAACATTAGCAAATGTTGCCGGGCCTCATTGACGTTGAGATACGTGCAAATGAGATTTATATGCCAGTGTTAAAACAAGTTACTCAGGGAAAAGGTAAAGGGATTTCCTTCTTCTAAATAATGAGACTGTGTCTATGAGCCAGGTGTCAAACTAGTAACCTTATGCTCACATTCTGAAGATTAAGGAACCAAGATCTACATGATAGTCATGGGAAGGGTATAAAGTATTTTATATATATATATATATATTTGCAAACGGTTCACTGAAGCCATTAGTATAAGTTAGTTATTTTTCTGGAGGTAAATATGTTCAAACAATTTTTGTCTGGATGATATGTATTTTGTTTTGTTGGAAAGATATCAGAAAACACAAAAGCTGACTATGTTGGAAGGAAGAAAGAGCATCATGTGAGGAGAAAGTTAATATGTAAACTAACATAGAACCCCTAAAAAACAGTAACCATCTCTATTACAACCACTGCTGTGCACTTTGTTAGCATGAAACCCTTTTTCAGTGCATTCCCTTCAAGCCCAGTGAATCTGATCAATGTGCATGTACAGAACTTGCATCTTATCTCCTTTTCTAAGAAACAAGACAATATAAGCTTTGGGATCAGATTTTTTTCTGCTTTCACCTGATATGTATACCTTAGTTTTCTAACTCTTGGGTTGATTCACCAGTGTGTTATTCCAGTTTTACATTGGTGAAACTAAATTGAGTTAAGTGAGGATACACAAAAGTTAAACTTGAGTAATGCAAGGGTGAAGCAGATACTATGCTTCTATCATACTTACTTAACGGGTCAAAATAGAAAAGTGCAGAAAGAGAACTGTTTAATTCCTGGCCTATCTCCATCAACTAGAATACAAGGTAATGGATGGAGAATGGATCCAATGTCCATTAAATTCAAGGAGACTCTTCCCATTGACTGCAATGAATATTGGATTTGACCCTAACTCTGTATTTAGTGACTTCATAAAGCAGGAAACTAGCACAGTATGGAAGCAGGTGGTTTTTTGTTTGTTTTGTGAAGTCTATAATCTATAGAAACTTCCAGTTCTGTTATGTATTTAGCAAAATTCTGAGTTATCCATAAAAAGTATAATCCACTGTTCCAGCTTTGGCACTGAAACAAACCTCCACAATAATGGTTTCCCATTTCTCTGGTTTTCTTTTTTAATTCTCCCTCTCACTTTTTAATCTGTAATCACTCCTGGATGTTCTCACCACGAAACAGAATTCCCATGTTATGTGCTATTAACATCAAAATCTTGCCTAAATAATTATCAGAAATTTAAACTTGTGCTAAACCTGACTTTCTTTCCTTTAATCCTACTGCATGGAAAACAATAGGATACTGCAAAAGACAGCACAACAAAAAAGTTGCTTAACTTTTGATTACAGATTAAAACACAGTTGCCAGAGTAACTGTTGTTCTTTGATTGGATCGTTGTATGGATCTATCCTCTTGGGACAGGTGCAGCTAGGCGTAAAAATCATTTAGAAAGCAGTGCCCCTTCGTTCCTTGTGTAGGTTTCCAAGCATATAAAAAGGGGGAACAGGGAGTTGTCATAACTGCCCTCTAGTTCCTTCCATTAATTCAGGCCTTCATAACCCAAAGCTCCAAAGAAATGGAAAAGGTGGATCGATACAGGTCATAATCTAGAGAACACCACAGTTGCTATCTGTTTCACAGAGTTTTATGGCCAGAAAGGGACCATTAGATAGTCTAGTCTGACCTGTATATCACAGACCAATAATTTAACCCAATTACCCCGGTGTTGAGCCCAATAACTTGTGTTAGGTTATAAAGCATTTCAGTGCTCAGGAGATTAAACTGACAGATTCAGGAGAGACCAAGGTGCCACCAGTGCCCAAGGTCCTGCAGGTGTGGTAAGCCTAGATGATTCTAGCAGGTGATCCATGCCCCCTGCTGCATTGGAAGATGAAACCCTCCCGCCCAAGATCCCTGCCAAACTGACCTGGGTAAAAATTCCTCCCTGACCACAAATCTGGTGATCAATTTGATCCTGAGCATGTGAACAAGACCCAACTTAGCCAAGTATCTAAAGCCTGATTAAAACTAGTAATTTACTTTGGCATAGCTATGTCTCTTAGGGGTGTAAAAATCCACACCCCTGAGAGAGACAGATATACCAACCTAACCCCCAATGTAGACCAGCGCTGGGTCAACAGGAGAATTCTCCTGTCAACGTACCTACCATTTCTCAAGGAGGTGGATTACCTACACCGATGGGGAAACCCTGCTGTTGGCGGAGTAGTGTCTTTACTGAATCGCTGCAGCTGCGCCTTTCCAGCAGTTTAACTGTAGACAAGCCCTAAGAAAAAGGATTCTCTGTGCCAACTCAGGGCACTGGTCCACCCCATCAGGTGTCCTGTCTCCAGCTCTGGCCAATCCCTGATGTGTTAGAGGAAGGAAAAAAACTAGCAAACAAAATACACCTGGCCAATTGTTCATCAGGGGGGAAAAAAGTCCTTCCTGACCCCGCACATGCCTGGCTGAAGCCCTGAAGCATTAAACTTGATTATAGTCATTGTATTAATGAAGAGCTGCAAGTATTATGAGCTTGTTCGGGGAAGTGCAGAGCTTCCTGTTCCTCCCATGGCCTGTGAACAGAGGGGATGAACCAAGGAATTCATAGATTCCAAGACCAAAAGAGCATACCACAACCATCCAGCAGACCCAGGGAATTATAGACCAGTCAGCTTAACTTCTGTACCCAGAAAGATAATGGAGCAAATAATTAAGCAATCAATTTGCAAACACCTAGAAGATGATAAGATAACAGCTTGGTTTTGTCAAAAACAAATAGTGTCAAACCAACCTGATAGTTTACTTTGACAGGGTAACAAGCCTTGTGGATATGGGGACAGGGTAGACGTGATATAGTTTGATTTTACTAAAGTTTTTGATAGTATCCTGCATGACCTTCTCATAAATAAACTAGGGAAATGCAACCTACATGGAGCTATTATAAGGTGGCTGCAAAACTGGTTGGAAAACCATTCCCAGAGAGTAGTTATCAGTGGTTCAGAGTCATGCTGGAAGGGCATAACGAGTGGGGTCCTGCAGGGATCAGTTCTGGGCCCGGTTCTGTTCGATATCTTCATCAATGACTTAGATAAGGTCAAGTAAACTTAAAGTTTGAGGATGATACCAAGCTGGGGAGGGGTTGCAAGTGCTTTGGAGGATAGGATTAAAATTCAAAATGATCTGGACAAACTAAAGAAATGGTCTGAAGTAAATAGGATGAAATTCAATAAGGACAAATGCAAAGTACTCCATTTAGGAAGGAACAATCAGTTGCACACATACAAAATGGGAAATGACTGCCTAGGAAGGAGTACTGCCGAAAGGGATCTGGGAGTCATAGTGGACCACAAGCTAAATATGAGTCAACGGTGGTCTGGATAATTAGTCCTGCCACGAGTGCAGGGGACTGGACTAGATGACCTCTTGAGGTCCCTTCCAGTTCTATGATTCTGTGACCCAGAGTTTGCGAACCGCTGCCATAGACCTTCAAATCAAGTTCAAGGTCTCAGTCCTTATCTTGAAAGTGCTCAGTGGCCTGGACCTAGGATATTTAAACAATATCCTAAAACTCTGGGATGAAGACCATGGTCAACAACTTCACTCCACTGGCACAATAGAACTTTTTATTCAGTAAGAGTAAAGTGAAGTCTGTCTGTCCATACATCAGAGGGTGGAAAACTTAGCAGTAGCCAAATCATAGAATATCAGGGTTGGAAGGGACCTTAGAAGGTCATCTAGTCCAACCCCCTGCTCAAAGCAGGACCAATCCCCAATTATTGCCCCATATCTGTAAATGGCCCCCTCAAGGATTGAACTCACAACCCTGGGTTTAGCAGGCCAATGCTCAAGCCACTGAGCTATCCCTCCCTCCTGTGGGCCCTGATAGTTCAAAACAGTTTTGATTTTTTGAAAGGTAATAGATAATCCATTGGTAGTGATGGAAAATGGGCTGGTCTATACACCCTTTTGATCTGTCTAGATGGCGAATTCTTCCAATTCATCTAGTAGGTTCATCTCCCCAAAAGTTTCTGCTTTCTGATAGGATCTTGTGGACATCATCAGAACACACTTAGACTTGTTCTTTGGGGAATCCAGCAACTGAATCAAGGATCCTTATTTAGATGTATAAGTGCCGTTCCACTAATGCAGGCAGCTATATTAATCTTCTTTTTCCTTCATTTCCAGTCCTAAAACATAGTCTGCCATTGCAATGTACTTTAACGTATTTTTGTTCTACAAATAAAAGCACACAACCCATATTTTAATATCAGTAGTCTTACCTTTCTAATGCGATGGATGTGCCCTCTCTCCCCCATGGCAGGAGCCCCCAAGCTGGGGCTGGGAAGGAAGGCCATCTCTCCCCAGTAGCTGCAACCATGGAGCTGGGGAAAGTCGCCTCAGCCCTGCACGTCCCAAATTTCCCCTATCCCCTCTTCTCACCCCACTGCCCCCTCCCACATACCCTCTATTCCCCCCAAGGCCACCACCTCACCTTACATATGCATCTTCTCCAGGGTCCTGCGTAGCTCCACTAATTAGGTGAGTGGCCCTTCATTCTTTTGTGTGCGGCCACCCAGGCACACACCTTAGAGGGAACGATCTGCGGACCACCTGAATGGAACACGTGGACCACAGTTTGAGAACCTCTAGTCTAGAACACAGCATTTCCCCCTTTCTTTCCCCCCATGAATGGAGAGATTTTAATGGGCTGCTTCACTTTGAATGTTGAAATATAGACGCCTGACCTTAAAAACCTCTAAGGAAGGAGATTCCAACAACACAAATATGTGTTAATTACTTTTGCTAAACAATCTGTTCTGCTTTGTATTTGGCTGTGACACGGAGTGCATTTCCCAGCCCCGAAGAAGAGCTCTGCGTAAGCTCGAAAGCTTGTCTCTCTCACCAACAGAAGTAATAAAAGGCATTTCCTCCTCCACCTCGTCGTTCAAATTCCATCTTGGCATTTCAACCTGATTTCAGTTGCACCCCCATAGAACTTGGCCCAGCACCACCAAAGACTCTCATTGACTTCACTGGGCTTTGGAGTCAGCCCACAGTGCTCTCTAGCACCTAACTGGGATATTAGTGTAATCTGACTCAGGGCCTGTCTACACTACACAATTAAGCTGATCCATGTTATGTCAACTTACAGCCACCACATGTCCACTCTGCCCTCCATAGGTGACATGTGGGGGGGCATGTGGGGTCAAATGCCCCCCAGATTTCTGGTTGGCCTGCTGGGGGGCAGAGAGAGGGGCTCTGTCCTTCTCCTGCTGCTCCCACCCCCACCTCCCAGCATGTTTGGCTCCTGACTTTGGCAGCTGGGCCCTGGCAGTGCATGGAAGGTACAGGACAGAAGAGCTTCTCACGCCAGCTGAGGGTGGACGTTCTGGGTCACTGCTCTGTGCAGCACAGTGGCTAACTGTGAGAAACCTGCTGGGATGCAGGGACAGCCTGTCCCCTCCGCTCCCTGCTTCAGCGGCAGCCAGGCTCCCAGCTGGAGTCCCCCACCCGCCCCAGGGTGACAGCCCAAGCTGTGAGCCTGGCGCAGGCTTCACAGCAAGGAGCCTAGGAGCCTTTCTTGTCAATGTCACAGCTGCCTCAAGTTCAGAGCTGCAGTCTAGCTCAGAGCTGTGAAATTGGCAAGAGAGGCTGCATAGAATCATAGAATCTCAGGGTTGGAAGGGACCTCAGGAGGTCATCTAGTCCAACCCCCTGCTCAAAGCAGGACCAACACCAACTAAATCATCCCAGCCAGGGCTTTGTCAAGCCAGACCTTAAAAACCTCTAAGGAAGGAGATTCCACCACCTCCCTAGGTAACCCATTCCAGTGCTTCACAACCCTGCTAGTGAAAAGGTTTTTCCTAATATCCAACCTAAACCTCCCCCTCTGCAACTTGAGACCATTACTCCTTGTTCTGTCATCTTCTACCACTGAGAACAGTCTAGATCCATCCTCTTTGGAACCCCCTTTCAGGTAGTTGAAAGCAGCTATCAAATCCCCCCTCATTCTTCTCTTCTGCAGGCTAAACAATCCCAGTTCCCTCAGCCTCTCCTCATAAGTCATGTGCTCCAGCCCCCTAATCATTTTTGTTGCCCTCTGCTGGACTCTTTCCAATTTATCCACATCCTTCTTGTAGTGTGGAGCCCAAAACTGGACACAGTACTCCCAATGAGGCCTCACCAGTGCCGAATAGAGGGGAATGATCACGTCCCTCGATCTGCTGGAAATGCCCCTACTTATACAACCCAAAATGCCATTAGCCTTCTTGGCAACAAGGGCACACTGTTGACTCATATTTAGCTTTTCGTCCACCGTAACCCCTAGGTCCTTTTCTGCAGAACTGCTGCCCAGCCATTCGGTCCCTAGTCTGTAGCAGGAACCATAGGAACTATGCTGTGAAACTGAGCTGGGCACCAGGCTCACAGCTGGGAGCCTGGTGCCCACTTGACAGTGGGGGGGAGAGGGGGGCAGCTGTGAGCCACATGCCAGGCTCAATTTCATAGTAGGGAGGCTATCAACCTTTCTTGTCAATTTCAGGGCTCCAGCTGTGATCCAGATGTTGCAGACCTGAGCTATGAAATTGACAAGAATGATAGCCAACAGCTGATGTAAGGAATGCAGTGTCTACAAGGACACTACATCGCCTTCCCGCTTCCCACCTGCATCCCCAGGGTGCTTGGGGGAAGGGATTCCTCCCCCTCCCCCCCCCCCCCCCGGCTCTCACCGGCAGCAGCGGGAAGTGGCGCGCTGCCACTGGGAGCTGGCGGAGTAGAGCGGGCGGGAGCCGTGCTGCTCTGCTTCCCACCGCTGCCAGTGAGGGGCGGGGGGGGGGGATCCCTTCCCCCAAGCCCCATCCCCCGAGCGACACGGCTGGGGTCGGGGTGAGGGAAGTGGAACAGGCTCCTCCCAGCCCCCCGCTAATCCCCCAGGCCACTCTGAGCCTGTGGGGCCCCCAAAAGTGGCCCCCCACAGCTTCCGTCTTCCAGACCCTAGGGGGAAGGCCAGGGGTCCCCCACAGCCTCCCGACGGGGGAGGCTGTCTAAGGCAACCAAATGGCTAGGGACGGCCCTGTGCATTCGCCTAACTACACCAACATAAGCCCTACGCCTTTTGTGGAGGTGGAGTTATGATGTTGGTGTAGTAGGGCACTTACGTGGGCAGGAGCAAGGCTGTAGTTTAGATACTGACATAATTGAGTCCATGTAAGGCAACTTACTCTGTAGTGTCGAGCAAGCCTCAGAAGGAAGAACACCACCTACTGAATTACAAGCACCACTACTTGCCGCTCCCAGATGATGCTTAGAAGTCCCTCATCTCATTTGATCTCATTGGCCTTGTGTGACCTTACTTAGCTGTGAAATGGGAAGGGGTTATCCACCCCTATTTCCAAATTTTCACCTGTTCACAGATTCAACCTAAAATCCCAATCTGATTGAAAATGCTGATATATGTTTACATATGCAGCCATTGCTGGTAGTACTGAAATGAGCATTGCTTTTAAACCCACCACAATAAGAGGTTTAGTTCTTTGATTTAATAATTAAATAAACAGAATTTCCACTAGTATTCTTTGTGTTGCTGTGGGCAGGTAGCTTTGTGTGAATACATTTTAAACAGCTATTCTATTCATCTATGACCTCAGCTACACCCACACCTATGGCTTTCACATTTTTTTCCTCCAGTTTCTAATTTAGTAAATTACAAACATTTTTTAGTGTTATGTTTCTAAACAGTTGCCACCATGGTAATTTTATATATCTTTTTAATATTATGACTTTAAAACCCACATGTTAAAAAGTATATAAAAAAAACTAGTATGTATAATTGCATTGCATATTTTGTCAGATTATTTTCTCAAACTAAAGTGAAACTAGAGAGGTTTTTTTTTCTTGATTTTTGGTTTGTTTTGTTTTCCCTTGCAACTTCTCTCCATCTAATTCTGCTCCACTCATGCAGCTGCCTTTCCATGTGTTGGTGGCAGGTTGCTTTGAAGAGGCACAGTATTAAGGAAATCCAGGATGGATTAGTCAGTGAATGAAGTGCCAGAAGCACTGTTAATATCTACGTAAAAATAGCTTTGGCTATTTCAGAACTTCTATCAAGCAGTATTAGCTTGTAGAGTCTACTGCACTTAAAAGACTATGCCTCAGTTCTCACAATTTCCTTTGAAGTCTGGATTCTTAGCCACAACTTTTATTCAAGATCCTGGGGAGGAAGGGATTCCGAGTGCCTTTTTTTTAAAAAGATTTTTACACAAACGTTTTATATTGGGCCTGTGGTACTAGCAGTGGTCCTGCAATTACAAAGTATTGCTTATAACATCATCAGGTAAGTGGAAATATCAGCGATAATAAAATGTAGGGATCTTGAGTGTTTGTAATGGAATTGGAGGTGAAGTACGGTAAATTTAAACATACCAGTGTGAATTTCTCCTACCCAGAAGTAAGTGTATATCATTCATAGGCTGATCAATAAGAAATTGTAGTCTCCTAAAAATAAAGGAACTGATTTTGATCTCACTTGTAACTCCATAGATTCCATCAATGGATTTACTCCTAATTTACACTCTTGCAAATGAGATGAGAATCTGGCCCCAAACCTTTAGGAAGAGATTGTATTTTATTTTCAATGTAAAAGTTTAAACAAGTATCATCTGTCCTACTTTCTAGAAAAAGATAACTTCTGGCTGTTTTTATTGTCTTCTTTTTTGTGGCAGTTCAAATACTCTCTTGTACAAATTTAGCAGCTCCAACATTCTTTGGAATAATATACATAATCTATGTGTTTAATTAGAAATGGCTGGTCTCCTGCAGATTACCCCATTATTGCAAGGTATTCAGGCCAGTATTGCTCTTTAAGGGTGTAAATGTGTAAGAGTCTTCAGTTTATCCAAAAATATTATTGGACCTTTGAGTTTCTAGGCCAGATACTCAGCTGTTGAAAATAGGTGTAGCTCATTGAAATCAATAAAGCTGCAGCTATTAATAGTATCTGAGTATCTGGCACTCTGTGTTTTGTTTGCTTATGCTTTTTAACTGCTCCTTTTTATTAATAAAAAAATCTCCTTCAGATAAAGCAAACTGTTTTATTGCGCTTTTTAAAGTGTGACATGGGGAAACTGGATGTCTGTAGGGATTGGTACTGGAATATGGAACATTTAACCTTTAGTTTATAGGTATATCTAATAGTATGCCATTCTAGCTTATAGTTGTACCTCTGATTGGTCCTTTCTGATGATTCATCTTTGGCATATGTGCAACAGTGACTCTTTGGTGGCCAACAGAGAAAATGTTTTTGGCACTCCTGCCCCTACCCCAGAGCTGCAGAGGAGAAAACACATGCGCACATCCCTACTGCGCCCCCTGAAAGATAGCGCCCAGAGCAACTGCTCTGCTTGCCCACCCCAGAACCAGCCCTACCTGTGTAAAGTAAGTTTCAAGGTCTCAGTCCAGCCAGCAGGTTCTACATCACAAAACTCTTGACGTTTAATTGGAACCTTTTGGAAACAGAACTGTGCTCAGACCTTCAGAAGTGCTCCTGCCAGGACAGAGTGGAGGCACAGTGGCAGGGCAGTGTGGGCAAGCTTTTGTCACTGCTGCATGTGCAGAACTTGTTCTGTGAATAAATACAGGTCTTCAGTCTCCAGGGCCATCAATTCAGCATCTCTTCAAAAAGAAGTAAAAAATGTCAGATGTGAGACTTCTGTTGAACTTCTGACTGAGGCATGTTATATATTTCAGTATTTTCCTAACACTGGAAAG